>OY728143.1:1589758782-1591008782 GCA_963277665.1 Viscum album | reverse complement strand
TACACATGTCACTCAACCAAAAGTCAGTTAGAAACCAATTACATGAAATCGTTACATAAAAATAACACGTGTTAGGAAAAGTGATCTTGATTAACCAAATATATTTTTTAGAGTCTAAGGAATAAATTGAATTCAGAGTCTAAGTAAATAAATAATTTAGAGTTTATAAGTCACGGACATTCTGATTCTATTTTTAAAAAAAATGAAATAAAAATTCTATATATTCCTGAGTCATAATTCCAATGAATTCAGAGTCTAAATTCTAAGGAATTCAAAACCCGAATTCTAAGGAAATAAGCATCAAAATTCTGAAAAATTTGGAATCTCAATTTTATAGAATTCAGAATCTAAATTTCAGAGAATTAGAAGTCTAAATTCAAAGAAATTCAGAGTCTGAGTTATGTTGAATTCATTTTATGAATTCTAAGGAATTAGAATTCTGAATTCTAAGGAATTCAGAGCCTGAATTCTATAGAATTTGGAGTCTGAATTATGAGGAATTCAGAATCTGAATTTTGAGGAATTCAAAGTCAGAATTCTAAGGAATTCGGAGTTTGAATTTCAAAGAATTCATAATCTGAATTTAAAAATATTCAGAGTCTGAATTTTGAGGAAAAAAGAGTAATAATTTAATATAATTAAAAGTATTAATTTGGAAGAATTTGGAGTCTAAATTTTAGATAATTCAGAGTCTGAATTCTGAGGAATTCAGAGTTTAAAAATAGAACACTCTATTTCCAAGGAATTATATGATTTTGAGGTTTTACATAAGAATATAAATATCAGACTAATTAATAAAATGAGTTTTATTTAGAGAGACAATAAAATGAAACAATAAAAACAATGGTAAGGATAAAAAAATTTATAGAAGGGAAATTTTTCTTATGAAAATAATCCTTTGGGAAAAACAGTTTTCCTTATGTTAAAGTGTTTCTGATTTTCAAAACATTGGAGAAAGGAAAATTCATAAGGAAACCTTATTAACTCCACGATAAATTGATGTTAATTAAGATTTACTAGGTATATAATCAAATTATACCATCCTTATTATTTATTCAGATGCTTTAGGATCAGGTTGACTGAGATATACTAATTTGATTCTATTTTTTATATTACACTGATGTTTTCATAATTATGTTTATTGATTTAGGAAATTATTGACATTTCATATGGTAGTTTTTATGATATAAATTTTTATGTTGATTATGTTTCACCCCATTATATAATGAATTCATTTGACTTATTATGTGATGGGTGGGACCTACTATAGCCCCTCAATGTGTTGGTTGATCTCATGAGACAAACTAGCTTGGGGTTTTGGCTAATCCCTTACGCATATATGTAATATGTCTTAGAATGTGGCCCTAATATTATGGTTATGATGTTCGACATTATGAATTCCCTCATTATAAGGTTATTCATTGATGTCCGTCTGATTATTTTAATAGTTATAATATCCATGTAAACATTTCTACATCATTTTATTACGTACATGGTATTATTTTATTATTATTTATTCCTTCCATATTATGATTATGTTATTGATTGAATAGAATTTTTTTCAGTTATTTATTTTTCATATTGATTATGATTTATTTATTCATTGCAGCTCCTCTACTAATACACTTACTGGGCATTTGGACTCTCCAATTTCTTATTTTTCTTTCACAAATATGCTAATATGATTGTTATGATTAGAATGATTGGTTAATCTAGAGAAAATAATGATGCACTTAATCAAAAAACATTTTTTTACTTTTAATTTTTTATTTATAAAATTAGATAAAATTATGTATCCAGTTGACTAATAAACTATTCGGTCCATTAGGATGTACTTACTTCTTTCTCATGCCAATGTAATAATGTAACCATCATCTCAGGGAAACATTGATCATGGATATTAGATTTTGAAGCATGATACAAAACCTAGATCATTTTCCAAAATCTAAAAAGTCTTTACAAAAACTATACTTGAAGGTTCTTTTACCATGAACCTTCATTGCTTAGTATAAAAACATTACAATTCCACGACATGAGAGAATGATAAATGTTGAAAAATAAATCTCATAGTGGTAAGGTGCAACTAAAAAAGTAGAATAATTATCCAGGAGTGAAAATAAGAATGAATAATCTCTTGAGGATTGGCTTCTAAATTAAACAAAATTTCATTATATAGAATAGCTATGGAACATAAAATTTCTTCTTCATTATGTATAAAATAGAAACATCACAGAAATATTTGGGGGAGAGTTTTTGAGTTTGAGTGAAAAAATATTCTTCTTTCTTCTTCTTGAATATTTCTTATATATGTTCATATGATCACGTAAAACATTTCACATAATTTCCCAGCTAAAGATTCCATAAAATCATGGCTCTGAATTTACATTTTGAAATTTTTTCTTGAAAACACCTTATCAAATGTACTAATAATTAAATTATTCTTTTATTGTTTTCTTGTCTTGGTACATTCAACCATTTATATTCATTTTTACAAAAAATAGGTAATATGATATTTAATGAAGCAATAGCAGCATCAAAATCCACTAAAACAAAACCAATGGTAGTAAATAAAATGATATAGAACTCATAGTCATTTCTAGATCACAATTTATCTAAATTCCATGGATTCATGTTCACATAGTCAGATGTATCTGCATAGTCATTCTACATGAAGTTGATTTTATTACATAGACAAATCATGTTGAAATATTTCTCATGTATCCAATAATGGTATAGCTGATTGAATCATATAGCTATTTGGAACTACATAAAAAAATTTCAATATATCCAATTCACATAGAGGATTACTATATAGAGCTGATTCCTGTAGTGATCTCATCAATATTGTTATTTTCTCAGATAGGTGAAACATTGATGTAACTGATTTCCAAATTTTTTATTTTGAAATGAAGTCAATTTGTGTACAAAATTCATTTATTTATCCATTTATGTAACCGATTTCTTTATGTATCCCAATATCCATGTAGCTGATTACCTCACATAGCCAATATTCTTTACTTAAGAAAATTTCAATAAATTTCTAGAATATTTAGAATTAACATAATAATGGATTTAAAAAATATAAAAATTAATGAACAATCTTTCAAATAATTACTTACAGATAAAGTATTTTTTGATATTATTAAAACATATAGCACATGTATTATGTTGGGAAACCATTATTTGTTTAAAAATATCCCCCTTTTTAATAATCAAAAAATCAAAAAATCAATTAAAATGAAATATTAAATGATTTAAGGATTTATTCAGAAATATTAAGTAATTCACACTACTTTTAAAATTTTGTGTTTATAGTTTCTTCTCTCCATTTTATAAATTTCACCCCCTTATGTACCATTAAAAAAGAAGAGTAATGAGAAGCAAATTAGTTTTAATATAGTACTTATATTGATTTACTAGTTAAGTATACTTCTAAAACTGAATTTGAATCATCAGAGGACATAAATATTAGAGAATTATTTCACAAAATCCATTTAATAAGTCGAAAAAATGGAAAAAATTAAATTGTATCACATTAAATGAAAATAAAAATCACTTTGAAACACATTAAATAGATAAATAGGAATTTCATTAATCACGTACCATTATAAAAAATTTCAATGATAAAAAATACACATACATAACTCATTAGGTTAACCATCGTTTTTTGGATGGGATTAAAATTATGAGGTTTCGGTGGAGTTTGTAGAGGTAGAAGAGGTCGAAGTAAGGTCAACCAATGGAGGCAGAACTTCTCTCCCAATCTCTAAAACTAATCTGTTTTTAGTTCAAACAAATTAAATAACATGAATTATTTCCTAGGTATATTAAAAACCTTTTCTAGATTCCTATAATCTATGAAAAACTTATCATAACAAGTTGGTAAAATTCATAGATTCTTGAAAGGATCTGATGAAGTAGCTCCCTTCTAAAAAGAATCTGCAGCAACTGTAGAAAAATACTTAGAATATTCTCTCTAATAGATCATGACTAGGTTCAAATTGTATACACTCTCAACTTATAACCTCTATATGTTTCTAGTGTTGTTGTAACATGGTTTATTCTTCCTCTGAGAGATAACAGGGAAATAACACACATAAAAATTCTCTTTAAGATGTATGGTTTACATAAATCAAGGATGGTATTAGATTCCTATCATTGAATTTGGTAAATTATTAATAGGGCATTACTCATAAATATTTGAAAACAAGTAGTATTAGGTTTGAAAACATATGGGAAAAATGAGGCTCTAAAAACAACTTCTTCAATATATTTTCAGCTGGAACTTGAAAACCAATATTATTACCTTCCAACAAATTGATTTTGATATCCAGGTAGGATAATTGTTCAATTAGGATCTAAAAAACATATTTCAAAGAACTGGGTTGAGCTTGAGTCATTAGATCATGAATAGTGTCTACCATAGTATCACTAGAATTATCTATTTACGATGGAAAAACTAGCTTGCATGATCTAATAACAATAAGTCATTTTCTTTTAGGAGAACCTGTAACATCTAGATTTTCCTCAGACTCTAAGGAACTATATTCCGCTTATAAAGAGTATATTTATAGTCCTTCAACATCCTCAAATATCTTGACATGAATATTTATAAAAAAATAATGTTTTTTGGTTTCTAAACCAATAAAATTGGAAATCATACCCTAAAAATTTTGATATACTCGAAATATTTAATGTAGGTTATCACCTAAAGATTATTCAAGATATAAAACCCTAAAATTCAAAGAAACAATAGACAAAAAAAAGTCTTTTTATAGATTCTCTTGTTTTATAAAACTCAACCAAATTATGCTTCTTTAATTATTACATGAGCACATTAGTAAACATGACACATTGAAGAGACCAACTCTAACATGATATTGAATTCATGTCTGATGGAGGTAGGCTAAACTAATTCTTAAAATCAAAATCAAGTGAAGAATCTGAAACCGGTGTGGTAGAAGTCTGAAACCTCTGGATAAAATCAAACTGAATTATAAATACACTTTGAAAAGTGTGTAATGTCACTTTATGTTGGTCTGAAATGACTAAATCTCTTCACAGATATCTTGAAACAAATATAATTTGATCATTGAAATAATCGTAATCATGTCCTATTGAGATTCAACAAGCACTCTAATATTATTGATCTTTTACCTAGTAGAACATATTTTCTTAATCTCATTCACCCGATCTCTCAGTTCCATTACTTCTTGAGAATTAACACAAAAGGAATTTTGTTTCAAAAAAATTCATAGTTTATAGATATTTTATCCTATCAGTTTAGGATTCCCTCATCCCTATTAATTTTTCATAATCAACTCTAGAAACTGAATTTTTCATTACCTATATAATATTATCCTTTGAATAGATTTGATCATTGTTCAACTCAACATAATCCCAAATGAGATTGTTAAATTCTGAAATCACATCTCAAGAAAAAGTGTTCATGTAATTTTCAACAACATAAAATTTAAAAATATTTATCACAAATGGGGAATCCTCATGAAGATGAGGAGGTAGTGGAATGGGTGTTAGTTTGTAAGAATGATTAGAAGGTTCTACAATCACATATATGACTATATCTCTAAAATTAGTAGGATATCAGATATAGATTTAATAAACCACAATGTTCTCAACCTAATTCTCCTCTCAAACCTCAGTAACAGTAACACTTGGAATAGTCTCAACTAGCCTAGCCTCTTCATCTACGACCTTAATAGTCATTTAAATTTCAATATTAATTTTCTGAATATATTTATTAGCACTAACCACTAAAACATCATGTTTTCTAGTTTTTTATAAAATTAGTTTGACTTATAGAATTTGAGGTTCTATTCTAGATAAAATTGAGTCCTACACCTCCCTAACAGTCACCCTTTCAATAGGTGTTGAATCAATAAATGGTGAGCTAGCGGATGGATCACCCTAAGTGGTTTCTAGAGTTGGTGGAAATACATGCACTCCAACATCCTATCTATCAATTCATAAGGACCCTAAGGATACATCCCATTTATAACCAAAAGACTTCAAGATGACTTAAATACAGTTATTAGTCTTATAGAACATTACAACTTATCTACCATTAAGTTTTACTTATTTATTCATCAATACTATGGAGATAATATCTTAATAGTTATAATAATTCAACTTCCCATTCCCTTAGTAGTAGTGATGTATAAACCGCATCTTATATCGAGGATAATTCAAATTCAAGTTATTGATCATGACATATAAGAGATACATTTCATGAAACAAAAAATTCTATGTACCATCTCTATTAGAAATCCCAATATAAATAACCTTATAAATTACTTTCCATTTAGCTTCCAAATCTTTTATATAATTATTTTTCAAGTAAAAGGTTCTAAAGAAAAAATTTAATACTTTTTTTGGTACCAGTGTAATGGTACCCAGTAGATTATGGCTAAAACTAAACTCACCCTCATGAGGATAGTGAAAGACATCATTCAGTTCCCTAAATTAATCATGAAGGAATTTTTTATTCATGTTTTTTTATAGCACATCATCTTTTTCTATAAATGAAACTCTGAATTTCATATAAATTCTTTCAGTTTTTCTTCAATTAACAATCTTGATTTCTTCTCATCAAATAAAAACTCACATACTTGAAACTAAAATAACTCCATCAATATAGTCTTTTTAATCTTCATATAATCCAAATCCATGTATTTTTGTATAATAATATGACATGGAACACTGCCATATTTATTTTTATTAATTAAAACATAACAACTATAATCTCTTAAATTGGACTTGACCATCACAGAATGCATGGTTAGAAGTCTTTTGAATATTTAGAGAAATACAGTGAAGGTTCGGTCTCAAGAAGAAGAGAAATAGATGAAAGGTGAATATATTGAGGTTTGATTTGGTTTTTTGGTCACGTATCATGTTTAAAAAAGGGATACATAGCTGTTTTATCTTTAGGGATCAATTAGAATTAGAAATAAATAATATTATATTATATAATATAATATTATATAATGAAAAATAAATTTTTTTTATAACATTTAAATTCACCAAAAATAAATAAAGAAATCATAATAAATTCATTTTATATCCATAAAACATTAAAATATAAATACATTAATACTAAACGCATAAATTAAATCATAACTGAAACAATAATGAAAAAAATAAATTTAATTCATCTAAACTAAAACAACCCCAATATTATTTTAATAAAATCAAAATTTTCAAATTAAATTGGATTAATAAAGATATATCTTAATTGATTCTCATTATGTATAAACTAAAGATAGATATCACCTATTTGAGAATGAACTCTGAAGAAATAATTCCATGGATCTATGTGCTTTGTTCATGAATGATTTCTTGGATTTTTTGAAATGTTGATAGAACTAATGTTATAAAATTTGATTGAAACATTATTATAATTGAATTTAAAACCCATTATGGTGTGGTTCATCCACTATAATTATACAAAAAAACTACCAACAATAATGTATTCTTCTTTATTAGTAGAGAATGCTACTGAGTGTTGATTCATACTAGACCAGGATACCTTGTATTTTCATAGAATGTGGTAGGCTCTTTAGGTTATCCCCATATCTACTATATACCAACAAATATTGTCATAATAAAACAAAATAAAATTAAAGTTAGGTGTTTCAAGAGAATGTAAATGAGGAGAAACTATAAAATTATAATACTATAAAATTATTTAGGAATATTTCAAATTATATTCCAAGGGGTTAGCTTGGAATCTTGCTTATAAGAATACCACAAAAAAATGTTTGTTCAGCTAAAAAATAAATACATTTTACTCCCAATTATTCATCAATATAATTTATTTTCCAATGGTTTCCCTATATAATCCAAGTCAATTATTTCAATACAATTCATAGGACTGGCCTATATTTTATGGTTTTCATGTGTAAACCATTTAAGTAAGAAAAATATTTATTTTCATTGATTTAGAACATTCCCAAAGTATTTTTGATAAATATTTAAACATAATAAGAAATTTAACACACTCATTAAGCTAATATAAAACTCTTTTTTCATGAGTTTTGAAAAATCATTTCAAAAATTTTTATTTATAAAACCTAATATGATTGAATTAATAAATATTTGAACAATAAAAATATCTAATGATGGTGTTTTCAAGAAAATTGTATGATCTTCAAGTCCTAATAAAAATATATTTGATAAACGAAAATATCTTAATCACTCGTACCAAGTTCAAGGGGTTTGTTAGTGTCTATAAAGAGATTTGGTGGGCTTGAAAATTGAATTTTGAAAATGGGGATTTTCAAAACTATGAGGTTTTTTAACATAAACGTATTCCATAATAAAACAATTAAAATGTTAATATAAAATCCATTTGATATAATTTTATATTCAATTATGATGCATTTGGTAAAAGAATATTAATGGCTCATAATCTAGCTACATGGTCAATACTATCTTCATAATTTATATGTTTCACTTAGTCAAACACTTTAGCTACCATTCTATCCATATTCCCAGTGATCACACCATTATCATCCTTTTTATTCTTAAATAACCATTTTTTTGTTATAAGAGGATAGTTCTAGGGTTTATTAACTATTTCACATACCTTTTTCAACTTGAACTAGTTTTATTTCTCTTGATTTTCTAAAACCCAACTCTTGTCAGCTAAGAATTGTTATATGATTTTGGGTTCAAGTTTAGATAAACATGAATAAAATTATATAAGGATTACTATAATTATTCTTGTCATAATACATTCATCTAGGATCACTACAATTTTCTCTAAAGGATTATTCTTCTGGGTTATAAGCTTTCTAGATATCAATCTTTACAGTTCACTAGTATCCATCCTATTAGGATTCGGTTTTCCAAAATATATTTCCAAATAATCATATTTTTCATTTCCAAATAGAGTTTCATGTATCATGTTTTCATAATAATAACTTATCTCATCACCTTGTGTTATTTTATGGTCAAAAGTATCACATTCATCAAATTTTGCAAGAGTTAATTCTTTAACAATATTTTGTATTTTGTTGAATACTATATAAGCCTTGGAGTAGTAGATTATCCAAGTAATATTCATTATTCATCCTTTAGATAAATGTTTAAATGATTATTATTTGACTTTATAATATAAAAATTTCATCCATATACTTTAATGAAAAGAAAATTTATATTTTTATTGTTCCATAGTTCATAGGGGTTTTTCTTCAAGATATGTCTAATTAGAACTTGGTTAATTACATACAAATCTATATTTAAAGATTATGAAAAAAATAGAGGGAAACTCATATTCACATAACATAATTATAGAAATTTTATTCAGAATAATATTCCTCTATTCAAAATCATTTTTCTATTGAGGGGATATAGGGGATATGAATTATGTTTGATACCATGTTTTGAAAAATAATAATTAAACTCATAGTTTTAAAATTATATCCCATTATCAATTTTTAAAGTCATAGTTTGGGAAGGTTTCTTTTTTTTAACCAATTTACAAAATATAAAAAATATAAAAAGATTCACCCTCAACACTAAAAAATAAAACCATTGTAAATATAGAGAAATAATTAACAAACACATAAAAAATTATCCTCTTAGACATACTATTCTATATGGCCCAAAAAAGGCCATATGGATAAACTTTAGAGGCTTTTATATAAAAACCTTTTTAATTGGTTTAAAAGATCACTAATGTTGCATTATCAATTGGTATGAATCATATAACTTCTATTTACACAAATTATGTTGAGGTAAATTAGAAATCAAATTTATTTTTGAAAAATTCTTCACAGAATAGACATTACAATGTATATATCCTCTATGAAAAATCCAAGAATCATTTGTTTCAATATTTTAACAGTTTATTTTTTAACAAAGAGTTATGATCTAATGTATAGACGTTATATATTCTAGGTGTATTAAATTTAAGAATTTTAATTTTGAAAACCAAACATGAATTACATTAAAAATCAATAGATTAACCTTAATAACAATGTTTGGAATTACTTATCAGCTTATTTTTCATTTAATCCTCATAAATAACTTTGTTGGTTGGATATGAGCTTGGATTGCTCACAGATCTTGATCTCATAATATTTCCTTCAATATTGGCTCTGAATTTGACATATCCTCTTTAAACATTGGATAAGGAGTGAAATTTTGAGAAATACCCACCCATATTCCTTGATCATCCACTATACATATAACATTTATCATTGAATATATAGGATATTTTTTCTACAAAAGATACTAAACAAGGAACAGTTTTGGTACCAATATTCTCTTGTGTCTAGTAATATTAAAAACTAATGATTTGGAAAATAAAATATCTTTTTTTTAGAAAATACAGCACTGTGTTTTGATACATTTTGTGGAAGAAATGAAATTAACACTAAACAATTAGGTCTCTATTAAACTAAAATCACTTGTATAGTGTACAACTTCACTATAGTGAAAACAATTAAACATAGGCAGGTTCTTAATCTTTGGACATGGAACACAATAATTTTCATATATCTTTGTTATTTCCCCATCAATTCATAATATAATTTTATCTTTATCAGATTTATTATTACCTAAAATCTATTTAAGGAAATTTTACCATTTTTTAAATACAATAGAATCATATTTATCATCAAGAACTTATTTTTGTATTCTCTAAATTTTTTCATCATGTTCAATAAAATCTGTAGATTAATTTTATAAATTTAATTTCACATATTAATTTTTCTTATTCAACTTATCTTTTTCATCAACAATAAAATTATATAAATTCTTGAAGGGCTTTTTTATTCTTCTAGATTTCATATTTTTTTTAAAGGTTACAACATTAATTTAATTCTTCATATGAGATATTTTCTTTTTTTGATTTAGATTCATTACTTGTAGAATAATATTGATATACCTCATTAGAGTGTTAAATAAAGCACATGTTGGCTTTCTAATTAGAAATTTCAACTTTTGATTATAAAGTTGTGACATTACTAGAATCTTCTGAAACACTCTATGTGGATTTCATCAATTTCTTGGAATTTTTAGTATATAAAATATTATTGAAATAATTTTTCTCATATTTCTTATTATCATAATATTAAGGGAATTCTAGATTGGTGTTCATAAACTTCATACACACATTTTGTATGATCAATTTATAGTTTCCATAATAGCATATATATATATATATATTGAAGGATTTAATGAATCTACTTCTCTTATTTTAATAAATTTTTAACTTCCTTGAAAATTGAGTATGCTCAATATCTGAAATAGAACTGCTTATGTGTCTTCCTCAAGTGACTGAGTAATTTTTTCCCTACTCTTCTATTCAACTATTTAGTGATATTTTAGGGAATCATTTACCTTTTTATAATTTTATGATATTTATATTTATATTCCATATCTACATTACAAACTAAAAGTTTACCAATAAGATAATTTATTTTAAAATCATTGAAAGATGTGGATTTCCTAATACTAGAAGAGATTACACTCCACATAGATGGTAACAATCTAATAATTTTCAAAACTAAATTAGATTTAGGAATTGGTTATCTAATATAAGAAATTCTGTTCACAATCATTATCAACTCTCCATTTATTTTATTTATAGTTTCACCATGAACCATACTAAACATGTATATTAGCATTATAACATTATCAGTAACTTTTTAATCCATGGGTATTGTATTCTTCATCTCATGTGTTGTGGTAAATTTGGAAACTCTATTAAACTCATCATCACCCTTCCCATATATTATAGAAATCATAGCTTTTGATTTCATATTTTAATCTCCTTAAGCAATTGCACCCCACTTCATTATATCTTCTTCATGGATAGTATAATGCTTCACATATTTTAAATAATATTTTCGGACATGGTTATTCAAATATATTATCCTATATTCCTTCTACACAAAATAATTTTCCTTGTTAAAGTAGGGATCTCCTACCATTAATATAACTTCATTGTTTTCTGAAATAACAACCATTTTGAATATGATCATAAAAACTGATCCGTTGAAATCAGATAACTCAAAATTCACTACATTTGATAACAATTATTTGATGGAAGGAAACTGTATCAAGAATGAATATAGGGTTGAATTGATTTCATAAATATTTATTCACTCTATAACCACCGTATTAAAGCTAATATAGTTTCTAATATTTTCATAACAAAAACAAGAGGTAGAAACAAAATCATAAAGAATATATAAAATATATAAAACTTATTGTTTTTTGGGGAATATAATTCCCCATGTCCACTAAAGATTCCCTCGACTCATAAATATTGTTTATTTTTTATAGAATAAATTCTTTTCCAAGGGAATGCATGAAGAAATGGAATTAGTCGAATATTTGGTATAAACCCAAGAGCTTTTACCAGGTTCTTACAAGGATTAAAAAACACCATATTTAATTATTATTTTCATAGAAACCATCACAGCTTAGTAAAAGAAGCAGAATCTTCTAGAAAAAGTGGGAATGATAAAAAGTAAATAAATAAATCTCATAGTTTCATGGTGCAACTAATAGAAGATAATAATTCTCTATGACAGAAAACAAGAATAAAAAACATATCAAGTTGAGTCTTCCAAATATAAAAAAAGTCAAACATCAATTCATATCTAAAGAACATGAATAGATTTCTTTTTTTAGGATGGATAATAAACATAGAAAACCATGTGGGAGAGTTTTTGAGTTTGGGTGCTAATTGTTTACTGATTATTTCTTTTTTTGAATATATCTTATTCACTTTTGAATGTTCATGTAAAACTTATCACATAATTAAATTATTGGAGGACCCATAAAATCAAGTCTCTGAATTAACTTCTGGATGAAATTTCCTAAAAAATACTTCTATCATAGTATTGAGCATTAAATTATTCATGTAATACTTTATTCTCTAGATTCTTGAAACTTTTTATATTCATTTTTAACATAAATTAGTAATCTTATATTTAATTGATAAACATAATAATTAAATTATACTCAATGTACACAAATGTTAATAAATAGAAGGTTGTAGAACCAGATATCCCTTTATGGATCACCACATAGCAGAATTCCATGGATTCAGATTCACATAGTATAATTAATCCTTATAGTTGTTCTTTATGTAGCCGATTTTCTTTAAAACCCAAATCATGTAGCCATTTATATCATGTATCCAGTTTTGTTATAAATGGTTAAATCACGTAGCCATTTAGAACTATATTGTTTATTTTACCATGTATTCATTTCATTTATTTGATTACTGGAAATAGCTAATTAATCGATATACCCATTTTATCTCATAGGTGAATAATTGATGAAACTAATATCCACATAGATAATTTTGTAACATATATGATTTACATATGTGATTAATTCGTGTGTTCAATTGATGTGGTTGATTTATCAATGTATCCAAATATCCATGTAGCTAATTTCCTCACACAGTAGATTTTCTATAGTTAGGAAAGCTTCAAGAAATATCAAGAATTTATAAAATTAATAAAATAATGAAATTAATAAAGATAAAACCAAATCAACAAACATAAAATAAAAAATAATTAGTGATATAAATTAAGGGGTTTTGAGATCATTAAATCATAAATATCATTGGATGTATTAGAACAACATTAGTATTCCAACAATACCTTCATCATGGAATAATCTAAATAGGATAATTCCAACATTCTCTTAAGAGTAAATTCTGTTTAGTTAAATGTATCATATATTAGGAGTTAATTATATTCAATAAACAATGTCATATATTAGATTTACCTTTTAACCAATTATCTTTTTCACATTACCCAATGAATTGGAGATATATTTCAAGCTCACCATTCATCATGACCAATATCGGGGTCACCCATCAACATCAACATTGTTCATGAACCATAACATGAATAAATTACATGCATCGTGTAATTAATTATAATAATCATAGAAGCAACCATTATTCCCTTAATAAATTTATTAACCTCGGGGAAAGAAATATTCTTCCTTATAAATTCCTTAAAAATCAGAAGTATATATTTATTTACTTTCCCATTGAAATATATGGGTTTTATAAAGACTTCTATAAAATATAATGATTAAAAGTCATCTAGAGAAAGAATAAGGATTTTATCTTTATTAAATGTCTATAATTGAGCATATGAAACATTGAAGAATGTTGATAAAGGTAAACAATATGTTTAAAATATAATTTAACACTTCTTTGAAAAAATAAAGAATATCCTTTTCTATTAATATAGTTAAAAAGTAAAAAATACCATAATATTAAGAAAATATTTTATTTCAAAATAACCATGAAACTTGCAAAGGATTATATAAAGAAAATAATAGAAATGTAATATTACATTACCTTTCTTTAGTTATTTATTCACTCTATTGTAAACTCCCTTTTTTGTGTGTTTGAGGACCTACCCTGATAGATATATTTTATCTTTAAAAAATGAACTAAAATATAAGGTTGTTTGTTTGTTGGAATTGATGAAATCCAGGTATAAATATGTCAAAGATTAAGTGGTTTACCCTTATTTTCGGAAATAATCAAATATGGTTTTGTATTTTTATTCATAATATGGACTAGGGATAGTTTTCTGGGCATATTCACATCTATAGAAAGTTAGAATATATTGTGTGTCCCTTTCATAGAATAAAAATTTTAAATATGTGAAATATTTAAATGATATGAATGGGTTAATTAGGATTATGTCAACATAAGGTGATTCCTAATTCATCTTATTTGTAAAATCATAGAATTCATGAAATAAACGTGAATCACAACATGAATTATTCTGGATAAGTGATTTTTATTACACTGCATACCTGAACTCTTAACTATTCGATGTGAAAACATATATATTGAACTTTAGATAAATTTTGAGCAATTTTTGGTGATCCCCCGCCATCTGAATTGCTCCATTTTTCATTTGATTCCCATGTAAGTTTCATCACTTGTCCCTGGTAACAGGTTTTCCTATTTCTTCTCTACCATTTGTCACTATAGTATATTTTCCTATGTTTGTTGATTGGGTTGTGATTTATTGGTGTTTTTTATTGGTCCTTTTCACTTTTCCCACATTCCTTGTTTTTTAGAGGTTGATCTTATAGTTACCAATCTCCATTTTCAAAGGAGAATATATTTCCACTATTCTTGAGGTTGGTGAATCTATTCAAGTGGTTCTAATTGAAGAATTTCCTTATGTCATTATAAATTCATTTGGGTTCTTCCTTGAAATTGACTGAATTGAAATTATAATGGATTTATTTGAAAATATATGTTCTTTCCAAAGGGATTTCTTTAAAATTGATATTTTTAACACTATATATTTGATTAAATTCTTTAAAGGGTGGTTTTGGTTTTGAAATGGCTTTTGATAGGCATAAAATATTGGTTAAACCTGGGTGCATTGAGAATAAACTTGTCACTCTTTGTGTGTATAATTCCACAATAGGTTTATTGTCAACTTATTATATATAATACCACTAGTGGTTATATTGGTTGGATCCTCTTTAGGCCTGGATTGTGGTTTTTTATTCGTTTCTAGAATGTATTCCAATAGCATAGATCCCAAATGATGTTCTTTTTAATATATGATCGGTTTGTCCAATGATCATATTTTTATGGTTATATGCTAACATGTGTATCTTATAGGGTATCCATACTTAGTTTCCCTTTTCTTATCTGATTTATTTTATTCTTGAAATATTCCTAGATTTAAGGAATTTGGTATATTTGAATGAACAACAACTAATAATTTATAAAAAGATTTTACTTTATGAAATTTCATTGTAAACTATATCTTTTTGAAATCCAGATATAACACATTCTTAATATTATATCTCTTATAGATTATTTAGTGGTGTCGTACTTGGATTTGTGCTCAAATCTGACATTTTCCTTTAGGTGGTTGTAATTTTTTTTCAAGACTCATGTAAATGGTATAGGTTTATGTAACATACAAGGTTTCCTTATTGGTTGTTAACATCATAGTCGGATGGTTTGGTGGTGACATATGGTCACATAAGAACATGTTTTTTATGGTTTTTTTATAATTATATTTTATCCTATTAGGATTGAATTTGTTGGTATCATAGATTTTTATCTTTCGTTAATGATGATCTCTAGTTTTATACCTTGTTTCTGTTACACATGAGTCTATATTTATGTTCCTTGGTATCACTTTACTTTGTACCGGGCAATCTCGGTTGACTTTTTTTGTTGACTCTGGTTGTTCAATTACAAATTTGTATCCGATGGAATACCCAGCATAAAGTGTGTGGAAATTGACTAGGTGTGGTTCGATTTCATTTGTAGACATAAGATAATACCAACATAATTTAGATAGAATGTAGGGAAAATGTCCCTAGTTAGCTCACTTCTCTATCTAACTTTGAGTTACAATGGTTGGTATGGGGTTTTGTCCAACATTATGACTTGGTGGTTTAGACTGTTTGAATAAGATGTATAACGCCCCGACCCTAGTCACCTAGAGTCGGTGTATTATTACATAACATTGGCATGATCACAAGAATAATGAAATCTCGAATGACCGATTGGTTTAGTATCCTTGGAAACACTAGAGATATTCATAAAGTTTTACATTACACCATAAAGTGAAAAACTACTACAAGAACATATTGTCTCCATAGTCCACACTATCATCCTCTCATAATATCCCTGCAGGTCATTCATAATTTACTTTTTCACATCCTGGGAAAAATAAAATATAGAAAAGGGGTGAGCTCAAATGCCTAGTAAGGATACCAATATAGCAAAAACTTTCATAAATAAGAATAAACATTTAAGGTATTGTATAACTAAAAGAAAAGCCTTTTAAACTTGAACTTCAACATAGTATGGAAAAAATAAAATGAAATAATTCCATTTACTTATTCAATGGATATTCTACTAATCGAATAATCACATGCAATATCAATAACCACTATTGTAATGATGGAATGCATAATGCCAGACTATCATAACCACATAGCCAAGGCCTCATGCCAAGACTACAAATAAGAGTTTTTCAAGTCCTTGTGCAAAGACACTAGTTTGTATCATGAGACCTACCGATGCATCGAGGAGATATAACAAGCTCCACCCGTCACTTAATAAGTCCAATTCATTCCCATATGAAAAGGTTTAAACATAACATAAACATTCGTATTAAAACTAGCATACGAAATGTCAATACTTTTTCCATAAACCATGAATGGTATAAAAATAACACATCCACAGTAAAACATATCACAAAAACTTCAATACAATAAAAAAGTTTTGTATCATAAAAAATCAACATCAAATAAGCTTAAAATCCATCAAAGGATGTTGACATAGATGAAATAAAAACTATTTGAGATAAATATCTCTTTTCTCGAAATCATTGAAAAGTCACACATTTATAAAGGAAGTAATTTAAAAGAGATTTTTGAATCAAAGTGTCCCATACCACTTTGAAACTTTTGAGAAGAAATATCATTTCAAAACATTCATGTCCATATAAATAAATCCTTAAAATCATTTTGAAAACATGGACATTAATTAAAAAGATTTAGAAAGATAAATCTTTCAAATATTTAAAATTATGATCTTGATAAAGAGTACCCTTCACAAATTCTTCAAATATTCATTTTGAAATCCTTTAATGTCACATAATTATAAAATAAAACATTTACATTAAAAGTATTCTTATAAGCTTGTAATGTAAGCTTCAACGATTTTATAATGGCAGAGAATAGCTCCACCCGCTGTATAAGTTAAAATAACATTCTTACCTTAATTTTGTCGAAAAGGTTAAAAGCACCTTGTTTGGAAAACGACAGAAAGATTTATTTATAAAATTATTATAAAAATTCAAACAAGGGTATAAATGACTTTAACCTATATTCTTTTAAAGAGTAAATTTTTTTTGAAATACATTTTTAAGAAACATGGATTTGGATGATAAAGAAGTCCCAGAAGATTATTACGTACAAACAACCTCGGATAATGAAGAGATTGTGAAATAAACCCTTACCTTGTACTTTTCCTTGGATGGGGTAGGTTAACCTCCAGTAAAATGGTGAAATAATTTTTATTAAATTATACAAGAATCGTATACATTAATATGATATCATATATGATCTTTTAACATTGATTTGTTAATAATATCTTAGTATTATCGCTCTTTCAGGTGTTAACTTACACGTTTTGTTTTATATGTTTTGTTACGTAAGCTATGTTTGTCATGTATAGGTTGTATATTAATCATATCTAGAATGATATCAAGTCCTTAGATACTATTATTAATCATCAAATGAGAATTATACTTGAATTGATACGACGGAGAATGAATCTCATCGCGTTCGTGGAGACGGTAGTCCGTACATACGCACGAGGGACAATATCATTCTTTTAATTTTAAAATAATATATAAATGGATGATATATAATATATAAAAAATCATTATCATTTTATATTTATTATTTACATGAGTTACACATCATTATTATACCCATCCAAATAATAATTTATTGAATAACAAGTACACCACGACGTGGAGACGGTAAGCCGTACGTACGCACGTATGGTGACATGTTATTCAAAGGATGGATAGAATAATGAATATGGTTGTACCATATTTATAATAACATCACAGTATATATATGATAATGGAGTTATTATTTTATAATGTTAATAACAAATAAAGAAGAAGTGGATGAAGAAAGGAACTTGGAAAAGGGTGGTGAAATCATTACCTCTTCTTCGGGTTCTTCCTTTTGATTTGATAAAAATGGATCTTAGGTTGACTTTCTGACTAAAGTAAGGCCTCTAGGATGAAGTTAAGGAAGTTAGGAGAGTATTTGGGCAGAGTTTGGCCGAACAAAAAGGCTTTTATGGTGTGAGTAAATGAGAAGGGGGAGTTCCCTTTTATAAGAGGGGTGAGGGGCACCTTTGGAAAAGCTAGAAATATTATTTTATAATAAATTAATATTCGGTTTATAATGGCTCCAAAGTAGATTATTTAAAGTTTAAGGTGGGGATGGGTCTAAAATCACTCAACAAATAGAATTTAGACAGGTTTGGGTTACTATATTAACCTTATCATTAAGTATTAACTCTTAGTAAATTAGTTTCACTTTTACAATGTCCCTTTGTATTTTTATATTATATGGTTAATAAACATAGTATATACATTCAAGAGACACCCAAGTGGTCTATTAATGAAACAAATATCATGATATAATTCTTTGGCCGAACCTTATATTTTTATGAATTTAATATCAATTAATAATATAATATATGTTTTAAAAACACTTTTATGTCAATTTTGACACTATTCAAGAATTGATTTTTGTAAAAATCATAACAGAATAATTACTTCGAAAAAGGTTAATTAAAGCATTACTAACATGTCATATTAACCTAAAAAATTAGTGTAATTCCGAAAAATCCTCAAATTATATTTATTTGGGTGTCTACAATATCACCATTTTTAATTTTTCACTATTATGGTAATTACTACATCACCATTGTGTCATAAATAAATTAAATTATTTAATGTCTAAAAATTATAAATAAAATACCATTATGTCGTAAATCTTTTTATCTTTATAATTAATATTTATAGTCTAAATTACAACATATATAACCCTATGTAAAATTTGTTTTTCTAAAAGATATATGCCTGTGTCATTTTTGTATTCATTTTTACTTAATTAAAATAAAGTGTCCCTATCACTTACAAGTGGAACCATGGGGTCCCAAAATCGAACCAAATTTGCCCATGGTCGGACATGTATCATCAAATAAGGTTAGGACACATTTTAGGGTAATTTTTTATTATTATAATATTATTTTTTTAACCCTCATTTATCGGATTTACCCTCTAACCATGGTAAATAAAATATTTACCGAAGTAATTATTCAAAATGTCTAAAAATAAAAGTTACCTATTTACACAATTTGAACATACTTATTCCACATATGGAATCCTTTTTTCCAAATTCAAAACACAGAAGTGGTAGAAATTAGTTTAAAATTAATTCCAGCTATCAAAACAAAAAGTGTGTTTTTAAGATATAATAACTATCAAAAGATTGATACTTGTTTATGTTCGGGTTAATTTTGAAATTATGTCCAATGACCAAAATTGTATTAAATGGTAAAAATATATTCTAAATATACTTTAAAACCACTCAAATTCATAATTTATCACGATTAATTATTTTGATTAAAAAAGTTGTTTTTAATTAAAATTTTGTAATTTTGATTATTCATCAAAATATTAATGTTATCCGAAAAGTACCAAAATTTCTTCTTAGGCTAATTTTGATACTCCAAATCCAAAATTGATGTCCATTTTGAGAGATAAAATTTCAAAATGTAGGTATTACTATTCATAACGGCTAGTTTGATCGGTTGTGGTGTGTGTTAGAACTCGATGTTGCGTACAACACATGCTATTGCATTATTCAAAGAGAAGCGTATCGTCGAAGCTTGGGGTGTTACATTCTCCCCTCCTTCAAATAATTTTGTCCTCAAAATTTCTAGAATACTACCACATGAATAGACTCGGGTGGTTATTCAACATAAGTTTCTCGGGTTCCCACGTTGCCTCTTCCATCTAATGGTTTCTCCACAAAACCTTTACCAGACGCATTGTCCGGTTTCTCAGTACTTGTTCTCTTGTATCAAGAATCGTGATGGGCTCTTCGCAATAAGACAAATCGGGTTCCAGTTCCAATTCCTAATAGGTGAGTACATGCGTTGGGTCAGGCATGTATTTCCTCAATAGAGATACGGGGAACACATCGTGAACTTTGGAGAGACTTGGCGGCATTGCCAATCAGTAAGCTACAACCCCAATTCGTTCTATAATTTCAAAAGGTCTGATGTACATGGGACTCAATTTACCTTTCTTACCAAAACGTATGACTCCCTTCCATGGAGATACCTTCATGAAAACGTGATCACCGACTTGAAATTCCAAATCCTTCCTTCGATTATCAGCATAGCTCTTCTGCCTACTTTGGGCTGCTTTGATGTGATTTTGGATTACCTTCACCTTTTCCATCGTTTCCTCCACCATTTCCAGGCCTACAAGTTTTCTTTCACCAACGTCATCCCAACAGGTTGGTGTGCGACATCTCTTTCCATATAACGCTTTATATGGTGCCATCTGAATACTCGAATGGAAGCTATTGTCATAGGAAAATTCTACCAGAGGTAAATATTGATACCACATACCCTAAAAGTCAAGTGAGCAGGATCTCAGCATGTTTTATAAGGTTTGAATAGTTCATTCTGATTCTCCACTTGTTTGAGGGTGGTAGGCAGTGCTCAAATGAAGTTCGGTGACCAAGGCTTTTTGAAGACTTTTCTAGAATCTTGAAGTAAAACGGGGATCACGATCAGAAACAATCGATAGGGGTACTCCATGAAGTCTCACAACTTCATCAATATATAGTCTTGCTAGACGTTTCAGTGGTAGATCTTCTCTTATAGAAAGAAAATGTGCTAACATGGTAAGACGATCAATAATGAACCATATTGCATCGTTTCTTCTAGGAGTCTTTGGTAGCCCCATGAGAAAGTCCATTGTAATATTGTCCCATTTCCACTCCAGTATGGGAAGAGGTTGCATGACTCCTCCAGGATGTTTCCTTCCAGATTTCACTTGTTGACAAACCATACATCTTGACACAAAATCATCAATATCCCTCTTCATGTTGTCCCACCAAAAATGTTCCTTCAAATCTCTATACATTTTGGTGCTCCCAGGGTGTATAAAGAAATTTTAACTATGAGAATCATCCAGCAATTCCCTTTTTAGATCAGGTATATCGGGAACACAAAGTCTCTTCCCGAATTTCAAAATTCCATATTCATACACAAATTCTCTCAATCTCCCATCATTCACAGCTATAATATTCTTTTTAAATTCATCATCATCGGTCTGAGAACTCTTAATCCTTTCTAGTAAAGATGGTTTGGCAATCATTTGAAAAAGCATTGTTGTTTCACCTTCCCGGGTTATTCCCATGTCCATCTTCACTAGATCCATGAAAATTGGATCCCTTTCAATTCTCATATTGTTCAAAACTCCATGGTCTTTTCTTCTCAAAGCATCTGCCACCTTGTTTTCCTTCCCTGAGTGGTAGTGTATCGTTTAATATTAATCCTTGAGTAATTCAAGCCATCTCCTTTGCCTCATGTTGAGTTCTTTTTGTGAGAAAATATACTTGAAACTCTTGTGATCAGTATACATCTCACATTTTTCACCATAGAGGTAGTGCCTCCATATCATCAATGAAAATATCACTGCTGCTAACTCGAGATCATGAGTAGTATAGTTTTTCTCATGTATTTTCAACTGTTGTGATGCATAGGCAAAAACCCTATCATTCTGCATAAGGACACAACCAAGTCCTTTCTTCGATGCATCACTATAAATAACGAACCCATCATTCCTCAATGGTAGAGACAATGTAGGAGAGTTGACTAATCTTCTCTTCAGTTCTTCAAAACATTCTTCACACTCTTTTGTCCAAACAAATTTAACCCCTTTACGTGTGAGCTTCGTTAATGGGTTAGCCAATCGGGAAAAATTCTGGACGAAACGTCGATAATAACCTGCCAAACCAATAAAACTCCATTACTCAGTTATACCCGTAGGTTCTGGCCATTCTTAGATTTCCTTGGTATTAGAAGGATCAACAGAGATTCCATCTTTAGAAAAAATATGGCCATGAAATGAAATCTCATGAAGCCAGAATTCACACTTGTTAATCTTTCCATATAATTTATTATTCTCGGATTCTTCAGGATAACGCGCAAGTGATTTTCATGATCTTAGTAGCTTTTGGAGTATACCAAGATATCATCAATAAATACCACCACAAATTCATCGAGATATTCCTTGAAAACTCTATTCATCAGATCCATGAATACAGAGGGAGAATTAGTCAATCAAAAAGGCATTACTGTAAACTCGTAATTCCCGTACCTGGTTTGAAATGCTATATTTGGAATGTCTTCTTTCTTTACACACAACTGATCATATCCAGATCGAAGTTCAATATTTGAAAAGTATTGATCTCCATGCATTTGGTCAAATAAATCGTCAATGCGAGGTAGGGGATACTTGTTCTTTATTGTTATAGCATTGATCTCCCTATAGTTGATATATAAACTCATAGATCCATCTTTTTTTTTACAAAAATAAAAGGGGCTCCCCATGGGGAAACACTAGGGAGAATAAATCCATTATTACACAATTCCTCTAGTTGTTTCATTAGTTCAACTAATTCTACAGTGTCCATTCTATAATGGGTCTTCGATATAGGCCTTGATCCAGGAATTAAATCAATGGAAAACTCAACTTCTCGTTCTGGAGGATGTCCAGGTAAATCTTCCGGAAATACATCTACATATTCTTTCACAACAGGTACATCCTTTATTTGAACATTCCTTTCCTCACCCACAGTCATTTCTTTCTCTTCCTCCCCAATAATTGAATTTTGTTTAGCTACTGGGGGTGGATCTTGATAAGAATTAGGTGGTGAAGATTCTACTCTAAAGATAAGGTGTTCCTTATCATCATCATCTAAAATCGTAACCTCCTTCTTCTTATAATAAATATTTGAATCATAGTCCGAAAGCCTATCCGTACCAAGGATTATATCAAACTCAATCATAGGTATGATGATGATATCAGCAGATAAAGAACATTTATGTGCTCTAATGGGGACTGATTCAAAAAACTTTGTTGTAATGATACTTCCCTTAGGAGTTTTAACAGAAAACTCCCTTGTTAAATCAAATTGGAAATATCTAATTTTCTTAGCTAACTGGGATGATATGAAACAATGAGATGATCTAGAATCAAATAATTCATTTTCTAAACTTGAGGAAACCATTAAATTACCTTCCACCACGTCTTTTGGAGTTTCTAACTCAGCATTAGTGATAGAAAAAGATTTTCCTTGATCCCTTGGCCTTTTCTGAGGTAAGTTCCCCTGACGATTAGGACATTCATTTTCATAATGTCCCATCTCCCTGCAATTTTAGCACTGAACATTGGTAGATTCCTTCTTCCCTTTGCAATCACGAGCATAGTGGACTTTTTCACCACATTTGTAACAGACACCAATTCCCTTCAAACAAGTACCAGGGTGTTTCTTCCCACATTTACCACAGGATGGATATTCAACCTTTACCTTCTTCCCCTTATTTCCATTCCCAGATTGATCACCAGATCTATTCTTCTCTTTCTTTGCTTTAAAGTCATAAGACTTAGAGAATTCCTTTTCTGTCTTGATAGCACATGAGACAATGTCTTCATACGATGAGAAGGATTGTGAGACTAATGCTCGACGGAGAAATGGTTTTAACCCATCAAAGAAACGATAAATCTTACTTCTTGGGTTACGTATATAATCTCCAGCATACCTTCCTACCTTGTAAAGTTAGCCTCATACTTTGCGACATTCTCATCCTCCTTTTGTCTCAAACTCAGAAATTGCCTTTCCATATCTGCTCGATGGTCACGAGGAAAGTATTTTTCTAAAAACAGATCTTTGAAGTCCCTCTATTCCATAATTGATACTTCATCATCTTCCTTCGTGTTTTGAATCAATGACCACCATTGATCAGCATCTCTAGTGAGGCGGTAAACTTCCATGATAACTTTTCCCCTTTCACTTCTCCGCAAAGCCTAAAATATTTCTCTAGGTAATATATCCATTTCTCGGCAACTAAGGGATTTTTACTCCCATTGAACATTGGTGGTTGTTGCCTCATGAATCGATCTAACATTGACCCTCCACGTTGTGGATCAGGGTGCTCTATACGGGTAAGGTTATTATTCATAACCTGGGTGAGTTGTCCCAGTATGGTGATTAGCTAATCGGTACCAGTTGCATCACCAGCTCCACTATAATTATCTTGAGCAGGAGGGAAATCCCTACATGGAGTATGTGCATTGATACAGTTTCCATTTCTTCCACTAGGTGCCATTTCTAAATAATGGCATAAACTAGATCAGTTTATGAATCAAAATACATAATTCCATACTTATAAAACACTTCACATAAATTGAACTATTTATGGATATAATCCATAATAATAATAAAAAATTCTCTGAGGAAGTATATACTTTAAACCCTTCATAATGATTTTTAAAGAAAATGAGAGTTATCCTAAGAATATCCCCCGGGAGTGTCGTAACCAAGAGTGCAGCAAGGCCCTTTTTCGTGCACCAGTTCACGTTTGAGTCTAGCTCAAAGTAGTGTTTTCGGGTTTTACCCCTAGGTACATCTGTGCCAGAGCCGCCTCTACCTGCTCGTATCCAGACAAGGATGTATTTCTCGAAAAACACACAAAATCTCTACAATACCAAAATTCTAGGAAGTTCTTCTATACTAATCCTCAAAGTTCATCTTAGTTCTATGTTCTCTAATCAGAGTTTATCTAAATCTATCTTTCATGGTTTGTACTAAACTTCCTCTGATACCAACTGTAATGCCCCAACCCTAGTTACCTAGAGTCGGTGCATTATTACTTAACATTTTCATGATCACAAAAATGATCAAATCTCGAAAGACCGATTGTTTTAGTATCCTTGGAAACACTAGATATATTCATAAAGTTTTACATTACATCATAAAGTGAAAAACTACTACAACAACATATTGTCTCCATAGTACACACTATTATCCTCTCATAATTTCCCTACAGTTCATTCATAATTTACTTCTTCACATCCTGGGAAAAATAAAACATAGAAAAGGGGTGAGCTCAAATGCCCAGTAAGTATAACAATATAGCGGAAACTTTCCTAAATAATAATAAACATTTAAGGCAGTGTATGACTAAAACAAAAGACTTTTAAACTTGAACATCAACATAGTATGAACAAAATAAAATGAAATAATGTATTTTACATATTCACATGGATATTATACTAATCGAATAATCAAATGCAATATCAATAACCACTTTCATAATGATGGAATGCATAATTCCAGACTATCATAACCACATATCCAAGGCCTCAGGCCAACACTAAAAATAATATTTTTTCAAGGCCTTGTGCCAAGACACTAGTTTGTCTCATGAGACCTACCGATGCATCGAGGAGCAATAGCGGGCTCCGCCCATCACTTAATAAGTCCAGTTCATTCCCATATGAAAAGGTTTAAACATAACATAATCATTCATATTAAAACTAGCATATAAAATGTCAATACTTTCTCCATAAACCATGAATTGTATAAAAATAACACATCCATAGTAAAAAAATATCACAAAACCTTCAATACAATACAAAAGTTTTGTATCATAATAAATCGACATCAAATAAGCTTAAAACCCATCAAACGATGTTGACATAGATGAAATCAAAACTATTTGAGAAGAATATCTCTTTTCTCGAAATCATTGAAAAGTCACACATTTATAAAGGAAGTAATTTAAAAGATATTTTTGAATCAAAGTGTCCTATACCACTTTGAAACTTTTGAAAAGAAATATCATTTCAAAACATTCATGTCCATATAAATAAATCCTTAAAATCATTTTAAAAACATGGACATTGATTAAAATGATTTAGAAAGATAAATCGTTAGAACATTTAAAATTATGATCTTGATAAAGAGTACCTTTCAGAAATACTTAAAATATTCATTTTGAAATCATTTAAAGTCACATAATTATAAAATAAAACTTTTACTTTGAAAATATTCTTATAATCTTGTAAGGGAATCTTCAACGATTTTATAATGGCGGAGAATATCCTTACCCACCGTATAAGTTTAAAAAATATTCTTACCTTAATTTTTTCGAAAAGGTTAAAAGCACCTTGTTTGGAAAACGACGGAAAGATTCATTTATAAAACTCATATAAAAATACAAACATGGGTATAAATGACTTTAACCCATATTCTTTTAAATAGTAAAAATGTTTTGAAATACATTTTTAATAAACATGGATGTGGATGATAAAGAAGTCCAAGTAGATTATTACGTATAAACAACATCGGATAATGAAGAGATTGCGAAATAAACCCTTACCTTGTACTTTTCCTTGGTTGGGGTTGGTTAAACTCATGTATAATGGTTAAATAATTGTTATTAAATTATAAAAGAATCATATACATTAAGATGATTTCATATATGATCTTTTAACATTGATTTGTTAATAATATATTAGTATTAGCATTGTTTCGGGTGTTAACTTACTCGTTTTCTTTTATATGTTTTTTTACGTAAGCTATGTTTGTCATGGATAGGTTGTATCTTAATAATATCCTGAATGATATCATGTCCTTAGATACTATTATTAATCATCAAATGAGAATTATACTTGAATGGATACGATGGAGAATGAATGTCATCGCGTTCGTGGAGACGGTAGTCCGTACGTACGCACGAGCAACAATATCATTCTTTTAAAATTAAAATAACATATAATTGGATGGTATATCGTATATACAGAATCATTATCATGTTATATTTATTATTTAAATGAGTTACACATCATTATTATACCCATCCAAATAATAATTTATTGAATAACAATTACACCACGACGTGGAGATGGTAAGCCGTACGTACGCTCGTATGGTGACATGTTATTCAAAGGATGGATAGAATACTGAATATTGTTGTACCATATTTATAATAACACCACAGTATATATAAGATACTGGAGTTATTATTTTATAATGGTAATAACAATGAAAGACGAAGTAGAAGAAGAAAGGAACTTGGAAAAGGGTGGTGAAATCATTACCTCTTCTTCGGGTTCTTCCTTTTTATTTGATCAAAAGGGCTCTTAAGATGGCTTTCTGACTAAAGGAAGGCCTATAGGGTGAATTTAGGGAAGTTGAGAGAGTATTTGGGCAGAGTTTGGCTGAACTAAAAGGATTTTAAGGTGTTAGTTAATTAGAAGGGGGAGTGCCCTTTTATAAGAGGGGTGAGGGGCACCTTTGGAAAAGATAGAAATATTATTTTATAATAAATTCATATTTGGTTTCTAATTGCTCAAAAGTGGATTTTTTAAAGGTTAAGGTGGGTATGGGTCGAAAAACACTCAACAAATAGAATTTAGACAGGTTTGGGTTACTATATAAACCTTATCATTAAGTATTAACTCTTAGTTAATTAGTTTCACTTTTACAATGTCTCTTTGTATGTTTATATTATATGGTTAATAAACATACTATATACATCCAAGAGAACCCCAAGTGGTCCATTAATGATAAAACTATCATGATAGAAGTATCTTGGCCGAACCATATATTTTTAAGAATTTAATATCAATTAATAATATAATATGTATTTTAAAAACTCTTTTATGTCAATTTTGACACTATTCAATAATTGATTTTTTGTAAAAATCATAACATAATTATTACTTCGAAAACAGTTATGTAAATAATGCCTAACATGTCATATTAACCAATAAAATTAGTTTAATTCATAAAAAGACTCAAATTATATTTATTTGGGTATCTACAATATCATTAATTTTAATTTTTCACTATTATGGTAATTACTGCATCACCATTTTGTCATAACTAAATTAAATTATATAATGTCTAAAAATGATAAATAAAAAACAATTATGTAGGAAATATGTTTATCTTTCTAATGAATATTTATAGTCTAAATTCCAATATATATAACCCTATGTAAAAATTGTTTTTCTAAAAGATATATGCTTGTGTCATTTTTGTATTCATTTTAACTTAATTAAAATAAACTGTCCCTATCACTAAAAAGTGGCACCATGGGGTCCCAAAATCGACCCAAATATGGACATGGTCGGACATGTATCAACCAATAAGGTTAAGACACGTTTTAGGGTAATTTTTTATTATTATGATATTATTTTTTTAACCCTCATTTACCGGATTTACCCTTTAACCATGGTAAATAAAATATTTACCGAAATAATTATTCAAAATGTATAAAAATAAAAGTTACCTATTTACACAATTGGAACATCTTGATTCAAAATATGGAATCCATTTTTCCAAATTCAAAACACAGAAGTGGAAGAAATTAATTTAAAATTAATTCCCTCTGTCAAAACAAAAAGCTTGTTTTTAAGATATAATAACTATCAAAAGATTGATACTTGTTTATGTTCGGTTTAATTGTGAAATTATGTCCAATGACCAAAATTGTATTAAATGGTAAAAATATATTCTAAATATACTTTAAAACCACTCATATTCAAAATTTATCACTATTAATTATTTTGATTAAAAAAGTTGTTTTTAATTAATATTTAGTATTTTTCACTATTCATCAAAATATGAAAGTTATCTGAAAAGTACCAAAATTTCACCTTACGCTAAATTAGATACTCTGAATCCAAAAATGAAGTCCATTTTGAGAGATAAAATTTCAAAATGTTGGTATTACTATTCATAACGGTTAGTTTGATCGGTTGTGGTGTGTGTTAGAACTCGATGTTGCATACAACACACGTTATTGCATTATTCAAAGAGAAGCGTACCATAGAAGCTTGGGGTGTTACAAGATGTATATGAGATTTTATTTAAATGATCCTATTTATTTCTTAAATTTTTTCTTAAATTTTTAGATTTAATGAATTATTAAATTCTTGTTGTTTAAAATCATTAATATATATTTATGGAAGTTAGTATTATTACTTAGGAATATTATATTAAACTAATTAGTTTTAATCATATATTTAATTTATAATTCCTCTAAATATATCTCTTTATAATATGAGTGAGGAAGTTGTAACACCCCAAGATTCCCCAGTAAGTTATCTCTTTAATGTAATTCAATAACTTGAGCTACACGCAACAATGAGTTCGAGCGCACCACGATATACCAAGCTAGCCGTTCAAAAAATGTTTATGAATAGTATTATCCGTGTTTTTTATTTTATATATATCTTATATAATTTTTACATTCAAATTTTTTGTTTCTTAGTCATAATATAAGGATAAATTTTATTTTTCAAATAAATGAAGTATTTTAAAAAAAATGCAATTTTACAACATATTTAATGGAGAATCCTTTTCAAAACAAATATTGGGCACTTTTATAAATTCAATTTAATGAAAAAAAAATCATCATTAGAATCGATATATAAAGTTTTAGTTTGGATAAATTTTTTGTACTTTTCTGATAACTTTCATATTTTGATGAATAGTGAAAAATACTAAATTTTAATTGAAATCATCTTTTCTAATAGAAATAATTTATAGTTTTAAATTATGAATTTTAATGGGTTGGGTGTATTATTAGATTATATTTTTATAATTTAATACAATTTAGGTCATTATAATTAATTTCACATTTATATTTGACAAAAACACATGTCAATCTTTCGATAGTTTTTACTTTCTAAAAACCCACTTTTTGGTTTTGACAACAGAAATTAATTTTAAATTAATTCATGAAAATTATATGTTTTGAATTTGATAAAATAGAATTCATTTTCAAATTCATAATATCAAAATTATCTTAGGGTGATATTTTTGAATTTTTCTGAAAACATTCTATTATTGATGAATAGTAAAAAACACTACAATGTTGTTTAAAAACAAATTTTTATTTAAATAATTATTTTTTTTATTTAAATTTATTTTAAGTCAAAATAGATATATAATATCTATATAATTTCAATATAATTCATTGGAGTCATTTTATAATAAAGTTAGATGTATAAAGTTTTATTGAACTTTTTACAATCTTTTACCCACATTCTAGGAGCATTTGAAAATTTGCATAAAACTTAATTTTATCGCTTCTGTGAGTTGAATTTCAGAAATTTGAGAGACACAGTTGACATTAGTAAGTTAAATGTGGTTCAATAAGATGAAAATAATTTTTGGTGAATAGTAACTTTTGACATTTATTTATCACGGTTAAATATAAATAGTGTAATTAAAGGTAAAAATGATATTATAATTACCCTAACACATGTCCTAATTCTATTGGATAAAATTAATTCGACCAAAAACAATGTTAGGAATAATTTATGATCCTTTTGGTTTACTTGGATTAGATTAGGACATTTATTTTGATTTTATTTAAAGAAGAGTTAAAAGTGTTAAATTCAAAGTTTATTAACTAAACCATTTTTAATATAGTGTTATACATAAGATAAATTCCACTATAAATATTCATTAGAAAGATAAAAATATTTCCTACATAATGGTATTTTATTTATAACTTTTATAGATTAAATAATTAAATTTATTTATGACACAATGATGATGTAGTAATTACCTTCTTAATGAAATATTAAAATAGTTTATATTATAAATATTAAAAAAATAGAATTTAAAAGTTTTCATGCTATCCATGAATTTTCTTGGTTAATATGACTTTTTTGTGAAGATTATATAATTTTTTTTATGTGATACGGTTGTTATGACTTTCACAAAAACAAATAACCAAATAGTGTCAAAATTGACATAAATTAGTTTTTAAAACAAGTACTATATTATTGGTTGATATAATATTTATAAAAATATATTTTTCTTACAAAGGGCTTAAATAATATTATATATTTCATTAATGAACATCTTGAGGTTCTCTTGGAAGTTTAGTGAAATTTTATTAACCATGTAGTGTAAAAATACAAGAAGACACAGTAAAAGGTAAACTATTTAACTAAGAGTTAAATCTAAAAGAAAAGTATAAAATGGTATCCTAAACTTCTATAAAACCTATTGGTTGAGAGGAATTAGACCCATAACAATCTAAGGCTCAAAATAAATTAATTTGTATCCATTATAAACCAAATATGACTGTATAATAAACTAATATTTTAATATTTTTCAAAAGTGACCCTCACCCCTCTTATAAAAGGGAACTTTGCCTTCTCTCAAAATCACACCTCCAAAGCCCTTTGGCTCATCCACCCCTGTCAAAATATCCTCCCAAATTTCCTCACACCAACCTAGATTCCTTAAAATGATCAGAAAGCTATCCTAAGGAGCCCTTTTGATCAACTCAAAAGGAAACACCCGAAGAAGAGGTAATAATTTCACCACCCTCTTTCAAGCTCTTTTCTTCTTCCACTTCCTCTTTATTAGTTGTTTACAAATCAAAATAATAACTCTAGTACCTCTTAAATACTATAATGTTATTATAAATATGGTACAACCATAATCTTTATTCTATCCATCCAATAAATGACAAAGTCACCATCCATGTGTACGTACGGCTTACCATCTCCACATCATGGTATAGTTTCTTATTCAAACACTTAATTATTTGGATGGGTATAATAATGAGTATAACTGATGTAAAGAATAAATATAACATGTTAATGATTCTATATATATTATAGACCATCCAATTACAAACAATTCCACCATCAATATGATGATATTATCAATCGTGCGTACGTACGGATTACCATCTCCATGAAAGCGATGAGATTCGTTCCCCATCATAATCATTAAAGAATAATTTTCATTTTATGATTAAAAATAATGTTTAAGAACTTAATATCATTCGGGATTTGAATCAAATACAACCAATCCCTAACAAACATGGCTTATGTAACCAAGAATATAAAGGGAAATGGATCAGTTAACACCCCAAACGATGACACTACTAAAATATTATTAACAAAACAATATTAGATGATCATATATGATATCATATTTATGTATGTGGTTCTTGTATAACTTAATAACAATGAATTAACTATTATATAATATGTTAATGCACCCTCGACCAAGGAAAATTACAAGGAAAGTTTTATTTCCTCAATCTCAATATTATCCAAGATTATTTATGTGTATGTATTTATTGGGACATATTTATCATCGATACCCATATTTCATAACAAAGTTTTCAAAAGGAATATTTTATGGTTTTATGGGAGGATCTATTTATCTAGATCATCATTTTCAATGTTTCAATGATTTATCTTTCTAAATCCTTTCAATTAGTGTCCATGTTTTCAAAATGAATTTAATGATTTATTTATATAGACATGAATGTTTTGAAATGATAATTATTTTCAAAAGTTTGAAAGTGGTATGAGACAATTTGATTCAAAAATATATTTTAAAATACTTCCTTTAAATTTTTGTGACTTTTAAATTATTTCACATAAAGGTATATTTCTCTTAAAAAGGTTTATAGGTCATTTTCAACTATGTCAGCATCCTTTAATGGATATTATTCTTGATTGAGGTTGATTTATGTCACGACCCACCTTCACCAGAAGGAGGGAAGGGTCAGCAAATTGCCAGGCCCTTCCTTCTTTATGTTGATTATGAGATAATGAACCCCGAAACCCACCTTTAATAGGACTCGGAGTGGTGACTAGCACCAAGGGTATAGAATCACACACTAAATGGAAGGCATTACCCTTTTTCTGTTAATAGGATCTGGAGATAAGATGGTAAATCCCAACAACACCAAAAGCAGAAAGTAAAATTAAAGCCAAGAACCATTCCCAATGCTTGTTACAAAATTAAAATCCACAAAGTACAAAATGACTACAAAGGTAAAGTACCAATGAAAAGAAAAAGCAACTGTAACTGCCCCAAAGTCCGAGCTAGTGTGGTCCCGCGCGATCCCCGAAGTCCTCCTGGAAACCTGAAAGCATTTTTACATATACGTAGGGTGAGCATACAAGTATACTTATTAGTGAAAAAACAAAGACCCTCGTGCACAAGATGGGGAACGTACTAAAGTCCTGTGAGAAAAAAGATTAAACCAAACACCTAACAAGGTAAACTATCCACCCAAGCCTCACCAAGGCACACTCCCCAAGTAATGCAAGTCAAGTAATATATATAGTAATAGCACATCGATGTTTTGGTACCTCGCGCCACTTTCCCACAGGTGATTGATGACATCCTATGCATCGATCCAATCCCACCATTCTCACCGCAGTCCCACTTCCAAACCCCGCCCACACACACCTGGGCCACTGCCTCACACAGTCCCACTGCCAATCCCCGCCCGCACACACTTGGGCCACAACTATCACACGTAACCACGCCTGCAAACCCCTAGGCTAGAACAACCACTGCACACATGAAGACACCTGGGCTAAAAGATCCACTGCCATGCCCGAAGACACATGTGCATCATCCCGAAGATACTTGGGAAACTACCTTCCCGCACACACCTGGGCCATAACCACCACACTACCCCGCCCGAAGGTTCTTCGACTAATAATGGTCTTCAGTCCATCCCAGCCTGCCCGAAGATACTTGGGATATTCGGGAAAGGGAGCAGAAAAGGAGCTAATAACTAGCCACTAATAATAGTGTTGGGAAAAACACCGTCCCCCATGGAATGGGGGTGTTCGTCACTAAGTGATCAACATGGGTGGGGTGTGAATAAGAAACAAAAAACTATAAGTATATATATATATAGATAACAAACACTCTCCCAAGATTAGGTTTTTCATCCAGCCTAAGGAACACAAATATTACTCAAGTATGGGTCACAACACTCTCCAAAAAAACCCATTTGTCCCATTCGTTTTCAAGTTTAGTAATAATGTTTATGTATGTTTTTGCACTACTGGGCAACTAAAATCATAAGGAAAAACCAAGGAAAAGATCCAGCCAAACACCAATTTAAGCATTCACACCTGCTTCTCTTGTGAAGTCACAACAACAAAAAGGGATAAGTGAGATCCCTCGAAGTAATAGAACAAAAGAAAATTCCAAGACACTACCCCGTGTCCAAAATCCAGGAGCCAAAAATAGTTTCTTAATAAAGAGGATCCCACCCGAATTCGTGACTCAAACAAGGTAACCACCCGGTCTTAAAATTCACAACCACTGAATCCATATCAATAAGGGATCCCATCCCCACCCACATCACCCAGCAATCGGCCCGTGAAAGGATATAACCAAACCACTACCACCAACACAAAGTCGGGCCATGCCGGTATTTTCAGATTTATAAGATTTAACACACTCCTTGATTTCAATTTACGTGTGCTTAAACTGGGGTTATCACAGAAGGGTTGATCTGGTACCTCAATTTATTTAGCCTGATATGCGTGATTAACCAATTTCCTTTTTCACAGCAGGAGTTCACAACTACAAAACAAGTCATTTAAAACATCACTAGGGGTTCATTAGTGCACAGAGAAAGACCACCAATGGCCATGATTTTCAGTGGGCGTAAGCCCACAAAATTTAGAAAAGAAGATCATAAACCAGATCAGCATCAACAATCATAGCCCCCCCCCCTTCGTTTCTTACAGAATCCATTCATTATCTTCATTTAGATTTGGATCATCCAATTCTAAAGAATCCAAAGCACGGCCAACCCGCATGATACAAAAAAAGGGATAGACGAAGGAGAAATTCCCTACTTGTTAGATAACGATCGACGCTGAGCCTGGGTGCGGAACTTCACGGATAGCGATGTGGCTCGCCTGAACGAAAATCTGTTCGTCTGAATGAATGGTACTACTCACACAGGGTGATCGAGGAAAGAGGAAACCACGGCTAACCATATAGTTTATAAGGGCCGGGAATGCTGAGATAAGAACGTGAAACCGCGTAAGGAGTGGGGATCGTGGGTTGACCACGCGGCCCCACATGTTACTAAAGTGTCGGGCGGTTTAAACCGACACACACACTAGTTTAATTCATTAAATATTTAATTAAAACATTTATGGGCAATACCGAGCTTTAAAACAACCTTAATGGGCCAAAATAGGGTTTAAACCCCAATTTGCGCCAAAAACAGCACTACTAGAAAAAACCCGTGGGGGTAGGTGAAAGCCACCGGAAGCTACGAGCCACCGGTGGCTGATAGCCACCGGTAGACAGAGCTACTGGTAGGCTACGGCTACCGGTAGACCGAGCTACCGGTTGGCCTAATACGGGTACGCTAAGGCTACCAGTAGGCCTACCGTTATAAAAACTTCACCGAGATTCCCAGACCATAAAACCCAACATGATATTTTCACAAAGTAATGGACCCCAAAAACCCAGGAAATTACATTAGATACCTCTTAAAGGATTCTCTTCCTCTAGAATCAAAACAATCCAGAAGGAAAGAGGGGGTCCAAAAAAACACCTTGAAAGATACCTCTTAGGAGTGAACCTCATTGTCAACTAAGAACACATTCCTGTCATGAACCAAGAAACATATCGTGCCAAACTGCCCTGGCGTGTGGGTTGGGGAGTCTCTTCCCCCATGTCAAGATATTATCCGCTTTAGGTAGCACTGACTCACCCGCATGGGTTTAATCACATCCACCTTAATGAGTCTTTATTAGGGGTCGGATTCTCTCCTCCCCGTAGCCAGGGATTTTCACACACATTCATAGGAAAGAAAACTAGTCTTTCATAGGCAACAAGGTAAAATATTCCACCACAACAGCTATAAACCAAAAATTACAAAACACAACACAATTCTGGGTACTGGGAACGTATCTATGCTTCCCTCTCCCACGTACTATCCTCAAGCCCAAAATGTATCCATAACACACAATTCAAGGGAATACTTCACCCGCAAAGCACCTTCTCCTTGCGATCTTCGATCATCACCAGTCTCTCCACAAAAGTCATGTCATCCTCGATGACCACCTCTCCCCAGCTAAGGACGTGTGAATCATCGTGCAGATACTGACAGAGCTGGGAAACATGGAAGACATCATGTATCCTCAGTAGTGGTGGTGTTAACGCTAGCTGATAAGCCACTTCTCCGACCCACCTCAATACCTCGAAGGGTCCAATGAACCTAGGAGAAAACTTACTCCCCTTGCCAAACCTCCGCTGCCCACACCGAGGGGAGACCTTCATGAACACATGGTATCCAACATAAAACTCCAAGGGAATCATCCTGGTATCATCATATGACTTCGGTCGGTCTTGGGCTGCCTTCATGATTTCTCGTATGAGTTGAACCTTCTCTATCGTGCTCTGCACCACCTCCGGGCCGAGGATTCCTGCCTCTCAAACTTCGGCCCAACACACTGGTAAACGGCATGGACTCCCATACAAGGCTTAAAACGGGGTCATGCCAATGGTAGATTGATAGCTATTATTGTAGGAAATATCTACCAGAGGCAAGTATCACACACATGATCCTCCTGAGTCCAAAACACATGCCCGCATAATATCCTCTAAGGTCTGGATGGTGCGATCTGTCTGTCCATCTGTCTGGGGATGGAAAGAAGTGCTAAGGCGCACCTGGGTTCCAAAATAATGTTTCAATCCTCTACAGACATGTAAGGTAAACTGTGAATCCCTATCCGAGACTATAGACCTCGGAACTCCATTCAACCGCACCACCTCATCCATGTACATTCATGCCAAAGAATCCACAGTACTCGACTCCCTGATCGCCAGAAAGTGAGCCGATTTCGTCAACCAGTCCACTACCACCCAGATGGCGTCGTATCCCCCTTGGACCTTGGGAAGTCCCATGACGAAATCCACCGAGATGGCATCCCACTTCCACTCGGGGACATCTAGAGGCTGCAGTAGGCCTCCTGGAACATGGTGTTCAGCCTTCACTTGCTGACACACTAAAAAATTGGCCACAAACTCTGCCACTGCTCGCATCACTACGGGCCACAAAAACTGTCTATCCAGTCCCTGGTACATCTTGAAAACTCTTGGGTGTACCTCCAGGGGTGAGTTTTGGAACTCAATGAGAACATTTCCGTGCATCACTTATAGAAAAATCAACCTTCCCTGGAAAAACATCAGGTTCGGACCATCCTATTTCCACCCTTCCGGAGCATTCCTCCAGTCAACTCGATCACCCATCACTTCGCATTCTGGGTCTCCCCACTGAGACTCCTCCACTTGCTACAACATAGAATACTACACTTTCATATGATATAGGCAACCTCTACTACTATACATCCTTGCATCTAGGTGTAAGGCAGCCAACTCCTCCATTGCCTTCCAGGTGTCTGTCTACTCTCGGACTGCATCCTTCTGTGATCTCCTGCTCAAGGCATCAGCCTCTACATTCCCCTTCCCTGAATTGTAGGAGATCTCGAAGTCGTAATCCTGGAGGAACTCTATCAACCTTTGTTGTCGCAAGTTTAGGTCCCTCTAGGAGAAGATATACCTCATGATTTTGTGATCTGTGAATTCCACAAAGCGTTCTCTGATGAGGTAGTGCCGCCATAACTTCAGTGAAAAAATGACTGCTGCAAGATCCAGGTCGTGGGAGGCATAATTACGCTAATGACAGCGTAGATGCCTAGACCCATAAGAGATCACCCCTTATCGCTTCATCAACACAAATCCTAGGCCCTTTCCTAAAGCATCACAGAACACCTCATATGCCTCCCCTTCTTCCGGTAATCTCATAACTGGGGCACTAAACAACTTCTTCTACAGATAGATGAAGGCTGACTCGCACTGCTCACTCCACATGAAAACCTGGTCTTTCTTGGTCAAGGCTATCAAAGGGGCTACAACTTGGGAGAAGTTGGGTTCGAAGCTCTGATAGTAGCCCACCAGCCCGAGGGAACTACGAACCTCTGCCACATTCTTGGGTGATGCCCAAGAAACAGCTGCTTCAACCATTGATGGGTCCACCACTACGCCCTTCTCAGACACCACGTTCCTGAGGAAATGCACTTCTCATGTCCATAATTTTCATTTCAACAACTTCCCATAGAGCTGGTGCTATCGGAGGACCACCAAAACCATCCTTAGGTACTCTGCATAGTCCTCCTCTGATCTTGAATAGATCAGGATATCATCGATGAACATGACTACGAACCGATCCAGGTACTCTTGGAAGATAGATATCATCATCCCCATGAACACAGCTGGGGTATTCGTAACACCTAAGGTCATGACCACAAACTCAAAGTGTCCATATCTGCACCAGAATGCCATCTTCAGAATTTCGCCCTCTTTCACCCTCAACTGGTGATACCCAGACCGCAGGTCGATCTTGGAGAACCACCATGCCCCTTTAAGCTGGTCGAAAAGATCATCTATCCTTTTAAGAGGATAGGAATTCTTGATTGTCACCTAATTCAGCCTCTAGTAGTCTATACACAACCTGAGACAACCATCTGCCCACTTTGTGAACTAGACTGGAGCACCCCACGGTGACGCAATTGGTCGAACATAACCCCTCTTCATCAGATCGTCAATCTGAATACGAAACTCATGTATCTCCAAGGGTGCCATCCGGTAAGGAGCCATTGAGATCAGACGAGCACCGGGCAGCAAGTCTATCCCAAACACGATATCTCGTCGAGTGGGCAGAGTCATCACCTCCTCAGGAAAGATGTCCATAAACTCACGGACGATCTCCGGCACCACCACCATCTCAACATCCACTGGTTCTACTGACAGCTCAGCTAGCAAGGAGAGGAGGGGTTTCTCTCGTCTGCTCCCCTTCTAGCCACCCCACTTGCCGGTGAAGGTAACATGCCAGCCGCTCAAGTATGAGAACCCAACTATTCCTCAGAAGCAGTCGAGGATGGAACACATAGAGAATAGTTAGTTGATGCCTAGGATGACATCGTATGGCTATATCTGTAGTATAATAAGATCCCTAACTGACTGATGTGGCCCTATCCTTAGTCTGCATCCTTGAAAAACAAACAACAAGTTATTCTGACCTCCTACTAGTGTGCTCAGCCCCAGGGGCACTAGATGTCCCTCAGCATCTAGACCCAAGGCACGGGCTAGACTGGGTGCAAAAAAGGAGTGAAAAGCTCTGGTATCGAACAAGGCAAAAGCAAGGGTACTGAACAAATTGATCGTACCTCGAACAACCTCCGGCCCTGCTGGAACTGCTGCCTCCACGACGTGTAGCTATTCAATCCCATCACCTCTTACCCTAGGCTATCGGCCACCCCCCTGACCACGCTTCGGTAGAGGTCCTTGAGGATCACCCTGAGGTCGGCCTCCTCCCGCTATGTCTACCCTCAGAGGAGCGGGAGATCACTGTCCCTACAGCTGCTGCTAGAAAGCCTGGTTGGAAGCTGCTGCTGGGGCAGGTGCTAGAGTAGTCCGCTACCGCCGTACTGTACCTGGTCCGGGCACTGACTCCGAAGATTTCCATCGCTCCCACAGACGAAGCATCACGGTCCCGAGCCCGAAGGAAAAGGGAGAGGACCAGGGGATTGAAACTGAAATTGTTGCAGCCTGCTCCCTACTGGTCGGAACCTGGAGGGTCCTGACGCTGGAGGCCTGGTACTGATGACCTTCCCCTTTGATGGTCCCAGCTGGATCCCCTCTCGCGACACACCTCCTATAGCATGCATCTTATCCACTACTTTGGCCTTATTCTGGACCTCCAAGTACATCGGCAGGGTAAAGGGGGTAACAGCATACTGGAGGGAGGGTCGCAGCGCCTCCTCCAAACGTCATGCCCGAGACTCCTCGTCAGGAAAGTGGTCTAGAGGAAAATGTAAGTGGTCCTTGAACATTATTTTTAGCTCCCTTACTGACATAATCCCTTGCTGGAGGGAGAGTATCTCATGTCTTTTTTCAACCTTCATCGTCGAAGAGAGGAATTCCGAACGGAAGTCCCTCTCGAAATCAGCCCATGCCACCTCAGCCTCTCTCCTGTCCCCCAGGTAAAGCATCCACCACTGTCACGCAGCTCCTTATATCTGGCTGACGGCCAGAGGAACCCAGTTCTCGATCGGAGCCCGGATCAAGCCGAAGGCTATCACCAGCTCCACTAGCCAGCCCTCTGTCTTCATATCAGAGGTGCTTCTCTCATACTTCTCGAGGGTCTGTCACTGGAAGGCCCAAAGTGTCTTCTACCACTGGTCCTCCTCCTCCTATCGATCAGCTCTCTGCCGATCGGCCCAGGTAGTCTTCGGGGCCTCAATCACCCGCACCAATCGTGGTCACCTTCTAGGTGCCATAGCGGCAAGGTAAACAAGGAATTCTTAAGCCGAAGTGGTGCATAAAACTGTTCTTAAAACTTCTTAAACCTTTTAATTTATTATTAATTCCAAAGACACCCCAGAAACATAAGAACACAAGTCATTATGATGCATTTACCTTTGCTAGGGACTTGACCCTGCAATCAGTGTGGCCTCACTTGGTTGTCCGGTAGGTCCAAAGTCCTTGCATTGGATCATGAGGGGGGGGGGGCTAAAAACCTATGTCCTAGCCGGTCTTCCCTGGCCTAATTCACACACCAAGGTCACTCAACACTGTTTCCCTACCATCCCATGCAATCCTCACTATTCCTAACTCCAGACTCCATTCTATCTCTCAACCATCAACCGCTGATACTGTTCTGTCACGACCCGCCTTCACCAAAAGGAGGGAAGGGTTTGCAGATTTCTAGGACCTACCTTCTTTATGTTGAAGGAGAGATAATGACCCACGAAACCCGACTTCAATATGTCCCGGAGTGGCGACAAGCACCAAGTGTATAGAATCACACACTAAATGGAAGGAATTACCCTTTTTCTGTCAATAGGATCAGAAGATAATATAGTAAATCCCAACAACACCAAAAGCGAAAAGTAAAAGTAAAGCCAAGAAATATTCCCAATGTTTGTTACAAAAGAAAAATCCACCAATTACAAAGTGAATACAAAGGTAAAGTACCAAAGAAAAGAAACTGCAACTGTTACTACCCCAAAGTCTGAGCTAGTATGGTCCCGTGTGATCCCCGAAGTCATCCTGGAAACCTGAAAGCAGTTTTACATATACGTAGGGTGAGTATACAAGTATACTCAGTAGAGAAAAACCAAAGACTCTCGTGCACAAGAGGGGGAACGTACTAATGTCCCGTGAGAAAAAGATTAAACCAAACACCTATCAAGGTAAACTATCCACCCATGCCTCACCAAGGAACACTCCCCAAGTAACACAAGTCAAGTAATATATATATTAAGAGAACATCGATGTTTGGGTACCCCGTGCCACTTTACCACTAGTTATTGAAGACATCCTGCGCATCGAACCAATCCCGCCATTCTCACCGTAGTCCCACTTCCAAACCCCGCCCGCACACACCTGGGCCACAACCTCACGCAGTCCCACTGCCAAACCCCGCCTGCACAGACCTGGGACACAACTGTCACACGTAACCATACCTGCAAACACCTAGGCCAGAAAAACCACAACCACGCCTGAAGACACCTAGGCTAGAAGATCCACTACCATGCTCGAGGACACATGGGCCTCATCCCAAAGATACTTGGGAAACTACATGCCTGCACACACCTAGTCCATAACCACCACACTACCCCGCTCGAAGGTTCTTGGGCTAATAATGGACGCCATCACAGCCTGCCCGAAGATACTTGGGCTATTCAGGAAAGGGAGTAGAAAAGGAGCTAATAACCATCCACTAATAATAGTGTTGGGAAAACACCCTCCCCCATGGAATGGGGGTGTTCGGCACTAAGTGCTCAACATGGGTGGGGCGTGAATAAAAAACACAAAACCACAAGTATATATATAGAGGTAACAAGAACTCTCCCAAGTTTAGGTTTTTCATCCAGCCTAAGGAACACAAGCACCACTAAAGTATGGGTCACAACTCTCGCTAACAAAACCCATTTGTCCCATTCGTTTTCATGTTCAGTAATAACGTTTAAGTAAGTTTCTACACTACTGGGAAAATAACATCATAAGAACAAACCAAGGAAAAGATCCAAGAAAACGTCAATTTAAGCATTCACACCTAGTTCTCTTGTGAAGTCACAACAAAAAAAAGGGATAAGTGAGATCCCTCGAAGTACTGGAACCAAAGAAAATTATGAGAAACTACGCCATGTCCAACATCTAGGAGACAAAAAGGGTTTCTCAACAACAGAGGATCCCACCCCAATTCATAATACAAACAAGGTAACACACTGTCTTAAAATTCAAAACCATTGAATCCATATCAATAGTGGATCCCATCCCCACCCACATCACCAAGCAATAGGCACGTGAAAGGATATAACCAAACCACTACCACCAACACAAAGTAGGGTCATGCGGGTATTTTCAGATTTATAAGATTTAACACACTCCATGATTTCAATTTCTGGGTGTTTTAACCGGGGTTATCACAGAAGTATTGATCCTAGTGCCTCAATTTATTTAGCTGGATATGCATGATTAACCAATTTTCTTTTTCACAGCTGGAGTTCACAACTACAAAACAAGACATTTAAAACATCACTAGGGGTTAATTAGTGCACAGAGAAATACCACCAACGACCATGATTTTTAGTTGGCGTAAACCCGCAAAATTCAGAAAAGAAGATCATAAAACAGAGCAGCATCAACAATCACACCCCCCCCCCCCTTCATTTCTTATAGAATCTGGTCATTATCTTCATTTAGGTTTGGTTCATCCAATTCTAAAAAATCAATAGCACACCCACCCCGCATGATACACAAAAAGGGAGGGACGAAGGAGAAATTCCCTACTTGTTAGATAACGATCGACGCTGAGCCTGGTCGTAGAACTTCACGGATAGCGATGCGGCTCGCCTGAATGAAAATACATTCGTCTGAACGAAGGGTACTACTAGCAAAGGGTGATCGAGGAAAGAAGAAACCACGGATAAAACTTTAGTTTATAAGGGTCTGGGATGGTTGAGATAAGAACGTGAAACCACATAAGGAGCGGGGGTCGTGGGTTGACCACGTGGCCCCACAAGTAATTAAAGGGTCGGGCGGTTTAAACTGACGCACACACCAGTTTAATTCATTAAATATTTAATTAAAACATTTATTGGAGTTACCAGGCTTTAAAACAACCTTCAAGGGTCAAAATAGGGTTTAAAACCCAATTTGCGCCAAAAGGAGCGCTACTGGAAAAAACCCCGTGGGGGTTGGCGAGAGCCACCAGTAGCCGAGAGCTACCGCTAGGCTGCAGCCGCTGGTAGTAAGGATGTAGCTGCCGGTAGACCGAGCTACAGGTAGACCGAGCTACCAATAGACAGAGCTACCGGTAGGCTGTGGCTATTAGTAGACCGAGCTACCGGTTGGCCTGCTACCGGTAGGCTAAGGCTACTAGTAGGCCAACCATTAGAAAAACTCCACCGATAATCCCAGACTAGAAAACCCAACACGAGATTTCCACAAAGTAATGGACCCCAAAACCCTGGGCCATTACAATTTATTATAATACAATCTTATGTATTTTATTAAATGAGTTATGATATTTTTGACTGTGGATGTTCTATTTTTATAACATTCATGGTTTATTGTCAATGTATTTACATTTATTACGCTAGTTTTATTACAAATGTTTATGTTATGTTTCAACTTTTTCATTTGAGGAATGAAGTGGACTTAGTAAGTGACAGGTGGAGCCCGTTGTATCTCCTTGATGCATTGGTAGATCTCATGAGACAAACTAGTCTCTTGGCACAAGCCCTTGAAAAAAAAATTATTTTTAGTCGTGGAAAAAGGCCTTGACTATATGGTAATGATGTCCGGAATTATGAATTCCCTCATTATGAAATTAGTTATTAATTTTGATTATTAGACAAGTAAAATATTAATGTGCATATTTATATGGTTATTTTTTATTTACTTTTTCCATATTATATTAATGATTATGATTAAAAAGGATTTCTTTTATTACACATATTTCCTTAAAAGATTATATATTCCTCTAAATTATTTACCCTTAATGAGCATTTTATATCACCCCTCTCTTATGTTTTATTTTCCCAGTATTCCAAGAAGTGTATTATAATTGATATGAATGGTTAAGATATAGGGAATAATAGTGTTCTCAAAGAACTATCTATTCAATATTTTATGTTTTAAATTGTATAGTAAAGTTAATGTATGTAATCAATTTTCCAAAACTGCTAAACTGATTGGTCTGTTGGGTTATGATTCCTTGTAATCATGCCAATGTATTAAAATAATGCTCTGGATCTGGGTAACTGGGGTCGGGGCATGAAATTTGGTATGAAAGGATGTTTAGTAGATAACATGGAAACTAGATTTAGATAAACTCTAATTAGAGAACATTACCCTAAGATAGACTTTTGAGGATTAATATAGAATAACTTAATTGAATTTTGGTAATGTAGAGATTTTGTGTATTTTCCAAGCAATACATCCCTATCTAGATGCAAGCAGGTAGAGGTGGCTCTGGCAAAGAAGTACCATGGAGTGAAAACTCAAACAAGGAGTTTTGGGATTGACCTTGGGTATCCTAGTATACAACAACATGCCTTTCTTCATTCTTGGTTATGAAACTCCCGAGGGATATTCTTAGGATAATTTACATTTTCATTATAAGCCATTATGAAGAATTTGGGAATAAATAATTCCTTAAAGAAATAATTTTATGATTATAGATTATATGAATAATCGTTTCAATTTACGTTAAGTATTTTACATGTTTTTAATTATGAAATGTGATTCATAAACTAACCTAGTGTATGCCATTGTTTAGAAATGGTGCCTAGTAGAAGGATTGAGAATTCCTGTAATACGCATGATCGAAAGATTAAGAAGGATCATATCTTTCATGGTATTAAGCCAACATTTAAAAAGGAAATAGTCTCCCACGTATTATCATTATATGAAGAAATAGTATCATGTGTTAATAAGATAAGTAAAGAATTATTAGATTCATATGGATTTGAAGGGAAGCGAGGGAATAAAATGATGGTATAGAGAAAGATGGATAAAGGGAATAAGGGAAAGAAGGATTTACCCATATGTGATAACTGTGGAAAGAATCACCTTGGTATATTCTTGAAAGGAATGGGATTCCACTATATGTGTGTAGAAAAAGGACACCATGTACATGATTTCCAAGGTAAGAAAAAGGTTTCAAATGTACAGTTCCTCATCTTCAAGGAGTTGGGACACTACGCGAATCAATGTTCCAATCATCAGAGTATACCACAAATGATGTTTTTGGATAATAATCAAGTTATGATATTACCACAGATGAAGAGTAATGACTAGTTTTCTTATGTTGGTATTATAGAATTATGTCATTTGAGTGTTTTATCTACGATGTAAATCTTATATGAATTATAGAGTATATATGGATTGTACTATGGTACTATTTCATTAAGGACTTTAGATTGTGTGGAACCAAGAAAAGTGACTCAATAGTAGGTTAATTGTTTTGTAAAATATATGGTTGAGAGAAAGATAAACCTTAATAGGGTTTTGATAGTAAGGTATTCATTTTGGAATAAGATTTTATTTATTTGTATAACTTATATTGAATATTATTGACTACCTTGAAACTGATTAATGATTTGTATATTCCATCATTGTTGGAGTTTACATACTTTTTGGATATAAGGAGTATATCTAGTATTCAATAAGAAATAAGGGACCATGAATGTAATCAATAAGGTTTTACGGTAATTCAGGGTTTTACTGTGTTTTTAAAGAATAAATGATAAAGTTATTCACATGTTATTATGAGGAAAAATGATTCTCATTGTGATTAACTTCCATATAAATTTTGGAATCTGAGTTTAGACAGAAGTATTTTGGATAAGTATAAAGGTTATAATGGATTAAGTTAAACATTGGATACTATTGTTTAAGGTTAAAAAACTTATTATTATTATTATTTTGTATTGTTATAAAAAGGAAAACTCGGAGGCTAGGAGACAACCTATCACATCCGGCAAGGCCACGAGACTTGAACCCGCAACTGAAGGGTGATAAGGGTGCATCACCTACCACTAGCCTAATTGATGTCCTGATTTTTATAATGTAGTTTTTTAAATATCCTGACAAATGAATTATAAATTATTTATTTTTGGAACCCTATATGATTATGATAAAAATATATTTTTGAATTCTATTATCTTTTGGAGTGAAATATGAGTTTGTGGTAGGAATTAGTTCAAGGATGAAACTATACTTGTCAAGTATATATTTTTCCTCTTATTCTATGAATAAATTAATTCTTAAACACGAAGGAAGAGATATTACAACCAATAATGTGTTATCCAAATACCTATGTTTTGTTGAATCGAGGATATTTTTAATCATCATAGATTGATAGCTTTGAGGCTCTTAATTGTACACTTTTTTGTGATTGATGACCTCAATAACTCCCTATAAATATTTACGTTTTCCTATATTTGGTGTCTTTAATTTCCACCAATGGTCTTCTAATTGTATCATAATTTGGTGGTTACTTTTTCATTTCTCTTTCCCTCTTATTACGGAAAACTTTTATTAAACCAATTTCCGATGTGGGTTTTCCACAAAAGTGTTTCCCTATTTTTAACATTTTATTTTCAAAGAAAAATTTAAAATTGAGAGGAAGTAATTTATTTAGGGAGAGGACAATGTAACACCCCAAGATTTTATAGTATGTTATCTCTTTAAAGTAATTCAATAACTTGCGCTACACGCACCAATGAGTTCGAGCACCCCAAAAATTACCAAACTAGCCGTTCATAAAACGGTTATGAATAGTATTAACTGCATTTTCAATTATATATATATCTTATATAATTTTAACATTCATATTTTATGTGTCTTAGACATAATAGATTGAAAAATTCAATTTTTCAGATAAAAGTAGTATTTTTTAAAAAATGTAATTTTACCACCTATTTAATGGAGATTACTTTCTAAAACATATTTTTGACACATTTTTATATTCAATTTAACAAAATGGAATTCTTATTTAGAATCGAGACATAAAAAATTTAGTTTGGGAATATTTTTGGTACTTTTCTAATAACTTTCATATTTTGATGAATAGTGAAAAATACTAAATTTTAATTGAAAACAACTTTTTAAATTGAAATAATTTATACTGTTAAATTGTGAATTTTCATGGTTGTGATTTATAATTAGATTATATTTTTATCATTTAATACAATTTATGTAATTATAATTAATTTCACCTTTAAATTTGACATAAACACATGTCAATCTTTTGATAGTTTTTACTTTCTAAAAACCCGCGTTTTGGTTTTGACAATGGGAATTAATTTTAAATTAATTAATTCAAAAACTATGATTTGAATTTGGTAAAATAGAATTAATTTTTTATTTTTAATATCAAAATTATCTTAGGGTGAATTTTTGGTATTTTTCTGAAAACATTCAATTTTTGTTGAATAGTGAATAACATCGTGTTGTTGTTTAAAACCAGGTTTTTATTTAAATAATTAATTATTTTATTTAAATTTATTTTAAGTCACTATATATATATAATACCTATATAATTTAAATTGAATTCATTGTAGTCATTTTATAATAAAATTAGTTGTATAAATTTTTATTGAACTTTTTACCGTCTTTTACCCACCTTCTTGGAGCATTTGCGAATTTGCATAAAACAAAATTTTACCACTTCTGTGAGTTGAATTTAAAATATAGGAGAGACATGGTTGACACTAGTAAGTAAAATATGGTTCAATAAGATGACAATATTATTTGGGGAATAGTAACTTTTGACTTTTATTTACCACGGTTAAATGTAAATAGGGTAATTAAAGATAAAATTGATATTATAATTACCCTAACACATTCCCTAATTATATTGGATAAGTGTAATTAGACCAAAAACAACCATATAAATAAATTATGAACCTTTTTTCCACTTGGATTAGATTAGGATATTTATTATTATTTTATTTAAAGAAGAGTTAAAAGTGTTAAATTCAATGTTTATTAAATAAACCATTTTCAATATATGGTTATACAAAAGATATATTAGACTATAAATATTCATTATAAATATAATAATATTTACTAAATAATGGTGTTTTATTTATAATTTTTATAGATTGTATAATTATATTTATTAATGATACAATGATGATGCAGTAATTACCTTCTTAATGAAATATAAAAATATTTTATATTATAAAAATTAAAATAAATATAATTTAAAAGTTTTGATGCCTTACACAAATTTTCATGATTAATATGACATGTTATGGTTGATTAGATAAATTTTGTTCAAAGTGATAAGGTTTTTATGTCTTTCACAAAAACAAAGTACCTAATACTGTCAAAATTTACATAAATAGGTTTTAAACCCAATACTGTATTATTGGATGATATAATATTCCTACAATTCTAAGGTTCGGCCAAAGGTCTTAAATAATATTTTATATGTCATTAATTAACTAATTAATGTTCTCTTGGATGTTTAGAATGAGTTTATTAACCATATAGTGTAATAATACACGAAGACATGATAAAAGTTAAGCTATTTAACTAAGAGTTAAATCTAATAGAAAAGGTTACAATTGTAACCTATACTTGTCTAAAACCTATTGGTTGAGATTAATTCGACCCATAATAACCTAAGGCTCGAAATAAATTCATTTGGAGGCATTATAAACAGAATATTATTTTTTAATAAATTAATATTTAAATTATTTCCTAAAGTGACCCTCACCCCTCTTTTAGAAGGGCACATCCCCTTCTCTCCAAATCACACCTCCAAAGCCATATGGATCAACCATAACCTACCCAAATATCCTATCTACATCCCTCACATAAACCTATAGTCCTTACTTTGATTAAAAAATCCATCCTATGGAGCCTTTTTTACCAACTTAAAAGGAAAGAAGAAGAGGTATTAATTTCACCACCCTCTTTCAAGTTCTTTTCTTCTTCCACTTCCTATTTATTTGTTGTTTACAAAAAATAATAATAAATCCAGTACTTAACAACATACTATGATATTTTTATTAATATGGTACAACCATATTCATTATTCTATCCATCCTATAAATGATAAAGTCATCATACGTGCGTACGTACGACTTACCGTCACCACATCGTGGTGTAGTTTGTTATTCAGACACATAATTATTTGGATTCATATAATAATGAGTATAACTACTATAAATAATAAATATAACACATTAAATATTCTGTATTTATGATATACTATACAATTTCATATGATTTCACAATCAATATAATGATATTGTCACTCGTGCGTACGTACGGATTACTGTCTGCAAGAACGCAATGAGATTCATTCCCCATCGTAATAATTCGAGAATAATTTTCATTTTCTGAATAAAAATAATGTTTAAGAACTTAATATCATTCTGGATATGAATCAAATACATCCTATCCATAAAAAACATGGATTACATAACCAAGCATATAATGGAAAACGTATCAGTTAAGACTGAAACGATGATACAAATTATTAACAAAACAAAATTAGAAGATCATATATAATATCATATATATGTATGTGGTTCTTGTATAACTTAATAACAAAGATTAAATTATTATACATGAGGTTAACGTACCCTCGACCAAGGAAAATTACAAGGTAAGGGTTATTTCCACAATCTCATTGTTATCCATGATTGTTTATGTGTATGTATTTACTAGGAAATATTTATCATCGATACCCATATTTAATAAAAAAAATTCAAAAGGAATGTTTTAAGGTTTTATGGGAGAGTCTATTTAACTAGATCATAATTTTAAAGGTTTTAACAGTTTATCTTTCTAATTCATTGTAATTAATATCCATGTTTTCAAAATGATAATGGATTTATTTATATGGACATGATTATTTTTAAATGATAATTATTTTCAAAAGTTTCAAATCGGTTTGGGAAACATTGATTCAAAAAAATCCTTTAAAATACTTCCTTTATAAATTTGTGACTTTTAAATGATTTCAAAAAAATTTATATTTCCCTCAAAAATTTTTACTGATCCTTCTCAACTATGTCATTATCCTTTACTGGATATTATTATTAATTGAGGTTGATTTATTATAATAAAATATTACCTATTGTATTGAATGAGGTGTGATATTTTTTACAGTGGGTGTTCTATTTTTATACCATTCATGGTTTATGGTTAATGTATTGACTTTCCGTATGCTAATTTTAATATGAATGTTTATGTTATGTTTCAAATTTTTCATATGAGGAATATAGTGGACTTAGTAAGTGACGGGTGGAGCCTTCTATAGCTCCTCGATGCATCGGTAGGTCTCATGAGACAAACTAGTGTCTTGGATCAATGCCTTGACAAAACTTTTATTTATAGCCTTGGAACAAGGCCTTGACTATGTGGTAATGATGTTCGGAATTAGGCATTCCCTCATTATGAAATTAGTAATTACATGTGATTATTTGACTAGTAGAATATACATTTCATATTTATATGGTGATGTTTGATTTATTTTTTCCATATTATTTTCAATATTATGTTTAAAAAAGATTTTGTTTTTATTACCCGTCTTTCCTTAAAAGTTTATATCTTCTTAAAAATTATTTACCCTTAATGAGCATCTGATCTCACCCCTTTCTTATGTTTTATTTTCCAAGGATTCCACAAAGTATATTATTATTGATATGAAAGGTTAATATGAAGAGAATAATAGTGTTCTAAAATTATTATCTAAGCTATATTTTATGTTTTAAATTCTAATTTGATGTTAATGTATGTATTCAATTTTCCATGACTACTAAATTGATTGGTCATTCGGGGCTTGATTCCTTGCAATCATTCTAATGTATTAAAATAATACTCTGGCTATGGGTAACTATGGTCGGGGGATTACAAAATCTGTGTGACATGTTCTATAGGAAAGTCCTCTAATGGACCCTTCTTTAGTTGATGCCATGATCCATAAAATTTAAACTATGCCTCTAGTGGGAGTCAGAAACCCAAGATAAGTAGTGAATCATGTCATAGAATTTACTGAGTATGATACACATATCTTCTGTAGTGAATAAGAACCCTATAAATATGAGGAGTGTCTTTACCATATTGAGAGAGTCATTAACTTTCTAGAGACTCCTAAGGACTCTAAGGTGGGATTTATCATCTAAATTCGTGAATGGATAAGAAGGAGATAGTGGTACTCAATTTTGAAAGATATGTTTCACAAAAATCTTACCCACTCATCCTTCAAAAAAACATGCATCCATTTTTTTATCCAAATAAATTTTTAGGGGAATATTCCAAGGGGTTTTTGACCATATATAAAGGGGAGTGTATCATTCTGGAGTATTCAACTCACTTGGATGAGTTGGTTAACTTGGCACCAAATCTTTTTACTCATGATTACATGAAATCTTAGAGAATTTAAATGGGGTTAGGGATGATATTATATCAATACTATTTCTCATGTGTATTCCAAATTTTGAGGATTTTTTCAATAATGTAGCTTTGGTAGAGGTATAAATAAATGTAAGATTATGTTTGGGTGGACATTTTTTTGTTGTGGTTTTAGGTTAGGGTGTGTGTTTGGGCTAAAAAAAGATGTGTAAAGGTATACATTTTTCTTCATGAACAATCTCAAGAGAATCACTTGGAAAACAGATGGTTGTATGCTATCAATTGGACTGCCTATTCATACAAAAGCTAAATGTATAAAATCTACCAATAATATTCATCATTGTGTGAAATCTGGCCATCTTATACATTTTTGTGAGAGGATGTCCTAACCTAATAATGTGGAATCCACTCTCACCAAGGGTTTTCTGGGTTTTCATAATACATCCAAGGGTTTTTGGTCTTAACCTGAGGATAAGTGGGATATCAATGTGAAATTAAATCTCACAGAGGAGCTGATACAGAATTTATTTATGATTTGGTGTGTGAACATGAGAAATATGAATTAAGATTGACTACTGTTAGATGTATGGGGTTTATTTCATCTTATATGGTGCTATATTTTTTTGATACGGGCGATACTCATTATTTTATACCATCTAATTTATTTTACATGTTGTTTCTACATTCATATCTTGTCTTTTTATTTTTTGATATTTACAATCCTTTGGGAAAGAGGTCCAAATGAGGATTTAAATATCTCATGTTTTGGGTAATGATAACTTACACCAAAGTGGTGTGTGATTTCTTGATTCTTGATATTGATATCTTCTACATAACAATTTTCATGGATTTGATGATTGGTGTTAAGGCCCCAGTCTAATTTTGTTCTCATCAATTTCAATTTTTATCTCCAGAATGAGTCACTCATGTCTTCCAGGGTGAGTGGGATTCTAGGTTTGGGAGTGGGGGGCACCTTGTTCCTTATTCTAGTGTGATTTAATATTAGTTTTAAGTGATGTTAGTTGATGCATTTGACCCTTATTGAGTACTGAACTTCCTAGGGTGGTGTTTGTATACCCTATGGTCTTTTTATTTTACTTTTTTAGTTAACCTCCATACAGATAGGTCATCTGTACCATTGATCAACTACCTAGTACAACTCCCATTTATATGACATCATATTCTATGGAACCTACTAAGTTAGTAGATGTTAAGTTACAACTAACAGTTCTTGAGGCTATTTGATTTATTTTTCTAGCATGTAACCGTGCGATTCACATATCCTCTTTAATAAGAATGTAGATTTATCCTTATACATTATATGGATTATCCAAAGTCAAATCAGGTTAAAGTTGATAAAAACAATCTCTTTCCCGGGATTGATGATATTTTTTATCAACAAAAGGGGTATATTGGTTTCCAAAGATCTACCTTTATCTAGGGTACCACCAGTTGAAATTTCGATAAGAGGATATAGTTAAGATAACATTTAGGATTCGCTATTGTCATTTTTAGTTTTTTTGTTATATTATTCATTCTCACTAACATTCTTATAGTTTTTGTGTAATTGATGAACCAAAATTTTCATTATTTCTTGAAATATTTTGTTGTTGTGTTCAAAAATTATATTTTAGTATATATTCTAATTTAGAGTAGGATCACATTAAACATTTGTGTATCATTATTGGAACTTGTTGGGAACATCATTTGTATGGTAAACATTACAACTTTCAATTTTGGATTTATAAATGAAGCGTATGGACTATGTTATATTTGAGAGGAGTGTCTTGGAGGATCCTTAAAAGATACAGGTGTTTCGTCCTTGTATAATCCCATAAATGTGTTTAAGATTTGTATTTTCCTAAGGATGGTGGGTTATTACATGTGGTTCATTCAAGACATCGTCAGACTTTCATCTATGATGAAAACCTCAACCCATAAGGGTGTAATGATTTATTTTAGTGATAGTTCTCCATGATATTTTTAGGCACAAAATAATAGGTTTCCTTTAGATCACATTTCAATTCTTATAGAATAATTTTCAAGTAATGATGTCTTCTTTGATGCTTCTCGTATGGGTTTGGGGTGTGTCTTGATGTATGGGAAACTAGTGGTGGATTATGGCTCTCTCTAGTTATAGCCTAATGGGAATAACTACCCTACCCACAATCTTGAGTTGGTAGTGGTAATGCATGCACTCAAAACATTGTGTTAATACCTATTTGGGGATATATTTATGGTAGAATATGATCATAAGAGTTTGAAGTGTATTTTTACTAAGAGTGATCTAAACATTTGAAAATGGTGCTGATTGTTTATCGTTAGAATTTTGATTTTGATATATCTTATACTCTTATAAAATATAATGGGGTTATCATTGCATTGACCAAGAAAATATCAACTCAGTAAGTGAAGGAATTAGTAGAACATTGGTATCTGATGGGTTTGTTTGCTTAGAAAACCCATGGAGTAGAAGAAACTGGAGGTTGGGTTTACTTTAATTCAATAATGGATGACTTTCCATTTGATGAGTAGGATTGGATTGAGTATGTATCTGAAACAAATTTGAAAATAAATTTGTAAAATCCAAAATGGTGGGGAGACCTCAAGTGAGTTTTTGTAGGTCTCTTGTTAGAATTTTTTTTTCCAAAGAAGGTTGGTTGCTTCTTTCTCTCTATGGATGGAGTTACTCTATATAAGACTCATTTATTGTGGGTTTGTGAACCATGAATCTATCAACTCACAAAATTGAAAATTTTCCACCAAATCAAGGAGATGAAGAATGAATATCACCTTAGGAACTTATATATATGAGATCTTTTCATACATCATGGGGTTTCCTCTGTGATGGCTTTTGAAAGGTACCATAGGTTTACATCTAGTTTTTACAAAGTCTTGAAATAGTATATGGTTTCTTAGTTGAAATTGACCATGGAATATCATCAATATATGTATGGATAAATAGAGAGATCTATCCGGGTTCATGGATATTTTCATTGGGCATGTGTTCTTGATTTTAGTTGCTCATGGGAAAATCATTAGCCTCTATTTTATTTGTTTTATAAAAATAATATCAATCCTCTATTAAGACCGCACCCTTTGAGGATTTTTATGGGTAGCCATGTACATCTCCCTTTTTTTGGGCAGATTTGCGAGACCAGTCCTTGGTATGGTCGAGACTTGTTTAGGTGATGATAGAAAATGTGTAGGTGATTTGGAAAAGGTTGATCACGACACAATGTCATCATAAATCATGTGTGGACCATCTTCAGTTGTTGATAGAGTTCCAGGATAGTGATCTAATTTTTCTCATAGTCTACCCTCTCTTGGGACACCATAAGTTGGGTAGATAGGCTATGTTGACATCAAGGTTTTTGGGCCCCACTGATTTATAATGAATCTTGTAAAGTTTCATATGTGTCGGAATTGTTTTCTTATTTGACATTGATCCAGGATGTTTTTAATGTTTTCTATTTTAGTAGGTATCAATCAGATCATTCCCATTTTATTAATTGAGTGGATGCTGATCTTGATCCTGAAAACAATAAGGTTGAAAAACCAATTCAGATTATGGATCGTTGAGAAAGTTATTGTGTGGAAAAAAAATTACATTGGTCTATTTACTTTAGTTGTAAAGATGGTATATTACTAAGATGTGGGATTAAGAATTGTTGATGATATTGAAAGGGAATTTCTTTGTTTTAATCCAATATCTCAAATAATTTTTGGGGAAATAATGAGTTTATATTGGGGATATTGTAAAATTATATTATCTTTCATTCGGTAATTCTTGACTCTAGTATTTTCTTCATTTTTGTTCTGGTCCGTTTTAGGCCCTATGGGGATGGAGATATTTTGTTGGGGGAAATAATATAAAGTTCAAGGATGGTTTTTTAGTTTCAATTGATTGATTTTAGGTATAAATATTTCAAATATTTAAGGGTGTTCTTCATGGATTCAGAATGAATCAGATACAATTCATGATTTTACTACAGAATATTGACTACGTGATTATTATTATACATATTCACATGTAAAAGTTAATAAATGTGAATATTTTTTAGGTAATATAATTTGAGTCCCACTCAGATCATGGAAAATTATAATCCATGCAATTTTTTGATAATGTGAATGGATTTATATGGATAAAATCTACCTAAGGTGAATCATTTTTTAGGGTATTTATAAAATCACAGAATTCATGACATGAAAGTGCTTCAAGAGATGAATTATTCGAGTTCGGTGATTTTTATTATGTTTAACTCCTAACCCTTTCCTTATCTGGTGTGAAAGTCTCCCCCTAAAACCTTAGGGAAATCTTAGGAAATTTTGGGAAATTTTGGTTGACCACTCTCCTTCTAGATTACTCCATTCGGTGTTTGATCCCTGTGGAAGTTTCATTGCTTCTCCCTAGTACTTTTTTGTCCAATTTATTCTCTAAAATTAGTTATGCTTGAATATTTTTCCATTTTTTGTGGATTAGGTTATGAATAGTTGGTATTTTCTATAAATCATATTCCATTTCCCATTGATCCATCTCTTTTACAGACTGATCTTCTATTTACTCATCTCTATTGTAGAAGGTGATAAGGTTTCCACCATTATTGAGGTAGGTGAATCTATAAAAGTGGTTATAATTCCTGAATTTCCTTTTTTTATTATCAATTACTTTCGTTTCATTATTAAAATTTATTTTTTTGACAAACCAATGGATTTTTAAAAAAAATATATGCATTTTTTAGGGATTTTCTTTAAAAATAATTTTTTTCTCACCAGATATTAGATTAAATTCATTAAAGGGTGGTTTTAGTTTTAAAATGTATTTAGAAATACATGGAACATTGGGTAACCTTGGGTGTGTGGGGAATATACTTTTCACTTTTTATGAGTATAATTACACAAGAGGTTTATTGTCACTTTAGTGTCTATATTTCGACTATAGATTATATTAGCTGGATCCACCTTAGGCCTATATTTGGGATTTTCATTCATATATAACACATATAATCATATCTTAGAGCCCAAATTGTCTGATTTTTCATTTATGATTTTTTTACATGGTGGTATCTTCATGGTTATTCTCTCACACTTTTATATTATGGGATATATGTGGTTGGTTTTCATATTCTTACCTACATTATTTTATTCAGAACATATTATTGGATTTAGTTAATGTTGCATGTTTGTATGAAAACTAAATAATGATTTTTAAAATGGATTTACATTATAAAAATTATTTATAAGATTTATTTGTTTCAAATCAAGATATAATTATTTCTTGATATTAGAACATTTATATAATATTTTGTGGTATCCAACTGGGTTTTGTGATCACAGACTACTTTTTCCATTGGGTGGCTATGGATGTTTTTTCCAGGGCTCGGGTAAAGGTAAGGGAATTATGTAGCTTGTAGGTTTGTCTTTCTTGTCATTGACCTTGAAAAAGGATGGTTTGGTGGTGAAGGATGGTCACACATGGACATGTTTTATCTTTCTAGTTTTTTCTGTTAAGATTGATTTTTTTGTCTCATGGATGATTATATTTCTTCCACATCATACTCTAGTTGTAAAACTTGTTTTTGTTACACATGAGACTGGTTTTTTGGTTCATTGATTTCATCTCACTATTTTTAATTCTATCTTGGCTGAATTGATTAGTTGATGTGGTTTTGTTCATTATAGTTCATGAAAAATGGGAAAAGACATTTGTGCAGTAAACATTAAAATAATGATTTTTTCACACATTTTATAAAAATTCCTAAATAACCTTTTTATAAAACTTTTTAAAAATTAATTTTTAATCCATTAGACATAAATTCAAATAAATTTTAAAATGACTTTAAATAATCATTTTATCATAGAAAATAACATCTTTGAGAACATTTTAACGAACATGGACATGGAATAAAACATTATTCGATCAAGGATGAAATAAGGTTAGGTTTTCTTATAAACAATTTCATTCTAATTGTAAGTGAAAAAGAGATGAAAATGGTACTAATACATGAAAAATTTAGGATAAAGTATATAATAAAAAATATATAGGGTTTAAAGCATAAATATAATATATTTTCTCCTAATATAATTTTATCATGCCCAATTTAAAAAGGAAATGCGATTGTAAAATAAACTCTTACCACATTCGTATCTTTTAAATAATAAAACCCTTTAGATAAATAAAAATGAAAATATTGATAAACTAAATATAAATATATTCATCATATAACATATCAAATGGGAATTATATACACCATATTGAAATACATAGTTTCATGACATGAAACATGTCTCAGCAAAACAATATTGAGGTGAAGAGCCCTTGTACATTTGATAATATATGAATACAAATCTCAAAAAAGTTATTACCAAATATTTACATTTAAGACCCTATAATTTTCATTGAAATTATCATAAAATTCCTTTCTGGTCTGTATATAGACCACATAAAAGAGACTAGTGGTAAATATGGCATATGTATCATAGAAATAAAAGTGAGATAAGAAACTCTTACCACAAGTCTAGAATTGATTCAAACATGATTTTAAAATCCTATAAAATAATTATATATTTAATATAAATCTACAAAAAATCTTGTATACTGACTTATCATACCATATATGATTCACTTATAAGGTTTTAACACCCATTTATTAATAGCTCTTCATTAAAATCATTGTTTCTTGGGTTAACTATTAAATTTTCATGTATATTTTAGTATAGTAGTTGGAGTACATGAAACTTATCCATATTTAATTCATATATAGAATCATAATCATATCATAAGTATCATATTTATCAATCATAAACTCTTTTATAACCATTCATATAATATGTTCATGAGAAATAAATTACATCACTTCATGATATGGTAGTCTTCATTCACACACGATTAATATTTTTACATTTTGATGGATGGAAAGGTAAAATAGTAATTAAAATTACTGGAATCATAATTATATCATATATATATCATATATTTTAATTAACTATATCCTTATGACCATCCATATAAAATATATATATATAAAATAACATATCTTTATGGTGGGGGCGGTCCACATGTACGCAAGAGTGACGTTATCATCTTATGATGGATGGTAGGGTCGAAATGTATTAACTATTTTATCTTTATATAATAATATTATTATTATAAAAAAATATAATCATTAAATCCATATATATTACTTTTCATGATATGTGATGATGAAGAATAATATACCTCGATCACAGATATGGTAGTTCGTACATGCACACATTGAATTTTTTATTTTCCATTGAGAGAGATAGTAAATAGATAATGTTTGTTATATTAACATAATAAAATGTTTTTAATTTAATGTTAATGATTTCAATATTTTAATAAGGCTAACGAAATTTTAGAGTAGATATAAGAAGAAATAAACTTAAAACTATTTAGTGAATATATTTATATCTTCTTTGAGAAACGTCTTTTGGATCTCTTATTTAGGACCCTTGGAATAGTATTTTAGGAAGACCGTAACATTTGGAATCATTCTAGTAATTTTTTGATGATTTTTGGGAAGGTTATTTTTAAAATATGAGTCCTAAGCATGTGGGAATTATAGAGGAGAGGAGGAGCCTATTTTATAAGTGAGGTGTGTTGTAAACATCTAAATATTTGAGACAATAATGTATAATATATGTCTTATTCTTTTAAAAAGGCTCAAAACATCCTAATATTTGAATATAAGTAGTATATTATTAATATATTATCATCAGATTAAATGTATACATGTTTAGCTATGTTTAACTTATATTTTCGTATGACCCCGTAATTGACTATGTTTATCCTTAACCATTGTATCAAATGTTTTAATATTTAAGAGTCATGAAAGTAATTTTACTAATTTAAAGTGGGATGTATATGAAAAATAAATTATATTATAGGAAATTTTCCTTACACTTAATTAGAATTTTATTTTTTTAATATTTTAATTTTTTTTGAAAAATAATATTTTAGCATTAAATATCATTTAATGTTATTTTCATGACTATTCACATATTGTTTCATTAAAGGCATCATTAAAAAAATGGGATTCGAATATAAAAAATTTAACCATCAATGATAAATTATAATTATCCAATAAAATAATATAGAACTATAATAGATCCAAAAAAATATTACATTTAATGTTATTAAAGTCCTTTATTTTTCTACTGCTCTCAGAAGCATTACCTCGACGTTGCCTATATGTTAAAGGTAATTATACCATCACTAAAAACATAAAATATATTATTATCATAAATATAGTTTATTATTAATCACTTTTATCATCTATATTCATTTAGATATAATATTTATCTGTATATATATCATGTCAACATAAAAAGTGAGAAATGTGACATTTTATAATTACTCTTGATTTAAAATAATAAAAATGTTGCAATAAAAGGAAAGTCGAACCAAAATTACAAATTTTATAATATATATTGGTGATGATGTAATTAAAATATTATAATAAAATAAATGAAATTTCTTAGAGACTTGTATACCCGATATCAATGTTTCACCCTTGATTAAATCATTTTACCATTTATCATGGTCATAACAAATTACCACTATTACTATTCATTATGTACAAAAATAAAGGGGACTTATTTGCATAATTTTTCATTTATTATTCAAAATTTGAAATAAATATTTCAATATAAAATTTTCAAAAGTGTTATATGTTAATTTTAATATAAGTACGCAAATACAATGAAAAATAGTGTCAAATACTTCTTTTTAAGCACATGGGGGTTTTCCCACAAATTCCAGTACAATGTTGATTAAAATGGAATTAATGGAATTATGTTTAATAAAATGAAAATTATGTGACTTAAAAACCAATCCAAAACAAAATAGAATATTGAAAGTACATTGATTAAGAGAAATTCCAGTTTTTGCAAAATCATTATTTTCACTATTCACCAAAAAATGACATTTTTAGTGAAATACCAAATATACAGATTAATTTTATATTAACATGATGGTTTCAAAAATTTATTTTATTTTATAATATTAAAATTCAAAATTTAATAAATTTATTTATTAAATACAAAATATAAGGAAAACTCGCTTTTATATAAAAGAAACATTTTTAAACATTAATAATTCTTAACATTATAGGATTTAATTCTTCTAATTCAAGTTAGAGTACTTATTTCCTAAGATGTGATAAATAAATTTAAATTAAGGAATATTTTTTTCATATACATAATAATGTAGTTACTTCTATTCATACATACCAAATCATCAGCTAAGTTATAACATTCGTATTAAAATAATAATTTTTCTACAGTATATCACATTTTGTTTAAGCTCAGTGTTGTGTGTGTTACATGATATAAAACAATATATTTATTTAAAATAAAATAAATTCTAAAATATTAGGTATTTACATAAATTCCTCTATTTTGTGCACCTTGGGTCATTACCTATCAATAAAGGACATACTTTTGCTATGTATGTGTTTCTAGGGGGATTAAAACCATGATGTGATATGATGTGTTATTGATTATTTTTTTGTTGTAGAGAAACATTTTTAAAAAAATTAACACCAAAAAAATACTATATTTCTCTATAATTTTTTTTCATAAATTTCATTACACACAACACTATGTTTAAATGAATCTCAATATACTACTAAAATATTATTATTAAATGTGACCATTATCGTATAGTAGTTGAATTGAAATGTATTAAAATAAATAAATAAAATATGGAAAACTATTTTTTATACACATATAAAATTATTTCATTGATTATAAATTTGATAAATGAAAAATAAAATCATTTGAATGTAAAAAATGGATATGTTTTTATGAAAATAATATTTTATGCACATAATGTGTTTTTATCTTAATAAATTATATTAATCTCTATTTATGCATGATTTTATTGAAAAGTTTTAATAATATATTTAATAACATATTTTAACATTCATCAATTATTTACTATGAGTGGTTTGGGAATAAATTCTATGTCAATCATAAAAATGCAGTTTTCAAAAAAAACAATTTGTTTCATTTTTCATGGTTTTTTGAAAATAAGTTTTACCAATTATATAAATTTAATTTTATAAAATGTTTTAAATATTATAAATTATTATTTAAATTTTATTTAATGATTCCACTTTCATTTTTTTCATAGTGAAAAGTAATTTGGAAAAAATAATTTGCCTCAATTAATGATAAAAAATGATAATAAGGGGGTTAAACTAAAATAAAACATTTAAAATATCAAATGAACTTTTATAAATTTGATTAATTAAATATATTAATAACTTAAAATATATATTATTCAAAACATTGGTAATTTCTTCCCCTTTCACTCAAATATTACATTATTATATTTTAATATTTTAAGAATTTAAAAGTTTTCCACCCACGTCACATATAAAAGGGGTCCTATCGCCCTCACTACACAAATTTTTAGCCATATATCACATCCAATACCTGAAACATTATCTTTTTAACTTACTTCCCTGTATATTAGATCTTTTGGTCTTCAAAAAATACCAACCTTTTAAGGTTTAAGTTGTAGGCAAAAAGAGGTTCCCCAAAGAAGTGATTCTTGTCTTTATAGATTTATTTAGAGTTTATTTCTTCGTTAAAATACTCAAAATATTCTATAAACATATAAATAAGATTAAATTTACTATACATAAATGTTTTAATGTTGATTTCATTGAAATTTTCTACCTCCTTTCTATCCTATGAGAAATGATAACGTTGTTTGTGTGTACATGTGGACTACCAACTCCACAAAGTGATGTGATTCATTTTCATATCCTCTATAAATGGACACTCATATAGATTTTTCTAATGAATATTGATGATATATATGATATTTTTATGATTATAAATATTTATATTATTATTTGAATATCTTTCTTTCTATTTTTTTGAAAATGAAATCATTATTCATGTGAATGTTCGAAATACCATCTCCACGAAGTGATATTATTAATTTTTCATAATTTCCTTATATGAATTGTTATAAAATTTTATGTCATGAATTAATTTGGTACTTATATCCTTAATAAAATCTTGTAGATGATTAAACCATTACTAAGGTGGTAGTTCCGGAATAGTCAAACCAAAACATACAATGAAAATAGAATAGTTTTTACTCAAATATCGATTTTAATGAAGAATTATCAATAAATGGGTATTTGGAAATTATAAATGAGATTTATATTTTATGATAATTATGAATATTGTTATTTCATATATTTATAATAAATCCAAATTTATTATACCTGATCTTAATAGTGTGTATAAAGAAATATCGAACTTAGGGTAAGGTTTTATGTTACAATCCAATTTCTTTTTGGGATTTTCTATGTTATATTTGTATTGAGGAAAATTATATGATATTTATATTTTAAAATATATATATTTTATACCATCTATTTATTTCTATATTTTTCAATTATTAATTTTATTTTCCTCTCTTTGGTATTATATATGATCAATATAATATTTTTAAGAAAAGCTGAGAGAATTTATACTTTTTGGGTTGGGAATAATTTTCTTTAATAACCATGTTCTTAAAAAAGTAATTGGTGTTTTATCTATAATTAGATTTTTGATTAATCATATTTTTATTATATTTTATATTATTTATAAATTATTAAAATTAATCCTTAAAAAAACAGTATGGCTTGTTTTTTACATTTTACACAAGTGTGAAAAGAATGTTATTTTTTTATTTATATATCATGAATAGATTTTCCAAATCTCATGAAAATTATTTTCTTTTAAGATTACATTAAAAATTTTCATCATTATTTTAACATAACATAGTTTCTCAATATTTTCAAAAATTTTCAGTTTCTAAATATACCGAAGGAAAAGGATATTTTCACATCTATTCAAATAAATGTTCAAATTCACATTTAAAGGTATTTATCATCATTTTAAAAAATCTTTGATGTTTAATATGCTTCACCATAGATATTATCTTATGATACTATCCATTTTGTTTCTATATGTTTCTTATGATTATGTGATTATGAATTTTTTATGAAACTCATCCCATTTCCAAAGCATATACAATGATGGAATTATGAATGTTTCTGTGATCTTATGGAGAACATATTTATGGTTTTAATCATGTGATTAGTGTGTATATTAGATCCCTCTAATGAGTTTGGTAGTTATTTATATCTTGTAATATAATATGAAATAGAATTTGGAGTAAACCTGATTTAAAATAACAATCCTTTCATTGTGACTCTCTTGGGAGTGAACCATGACTAAGGAAATGGTTGAATAGGGAGTGAACCTATTCCATCATAGGATTTTATCTCCTAGGATAGTCATGGATGTAAACCCTGAATAATTAAATAATTTTACATGGTTATTATTGATCCATTGTTCATATAAAATATTATTATTCTTATGAAATGATCTCATGGTTACGGATTGATTAATGATGATTCATTAGTCTTGTGACTTGAGTTTTTTAAAATATTAATGATTTATTCGTGAATATTTATCTATGATGTATAATTTATTTTGTATTTAGTTTTTAATTTATAATCATGATCTTATACCCTTATGATTATATTTTTCTTACAAATTAATATCGATTAATATAACAAATGTAAATCCTTATAAAGCAATAAATCTCACCCTTTATTTTATTTATATTTTCCATATGTAATGAATAAATTTGTTAAGTAGGAAATTTATAAGAATGAAATTATGATCGAAGAACATTTTGAGAGATGTTGAATATTGTTAATGAAATAAAATGATTTTTTATCATGAGTCCAAATACACAATACCTTTATGATTTCAGGGTGTGTATTATTGGGAAATATATTGATGTTAATCTAAAATGATGGTATATTTATGTATGCAAGTTCTTTAGTTGCCTCAAATAGAATGCGATCTCAGGCTATCGTGATAGTTAATGTGGGTGATGGATGGACAGTAAATATTATGCTTAATTATGTGTGACAATATAGCGGTCGGGAAAAGTTTATGTGGGGACTTATTTCTAATTATTAAATTTTTACATGATACTTCTTTAATGTATATGTGGTTAGATGTTATTAATATGATAAATTTCCAAATGTTAGACATATCTTGATGTTATGCACTACTAGTTTATATTTTAAGTGGTAGCTTATGCAAAGTCAAAGATCACTCAGATTATTAATGAAATTATAAATGAACTAATAAACAAATAGGGTTGGTTCATGGAATTCAAAAATGATTATAACATACTTAAAAATAAAAAATTTAATTAATAGTATCATATTCACTTTTTTATAAGATTAAATATTTAATATTAAATAATTGAAAATTAATTAAAATTAATTAATAGTTAATTTAATTAATTAATATAAACATGATTCTTGTAAGTTTCTTTTATATCTATTCATTAGAGGTGGGAACCATGTGTTCTATATGATGATAGTGGTTTCTGATTTTAAGGCTATTTCATTTCAATTAGTGTGTCTGTGTGAAAAAATATATAAATTTTATAATTTCATACATTTCATACATTTCACCACCTAAATCAGTAGGGAAATGACACCCAAATGTTGTGGGATTATGTAATATCTAGTATGTAAATGGAACAAATAGCTGACTTCTCCCTCTCCCCTACTCTCTATGTAGATTTAGATTATTAGGCATATATTGGGATATAACAACTTATGGCATGTGGTGTGTTCTTAACAGGGCTATGATAGATCACTGTTTATTATACATTTTTTTGTGGGATGTAATGGCTTGAGATATAGCACTTGTATTCATATGTGGTGTTTTGGGATCCTTATATTTGTAGTTTATTAGGTTGTAATGGCTTGATTTATAATCCATTTGCATAGGGTGTAGTGGATTCCAAGAATACTCTAGGATTCTATTTGTACATGGTGGTGATGAGATATTTTGGGCTTCATAGAATGTAGTAAGGGTGGTTATACTATTTCATGAGGTGAGGGAGGATTTAGAATAGAAACGAGCATCGGATGTGGTCATTAGGGCATGAGAGAGTGAAACCAGTAGAGAAGTGGAGGTAGGGTACCTTCATCCATATATATACACTTTTTATATATAATTGTTTTCTTATATGTGTTACATGATGAGTGGGGAATAGTGATGATCAGAGAATATATTTTACTTTTTTATGTGATGAGTTAGTTTTATTTTTATTCACTTAGCATGAGTATATTTTTATAAAAATTTTCATGAGAGGTTTTTAGGAGGATCTAATAGGGTACACATTTTATACTCACCCTACATATATATACACCATTTTTCATGTCAGTAAGAGTAGGTTGGTGCTCGGGCTATGTGATACTTACTTGAGGAGTTAATCAGGATCTATTGAATCCTCGTGGTCATGGTTGAGTATTTTACTTATCAGGTTTTGGATTTTCCTAATCCATTCCTTTGTGGTTATAGGGTTTTTTATGGTTCAAATGTAATTTTTTCAATTTTCAATTTTTTTTAAAAATAATTTTTATGTTTATAAATTGGTGTTGAAAAGGTTTTACAAGTTATGGATGTAATTTCAAAGATTTAAATGTTTGATTGAAACTTAATTTGGACGTTTTTAAGATGATTCTATGTTTTTTTTGGATTTTAGGAGTTATAATATACCATTTTTTAAAAATATTAATAAGTTAGTTTAATTAAAAATTTAATATTATGAAGAAAATACTTACGATTATGAATGATTTTGGAGTTGTGTGACGGTTAGGAGAGTTTTATATAAGCTTTGTCAATGTAAGTGGTATTTTAAATCAGTTATGTAAGTGTAATACCATTTTTCTCATTGGTTTAGGAAGGTAAAAAAGATTTTATATAGGTTACAAAAAGATAACCTAGATCTCCGATGAACATTGTAATGGTAGAAATCAACCTATGTAAGGGATGGAACTAATTTTAATGGATTTGTAACTGAAGTGTGTTTCCCATTTAAGGGTAATCCGGTATTACTATTAGATATGTAAGGGTTTTTAATTATTTCTAATGATATTGTTAGGGTAATTAAGAGGTTTTGCAGGTTATGTATGGGTAGCATGATAATTATCTCCCACTATGTAAAGATAATATAAGCTTCCTAAGCAGAAATCAGGGAAATAGTTGACCATCATAATGGTAGGCTTGAGTTTCTTAAGCCAATATAGGGTAAAAAAGTATTATTTAAATTTCAACCCAAATTTTTCCTTATATTATAAGTGTATTAAGTTGTTTTTATTGAGGCATACAATGAATGTTGAATGGTCTGGGATTCAAATTTTCATCACAAAATCAACATAACTTCATCGTCTCCCGAAATATGATCCCTAGAAAAGTCGTGAGGATATCACTTCTATTTATTTAAGAAAAAATTACAACAAATCAATACCATTTTCAGATTGATTAACTATTAATCAAAAACTCAACACTATCATCTTTTTCTCAAAGGATCTAAGGCTAAATCCCAGTAGATCATTCACACATGCCTCAAGAGTACCTGTGAATGCAGATCATTAAATTCCTGATGCTAGTATGGAGGTCTGATGTAGCCTTTGAAATACCAATAATCATTATGATCATGTTCGTTCGATCCACAAAGGCGATTGGAGATCTAGTGATTGGAATGGATATTTATCTCTCTATTATGTTTTAATGAGGAGAGAGGAGTTATCAATGTCTAGTGGATGAATAGTCCAGAATAAATTATCTCCCTATTTCTTATATAGTGTAGGTTACAAACCTCAAAACGGTTCCCCGACCCCCATATATATAACACCAACTAAATAATCTATAAATTACACTTTATGACCAACTAACTATGTCATTAACATTATTTATATTTAATCACTTACGTGTAATATATAATGAATATATTACATGATAAAATCGGGCCATTAAATCAACTCATAATTCTCATAAATATTAAATGAACCATAAATATTAAAAAAACTTTTCATTCATATAATATTTTTCCATGAATTCACCTAATATATTGTGAATAATTATAATAAATAAATTCAACATCAATTATTATATACTCAAATAGTAATTAATTTCTTTATTCATCTGGGATCATTTATTCTCAAACATGTCTCAAACTACATATTAGGGCCCATAATCTCCTATGCTCATATTCATCAGAATAGGGAATAATATCAAATATAATAAGTGGGAGACCCTCTAGGACTATATCTTAATATTATTGATTACTACTCATAGACTATAAGTGGATTCTAAAAACCCATTAAGTATCCTAAAGAGAAAATGAAATTTCATAGCAACAATATCATTTCCTACAAACACAAACTATGTAATATAATCTCTTTGTGTCATAATATATCATAAATTATAATACACACCTTATGTCATCATCCATTATTTATTTATAATTCATTTACCTAAATTGATTCACATACCTTTTTATACCATGGCCATTGATTTTGTAAAGGTTTTACCATCCTGATCAACTAGGCCTAAGACATAACTTCCTTTAAAAAGAGACACATTTTATCTTGATTATTAAAAAATTTCCATACCACTAATGATTCACCCAACAAAATCCAACTCACTATGAGAACAATTAAATAGTTTCATATTGCATAAAATTACCTAATAAAAAAGTATATATTGATTATAATATCAATTATGAAGACCATTACATGTGCTAGTGGATTGGAACTACTAATGACACTGGAAACATGTGGTGTTCCAATTGGAAGGTTATTCCTCATGATCTCATCAATGAAATATCATTAAGAGTGAACATTAATAGATGAAGTCCAAATTATTTTGATCCTCCAACACCTGATAGTCAAACATAATATGTTTCATTTTGATCGCATTGTCGACCGCGTCAAATTAGATGTTTATTTTTAACTAGAATTTCTACAGTATAGCAGCAACCCTAAGTCGTCTCCCGATAGAGACTTGGATAATTAATTTAAAAAGAGGGTTTTATTATAAAAGTATAAGGGGAATTAGGTTTTTTAAAACGTTTGGGTTTGATTATTGAATATGAAAATAAAAAATGAAAGCGATAAAAAAATAGAAATTAATAGAATTGATTAAGATTGATCAACCAAGGGTACTCTCATGATGTTCATCCTTCATCACTTCATGATATATTGTTATGATCTTTTTATTCCTGGTTTGTAACACCGAGAAACATAATTTTACTGAGTTTAAACTGGGATATCTCTTAGGGTTTAGTCGAAAACACACAATGATTCACCGGACACCATGAATGATTGGGTGATTTGTGTTCGACTTCAAAATTAAACTCACCAAGACAACAGATCAAGAACATGATGTGTTATTAGATTTTTATTGTAATTTCATTGTGATACCATGAAATAAATTTAAATGGCCTTGACAGTGCTTATGTCTGTTCAATTGACCAATATTAACCACACAAACACCGCAATTGAACAAGGTAAGAAAAAAGGATTAACGGTGTGTGAAACATCAAATGAAAGGGTACCCCCAAACATGATCATTTGAGTTTGAGTATAACATACCAGTATAAAACTCATTTAAATTAAAATATATGATTAATAAAAACAATATACAAATTGTAATTAAAAAGATCATTCAAAATAATACAAACATGAATCTCGGGATTCCATCACGTTCCTCCCTGGGTGATCATAAGGGGTTTAGAAACCCATAGGAGAGAATGAAGAGAAAGATATTGAGTAAAACATCCCATAGCCTCCATAACTTCAAATATTGGTGGGAGGACTACTTTGGGACTCTAAAATGGTATCACCTTTCCTCTGGTTCTAACTCCCAATTGGAGATCCCAAGGTTACATTTTATATGAAAATTGGAAGGTGGGTTTGGGCACACAGATTTCTTCAAACTAGTTATACCACGTGTTTTGGCCGTTAGACAATAAAATATACCTTTTGAAAAAACCAGAAAGTTGTATCCTCACCTATTGAATATCTCCACCAAAAGTTTGGCATGAATTGGAAAAGTGGATCTAGAGATATGGACAGATTACAGAATGCCACTTTAGACTTCACACAAATTTTGTGTTCTAGATAGATTAGGTCGGTTGGGCCCCTTTCCAGAAGAATTGGGCTTGGGTTTCTCCATTAGTGTTCTATCCAATTAATGTTTGGACCAGAATACAAAATATGGGCCCATTTTAATTCATAAAAGTTTCTAAAGAGGCAAAACAGTGGACTGGTCTTCATGGATCCATGCAATTTTGGCACACATTTCTTCCACTTCATCATGTGCCCTCCAAATCATCTCCTATTACATTGAAATCATCAAAACACGTAACATTGACCATTTAAAAAGTAATAAATATCAAATAGTTGTTTCAAATTTGAAGTTATATTATTTATTATTTTTATAATTTTCAATACAAAACAAGTTTAGCATAGTGGTGTAAGGGTAAAAATGAAATATTGATCGTGGTATGATCACACCCCCACATATAAATATTTTTACTCTGGGGTGGTGTATAATATCCTAATCATGTCCCATTCCTTAATCAAAGGTGTTGAAAAATCCCAGATTCTTTTGAAATGAAATCCATCATGTATCATTTATGGAATCAATTTTCCTATCATTTTTCTTTTCTCACATTCAAATTTTTTCAACTTCATTTGTTCACCCATGAAACATGTCACAACCTACCTAACCTAAAATTTTCCTCTTCACTCACGGAACATATGAAAGTGGATTTATACTCTTTTCCCAAAGTTCATATGATTTAACCATATGGTTTCCATAATCTACCAGCCGAAACTAGTGTGCTTCTCAAGAGGACTTCAAACAGGTTGTTCTGAGGTTCCAGGGTTGGTAGGATTGAATATTTAATAATATGATGTAGAAGAGAAGTTTTTGATCTCTTATGTACAAAAAATGTCAAAATTAACCAATTTTTCACAATTAATGTACACTCTCAACCCCTTAAAAAGTTTATCATTTCCAAATCCCTCTCCCTATTGTCCAACATTGTGGGTCACAACCATGCAGTGAATAATAATGAGTACACCTCCTCTTCTATCCTTTTTTCATTTGTTCTGTTTTTTTCAATGTACAAAACTATTTTTTTGTATATATTTTCTTGGAGATAAATAAGGAAACATGTGTAAAACAATGATGTAATATTACTTGTGAACCCATTTCTCAAAGAAACTTTAGGCACCCTTTATATCAACCCATATCAATGATTCTCTCCCCAAAATTACCATGGAAACACCCTATCTCCCACACTTTCTGAAAATAAAACTATAATATACAAAAGATATGAGTAGGTAGGGATATATTCTCTTGTAATGTGGCTACCTAATAGGCATTTAATGGTTTCTAAGGCTTAATAAGGATAAAATGTAAATGTGGCTGAAAATATAGGATAATTATACAAAGATACTTTTAATGAACTATTACCTCTATCATGAATATAGCATACTTGAATCTTATGGTTTCAAAAAGAATCATGGCATGTTCTGGTTTCTCTACATCACCTGAGACTCTCATGAAAGTGATTAAAGGAGGAATATTCAATAAAGGGATTAGAATATATCTCGTGTAAGGGATTAAAATATTGTTCAGTGCTAATGAGGCATGGGTTTCAAAAATCCATTAAAAACCTAACAATTATTTAAAAATAAAAATTATAGAAAAAGATTCCGTATCAATATTCATTTGAAAAACATTTTTTCAAAATTAATGGAATTTTCTGCACTATCAATTCAATCATGAAAAATGATTTTGGATATTCTTTTTAAGGTCTATTTTTATCTAAAAACCCAACAAAAAGAAATCAAAAATGAAAACGCATTTTTCATGTTTTTCTTTTTTTTAAATTATTAATTTTTTTAATACTAACTATGACATGTCACCCTCACCCAAACCTAAAAGTTACACTTTCCTCAATGAATGTACTTTAAATAAATAGACAATAAATAAAGGTCGGGAGAAGGGACAACCTACTAAGTGGTGTCATATGTGGCATCTATCTGTAGGATTTCCTCCATGAGATGCTTTGGAAAATCCTTATAGAAGTGTTTGAGCCTCTTCCCGTTGACAGTAATAATTTGTCCACTCTTCTCATGAAAAACCTGTATATCACCAAAAGAGTACACATTAGTAATTGTATAAGGACTAAGCCATCGTGAACGAAGAATACCTAGGTTGATCTTTTTCATGGAATTATACATGAGAACATTCTCACCAATATGAAAGTTTTGATGATGAATCATGCTATTATGGATAGCTATTGTCTTCTCTTTATAGATCTAGGAGTTCTCATATGCATCACATCAAATTTCTTCCAGCACTTGAATCTACAGCTACCTATGCTCACCTGCATCTGAAAGATTCATATTACATTGTTTAACAACACAATATACATGGTGTTCTACATCCACTAGGAGGTGAAAAGCCTTTCCAAACAGAATTCTGTATGGTAACATTTCAATTGGTATTTTAAAAGTTGTATGGTATGCCCAAAGTATATCATCCAAGTGCAAACATCAATCATTCTAGTTGGGATGTACCGTTATTTTCAAGATTCTATTATCATTCCGATTTGTGATTTTTGCTTGTCTATTAGTTTGGGGGTGATATGATATAGAGACATTAAGAAGAAAACCATACATAAAAAGAAAATTATTCATGTTGTGATTGAAAAAATGTGAACCCTGGTCAATAATGATGAATCTCAGTAAACCAAACCTGCTAAAAATTTGGGACCTCACAAAATCAACAACCACTCGAGATTCATCGGTCCTGGTGGCCTTTGATTCCACCCATTTGGATATATTGTCAATAGAAAAAAATATGTACAAAAATCCTAAATAATTTGGAAAAGGCCCCATGAATTAATTGCCTCATGCTTCGATAATCTCACCAAATAACATTAGTTATTGGGGCATTTCCTTCCTCTTGGAGATATTCCCTGTGAACTGAAAATGACTACATGACTTGAAAAATCTAGGGGCATCCCTATAAAAATTTGGAAAATCATGTCCTGATTCAATGACCTTTCGAGCTATACATTGAGAACCAAAGTGGTTCCCATAGGCTAAAGTGTGGAGGAAGGTCAAAAGAGAGGTAAACTCATGGTCAGGGATACACCGATGAACAAAATGGTCACCACAAAATCTCTACAAATATGGGTCTTCCCAAATTTAACAACGAGAATTAGGCTTATGTCTTTGGGATTGTCAACTTCTGAAATTAGTGGGGACCCTAGATGTTTCTAGAAAATTTACAATGTCTACATGCCAGGGGGTAAGATCCACAACATCACAAAGGTTCTTGTGAGGGAAGAATTCTCCAATAGGGAGGGGTAAGTCAACATTAAGGTCTGAGGTGGGGAAATCCTACTAATGTGGTCATCTACCACATTTTACACTCTTCTCTTTTCTCTAATCTCATGGTCATACTCCTGGAGTAGGTTCATCCACCGAATGAGTTGGGTCTTAGCTTAAGGTTTATTTAGTAGGAAACTAAGGGCATCATGATCAAAAAAGAGAATGATTTTTTACTTGATAAAATATGAACGGAATTTTTTCAAGGAAAACAAAATAGAAAGAAGTTTTTTTTAGTGGTTTTGTATTTTTTCTGGGCTGGGTCAAGGGTAGGATAGGCATACACAATGACATGAGGAGCTTTCATAACTGTTTGTTATAAAACTACCCCAAATTCATTGTTTGAGGAATCACTCATAAGCTCAAAGGGGATATCCCAACAAGATGGTTGGATGAAAGGAGGTGATGTCAGAATCCTTTTTAGGGAATTTAAATCATCTACACAATTTTTATCAAACAAAAACTCAAGATCCTTTTGTAATAACTGGGACAAGGTAAGTGTAATCTTATTGAACTCTTTAATGAATCGGCAGAAAAAACCAGAATTACCCAAGAAATATCACACCTCGAGAAAAAAAATGGATATGGAAGGTTTGAAATCAATTCAATTTTTTATTTATCCAGTTTAATTCCTTCTTTTGAAAAAACATTCCCAATAACTATCCCCCGTCTAACCATGAAATGGAATTTCTCATAATTTAATACAAGATATTTTCAATGAAACGACAGAGAATATAACCTAGGTGGGCCAAATAGTCATCAAAGTAAGTTCCATAAACCGTTAAATCATCCATAAATGTTTCCATTCAATTATCTAGGTACTCAGAAAAAATACTCAACATACATCCCTAAAAAGTACCATGATCATTACATAGACCAAAAGGAATCCTTCTGTATGAAAATGTTCAAAATGGATAGATAAATGTTGTATTTTTGGATCCTCAAGTACTATATGGATTTGAAAATAACCTGAATAGACATCAAGGAAACAATAATGGGACTTACCAGCCAATATTTCTAGCATTTGGTCAACGAAAGGTATAGTAAAGTGGTCCTTCCGTGTGGCTTCATTCAGTCGACGATAGAAAATACATACTCACCAACTATTTTTCACACGTGTTGGAACCAATTCATTACTTTCATTTAACACAACTATTATTCTTTTTTTCTTAGGCAAAATTTTCTCTGGGATAACCCATTTACTATCAGATATAGGATAAATGATCCCTTCAGCAAGTAATTTACTGACATTCAATTTTAACACTTTAAGGAGAGTGGGATTAAACCGGCATCGAGTTTGTCTCACGGGCTTATCCTCATCAACCAAAATTATATAGTTCATATAAATAGATGGGTTAATCCCAGTAATTTCAGCCAATGTCCATCCTAATGCCTTTTTACACTCTCTCAAAAGGATGATCAGTTTTGATTCCTTTTGTTGAGAGAGGTTATTGGTAATAATTATGGGAAATTGTTCAATACCCTCATGATAAGAATATTTTAAATTAGATGAAATTGGTTTTAATTCCAATGAAAGTTGTTTTTTAACCGAGGGAGGGGATTTAGAGGAAGTGAGGTTCATTAAACTATCTATCTTCTCATGTTTATACTCTAAGGATAGATAATCAATTGAAATGAGATTTTCATAATCATCAATGGGCATGGGTACCTCAGAATGAAAACACTCATCAATTAGTTCCAAAAATTAACACTTCTCATAACCCACACAACACTCAAAAAATGAATCAAAAATCAAATCATACAAAGTTAAAGAAGAGGAAAATGAATCAGAGTTTGGGTTTAGGAACAAAATGTGTGTTTGTGTGCATCGTTTGAGATCACTTCCATCGAATAGACATGAAGAGTGGAGTGTTGTTCAACGGGATGTTTCATAGCCTCAAGGATGTTAAAACCTACCTTTTATCCACCAAACACCATGGAAAGCGTACCATTGTGAACATTGATGATCATCTATGTGGTTTTAATGAATGGGATCTTAAGTATGAGAGGGTCATGTCCTTGGGTTAGAGTATCTTCCATCTCAAGAATGTAGAAATCAAAGGGGAAGAGGATATTATTCACTCATACAAGGACATCCTCAATCACTTATGTTTGATGCATAATACTCCGGTTGGAAATTTTCATAAATATTCATGTTGGTTTATGTTCTCCAACCTATAGAGAAGTATACATGGAGTGAGACATTAAATTAATGGAAGCACATAAATTTTGCATAACATCAGAAAATAATGTCTCCCTATGATACAAGGTATCATGAATGTGCTTGAATCCATGCACTTGGTTAGCATTGTGTTTGAATCAAGGATGAAAATTTTCTTCCTAGGTTGAATCTTTCATTATGCTTCATCCTTCGTCTATGGGTACAAAGGTCATTGAGAAATTTGGCATAACGAGTAATTTTCTTAACTGCATCCAACAATGGAATATTAACTTGAATTTTTTAAAACGTATCAATTATTTCTTTATCGATATCATTAAAAAAATATTCTTAGATTTTGAGAGTCTTTGGGGAAAAGGAAGAGGAATGGATTGTTCATTTGAATCATCAATGATAATTTTATTACCCTTTTTATTTTTTTTATTAATTATAATCTTTTATGTTAGGAGAAAGAGTGTTTTAATTAGGGGGAATACCTATTAGTAAAAATCCTTATAAGTAGAAAATTTTGTACCACTACGAAGTCTAACTAGACATACATTACCTTTGTCCTCAGGATTGGAAATTTGTTGGGATGGTAGTTGTCCAAAACCTTGTATCTGAAGCACACCAATGGTGTTCACCAATTGTCCCACAAGAGTTCATAGGTCTTTAATTTCTGTTTGTGTGGTTTGTAGGAACTAGAGGTTTTGGGTTGACATTTGTTTCACCATATCCTCGAGTCTTGGTTCGGATTTAGGAGGAGTATGATGATTGTTTTGAGAATTTAACCCATAAGAATGTTTCATACCTTGGCCTTGTTGATACCAATTCTGTTTGGGGTATCTTGAGTTTCGTCTTTGTCGTTACTAAGGTTGTTCTTTTCACCCAGGGTTTGGATTTGTCCTGAATGGTTCTTTCCTGAAGGGAGGTTCTTTTTGGAATGGACTCCATGGGAAGATAGCTGCACAAGACTCAAGTGAATCTTGAAGTTGTGGGAACTGGTCATAAAAATGGGTATTTTCCAAACAAATACCATAATGTAAGGGAACATGAGAAGATTTTGAGTTACCTTGTGCTTGATCTAATTTCCTTAGAAGGGTATGCATATCATCAAACTTTTTATCTACCTTTTGTTCAAGAAATGAATGACTTACCTCATGAACTCCTTAGGTTGGTGAAATATCTCATGTACCAAATTGTTGTGCATTTTGATCCATATTGGCTAATAAATCATGAGTGGTGGAAGTAGTTTTATCAACCAAGGAACCACCAGCTACTGCATCAATCAATCCATAATCCATGGGGATAAGTCCCTCATAAAAGTATTGGATTAAAAGTTGTTCATTAATCTTGCGGTTGTGAAATCTTGAGAAGATTCATTTGAATCTCTCTCAGTATTAATGAAGGGTCTCTCTTTGTGATTGCCTAATGCCACATATTTTTTTCATAATTGATGCAGTTTGGGAGGTAGGGAAGAACACCACTAAAAATAGTCTTTTCAGGTCATTCCAGCCCCCAATTGTTGTAGGCAATTAGTATATCCAATATATGGCTACAACATCAAGGGAGAATGAGGTTTTTTAAAAAGAAGTTTTTCATTATGAAAGTAGAAGGGGAATGAGGTTTTTTAAAACATGGGGGTTTTATGATTGACGATTAAAATAGGAAATAAAAGAGATAAATCAAAATCGAAATTAACAGAATTAATTAAGTGTGATCAAACTGGGGTACTCTCATGATGGTCATCATTCATGGTTCAATGATATAGGGTTATGATCTTTTAATCCATAGTTTGTAACAACTAGTACTAAAAGTTTACTGAGTTTATACTAGGATACCTTCATGGGTTCAGTCGAAAACAGAAAATGATTCACCAGACACCGTCGATGATTGGGTGTTCAGTGTTTGACTTCATAACCAAAACTCACCAAGGAAATACACGAAGAACTCAATGTGATATCAAGGTTTTTATGTTATTTTTTCGTGATACCATGACATAAATTTACATGGCCGTGATAGTGATTATGTGAGTTAAATTTACCAATATGAACCACACAAACACCGCAATTGAATGAGGGAAGAAAAAAGGATGAACGGTGTGTGAAACATCATATGAAAGGGTACCCCCAAACATGATCATTTTAAGTTTGGGTGTAGCATACCAGTATATAAATTAATTAAATTAAAATTGAGGATGAATAAAAATACATACAGCCTATAATTAAAAATATCATTCAAAATAATACAAACATGAAGCTCGGGATTACATCACGTTCTTCCCTGGGTGATCACAAGGGGTTTAGAAACCCATGGGAGTGGAGGAAGTGAAAGATGTTGTGTTAGAAATTCCCATAAATCCCATAATTTCAAATATTGGTGGGAGGACTCCATTAGGACTCCAAAATGGAAACACCGTGCCTCTGAATCTAACTCCAAAATGGGGACCCCAAGGTTCCATTTTATAGGAAAATTGGATGGTGGTTTTGGCCACACAGATTTATTCAAACCATGTTTACCACACGTTTCGGCCACTAGAAAATCGAATATCCCTTTTTTAAAAACTATAAAGTTATATCCACTCTTCCTTAATATCTCCACCGAAATTTTGGCATCAATTAGACAAGGGGATCCAGAGATATCGACATATTACAGTACAAAACTTTTGACTTCTCACAAATTCAGTGTTCTAGAAGGTCGGTTGGGCCCTTTCTGGTGGAATTGGGCCTTGTTTTCCTCATAATAGTTGTAGGAAATTAAATCGGGACCAGAATACCAAATATGAGCCCATATGGATACACGAAAATTTTGAAAGAGTCAAAACAGTGGACTGGTCTTCATAGATCCATGCAATTTTGGCCCATTTTTCTTCCACTTCATCATGGACCCTCCAAATAATATCCTCCTACAATGAAATCATCAAAAAAAGTAACATTTATATTTTTTATAGTAAAAAATAAACGTTAATTTTATCAAAAATGATGTTTTATTTGTTATTATTTTCATAATTTTCAATACAAAACAAGTTTAGCATAGTGATATAAGGGTGAAAATGAAACATTGAATCGTGGTACGATCACACACCCACACCTAAACATTTTCACTCCTGGGAAATTTATAATATCCTCATCATATTCTGTTCCTAAATCAAATGTGTGAAAACATCCAAGATTATTTTGAAATTAAATTCATCATGTCTCATTTATGGAATCATTTTTCCTATCATTTTTCTTTTCTCACATTCAAAATTGTTCAACTTCATTTGTTCACTTATGCAACATGTCACAACCTACATCACCTAAAAATTTTCCTCTTCAATAAATGAATATATGAAAGTGGATTTATTCTATTTTCCCAAAGTTTATGTGATCTAACCATATGCTTTCCAATATTCTCATTTCTCTATCAGCAGAAACTAGTGTGCTGCTGAAGAGGACTTTCAATAGGTTGTTATGAGGTTCCAGGGTTGGAATGATTTACTGTTTAAAAATATGAGGTAGAAGTGGAGTGTTTGATCTCTTTTGTACAAAACATGTCAGAATTCATCAAGTGTTCACAATTAATTTACACACTCAACCCCTCACAAAGTGTATCACTTCCAACTCACTCTCCCCATTGTCCAAAAATGTGGGTCACAACCATGTAGTGAATAATAATGAGTAAACCTCCTCTTTTCTCCATTTTTTTCTTTTATTCTATTTTATTTTTCAATTTACAGAACGATTTTTTCTATGTATATATATATATATATATTAAGATAAATATGGAAACATGTGTAAAAAAATGATGTAATATGGATTGTGAACCCATTTCACAAGGAAAATGTAGGGACCCTTTATATCAACCCATAATAATGATTATCTACCCAGAATTGCCGTGGAAACACCCTCTCTCCCACACCTTATAAAAATAAAATAAGAATATACACAATTGATGGGTAGGTAGGGATATATTAGAATGTAATGTGGCTACCTAATAGGCCTTTCATGGTCTCTAAGGCTTATGAAGGATAAAAAGTAAAGGTGTATGAAAATAAAGGATAATTGTACAAAGGGATTTTTAATGGATGATTACCTCTATCATGAATGTATCATAGTTGAATCTTATGGTTTCAAACAAAATCAAGGAATGTTATAGTTTCTCAATATGACCCGACACTCTCATTAAAGTGATTAAAAGGAAGAATATGTAATAAAGGGATTAGAATATCTCTTAGGTAAAGGATTTAAATATTGGTCAGTTCTAATAAGGCATGGGTTTCAAAAATCTATTAAACACATAAAATGATGTAAAATAACAATTATAGAAAAGGATGCCATATTAAAATTCATTTGAAAACCATTTTTCCAAAAACAATGGAATTTTCCGCACAATCGATTCAAGCATGAAAAATGATTTTGGATATTTTTTTAAGATCATTTTTTATCTAAAAACACAAAATAAAGAAATTAAAAATGAAATCCCATTTTTCGTTTTTTCTTTTTTTTTAATTATTAATTTCTTTAATCCAAACTATGACATGTCACCCTCCCCCACACCTAAATGTTACAGTGTTCTCAATAAAATTATTTAAAATAAATATACTATAAATAAAGGTAGGTAGAAAGAAAAACCTGATATTTTGTTTCATATGAGGAATATATCAGTTGGATTTCCTCCACGAGATGCTTGGGAAAATCCTCATAGAAGTGTTTGAGCTTCTTCCCATTGACAGTAATCCTTTGTCTACTCTTCTCATGCAAAACTGGTATATCACCCAAAGGTTAAACATTAGTAATAGTATAAGGACTGAGCCATTGAGAACCAATCTTACCTTAGTAGAGCTTTATCCAAGAATTATACCTGAGAACCTTCTCACCAATATGAATCTTTTTCTAATGAGTAATTGTATCATGGATATCCTTTTTCTTCTTTTTATAGATCAGGGAGTTCTCATATGCATCACATAAAATTTCATCCAACTCTTTAATCTGCAGCTTCATATGCTCACCTGCATCTGAAATATTCATTTTTTATTGTTTAATAGCCCAATATGCATGATTTTCTACCATCACTGGGAGGTTTCAAGCCATTGAAAACATAATTCTGTATGGTGACATTCTGATTGGGGTTTTAAAAGCTATTCAATATGCCCAAAGTGCATTATCCAAGCGCAAACTCCAATATTTCTTGTTCGGTTGTACCATTTTACCAAGATTCTTTTAATTTCTCGATTTGAGATTTCTTCTTGTCCATTAGTTTGGGGGTGATATGCTGTAGAGACTTTATGAACAACCTCATACTTATGAAGTAAATTTTTCATGTTACAATTGCAAAAATGTGAACCCAGATCATTAATGGTGATTCACAGTAAACCAAAACTGCTAAAAATTTGGGACCTCACAAAATCGACAACCACTCGAGAGTCTTCAGTCCTGGTGACCTTTGCTTCCATACATTTAGATACATAGTCAACAACCAATGAGATGCACAAAAATCCATATGAATTTGGAAAAGGCACCATGAATTCAATGCCTCATGCATCTATGATCTCACAAAATAACATGGGTTGTTGTGGAATTTTATTCCTCTTGTATATATTCTCTATAAATTTAAAATTACTATATAACATGAAAAATATATGGGCATCACTATAAAAAAATTTCAATAAAGTCCTGATTCAAGGACCTTTTGTGTTGTACATTGAGAGCCAATGTGGCCCCCACAGGCCAAAGTGGGGCAGAAGGTCAAAACAGAGGTAAAATCATGGTCAGGGACACACTGATGAACTACCGAGTCCCCACAAATTCTCCACAAATATGGGTCATTCCAAGTGTACCAATGAGAATCATTCTTATGTCTCTAGGATTGTAAAATTCATAAATCTGTGGGGACCCTAGATATTGCTTGAAAATTTACTGTGTCCGCATAGCGGGGAGTAAGGTCCACAACATCACAATGGTTCTCATAAGGGAATAATTCTCCAATGGGGAGGGGTGAGTCAACATTACGGTCTAATGGTGGGTAAATCCTACTAATGTGTCAGCTACCACATTTTCCACTCCTCTTTTATCTCTAATCTCAATGTAAAACTCTTGGAGGCAGAGAATCCACCGAATGAGGTGGGTCTTATCTTTAGGTTTATTTAGGAGTAAATGAAGGGAATCATGATCAGAAAAGACAATGATTTTTTACTTGATAAGATATGGATGGAATTTTTCCAAGGAAAAAAGAATAGAAATATGTTCTTTTTAGTGGTTGTGTGGTTTTCTAGGGCAGGGTCAAGGGTACGAGAGGTATACGCAATGAAATGAGGAGATTTCTAGACCCTTTTTGATAAAACTGCCCCAATTGAAAAGTTAGAAGCATTGCACATAAGCTCATAGGGGAGATCCCAACATGGTTTTTGGATGACAGGAGGTGATGTGACGCTCATTTTTAGTGAATTGAAAGAATCCTCACAATTTTTATCAAAAACAAACTCAGAATCCTTTTGTAACAATTATGACAAGGGAAATACAATCTTACTGAAGTCTTTAATGAATCAGTGGTAAAAACCAGCATGACCCACTAAATATTACACCTCGTGAACAAATCTTGGATATGGAAGGGTTGAAATTAATTCAATTTTTTATATACCCACATGAATTACCTATTTTGAAAAAACATTCCCCAGAACTATCCCCCTGCTAACAATGAAATGGCATTTCTCATAATTTAATACAAGGACTTTTTCTATGAAATGAAGAAGGATAGAACCTAGGTTAGCCAAATATTCATCAAAGGTAGCTCCAAAAACTGTGAAATCATCCATTAAAAAATAAATGCAATTCCCTAGGTACTCAGAAAAAATAATCAGCATACATTTCTGAAAAGTACAAGGAGCATTCCATAGACCAAAAGGCATCATTTTGTATGACAATTTTCCAAATGGATAGGTAAATGTTGTCTTTTCTTGATCCTCAAGGGCTATATGGATTTGAAAATAACCTAAATAGCCATTAAGGAAATAATTATGGGACTTACCAGCCAATATTTCAGGCATTTGGTTAATGAATGGTAGAGTAATGTGGTCCTTCTACATGGCTTGATTCAGTCGATAGTAGTCAATTCAGACTCGCCAACTATTTTGCACACGTGTTGGAACCAATTCATTCCTTTCTTTTGACACAACTGTTATTCCAGTTTTTTTAGGCAAAACTTTCATTGGGATAACCCATTTACTATCACATATACGATAAATGAACCTCACAACAAGTAATTTACTGACTTCCAATTTTACCACTTCAAGGAAATTGGGATTCAACCGGTGTTGAGATTGTCTCATGGGCTTAGCCTCATCATCCAAAATTATATGGTGCAAACAAATAGATGGGATAATCCCAGTAATATTCGCCAATGTTCATCCTATTGCCTTTTTACACTCTCCTAAAAGGTTTTGAAGTTTTTATTCCTGTTGTTGACAGAGGTTATTGGAAATAATAACGGGAAATTGGTCAATACCATAAATATAGACATATTTTAAATTAGGTGGAAGTGGTTTTAATTTCAATTTCAGTGGTATTGGACTGAGGGAGGGGATTTAGGGGGAGTGAGGTCCATTAAACTATCTTTCTAATAATTTTTATACTCTTTGAATAGATAATCTATTGAAATAACATTTTCAGAATCATCGACGGTCATGGGTACCTCATAATGAACACACTCATCAATTATAGCATGAAATTTACACTTTTCAGAACCCACATAATAGTCAAAACATGAATCCAAACTCAAATCATTCAAAAGTTAATAAAAGGAAAATGTATCAGAGAATGGGTTGAGGAGACAAGTGGGTGTTTGTGAATTGTTTTGGAGTAGTTCAATTGAATAGACAGGAAGAATGTAGTGCTCATCAATGGGGTGTTTCATAGTCTCAAGGATTTTAGAACTTAACTTTTCTCCACCAAACTCTATGGACTGTGTATCGTTGTGAACATTGATGATTGTATTTGTTGTTTTAAGGAATGTCCTCCCAACTATGGGAGGGTAATGTCCTTGGGTTTGGGTATCTTCCATCTCAAGAATGTAGAAATCAGTGGGTAAGATGAGATTCTTCACTATGAAAATGACATCCTCAATCACTCGTATTGGATGCATAGTACTCCAGTTGGAATGATACACAATAATTCATATTGGTTGAATTTCTCTATCCTAAAGAGAAGTATACATGGAGTGAGGCATTAAATTAATGGAAGCACTTAAATCTATCATAACATCAGAAAAGATGGTCTCCCCTATGGTACAAGGTAACGTGAATGTTCCTGGATCCATGCACTTAGTTGGAATTTCTGGTTGAATAAAGGCTGAAATATTTCTTATTAGGTTTACTCATTTATTCCCCTTCATCCTTTGTCTATTGGGGAAGAGTTATTTAGGAAGTTTGGCATAACTAAGAATTTTCTTAACTATATCTAACAATGGAATATTAACTTGAACGTTTTTATATATATCCATTATTTCATTATCAATATAATTATCAAAATTCATCTAAGATTTAGAGAGTCTTTGGGGAAAGGAATAGGAATGGATTGTTCATTGGAATCATCAATGATAATTTTATTACCCATTTTATTGTGTTTTTCTTCATTAGAATCTTTTATGTTTTGAGAATGAGTGATTTAATTTTGGGGACATACCTATTGGGAAAAATACTTAGAAGGAGAAACTTATTTACCACTATGAAGTGTAAATACACATACGTTACCTTTGTCCTTCAGATTAGCAGTTGGTTGGGATGGTAGTTGTCCAAAACCTTGCATCTTAAGGTCACCGATGGTGTTCTCCAATTTTCCTACATGAGTTCGTTGTCTTGAATTGTTGATTGTGTGGTTTGTTGGATATGGTGGTTTTGGGTTACCATTTGTTTCACAATATCCTTGAGGCTTGGTTCAGATTTGGGAGGAGGAGTATTATTGTTTTGATAAGTTGAAGGATAAGAAGGTTTCATAACTTGGCCTTGTGGATACCAATTATTCATGGGGTATCTTGAGTTTCCTTCTTTTCAGTACTGAGGTTGTGCTTGCCACTCAGGGTTTGGATTTGTCTTGAATGGTTATTTCTTGATGGGAGGTTCTTGTTGGGATGGACGCCCTATGAACACAGTAGCATAAGACTTAGGTGAATCTTGATGTTGTGGGAACCGGTCAAAAATGAGTATTTTCAGAATAAATACCACAACGTAATGGAACATGAGGATATTTTGAGTTACGTTGTGCTTGAGATAATTTCCTTAGAAGGGTATGCATCTCATCAACCATGTTATCTACCTTTTGTTCTAGATATGAATGACTTACCTCATGAACTCATTGATTTTGTGCAATATCTCATCTTCCAAATTTTAGTGCATTTTGATCCATATTGGCTATTAAATCACGAGCGGTGGAATGAGTTTTATCAACAAGGAATCCCCAGATATTGAATCAATAATTCCACAAACCATGGGGATAATCCCATCATAGAATAATTGGATTATTATTTGTTCACTAATCTTGGGGTGGGGGCAGCTTGAGAAGGGTCATATGAATCTCTCCGAGTATTCATGTAGGGTCTCTCCTTGTGATTTCCTAATGCCACAAAATTCTTTCCTAATTGATGAAGTTTGGAATGTAGGGAAGAAATTCTCTAAAAATAGACATTTCATGTCATTATAACCTCCAATTGTGGTAGGAAAATAGTATATCCATTCTTTGGCTACACCATCAAGGGAGAAAGGGAAGACCCAAAACTTAATTAGGTCCTCAGACATGTTTTGGGGTTTCATGGTGGAAAAACAATATGAAACTCCTTAAGGTGTTTTTGAGGGTCTTCACTGGGAAGACCATTAAATTTTAGAATAAGGTGGATGAGGCCTAATATCAATTCAAATTTGGCTACTTTCTTAAGATATTGGATGTGTTTATGTTGGTACACCACATCTGGGGTGGTCACTTCTTTTAAGGTTTGATTATTCACAGAAATGTTTTCTTGGGTTTTATTAGGTTCAATTTTTTATTGGTTTATATCCACTTGAGATTCCAAAAGGGGTTCCTTAGTGTTACTATATTTAACTTCTCTAGATTCCTTGATTTGGGAATGGAGTGATTTTTCAATTTTAAAGTCAAATTTAAGTAGTATTTCTTTACCAGATCTTGTCATGCAACAACGACGTCCAATTTTATTGATTCATTGTTTGTTTGTTTTTTTATAGAAATTGAATTAAATAAAAATAAATAAGAAATGAGAGGAGTAGGAAAAAAGATAATTTTATACCACAAAATTAGATAGAGATGGAGAAGATTAAAAAAAAGAGAGAGACAAAGAACACGCAAAAACAACTAAAAATAGAAACCAAAAACAAAACAAAAACAATCGAATAAGGGTGGGGTATTGAAAGGGGTAATAATTAAGAATTAAAATAAATAAATAAAATTAAATAAAGGAAAAAATGATCTTTGATCCTTGGAAAATGGCACCAAAATTTGATCGTGTTGTTGAGCATGTCAAATTAGATGTTTATTTTTAACTAGAATTTCTGCATTATATCAGCAACTCTAGGTCATCTCTTGATGGAGACTTAGATCATTAATTTAAAAATATGTGTTTTATTATGAAAGTATAGGGGTATGAGGTTTTTTAAAACATTGGGGTCTAATTATTGACGATTAAAATATGAAATGAAATTTATAAAAAAATAGAAATTAACATAATTAATTAAGTGTGATCAACCTGGGGTACTCTTGTGATGTTCATTCTTCATCGATTCATGATATAGGGTTATGATCAATTAATATCTGGTTTTTAACACCTAGAACCATAATTTTACTGAGTTTATACTAGGATACATCCTAGGGTTCAGTCTAAAACACACAATGATTCACAAGATACCGTCGATGGTTGGGTGATTTGTGTTAGACTTCATAACCGAAAATAACCAAGGAAACACATGAAGAACTCGATGTGATATCAAGGTTTTTATGTTATTTATTTTTGATACCATGAAATAAATTTGCATTCCCTTGAAAGTGCTTATGTGAGTTCAATTGACCAATATGAACCACACAAACACCACAATCGAATGAGGGAAGAAAAAAATGATGAACAGTTTGTGAAACATCACATGAAAGGGTACCCCCAAACATGATCATTTGAGTTTGAGTATAACATACCAGTATATTACTTAATTAAATTAAAATAGAGTATTAAAAAACAACATAAAACCTGGAATTAATAATATCATTCAAAATAATACAAACATGAAGCTTGAGATTACATCACGTTCCTCCCTGAGTGATCACAAGGGGTTTAGAAACCGATGGGAGAGGAGGAAGAAAAATATGTTGAGGTAGAAATTCCTATAGAATCCATAACTTCAAATATTGGTGGGATTATTTTTTGGGACTCTAAAATGGAAGCACCTTGACTATGGTTCTAACTCCCAAATGGAGAGCCCAAGATGTAATTTTATAGGAAAATTGGAAGGTGGTTTTGGGACACAGATTTCTTTAAACCACTTGTACCATGTTCTTTTGTCATTATAAAATAGAATCTCCCTTTTGAAAAAACTGGAAAGATGTAGCCCCACTTTTTTACTATCTCCACCAAACGTTTGGTATCAATTTTACAAGTGGATCCAGATTTATGGATAGGTTACATAACGCAACTTTTGACATCGCACAAATTCAGTGTTCTGGGAATATCAGGTCGTTTGGCCACAATTCATGAAGAATGGGGCTTGGGTGTCTTCATAAGAGTTGTAGAAAATTAAAATGTGGACCATAATATGAAATATGAGACCATTTGGATGCACTGAAGTTTCTATAGACGAAAACAATGTACTGGTCTTCATAGATCCATGCAATTTTGGTCCATTTTTCTCCCACTTCATAATGGTCCTTCCAAATCATCTCCTCCTAAAATAAAATCAAAAAATAAGTAACATTTAAAATGTTCATAGTAATAAACACAAAAAAATTGGTATCAGACATGAAGTTTAATTTTTTATTATTTTTATAATTTTCAATACAAAACAAGTTTAGCATAGTGGTGTAAGGGTGAAAATGAAATATTGAATTTTGTTACAATCACATTTCAACCTAATGTATCTATACCATTGTTCATAACTTTACGTTTACTATCATAGTATCATTAGGTACTCATTATAACTTTGGAACTACTATAATATTTTGATAATACAAGTAATCTAGTGAAATTACCATGAATATAGTGGATATAGAAGTATAATTTTAATTGTTGTTAATTATGTACAAGTATATATATAATACTATATACATATATTGGTAATCAATGAACATACATGAGTTGGGTATTGTTTAACTACTAAAAAAACTCTCACATTCACTAGAGCCAACTACTAACAATCCTCAAACTGCTAGCTCTCACATGAGAATCTTGCTTCTACTAAGATATGGCTTTAGTCGGGGGGTCTTCCATGTTATCCTTTGTGTATTTTCTACTAACTATGACCTCGCCTCTCTATGTAAAATCCCTCAATATATGAAATATTTGAAGTATATTCTTTTTCCTCTAGTGTGTCATGTGATCCTTAGCAAGAATCACTGCTATAATATTATCATTATAAGTTGGAATAGGTTTTGAATTGTTTGGAACAACACAATGTCTAAGACAAATCTATATAACAATACTACATCCTTATATGCATTAAATTATGAAATTTACATGAATGTCTCTATATATATAGAAACTGAAGGTTTATTAGATCTTTTCCAAATCATTGCAACACTATTCAATAAAAATACATATCCTTCCTACAATTTCAGATTGTAATGATCTATTAGGAAACTAGTATCATTTTATCCCCTCACTATTGGTTCCTCGTATCCTCTATACACCTGGAACAGATCCTTTATACATCTCAAGTACTTCAGGGTAGTTTTTATGACTTCCCAATATAGATCTCTTGTATTAGCTTGATATGTTCCCATATTTCTTAATAAAAGGCAACATCAAACACATTATATATCGTTGAATACATGATAGATGCCACTTATGAAGAATAATGGATTCCAATCATTATTTAAATCTTTTTTTGGTGTTTTTGGACAAATTTTATTAGAGATATTTGTAACATGTGACATTGGCAACAAACCTCTCTTAAATTATTCCATATTTTACCATTTGATTACCTTAAAAATTTATGTATCTTAACTTATAATAAGAATCCTATGATATAAATATTTATTGATCCTAATTCCTACGATATAGGTTGTTTCACCTATGTCTTTCAAAGAGATGAATTTATTTAACTAAGTCTTAACAAACTGTAATATGTTCACTTCATTCCACATAATTAATATACCATCAATAATAATAAGAAAATGATAGATTTCCCACTAACCTTATCATTGATACTTTTATCTCTTTTAATCTTTATGGAACCAAATTATCTTATGTCCCCACAAAAATAAACATTCCTTGATCATGATTCCTACTTAAACACATAAATGGATCTATAAACAATTCATTATTTACGATCACTCATTGTCTTAATGAACCCATTGGGTTATGTCATATATACTTCATCAACCATCTTCTCATTTAGAAAAGTTTTTTTGGAATCTATTTTCCAAATATCGTGATCATGGAGGAAAACTATTGCATGTAATATTATAAAGGATTTTTTCATTTCTACTAATGATAAGGTTCTGTCATATTATATACCTTGAAGTTTCATGAAACACTTTTCAACCATTCATGAATTATAGGTATTTACCATACCATCCATGACCATGTTTTTCTTAAATACTCATATTCACCCAATGTGTTTTACATTAGCTGGAGGGTCTACCAAAAATCAAAATATGATTTTGTAACATTGAATCCATCTTAGAATTCATAACATTTTTCCATTTAATAGCATCCTTATAATCTATTACTTCCTTGTAGGATAGAGGTTCATAATTCTCTATGATTAATTTTTCACCTAACTCAGTGATAACAAAACCATATCTCTCTATTTATCTAACCTGTCATGTAGACCTATGCAGTACTTGTGTCTCAAGAATATATTCATATCTCACTATCTCATATAGAAATAGTTCTCGTACTAACTCTCAAGAATCTATAGTATCAACTTCATCAGATTCATTCTTTCTCCCACTATTTCCATTGGAAATGTCTTCCCTTTAAACAAATATGTCACGTATTTCCACAATTACTTCCCTATATGAAGGGTAATATATTTAATATATTTTTGTTTCATTAAGATGAAATATAAAGATTCTCTTCATTATTAAGTATTATACTTTTCCACTAGGTGTATTATTGAAAAAATCATCACATCCCCATAAGTTTATGTGTGAAAAATTGGGTTTCTTTCCAAACCACAACTCATATGAAATACCATATGTTACTTCAGTTGGTATTCGGTTAAGGATATATGTTATTGTTTTCAATGTGTATCCACAGAAGGTTAATAGAAGACTTTCTTAACTCATCATTGATCTTATAATGTTTATAAATGTCTTATAACTCTTCTAAAAAAATTCCACTAAGGTGAATAAGGATAATTTAGGTGGGATACTATCCCACACTTGATCACACTATGATTCGCTGTTTTATTTTCACCCTTACACCACCGTGATAAATTAGTTTTGAATTGAAAATAGTAAAAATAATAACAAATTACAATTCATTTTTGATTCAATTATTTTTTTATCAATATTAAAAAGGGAAATTTTACTTGTTTTGATAATTTCATTGAAATTGGAAGTGATTTGGAGGGGCCATGATGAAGTTCAAGAAAAATGGTCCAAACTGCACAGGATCCAAACATACTCGTGGACTCAACCGCACATTAATACTAAAATTTCATCCCAATGGGATGAATTTTTTGGAACTATTCTAGAATTTATGGTGATACATTTAGTATTAATTAAAATACGCCTAATTTTTTCATTAAGTGGCCCAACCAACCTAATCTGTTCCGCACACTACATCTGCATGAAGTCAAAAGTGGTGTGTTGTGATTTGTCCATATCTCCAGCTGTAGATTTCCAAATGAAGCCAAACATTCGGTGGAGATATTAAGGAGGTGGGTCAAAAACTTATTAATTTTATTCAATGATAGATAAGGATTTATATGGGTCTAAATCCATATTCTAAGTAGTTTTAAGAAATCAGTGTTCCCAAAACCTCCTTACATGATGCCTATAAAATTGATCCATGGGATCCCCATTTAGAAGTTAGACCAGGAGGAAAACATCTAGTATTTAGGATACCAAAATAATTCCTCTCATAATCTAAGAAGTTATTAAGTCCCCTATCCTCATATAGGGATTAAGGATGACGGTGAAGTTCCACCTGAGCCTCCTCCTCCTCTCAATGGTGAGCTAAATGGTGGATGATCATTTTGAGGGAGCTACACATACTTGTGAGGGAGTAATGGAACATGTTAATATTCTTGTTTTCTATAATTTTTGTTTTAAATATTTTAATTTTGTTTCATATCAGCACCCTTCTCCTCTATTTGTTTTGGGATTATATATATTCATCACTTTTCATTTCAATAATAATTGGGTTGAGATTTCAAGCAGAAATCTTGGGTTGTTTTGATTGGGAAGAACAATCATCCTCCTTCTATCACACATACATATGATATTAGTATGATTTGGTAGACTTATATTTGTTCCTATTTTAAATCCTTGACCACACAATTTTTGTGTCAAGGGTTGGTACTTTGCGGAATGATTTAAGATGCAAGAGGGGAATCAAGATCTTGACAACCCTCAACGAAAGAATTAAACAAAACCATTTGTATTTTTCAGAACAATGAACAATCCAAGATGTGTTGTGAACACGAGAATAAATCCACTCATAATTATTAAAACAACACCTTAATCTATCTACTATTAAACTCTTTAATTAAGTTATCTTCATAAAACTATTTTCTAAACAAGACCCATTTTTTGTATTTTTTATTAAAAATGAATTCTCTAAATCTATCAATGCTCCTTGAGAGATGACATAGGATTTTCCCTATAATATAAATCAACCTTAAAAATATAATCAATTTGATTTGTCATAATGATGTAGTCAAATTTTGGCTCTGTTTTTGGGGAGCACTTTGGTTTTTAGTGCATGTTTTTTATATGATTTTTTGTAAATTTTATCAATATTTATTTTTTTATCGTATACATTTACCTATATTTTTTTGTTATGATTTATATATTTTGTAGGTACTCAAAATAATGAGTTATACTTTGGGATATTTAAAACATTTTGAACTTGAACTAGAGAGTATCCTACATTAATGACACTAAGATGCATAAGATACCCCTCTGAAGGAGGACACACAAATCATTGACACTATTCTAGATCCTTCATCTTATTCATCTCAAACCAATATAATTACTGAAATAAACTTACATAAAATGGATGAAAATAACTAAAAATTAAATTAAATAACCTCACATAATGTTGATATCATACCCACCCATATTCAAATAAAAGAAGATATGCATAATGTTGAACTAAAATCTGGTCTAATTCACGTATTTACAAGATTACATGGACTCATTAGAGAAAATCCACATAAGCCCTTAAAATAATTTCTTACTATGTGTTCAGAATTAAAACCTGATAATGTAGAATAAGAACAAGTAATTATTATAGAATTATAATTTTCATTAGAATACACTATTAAATATTGGTTGTATTATGTTAATTCACAAATTATTGGTTGGGAAGACATGAAACACCATTTTATTGAAAAATATGTCCCAACCTCTCGAACTACAACTATAATTAAGGAAATATGTGGTATAATGAAATCCAAATGGGAAACATTACATGAATATTGGGAATGATTTAAAAGGTTATGTTTAAGCTTTCAACACCAACAAATAAGTGATCATCTTTTAATTTAGTATTTTTACAAAGGTTTAATTCTTATTGACCGAAAGTTGATTCATGTTGCTACAGGTGGTGCACTAGTTGATAAAACCCAAATTGATACTATTACCCTAATTGATAACAAGGTGAAAAACACTCAACAATTTGGTTCAAGGTCAAGTGTACCCATTCGAAGTGTCCATGAGGTGAAAATTACTGAATTAGAAAAGAATGTGGACATGAAGTTAGAATAGGTAAGTACAATTATTCGACAACATGCTCTTTCCAAAGGGAAATCCCAATCCCCTCCTCCTATATATTTTGTTATATGTTTTTCTGACACCCACTATTATGAATAATTCCCCCATCTAAGATAAACTTATAAGAGTTGTGAGGCAATCATTCCTAGATGACCCTATAATCAACCCTTTAGGAAAGAACCTTACTATCCATCCAATCCATGGTGGAAAAAAACTAGGATTATAGGAAATGGGAATATTCAAACTAACCTCAATAATAATGGATCCATCTGGGATAGATTAGTCATCCCCCACCACTACCCAAAAATACCCAACCACCACAAAGTCCTTTCCAACAACCCCCTCAAAAAACGGAGCCTAGCCTAGAAGGTATGATGTTACAAATTGCTTCCAACAATATCCAATTCCAAAAAACCACCCAAATATCCATAGAAGACCAAAAAACCCAAATAATGCCAACTCATTAACTCTGTGGGGGAAATTCAAATTCATGGGTCATGTAAAATACCATCTAAACTAGTAGCAAACCCTAAGAACGAGGGAAATATTAGTGAAATCACCCTTTAAAGTGGGAAAAAACTTAAAACCCAAATAAAATCTCTATTAGATTCATACCCTATTGAGGAAACCACCATCCCAAACATGAAAATATTTCAAATTTTGAAAAACCTTATCATGAGAGAAGTCATTCCAAAGGAAAGAGTGTGTTTGTTGATGTGTTTCCCTAACCAAACCATTTTATTACATTATAAAAAAGTGCCACTCAACCTAATAAATAAAAAAAGTGATCTTAATGAATAAAGCTTGGAAACTATCAAAAATGTGCTGGTTAACATTCCTTTAATTGATGTCATGAATAAAATTCTAGGATATGTCGAGTTTTTGAAGGATATGTGTACACTCCTAATGAGACTTAGTGGTAATGATAATGTGAGATTAGGGAGAAACATCTCAGCATTGATAGATCCATCACTGCCCACAAAATTCAATGATCCATGAACATTCTCAATTTTTTACACCATAGGGGAGTATTCCTTTTCCAATGATATGCCTGATTTGGGTGCTTTTATAAATGTGATTCCTTACCTTATTTAATCTTCATTTTAGGCCAGAGAATTGAAGATCATTGTAATTGTTGTTTAATTATAAAATCAGAGTACAAAACACCCTTATGGTGTTCTATAAGATGTTCTTGTGAGGGTGAAAAAATTAATTTGTCCACTTCAACATAATTGATGCTGTGAAGAACCCCCCGAAAGAACATTACTCTATCTAATAAATCTATACATGTAATTCCTTCCCCAAAAAATGAAACTCTTCTTTCCAACAATCCCCTTTCTGAGTTTTCATCCTTCAATGAAATTCTAGGTAATGAATCATGCATTTATTGTTGTAGTGGTCTATAAAATTTCATGCATTTTTTCTAATTAATTATTTCTTGAACACTAAGGATCACATGACCATCGATGATACTATGAATCTTCTAAAAGATCATTCCTCATCTTAGGATGATACCATTTAGTAGTTAGATGACATTAGTGACCTCTCACATTCACACGCACTCCCATAAATCCAAAATCCACTTGCATTGGAATTAAGACAACTGCCTCTAGATTTAAAATATTCATATCTTGATAATCGAAACAAGCTATCAATCATAGTTTCTAGTTCACTCCCTCATGGGCATCAATTGCATATAGTTGAACTTCTTAGGGAGTATAAACAAGCTTTGGGATGGACACTTATAGTCATTCCTAGTATTTACCCATCAATTTGCATAGATCATATATTGTTAAATTATAAGGCTCAACCAATGATACATACACAACTATGACTATACCCAAACCCCTTAGATGTTGTTAAAAATGAGGTAATAAAATTATTGGCTGCTGGAATTATTTACCCCATCTCTTATAGCCAATGGGTCAGAATGGTAGAAGTGGTTCCTAAAAAGACCGGTCTGGCATTAATTAAAAATGAAAATAATGAATTGGTTCTAACTCATGTGCAGAATAGTTGGTGCGTCTATATATACTATTTACAATTAAATCATCACACTTGGAAGAACATTTTACACTTCCATTCATTTACCGTATACTGGAGAGGCTAGCTGGGATGTCCCATTACTATTTTCCTCATGGGTATTTTGGGTACTTTCAGATTTATATTTCTTCTGGTGATAATTAAAAGACAACCTTTACATCCCCCATTGCCACATTTTTATATAGTAGGATTCCATTTGGTATGTGCAATGCTCTGGGTACTTTCTAGTGATGTATGGTTAGAATTTTTTCAGATTACCTAGAGAATTTCTTTGAAGTTTTCATGTATGATTTCACTATTTATGGATCCTCTCTTGATGAAAGTTTGAGTAGTCTTGTTTCAGTCCTATATCATGAAATTGAAGAGAATATCATATTAAATTATGAGAAATTCTATTTCATGGTGCTTTAAGGTATTATTTTGGGACATTTAATTTTTCTTCATGGTATCCAAGTAGATAAATCTAAAGTGGATGTCATTTCTTCCATACCATTCCCAAAAAATGTATGGGATGTGCAGTATTTCCTTATTCATGCTGGATTTTACCGTCGTTTTATCCATTATTTTAGTAAAATTTCACTTCCCCTATCCTAATTTATCCAAAAAGAAATGAAATTATTATTTGATAAAGAATGTGAGGAATCTATTAATATATTAAAATGGTGTCTCATGTCCCCCTTGGTAATCTTACCACCTCAGTGGGATTTACCATTTCAGGTCATGTGTGACGCCTCTAACTGTACAGTTTGGGTAGTCTTATCACAAAGGGTCGATCGAGCTCCACATGCCATTTCCTAGACCTCATGTACAATGTACCCTACACAAGAAAACTACACCTCAACTGAAAAAGAATTCATTTACATTGTGTTTTTCTGGGATGAATTCTGGTCATACCTTTTAGGGTCCAAATTCATTGCGTTCTTATAGCATGAAGCCATCTGGTATCTCCTTATGAAACTGGAATCCAAACAAAGTATCTTTCATAGGATGCTTCTTTATTAGGAATTCAATTTATAAATTTGAGATAAAAAAGGATATGAGAATGTGGTGGCTAACTATATCAGTAGGATCCACCCATCCTTATACATTAACTCATGCCCTTGTATTCCCATGTATTAAATGTTTCCTAATGAGAAACTATATCGAGTGTAAGATGTTATTCCTTGGTATGATGAAATTGTATATTATTTGGTATCATCTTTCATTCCTATTGATCTCAAAAAAAAATCCAGACTGACTATATAAAACATGTGTCACGTTGGTATATTTGGGATAAACTTGACCTTTGGTGCACATTTAGTGGTCATTTCCTCATGCGTTGGGTTCTTGATAGCAAGTTTCAGTATGTCCTTAGGTTCTTCCACTCATTCTTGTAGGGTCCACTTTGGTCCCCAATAGACTGCTCACATGGTCCTTGATTCTGGTCTCTTTTGGATGACACTTTTTTTGGATTCCCATGATTTCTGTAAATCTTGTCCTCACGGTCAAAGAATGGGTAATGTATCTAAAAGAAATGAAATGTAACAATAACCCTTTCTCTTCTAGGACATTTTTTATTTTTGGGGAATTGACATTATGGGACCATTCCCCACTTTGTTTGGGAATATTTACTTTCTTCTAGTAGTGTATTATATTTCCAATTGGGTAAAAGCACATTCCACAAGGACTAATTATTCCAAGACTATTATGGAGTTTTTATGAACCCAAATTTTTTGTAGGTTTGGATTACCTAGGTTCATCATTAGTGACTAGGGTTCCCATTTCTGAAATCAAACTATGAAATATATTTTGCATCATTATATGGTTGATCATCAAGTGTCTACTGCTTACCACCCACAGACCAATGGTCAAGTAGAGGTGTCAAATAGAGAGGTAAAACCAATTCCTCAAAAAATAGTTCATCCCACCAAAAAATATAGGAGTCTTATACTTGATGATTCATTATGGGATTATCTTACTACCTTTAAAAATCCCATTGTAATTTCACCCTATCTTCTTGTGTTTGGAAAATGTTGTCACCTCCCTTTTGATATTGAGCACCGTGACTACTGTGCCATTATAAAATGCAATTTCATTCTTTCAAGTGTAGGAGTTCAGAGGAAGTTATAGATTTAGGAGCTATAGGAAATGAGAAAAGATTCATATGAGAACTCTAGAATTTTTATGGAGAAAACCAAGTCTTCCCATGACTATCTCATCCTTCATCTCCAGTTCCACATTAGGAAGAAGGTCCTCTTATACAATACATGGTTGATGGTGCATCTATGTAAGCATCATTCATGCTAATTTGGACTATACACTATTACAAATCTCTCTCTATTTGGTGTTGTTCATATTCAAAATGAAGAAACCAAAAAAAACATTCAATTTTAATGGGTAGTGACTGAAGCACATTTGTGAAGCCCTTTCAGAGTCCCCAATAGAGGATCTCCATGTTCCAGAAGCAATCTATTAATGAAACACACTAATTTTTTCCATCCATCCCACATTCTATTTTTTTCCATCCATCCCCCAATAGAGGATCTCCATGTTCCATAAGAAATCTATTAATGAAGCACATTCTATTTTTTTCGATCCATCCCACATTCTTTTTCTCTTTTTTGCTTTCTGAATATTATAGTTACATTCCCCCTTTTCCCTGCCCCTCACCTTTTATCTTGAATATTACTTTCTTTTATGTCAACTTTATCGTGGAAAATGATTCCCATTTAATAATTGATGTTATTGAAAATTCATGTATAATTTCTGTATTTCATGTTGTTTTAACATTCATATTTTTTTTATAAAATGTGCATTTCAGTTGGAATTCAATACTATGGTGTGACATTATTTTTAAATATAGTTATTTATCAATGATATAAATGGTTGAATAATTTTGAATAATTTGAGAAGAATGGTATCCTTTGTGTGAATAGTTTAAGGTAAAATTGTTTCAATTAATCTCTTCACACTTCTTTTCACCCAAACATGAAGTGTAAAAAATCTTACTTAATTGAAGTTAAATACTAGTTAAGTTAATTTTTCTCTACCCTCAACAATAATTTTAACATTTGTTCATTCCATATCCAATCTATTTCATTATTGTAACAATTTTTTTTTGTATATACTTGTTATCCTTTTTTTTACACCCTAAAAATAAAAAATAAAAAATGGTTGTATATCAGGTAGGTAAAAAACCACCCTTACTCAACTTCTGATCTTGTTATAAATATTACAATTAGTGTCGTGAAAAGATCAAACAAGGGTTGGGATAAGAGTGTGAGATTTTTTCCAAGTGTATCTTTTGAAAAATAATTGAGGGGAGTGGTGAAATGTGAAATATATGGAGATATATTGGTTGGGAGCTTATTGTTTGAATTCTAGTAATTCTTAAGTGAGTGGGTCTTAGAATTTTATTTCAAGGGATATAAGGCTGGTTTGGTGGAAAGGATCATGTAAGTAGACAATTTTTAAAATAACATATATTTACCTGAGAAAAAGAGGGAAGAATAGTATGAAATAGTTTTCATAGACATATGTTGAGAATTATTGACATGATTAACTTTTTAATTATGTTCTTTTATTGGTATCATGCATCTCTTGCAATTTCATTCTGATAAAATTCATTAGACATCTTTTTCCATGATCACTAAGAATAACTCCTCATTGTGATTTTTTATTTGATCACATTTATATCAGGACTTAAATTTTCATTGAATTTTAAAATTTTATGAATTTGGAAATATCTATATCCATAATTTTTGGAAATATGATGCTTCCTAGGGGTGAAAATGTTTCGGTGTGGGGGTGTGATCACCCGCGATTGACTATTTCTTTTTCACCCTTACACTACTATGCTAAACCAATTTTGTATTGAAAATTATAAAAATAATAAAAAATTTAACTTCATGTTTGATTAAATTTTTTTAATTTATCACAATTAAAAAGGAAAATATTAACTTCATGGATACATTTCATCTTAATTAACCTATGCCCAGTTATTACATTATGTATCCCAACCAACCTAATTAATCAAGCACACTGAATTTGTACAAAGTCAAAACTGGTGGGTTGTGATTTTTCCATATCTCAAGTTGTAGGTGCCCAAATGAATACAAACATTCAGTGAAGATATTATGGAGGTGGGATACAACTTTTTAATTTTCTCCAAAGCTATATAAGGTTTTGTGGTGGTTGAATACCATGTTTGAAGTGGTTTTAAGAAATATGTGTGCACAAAACCACTTTCCAATTTTTTTATTAAATAGAACCTTGGGATCCTCATTTATAATTTCTTCTAGGAGGAAAATATATGGTATTTTTGAGACCCAAAATAATTCCACTACACATAAAAGAAGTTATTGAGGCCCCTATCCTCATAGAGGGTCATGGATAAAGGTGAATTTCCACCCGAGCCTCCTCCTCCTCTCGATGGTGAGCTAAGTGGTGGATGATCATTTTGAGAGAGCTAAGCATACTTGGGAGGGAGTTACAGCACTCGTCTATATATTGGTTTTCTGTATTTTTTTTCTTAAATATATCACTTATGTTTTATCTCAACACAATTATCCTCTAATTTATTATTGTGTTTAACAAAGTGAATCACATTTCATTTCAATTCTGATTGGGTTGAGATTTCATGTGGAAATATTTGGTTGTTCTAATTGGGAAACAGAAGAATCATATTTCTCTCACATAGACATAAGATATTATTATTCTTTGGTATTTTTATTTTATTCCTGAGGTCCAATCCTTTACAACATGATTTTTGTGTCAAGGGGAGGTACTTTGTGAAACAATATAAGAGGCAAGAGTGGAATCAAGATCTTGAAAATCCTCGAAGAAAGAATTAAACAAAACCATATGTACTTTTTAGATCAATAAATTGTCTAAGATGTGTAGTGAAATTTAAATTACCTCTTACTCTCATAATTATTAAGATAGAACCTTAATTTATCAACTATTACACTATTTAAATCAAGTTCTTTTCTTAAAACTATTTTCTAAACCACCCCTCTTTTTAGTACTTTTTATTGAAAACAGATACTCTAAAACTATCAACGCTCCTTGAGAGACGACCTAGGGTCTACCCTATAATATAAATCCACTTTAGAAACAAAATCAATTCGACATGTAATGACAATGCGGTCAATAATCCTTCAAGTGATCAATTAATTATTGGTTTATATACTTTCTACCTCAGTCTGAGTGAAGTTCATTTATCATATTATCAAACTGGTTTTCTAATTCATGTTGATATTCCTTAACCATCTGAAAGTAATCTAAAATATAACTCAATAAATAGATGTGTCCATACATATTATAGTAATCGATAAATATAATTATGTATAAAATCCCACCGTCTCCACTATTGGAAAAATACCACATTCTCTAATATAAATAAATTCTACAAATTCATTTGATCTTTATTATATCCTAGTGAAAGGGGATTTGTAAATTACTCCTTGAAAACAATTGTGACATACATCTAGGAGATTTAACTTATTTTATTCTAAGAAGCATGCATGATGTAATTTTTGTAAAAAATTCTCATTTACATGACCAAGTCTGAAGTTCCCAATGTGGGTGTTATATAAAACATTTTCTCCAAAAAATTTTCATTTTTTATATTATAGGATTTTCTCTTTCAAGTATTTATAGTCCATTGTTAAGATTAACCCTACCATATCATATATTAACCACATAAAAAGAAACCATTTATTTTAGAAAATGAAATAAAATCCCATGGCTTCCAAACACAACATAGAATGTTTCTAGTAACTAAAGTAATGTAATAAAAATATTTTAAAAAATAACCAATGGACAAGGAAATTTTAGATGATAATATTTTAATAACAAGGTTGTTTGCCTTATACAGTTTGAAACTCAGAGACACACGTCACCATTTTTAATGTTCAAGAATCTAGTTTTTTCTTTTATTTGAATATATAAGTGTGAGTCACATGTTGTGTCCAATAACCAACTTATAGATAAAGGAATATTGCATTCAATGAAAAAAATACATGATATAGGAGCACATTATTTCTTTGTTATCCCAGCCTTTCAATTATTCTTCCAGTGGTCTTTTTTCAACATGAAAATCATACATCCTTTTTCTAATTTACCTCCTTCAATATCATTGGATTTTATAAAGGAAGGTTCATCTATGTCTTCAATTTGGGTTTAGCCTTATACACTTTTGTCTTACTCTTCCTCCTCTTCATCACTATAAGGTGTAAAGAATTGTTATTATTAATATCCTTATCAGATTTTATAACTAAATATAAAACGATTGGGAGATAGTTTTTCATGTTATTAATGTTTTAGTTAACAATAAAAGATGGAAATATTTTTGGTAAAGAAGAAACAATGAGATTAGTTACCAGTTCTTGGTTTAGTTTGAACCCAAGAGATTAAAGTCTCTTAATGAACCTAATCATATTGATTTCATGAGGTAGTATTTGATTCCATTCTAATATATTTCACCTATAAAGTGTACATGTTATCTCATATCTTTTATCTCTTTCTCTCTCCATATATAACTCTTGGGTACGATTTTATCATCTAGTAGGAATATTTGTCCTCATAGATTTTCTGTTGTTTATTGGGAATAGATGAAAACATGAAACATTGTAAATCATTTAAATTATCTACATGATTATTTTACATTGATTTATCATCGATACTTTCTCCCTAAGGAGTATTCATAGGAAGTGTTCACTCCAACACATAAATCTTTCTCCCTTTGTGTAGTAATTTACACAAGTATATGTACCACTCTTGGAAGTTATAGCTATTCAAGATATTTTATGTACCCATAATTGATCATAGTGATAATGTAATGGTTTTGTTGACTTCCATTTTATTTATAAAAACAAATTTAGTAGTTAATACATTATCTTTATTACCATTTAGACATTACTTATTAATTAATTCATTAAATTTCTCTCTCTATATTGTCAAACCCTAGTTTCCCTCACTAATAGAATCATAATACCTAGTTTCTTGAGTATTCTTGTAGGAATGGTAATTTAAAATCATCCATATAGTCCATGATTTGGCTAAACCATAACTCAAAGAGTTTTAAGGAAGGTACTAAACTATCCAACAACAATGAATCATGGTTCCTTGAACTATTGAGTGAAGTCCCATCTTCTTGGAATTTCTTCCTTGATTCCCTCAACACTTTTCCTCAAAAGTTTCAACAAACTAGCTATGGCTACTTATTTTCTACCATATTTAGTTATGTTAACTTTTCAATCTTATAAGAACTCCATGGTAGTAGGAGGCACCCACAACTAGTGTTAAAGAGAACCTCGTACACCCAATTTTGTTCAAATTTAAATGGAGGATGTTGTTACAACTTATTATTACATTGAGGGTTATTAATATTACTTGATGAATTAATTCATTTTTTATTTTATATCTTCATACTACATTTCCATGATCACAAATGAACATGCAGAAAATAGAAAACGTTCAATTTTTATTTAATTATTTTAATATATGAATTATATATTAATAATTTTATGTGTTATTGCAAGCATGCACATTCACAAAAATAATAATCAAAGAATAAATTAAATAATCTGACTAACAAATACTAAGAATTTGGTGTGGGTTGGTCCATTAAAACTCAATGGATCAATCATGACCCTAGGGGTATAATATCTGATTCAAGTCTTGACTTATATCATAGGTCACACAACAATCCTATGATTCCATGACTTTTTTGGATAATGACTTATATTTTCATTATTAACATCTTATATCATCATCGTCTTAAAAAAATATACATCCGTGCATGCGATAGGGTTTTAAGATTCACAAAATACATAAACAATTATACAAATGAATTTTTAGTCCCTTATATATATTAAATGCAAAAATAAAATGAATATACCAACAAAATTTAATTTATTATTATATACATTCATTGAAGTTATAATAAATAATTAAATAAATTTAAATCCAGACAAACAATGGTTGGTAAATTCTCAAGACCAATCGGTAGATAAATAAAATATATAGAAAAATTAAATTGTGATAAATTTAAATCAATTGTAATAAAATGAAATAAAAAAATTATTTAAATTATATTATATTGATTTTTCTCGGTCCCATAATTAATATTATTTTATTCTAAAATTAAATTAACTTTTGAATATTAATTTTTTTATTTTTTTTTAAATTCTAAAATCTATGAAATTAACTTTTGAATACTTATAAATTTCACGAGCCCAAGAATTACCTCAAGACCATTGCAGGTCGGGAAGAACTCAGGCATTCCCATTATGGGTTAGCAATAACCCACATAGGCCCATTATATGTTAGATAGAATCAAGCTAGGAAAACTGTGGCTTAGGTTGAGAAGCTCAATTCGGGTAGGGGGTGCACCAAAACATATCAGGGTAGTAGAAACTGATAGAGTCACTTGGGTTGGTTTGTAGTCAGAACACGAGATGGAAAAGCCAATGGCAGTGTTCGTGGAGGAAGATTTATGGGAGGGAGAGGCTGACAATGACATCTAGGTTTCTCACTGCATGGGAGGTTGAGGTCTACAATGGTTTATGATTGTCTGTGGGTGAAATAGAGGGAGTCCAACACCTGGGTCTGGAGGATGAGTGACTTGCAGAGTGCAGATAGTACGAGGTAGTGGGTTGAGGACATGGTGGTTATGTGGTGGAGCGTATGGTTGGGGAAGTTCACTAGAGGAGGTGGTGGTTATAATTCCCAAGAAAAAAACATTACATAAGATTTAATTAAAATAGTAATTCACATTGAGGATAATTTCAGGTTTAGATCTCTATAGAATTATGTAATAACTTATACATGACAACTTGAATAATAGAAGTAGACACTTTTTCTCACTATACATTTTTTCATAAAACAAAAACTCTTAAAAAATAAACATGTCTAGTTCCATGTTTTAAACATAATGACTTTTCCAAGATCCCATCCTTTCCCCTATTAATATTTTGGTCTTGTGAAAAACATATCAAAAACATGGGATGAGCATAAAAATCCCAGTAAGGGTTATAAAATAAATAAAGAAAACAGTATCCTATCAATATCTAATAATTTATGAGATCATACTTTTCAATCATACAACATATACTCTTTAACATAACTCAAAAAATCATAATATTTATGAAAAAAATTTATAAAACATAATGGTAACTTGTGGCATCCATATCGAACTTACATTGTAGCTTTCCCAGCTAAATAGGGAGTTACATTTTGAATACACATCACAATATATTCCTTAAATCTATTAGGAGAGACATTAACATTTACCTCTATCATGTTAACCAATGGATTGAAGAAAAATATCAGGCTCAACCACCCTAGGTTTATCACAGAACCACCCGTATACGTAAAAAATGCACAGTAACCACAACATAATCATAACACATAAGACAAGAATAAATGAATGATAAAATTTCCACATTGCAATCAAAATATTTAATTTCAATATATTGACATAATAAATCCATTATCAAAACCATTTTCAATAAAAAATACATAAAAATATTATATTGTATTTTTTCCATTTCAAAACATTACATCTTGTTAATGAAGCAAAATATCAAATAATGCATGTGGCATCGGAATGGTTATTGTCACCGCATACGTTAAAAAGAAACATTCCTTTTGTCATTTAGTAAAATGCTTCGTAGAAAAAATATTCCATTTGAAATAAATTAAAAGTAGAAGGGTTTTATGAAACATATAAAATAAAGACATGTATAAATCAAAAATTCCTCAATGAAATGAGATTGAAACGATGTCTCTTATGAAAATTCGGCAGCCTAACGACATCACTTTAAAATTCAGAAAATTAGATGATGAGATAGAAAATGGACTCTCATCACATGGATATAAAATTTACAGAAATAATTATATATAAGAACATATCCCAACATAATAAAATATAAATTAAATTACATGACATAAAATAATCCGTTGACTAATAGATGCGGGTGAAAGGTTCCCTAACCTCATGTCTGAATTGTCACGTATGTTCCCTGTTCTTTATGAATAAAAAACATAAGTTAATTTATAATTGATTCAAAACCATTTTAATGTTTATTATTCCTTTTATATAACTTATTACCTTTCTATAAAAATCATATAATTATTCATGTTCAGATCAGTCTTTTTTTCAATGTTCAGAACTTGAATAAAAAATGATATTGTTATAATTACAAATTGTCCGTGAGGTCAAAATTTCATTATCTCTATAATTGTATTAATGATTTAAATATCATATATATATATATATATATCTATTTATATAAGTATTTAGATCCAGTATATATGTATTTTAGAATAGTCCATAACATTTGCATATAAGAAAATGAAATACACTGTTCACAAAGATGGTAAGTCGTACGTACACACATCCACTACTTTCATTTATTATTCATTTTTAAAGGAATTAAAACTAAATGATACATAGTTATATTATAATTCCAATATAATTTCATATTTTATATACATTACTTAATTTCATTAATTCCATCATTTATACGTTCCATGTATGGAATCAACGACTCCTATCACTTTGAGGGGGAGGTAGTCCACACTTCCTCAAATGCAATTATCATATTTAACCATTATGGAAACCATAAAGGTATGATATAAATAAAAAATAAAAAATCATATATAAAATATAAATATATTATACACCCTATATAAATATAGTTCCATCATAATGTCCACCATGAGAGGTGGTAGGGAAAAATCAAACAATCATTGTTTCGTGAGGCAGTAGTTTTTTGTACATAGAAACTGTATGTTTGTATCCATTAGATGGAGGAGTGTGAATGTGTATTTTGATTCCATATCATAAAAAATTCCTATTATATTTATGATATTATTTTTTTAAAAAAATAATTTAATAAAGAGGGTTTAGGGGGTTGTAAAAGGAAAATAAATGGATGAAGCTTGAGAGAAGACATCACCTTTAATCAGGTAACTCCTTTTGATTTAAGCTAAAAGTACCTCTTTAATTTATTTATTCCCAAGTAAAGTCTTATATAATTAATAGAAGGATGTTGGGAGCTTATTTTGTTATTTTTTGGATGATCAAAGGGGGAATGAGATGTGTGAGTAAGGGTAAGTGGTTGTGGAATTTTATAAGAGGGAGGAGGGGCTCTTTAGGAATGTTTGAATGTATTATTTTATTATAAAATTAATTTCGGTTTCAAAAGGTCCAAAAATCATTAAAATCGAATATAAGATGAATATAAGTCTAAATGAAATCATCCAATAAGAATTCGACAGTTTTTTTATATTTTTCTAATCATTATCATTTTTATTTACCCCTTTCTTACTCTTACCGTTTTATCAAGTATTTAACACTTTGAGAATCAAAATAGTTACCAAAACATGAAAAAAATACAATTAATGAGACAATAATATACTTTTAGACTTATTCTAGCCATTTTTTTTAATCTTAAACTTTTTTTTAATTTTATAATATTTAGTAAAACATTTAATATTTTAAGATATGAATTATGTCAATTTTGACACTATTCATATCATGAGTTTTTATAAATCCATAAAAACTTGGTTGATTTGAAAAAACATCATAAATACAAAAATAACATGTTTCTATCATCCATAAAATTCATTTCCAACATCAAAATAACCAAATTAATTTTATGTTAACATCAATAATATCTTTTATTTGAATCTTTTACTAATGAAGAAATCATTTTATCGTCATTGTGTCATAATTAAAATTATTTATTAAATGTCTAAAAATTTAAAATAATATATCATGATGTGGAAAATCTTATTATATTTCTAATTAGTTGTCATAGTCAAAGAGATCACTTATATAACCCCATATAATAGTTATTTTAGTAAAAGATATATGTTTAGGTTATATATTCCTTAACAATAAATTAAAAGTAATTAAATGTTATTTTCACTTACAAGTTGCTCCATGGTGACCCAAAATCGACCCAAGGATTCAAATCATTATACTTGTTTCATCTAAATGGTTTTTCCATGTTTAAGGGTAATTTTGTATTATTATAATATTTTTTTACCCCTAATTACCATATATAACTTTTAACCATGGTAAATATAATATTTACTAAAGTTAGTATTCATAATGTATAAAAATTATAGGTACCTATTTACACACATTGGACCTCCTGATTCCAAATATGGAATATATTTTTCCAAATTCTAAACACATAATTGGAAAAAATTAATTTTAATATAATTATCTGTGTTAAAACCAAAAAGCGTGTTTTTAAGAAGTAAAAACTACCAAAAGATTGACATGTGTTTATGTCCAATTTAAGAGTAAAATTAAATCCAATGACTATCATTAGATTAAAAATTAAAAAAATAATCAAATTATACTTTATAACCAATTAAAATTACAACCTATCTATATAAATAAATTTGATTAAAATACAATTTTGACTTATAATGCGTTATTTTTCACTATTCATTAAAAAAATTAACTTTATCATAAAAATACCATAAAATTACCCAAAGTAAATTTTTATTTCCCACATCTAATGAAGAATATAATTTTTTTTCAAATGAAACAAATTAATTTGAGAAAAACTAGATTTAAAAGGGGTTCTCCCTTAAAAAGCAGTAAAACGACCTTTTAGAGTATTTCCTGCTTATAATCGGATTCATTCATATTTTAAGACTATAAAATTTATTGGATAAATGAAAATACATTTAACAGACATGTGTAATTATATTTTAGTTAGTTCTGTTCATTCCCTCCAATACAATATCTATGTGTTAACTACCATTTAAAATAATTATATAATAATATTATTTTTTATTATATCTCAAAGTTGTGTGCAACGTAAGATTTCAAAGAAACGTGATGTTGCGTGATGATAAATCTATCGAAAAAGTGTCCTATTTAACATAAAATTAATATCTCATTTATAAATATAAATAGATGTGTAAAGTTATTAATCTATAAATACTTGGGTCGTTACATCCTTCCCCCCTTTTGGAAATTTTTCCCTCGTAATTTTAAAATTGGGCATGGAAACATCATTAAACGTCCCACATCGGAAAAAGATTCAATAAAACTATAACTTTAAACTAAATAAATAGAAGTAAAAAGGTCACCCAAGATAACCCATACTAGGATTCCACATAGGAAAACATGGATATGGAAGAGAAACTAAGTGTCATGTTATTATGGATAGTGATAGAAAACATGATTAGGAGAAAGTTAACCACCGGAAAATCACAAAATTGTGATGGGTTAAATGTTCTTTAATTCCCCATTATGAAAAGTAAACAGTAAATAGTTTTGTTTTAAGTTACTTTTCATAAATTTGAGGAATTTATTTAAGAGATTTACTAATAACATAAGGAAACATACTTACTTTTCATGTATACTTTCATCCATTACAAAATTTCTACAACAAACACATCTTTTATCCAAACGATGAGTATTCAAGATGACATGGTCACATAAAAAGCACTAGAATCAACTTCTAGAGAATTACATTATCCAAAAAATATGAAACTATATATTTCCCTTTTCTTTATGCATTAAACAAAACCAAACTAGTTAGTAAAATATTAGATAATCCCCAAAAAAGGATAATCTTTTATAAAAAGAAATAATATTATTAATCAACAAAATTCAACAAACATTACCCAAAGGTCAAAAAAGACCATTCAATACACAATTGTACTTAAATTTCATCAAAATTATCCAAACTAAGTTTGAAACCAAATATTCATAAGGATTTTATCACATAATCCTCCATATTAAATATCAATATTTATCTCCAAATAACATCAACTACTGTTAAAGTATCATACTGAAATGTATTTAACCATATCACACATTCTCTATGATATGTTAATCATTTTTATAAATAACCCAAATTGCTAAATTTCCACTATAAAAACATAGATTATTCCAAAATAGAATTCCCCCATTACTCCTCATTTGAAATCCCAAATTATTCTATTTTCCTTCATCATATAGAGTTCCCAAAATAGAAAATGTCTTCCAAAATAACATTTATCACTTGATCACCAAATCATTTTACTATACTGAGGATATCCATTTGATAAAACATATGTTACCAAAATCAACTTATTATTAATCAATAAAATTATTTAACTAAAAAAGAATAAGTCATACTTACAAGGGACTTCGCATAGTCTAGTGGTAGGTGATAAATCCCAATCTCACTTTGGTTATGGTTTTGATTCCTAAAGATTTTTCCACCGCAATGGGTTGTCACACAGTCTTCATGTTGTCCTTTTTTAAAAATTATATAATTTTATAACATTCCCAAAAAGAGATAAATTCCTCAAAAAAACCATAACATATTTTATCTAAAAAATTTGTCTCATACCTCTCATTTTTATCCCATAAAGTAATAAACTGTAATTGCCTCAAATTCAAGGATCATGTAACCCAAATGGTTCCTTATAACTGTATCCATAAAGGAAAAGATAATTCTTCCTTTAATAACATTTTCACATATAAAAATTCATGGTTACACATATTAGAAAAAGTTTTCCAAAGTAATCATATCCTTAATTATTTAATAAATATCATCATCCATAAATACAACATAACTCTTCAATTCCTATATATATTAATCATTGAAAATTATTCATGATACTTTATCCATGTTTTCCATATTATTCTTTTATACTTATTTCATACAAAAAAATCATGAATAATGTTCTAAGACTTTAGTAATGTCAAAACATGGGGTATGAAATAATCCATACCTTTTATAGGTCATTTTCGGATTCCTCCTCTTTAATTGTAATGGAATTAGGAATGGGTAAACATAAATTTGTACAATCCTACTAATTCTACTCCTGAACCATATTTTCAGGACATCAATTTTTATAATGAATATGTACACCACATTTAAAACATTCAATTGTTCCTTCAAAAATAACTTCTTTCCCTTTCTTGGAGTCAACCGGATGCTTCCTTTTTCCATGGAAGGTTATTGATTTATGACCTTCATTAACACATATATATAATCTTCCCATCCCTTTGAATCATTTTCTTATGTGTTTCTTTCAATATCATTGACACATAGGAATTTGAATATTTAACCTGTATGATTATTACCTGAACATTCGTAGGGATTTTTTTCTCGTATATACGTTGCCTTCTAAAATTTACCAAGGTTTAGGTGGTCAATTATGACTCTAGATAGTTGGTTGATAATAACCATAAGATTTATCATTGCATCTCTCATTTCCTTTGATTTATCATTCATAAAACCACCACAGTTTCCTACGCATCCATTGTTACTTTGCTTCCTTCTAGATCCAACCATTTACTAAAACCGAAAGGTTTCATGTGAGTATATTAGTAAAATCATAATATATTATCATATAAGGATGTTAAACACTAATATATACTTATTCATGTTATTTTAAACTCATTCAATTTATCTAAAATAACTATGAATCTTTCTAATATGATAACCATTATGGTTATGTCACTTATTCTTAAATAACCCCCTAACCTCTAAATTTATCCAAAATACCCTCTGATACGAACTGTATGTTCCAAGACATAAACATTACATAATCTTGGATAATGTAAATAACTCAATTTGGGGATATTTTCAGGTTTAGATATTTAGAGAAGTATGTCATAACTTATACATAACCACATGAATATTTCATGCAGACACCTTTTCTCACTATCAATTTTTTTATAAAACAAAAACTATTAAAAAATAAATAAGTCTAGTTCCATGTATTAGATAGCATGAATTTTCTTTGATCCCATCCTTTACCCAATTCATCTTTAACAACTGTGAAAAATATTTTGAAAACATAGGTTGATCACAAAATGATCAGTAAGGGTTATAAAACAAAGAAAGAAAACATTATCCAATCAATACATAAAAATCAATGAGATAATACTTTTCAATAATAAAACATATTTTCTTCAAAATACATCAAATAATAATAATATTTATTAATAACACATATTAATCAGAAATCACAAAGGTAACATGTGGCATCCATATCATACATACATTTTAGCTTTCACAGCTACATAGAGAGTTATGTTTGGAATACCCATCATAGTATATTCATTAAATATCCTAAGATAAACATTAATTTTTACCTCCATCACGTTAGCCAATGAATTGGAGAACTATCTCGGTCTCACCCACCCTAGGTTTATCACGGGACTACCCGTATATGTAAATAATTCCCAAGAACCAAAACATAATCAAAACAGATAACATTATCATAAATGAAAGATAACATTTCCACATTGCAATCAAAATATATAATTTATATATATTTACATAATAAATCCTTTATCAAAACAATTTTCAATACCAAAATACATACACAGAGTATATGGTATTAATTTTATTTGTTAAAACATTATGGCTTGTTGAGGAAGCCAAATATCAAATAATGCTCGTTGAAGCAGAAAGGTCGTTGTCGCCACATACATTTAAAAGAAACATTAATTTTTTGGTTTAGTAAAATGCTTCATAGAAGAAAATTACTTTGAAATAAATGAAAATTTAAATGGGTTTATACACCATATACAATAAAGTCATGTATAAATCAAAATATACCTAAACGAAAGGAGATTGGGACGAAGTCCCATACAAAAATTTGGCATCCTACCGGCATCACATTTGTTAGAGTTGGTGTCCTAGAATAAACTACATTATACATTAATCATTAATAAATACATTATCAAATCTTGATTGTTCTTTAACTTGACAATGATGGTGATAATGTCTTAAGGATAGATGTTTCATTAAAGGGTCATAGAGGATCCCTACTATGATGAGAACCCAGAAGTTCCATAACATTTTTCTTGAATATTTGTTCTATAGTTGGATTATGTTATTTGAGGGACACAAATAATATAGGCCATTAGGTGTGAGGACCCATAAAATGTTGAATCACCTTCTCATGGTGTGCGCCCTTGGTAATATCTTAGAGGATATTATGATAACGAGACCTGCTAGTAGGAAATCCACATTTCATAGTGTCATTGGATGTTCCTATCTATGGGAGTGTATATTGGTCCATATACTTTATGATTATTATTAATGGGTATTACAACTCATGCACTTAGATGTATAGATGAAAACTGTGATGACACACTGTTCGCAGTGAGGTAGGATTTGTTGGGTGTGTCACAAGTAATACTGCATTAATAGATAATGCGAGAAAATAATTGTCTGTTATGTTCTATAACTAAAGTTAATATCTCAGACCCTTTGATTAAATTGATATATCCTAAATAAATCCATGTCCATGTTGAGGAATGGGAATGTTCATTACTCACTAATAGATTTATTCTTTCTCTGTGGGTTCCTTAGTATGTTGCTAGATTCTAAACATGGACTTTAGGAAGGTTCCACCTAATGCTACTGAGAAAGAGGCCTAGAGGGTCACACACTATGTGTGTCCAAGTATCTCAGTTAAATATTAATTTAACAAAATAAATAAAGATTATTCTTGATTATGGTTTAATAATTATTCAAGGATGTCTGATTGAATTTATTTCGACACCAGTTATTCGAGAGAATATATTGCGAGTGAAATAATAAATCTATTAGTGAGTAATGCAGTGATATTTATTTGAGAAATAAATATCCATTATTCAAGGTCTAATAAATGTGGTGGAGGAAATAATGAAAAATAAAAAAAACAAAAGCACACACCGTGTATTTTTTATGGGAATTTATGAGAAATAATATTATTTATTTAATTAAACAAAATTAGGTGTAATTGACTGGGATCATGTCAAGTAGTAATAATAGTCAACTGTTATTATTAGACATGGGGTATTACTAGGAATTAAAGGAAATAAATAATTGATTTTGGGTAATTAATTAATTTTATTATTATATTTAATTAAAATCACAATTATATAATTCTCAATAATCTATCCATTTTTTTAGTTGTGTAAAGTGGATTTGGAAAAGCTCTCAAGCCAAGAGATATTTATTTTTCCACCCAGAACACTCTCAAGCTACAAGAGAGAGAGATCCTCCTCCACTAGATCAAGGCGATTGAAGGCGGACATCACAAGCAAAGGCTATTCCTCGATAGGACCTAGAGATCCCTTCAGTGGTGTCCAGAGATACACAGAGCATGTGTGGATCACCATTTGAGGAATACTACACTTGGATTCTATGACGCAATGATGGATGACATCAGATCATGAAAAGAAACATCAACAAAGAAATAATTCCATCAAAGTGATTCTTGTAAATTAATTAATATAATTATAACCTACATATAATGATCATATATATGGTTTCTGGACTCCCCTCTTTCTTTCTCATTCTTCATTCTATTCCAAAGATCTAGCGTTTTATTGTCATGGTAGATCTTGGATTGATCATTGTTAATGAAAAAGTTAAATCTGCGTACACCCACTAATGCACTTCCACTGCACTCGTAACATACAAATGGTATCATAGTGATCATATAATTGATTATAATTATTTGTTTTTTCATTGGGGATTTAGGCAATTAATAATTTAGTTGTTTAAATTCATGTTAATCCTTATTTAAATCTAAATCTCAAGATTAGTTCCTCCTCTCTCCTTTACAATTCACCTTACAGAAAAGAATTGTTCTTTTAATTTTGATTAAAATATTATAGAGGATCTCATCTTCAGATTCCAAATGTTCTTGGTCATACAAAACCAGAATACATGGTGTGTATTTGACAGTACATGCCATCTAGTCAAGATTCAATGTATCAGACCAGTCCACTGAATCACGTCGTGTGTTGGAGTACTTATAAGTCTTAAATGACTCTGTGTATTGAAAAATAATAGGTGGCACATGGTTTCTAGATTACATGTTGTGTGGATCATTGAACACGACTTGTATACCCTTCAGGTTAGGGTTAGACCATGTACCCCGTACATGGCTCGCCCAGCTAGAAACCATGTAACACAGATACAACACGGTGTGTGTCCCACCAAACATGATGTGTACTCTGATGAATTATAAATTACATTTACATGCCATGCCTCCAAGAAAGTACTTCGTATGGATGGTGAAAAAAAATTACATGTCATGTAGTCAGAAATACACATCGTGTACTCATCCAAATTACACTGATTTATTAAAATTTATTATTATATTATACAAACCCTTGTGACTTGTACCATAGTGAAGGAGTAAAGATGAGGCACAACACTTTATAGGTGTTTTATATATATGTATTTGATTTAACATCTGCAAAATTTTCATTTCTACTCATTGGATAATTATGAATGGGAATTCACCGAGTTTCCTCCAAGGTACAAGTTACATACAAAGAAATTTTTAAATGAATTTATTTGTTTAAAATTATGATGGATGAGAATCTCATGTAAATTTAGAGAAAGGTTTTCAGATTAAATTATTGATTAATTAATGATAATTAATTAATTCGAGAATGATTTATCTTAAAAAATAATGATTAAGAATTGATTACTAGTTTTATATATGTGTAAATATCGTTCCATGCATGGATGATCATGATCTAGACCAAGACCTTTGTATATGAATGGTTTCTTTTAAATTATTTATTTAAATTAAATTTTGTTGGTTTGAGATCCTTCTCCTCATTAATATGTAGGGCTTGTGTTTCCAGTGATTATTTTATGTAAAACCCCGTTTTACCCCTCACCTATGTGTGAGATAAAAGTATATGTAATGGATGGAGCTCCCAAGTTAGTGAAGGAAGACAAGTTAGGATCCAAGGTGAAACAAATCCAAAGAGATACAAAGTTGAACTGGTGGAAAGCTACAAACACAAACCCAAAAGTTTTTATGTGTTTCTCCCCTGGGTATTGGGTTAGTTTATTAACCTCTAGATAAATTAACCAATATAACAAGCTCATGATCATACCTTTTATTTTATTTTTATCAATTTCATAGTTTATTTATTGTGGGTGTGTTTTCATGATCACAGAATTAATGAATTAAACAAGCATGCAAGATGGAACTAAAATAAGATTGGCTTATGCATAATATGTTATATTAGACATAGTTAATCACTTAAGTACATCCCACTTAATATTAACAATCATGTAATCAAATATAGTAAAATGTAAATTTACATATAAGGATAAAATCCCTCAAAGAATTATTAAGTCGGTATTGGCTTCCATAATCTTTCCTAGAATCAAACAATAGTTCAAAGTGCTTGACCAACCCTAGTTGGGGTGCTTTTAATTATTGGGGAATTGTAATTCAAGGTTTTGGGTTGACCTGACATTGTTCGCATCAAGGGTTGACTGCCATAGTAGGACTTTGTGTGACCAAGAGGCAAAGGTTGAAGAAATCCAAAATAAAAGGATTTTAGGATTGGGGAGTCCACTCAGCGGATCAAGGTGTTGCGAGTTAATGTAGTTGGCATTTGTAATGACTACATAAAACCCTTCAAGTTTCTTGACTAACCCTAGTTGGGGTAATTAAATGGGAAATATGGATCCTTACCACTAGAATATTCAGGCGACAGAATATTCTGAAGTCAATGGTGAGGACTATTGGATTTTGATAAAATAGTGGGAGACTAATAGGTATTAATTTATTAATTTTTCTTTTTTTATGATAATAAAGTACTAAACCATTGATTATCATAATTTTTAAAAATGTAAATAAAAATGACTTCAAACATATCATTGCAAACCATACTCAAGAAATAAAACTTTCTCACAGGCACCAATTTCTGAGAGTGGAATAGGATTTTACATGTCATCCTTCACCATGAGAGGAAATTGTATGTGCTGGATGTGCATATTCCAGTTGTGCCTAGGAAAGAGGCTAGTGATGAGGAACTATCTATATATATATGAAAAATATATATGATGCCACAAATTTGTAGTGTTTCATTCTATCAGCCATGTCTAATGAGCTCTTGAAGCAACATGAAAACATAGATGTGTATAGAATGATGTCTCACCTTAATGATATCTACCAAGAGAAGGTGAGATAGGAGAGATATGAGATCTCCAATGCTTTGTTTACAACTAATCTTGAAGATTTTGTGCTAGCTGGGCCTCATGTATTCAAGATTATTGGCTACATTGAACGTCTAGACATCTTAGGGATTAATTTCTTAGATGATTTGTGTGCAGATCTCATCTTATCATCACTCCCAAAAACCTTCTATAGCTTTATTTTCAACTATAACATGAGCAACAATGAGAAGATTCTGTTGGAACTTCTGAGCTTAATTCTCCAAGTAGATAAGTACATGGGGCATGAAAAACCCGCAGTCCTTATGGTGAATAAGAAAAGGAAGTACAAGGTAAAGTGGAAAAGGACTTATAAATGATCTGAAGCCCCCAAGCACCATCCCTCCAAGAAGGGGAAGAACCAAATGCAGGGCAAGGAATGGGAGGCGGTATGTTTTGCATCTGGAAGGCAAGGCCACCGGAAGATGAACTGCACCTAGAAGCATGGGGACGCTAAATGTGTGTTTGTTATCGAGTGTAATATTTCCATTTCTACACATTGGGAATTAGATATAGCTTGTGGGGCTCACATATATATTTAGTTGTAGAAACCAAGTAAATTTAGAAATATTTCTAGTGTAGAGATGGATCTTCGAGTAGCCAATGGCACGAGGCTGGTTGTGTTATCCATTGGCGATTACCACCTCTCATTTCCAAATGGGATGATTTTGGTTTTCCGTAATTGTTATTATGTGCCTATTATTACCAAAAACAAAATTTTTGTATCATGTTTGGATATGGATGGATTTATTTTCATGTTTGTAAATAAGGGTTGGTTCTTTTATAAGAACAATTTTTGTTATGGTATGGTGCACATCAATAATGGTTTGTATGTATTAAATTACGAAAACCAAGTATTGGAAATCGATAACTAAACAAACTCACCTGACTCATACACCACCCAGTTGTGGCATCATAGTCTAGGTTATGTAAACGAGAAGCGCTTGACAAAGCTCTTCCAAGATGGCTATTTAGACTATACTAAGATAAAACCACTTGATAGATGTCACTTTTGTTTACAAGATAAAATGACCAGGCCTCCTTCTAGTAGTCAGGGTGAAAGGGCCACATAGCTTCTAGGATTAGTACACACTGATATGTGTGGACCATTTCCAGTAGAATCTAGAGGTGGATATTGTTACTTCATTAATTTTAATGATGATTTGGGTAGATAATTCTATATCTACTTACTAAGGTATAAGTCAGAATCATTAGATAAATTTAAAGAATTCAAGAATGAAGTAGAGAATCAGCTTGGTAAGAAGATAAAGAAACTTAGATCAGATCAAGGTGGAGAATATCAGAACCAAGAGCTCATCGATCTTCTATGGGAGACTTGGATTCTATCTAAGATCAATCCTCCTTATACACCACAATGGAATGTAGTTAGTGAAAGGAGAAACCACCCCTTGTTAGACATGTTGAGGTTGATGATGAGTTATGCAGATCTTCCATTATACATTTGGGGATATGAATTACAAACTGCAGGGAACACATTATACCAAGTACCAACTAAGGTGGAAAATGGAATTCCCTCTGAGTTATGGAATGAAAAGAAACCCATTTTGTCTCACAAACATATATGGGGATGTGAGGAATTTGATAAGGACTTCTCAGGAAACAAACTAGCACCCTGGGGCATGAAGTGTATCTTTATAGGATATCCCAAGAAAACAAAAGGATATTACCTGTATAACCCTTCAGATAAGAAAGTGATTGTCACCAGGAAATCCATATTTCTTGAGAGGGAGTATATCCTCAAAAAAGGATATTTTGAGAAATATTGACATTGAAAATGTTGATGCTAATGATATACATGAGTTGGTTCTGGAACAAGTTCCATAGGTCCCTATTGAAGAGGATCCAAAAACACAAGTACTGCAAAGAAGCTCAAGATAGGTAAGAAAACTAGAGATATTTGGTTTCCTAGTCATCAAGGATGGTGAATCATTATTATTGGACAATGATGAACATCTCTCATACAAGGAAGCAGTATAAAGCTCAAAAGCTGCAAGATGTATAGAAGCTATGAATTTTGAAATGGATTCTGTCTATCAGAACCAAGTCCGTGGTATGGTCGATGAGCTAGTTGATGTAAATCATATTGGATGCAAATGGTTATTCCAGAGAAAATTGGACATGGAAGGTCATGTTAGCACCTATAAAGTAAGTCTAGTGGAAAATAGATTTAGATAGCTTCAAGGAATTGACTACGATGAAACCTTCTCACCTGTTTCCATGTTTAAATCCATAGGAATCATACTTTCCATAGCAGCTTACCATGACTACAAGATTTGGAAAATGGATGTCAAAACAACATACCTTAACGGGAACCTTCAAGAAGATGTCTATAAGACACAACCAGAAGGGTTTGTGACACTAGATGAATCCAAATGGGTTTTCAAGTTCTATAAATTCATTTATGGATTAAAGCAAGAATCTAGGTCACAGAACATTCGATTTGATGAATACATAATGGAATTTGGTTCAATTTAGAATGAATGTGAGCCTTGTGTTTATAAAAGGTATAAAGGGAATGTGTTTGTCATCATAGTAGTATATATTGATGATATATTGATTATTGGTAATGATTTACTAGTCTTATAGAATGTTAAGGACTGGTTGAACAAGTCATTCTCCAAGAAGGACTTGGGAAAAGCAGCCTACATTTGAGGGATCAATATCATTCGTGATAGATCCAAAAGGCTGCTTGGACTATGTCGGGGTACATACATTGACCAGATACTAAATATATTTTGTATGGAACAATCCAAGAGGGGATTTGTTCCAGTGTCACATGGACTACATCATTCTAAGAAAATGTATCCTCAGACATAATAGGAGAACGATAGAGTGAGTAAGATTCCATACGCTTCACCTATATTATCCATCATGTATTCCTTGTTATGTACCAAGATTTATGTTGCCTATGCAATGAGAATGTTAGGAAGATATCAAGAAGATCTAGGAGAATAGAATTGGGCTGCTGTTAAGACTATCCTTAAGTATCTGAGAAGAACTAAGGATATATTCCCGGTATATGGAGGAGACGAAGAGCTTGTCATCATATGGTATGCAGATGCTAGTTTTTAGACAGATGACAATGATCTGAAATCAAAATCTTGATATGTTTTTTGTCTCAATGGAGGAGTTGTGATTTAGAAGAGTTCAAAGCAACCAGTTGTCACCGATTCTACAATAGAGTCTTAATATATAGTGGATTCTGATGCTGCAAAAGAATCCATCTAGATTTGGAACTTTATCCAAGAGCTTGATGTGGTTCCTATAAGTGAAGACCCTATCACATTATGTTGTGATTATACTGTAGTGGTGGCTCTTGCAAAAGAACTAAGGTCACATCAACAGACATAGTGCATACTCTAAAAGTATCACATCTTGAGGGATTTTTATCAAAGGTGTAAAATTTTAGTGAGCAGAGTGTCCGCAGAAGAGAACGTGGTGGACCCCATGACTAAAGGCCCATCTCAACAGAGGCATGAATGTCATATGACAACTAGTAGGTTAAAATTTATTAGCATTTGGCTCTAGTACAAGTGGGATACTATTGGAGTTGGTGGACTAGAACCATCTAATTTTTACTTTATTCATTTATAAATACATTATGACATCTTGATTGTTCTTTTTCACAACAATTCATGTGATAATGTCATAAGGATAGATGTTGCATTAAAGGGACATAGCAGATCCCTGCTATGATGGGAACTCAGAAGTGCCATAACGTTGTTCTTGAATATATGTTCTATAGAAGGATGATGTTATTTGAGGGACACAAATAATACAGGACATTATGGGTGAGGAATCATAAAACATTAAGCGAACTTATCATTGTGTGCACCATTGGTAATATCCAGGGGGATCTTATGAGAACAAGACTCACCAGTTGGAAATCCACATTTCATATTGTCATTGGATGTTCCTTTATACTGATGTTTGTATTGGTCCTTGGACTTTAAGATTATTATTAATGGGTATAAAAACTCGTGCACTTAGATGTATTGAAGAAAACTATGATGACACACTATTTTCAGTGAGGTAGGATATGTTGGGTATGTCGCGAGTGATACTGTGTAAATAGATAATGCGAGAAAGGATTTATACCTTTTATTCCATAACTAAATTTAATATCTTGGGACCTTTGATGGAATTGTTATAGCCTAAATAAATCAATGGACACGGTGAGGAATGGGAAATTTCATTTACCGAAATTCAAAAAAAGAATAATCGAGCACATGGGTTGATGGCACTAGCATGCAACTCGTATGGTTCGAGATATCAAGGAAAAGGGATTATATTACATGGTAAGAGTTCATTGGATGTGACACATCATTGCAGAGTTAACTTCTTTCTCTATGGGTTCCTTGGCATGTTGCTAGATGCAAACCTTGGTCTTTAGGAAGGCTCTACCGAATGCCACTGAGAAAGTGGCTTATAGAGTCACACAATAAGTGTGTCAAAGTATCTCAGTTAAATATTAATTTAGTATGTTGAATAAAGACTATTACAGATTGTGGTTTAATAATTATTCAAGGATTTCTGATCTCATTTATTTTGAATCTATTTATTCGAGAGAATATATTTTGGGAGAAATAATAAATTTATTAGTTATTAATGCAGTGATATTTATTTGAGAAATAAATAACCATTATTCAAGGTCTAATAAATGAGGTGGAGGAAATAAAGAAAAATGGAAAAATAAAAGTACACACTGTGTATATTAAATATACACATCGTGTATTTGGGGGGTGATTTATGAGAAATAATATTATATATTTAATTAAATAATATTAGGTGTAATTCATTGGGTTCATGATAAATAATAATAATAGTAAACTATTACTATTGGACATAGGGTATTACTAAGAATTAAATTAAATGAATAAAATCCTTCGGGTAATTAATTAATTTTGTTATTCTATGTAATTAAAATCCCAATTATATAATTCTAATTAGTCAAGCCTTTTTTCTTATTGTGCACAATTGATTTGGAAAATCTCCCAAGCCAAGAGAGAAATCATTTTCCACTAAGAATTCTCTCAAGCTATGGAGAGAGATCCTTCTCCACCAGATCAAGGCGATCGAAGGCGGACATCGCAGGAAAATACTGTTCCACGCTAGCACCCAGAGATACATTTGGAAACGTCTAGAGATATGTAGAGCATGTGTGTATCACCACTTGAGGAATACTACACTTGGATTCTATGATGCAATGATAGATCACATCAGATCGTCACCGGAAACATCAATTAAAACGAATTCTAACATGGGAATTCTTGTCAATTAATTAAATTAATTATAACCAACATATGATGATTCTATTTATGGTTCTGGGACTCACCTTTTTATTTTTCTTTATTCGTTATATATCAAAGATCTGGAATTTTATTATCATGATGTATCTCAGATTGATTGTTGTTTTTGCTAAAATTAAAGTTTGATACACTCACTTACGCACTTCCGCTACGCCCGGAACCTACAACAATAAAATTCAGAAAATGAGTTAATGGGAGATTAAAGGGTCCCTCATCACATGGAAATAAAATTTATAGAACTAATAATTTATAAGAACATATCCCAACATATGAAAGTGAAAATTAAAATACATGGCATAAAATAAGTCTTTGACTAAAAGAGGAGGGAGAAAGGTTCTCTTACCTTGTGTCTGACTAATCACACATGTTCCTTGTTCTTCCTAAATAATACAATTATGTTAATTTATACTTTATTTAGAACCTTTTTAAATTATATTATTCCTTTTATATCACTTATTACCTTTCTATAACAATCATATTATTATTCATGTTCATATCGGTCTTTTTGTTGATGTTCAGTACTTGAGTCAAAAATGAATAGGCTATAATTACAAATTTTCCATGTGGTCAAAAGTCTACTACCTCCAAAATTGTATTCATGATTTAAATATATATATATATATATATATATATGTAGTTATATATTTATTTATATCCACAATATATGAATTTTATAATATTCCATAATATTTGGATATTAGAAAATGAAATGCACCATTCATGGAGACAGTAAGTTGTATGTACGCATGAACGCTACTTTCATTTCATTTGAATTTTTAAAGAAATGAAATCAAAATGATACATAGGTATATTATAATTATAAAATAATATAATATTTTATATATGTTACATAAGTTCATTAATTCAATCCTTTATACGTTCCATGTATGGCATGAATTAGTCATATCACATTGAGGGGGCGGTAGTTCACACATTCTCAAATGAAATTATCATCTTTACCCATTATGGAAACTGTAAATATAAGCTAAAATAAAAAATATTGAAGAATATAGAAAATAAAAATATCATATATATCATATAAAAATATAGATCATCATAATGACCCCCATGAGAGGTGGTAGGGAAAAATCGAACAATCATCATTTTGTGAGGCATTAGTTTCTCGTACACAGAAACAATATGTTTGTATCAATTACATGAATGTGTGTGTATGTGTAGTTTTAATAATTCTCGTAACAATATCTTAGTATATTAAATATACTGTTTTTAATATAAAATAATGGAATAAAGAGAGTTTAGTTGGTTGCAGAAGGAAAATAAATGGAAGAAGCTTGAGAGAAGACATCACCTTAAATCGTGTAACTCTTTTTGATTTATGATAAAAGGCCTTCTTGAATTTCCTTATACCCAAGTAAATGCTTCTAGGAAGAATATAGGGAATTTGGGAGCATATTTAGGTAGAGTTTTGACAACTCAATGGGGTATGAGTGGTGTGATTAATGGTTATATGTGGTGGCCTTTTATAATAGGGAGGAGGGGATCTTTAGAAAAGTTTGAAAGTATTATTTTATTATAAAATTATTTTCTGTTTCCAAAGGTCCAAAAATAATTAAATTCAAATTTAATATGAATATAAGTCTAAATAAAATCTTCCAATAATAATTTGATAGGTTTTGGATATTTTTTAATCCTTAGCTTTATTATTTAACCCATTTTTAAACTTACTGTTTTATAAAGAATTTAACACTTTTAGAATCAAAATAGTTACCAAAACATGACAAATATCCAATTAAATAGTCAATAATAACATTTTAGACTTATGATAACCATTTTTCCAAATATTAGTTTTCTTATATTTTATAATCTTTAATAAAATATTTTATATTTTAAAATATGAATTATGTAAATTTTGACACTATTCATAACATGATTTTTTATAAATCCATAAAAACTCGATTGATTCAAGAAATATACATTAATAAAAATATAACATGTAACTATCATTCATAAAATTCGTGGATGACTTAAAAATAACCAAATTACATTTATTTTAACATTTATAATGTCATTTATTTGAATCCATTATTAATGAAGAAATCACTACATCATCATTGTGTCATACTTAAACATATTTATATAATGTCTAAAAATTATAAATAAAACATCATGATATAGAAAATACTTTTAGCTTTCTAAGGACTATTTATAGTTGAATAGATCACTTATATAACCACATATAAATATTTTTTTATAAAAGATATATGTTTAAGATATATTTTCCTTAACATTAAATTAAAAGTATTTAAATGACGTTTTCACTTATAGGTTGCTCCATGAGGACCCAAAATCAACCCAACGATTACCATTGTTGAAACTTTATCATCCAATATAATTAGTATACGTGTTATGGTAGTTTAATATTATTATAATATTATTTTTTACCCTTATTTACTATATTTACCCTTTAACCATAATAAATAAAGTATTTACTGAAGTTACTATTAATAATGTCTAAAAATAAAAGTAACCTATTTACACGATTTAGACCTCATGAATCCAAATATGGAATCATTTTTTCCAAAATCAAAACCCATAATTGGAAGAAATTAATTTAAAATTAATTACTGCTGTCAAAACCGAAAAACGTGTTTTTAAGAAATAAAAACTACCAAAAGATTGACATGTGTTTATGTCCAAATGAAGAGTGAAATTACTTCTAAAAAAATTGGATTCAATGGTAGAAATATAATCCAATTATTATTTTAAACCAATTTAAATTAAAATCTAACTATATAAATAAATTAGATGAAAAGACAGTTTTGTCATAAAATGCAGTATTTTTACTATTCATTAAAAATGAACATTATCAAAAAAAATACCAAAACATTACACAAAGTAAATTTTAATGTATTTCTTCTAAAGAAGAAGTTTATTTTGTCAAATGTAACATATAAAGTGATAAAAAATAGATTTAGAAAAGGGTTCACCATTAAAATATGGTAAAACAACCTTTTAGAGTATTTTATGCTCAAAATCAGATTCACTCTTATTTTAAGCCTATACAATTTATTGGATAAATGTAACGAAATTTAAAAAACATGTGTAATAATTATTTAGTAAGTTATGTTCATTCCCTCTAATACAACGGATATGTATTAACTACAATTTAAAATAATAATATTATTGTATTTTTTTTTGTATATCTCAAAGTTGTGTGCAACATAAGATTTCAAAGAAACCCTTTGTTGCATGTTGAGTATGTTGTCGAACGAAGTGTCCTAGTTGACATAAAATTAATATCTCATTTATAAATATTAATTTATATGAAAAAGTATTATTCTATAAATACCTGGGTCGTTACAGTGGTAGTGGGGTAGCTTCCATGGGAAGTTACTTTTTAAAATATATATTTTTTATGTTCTTACAGTGGTCTAGAATCTACCCCATAAAGTCATTACCCATTTTTTTGTTTCCTACTTTTATGTTGATATGAAATACCTTTATTTTATCTCTAGTATGCTACAATAGCCTTATAAATAGGGTTTTGATTATATTTAAGAAATCCATCAAATGTGAAATTATGACCACTAGACAGAAAAATTCTAGTCATTGGAATCTGGCTAGAACTCGACTAGGAAATAGGGTTCTATAAAAACTGAATGCGTGAAAATTTGTAACACACACTCACATAGATATATATGTGTTTTTTTGTGCGTTTTTTATTCAATTTTTATTCTTATTTCAATATGAATTAAATTTTCATATGGTCATAAGTTCGTAATCCAATGTCGAATTAATTCAAAATATTTTCCACTGGGGTTGAAATGAATCCCTTTCGTTATATTTATTTCCAATTTAATTTTTCATACCATATAAAATTCACGCTATAACTATGATACCAATTATTGGTACCGACTTGTGCAATGAAAGAAAAATGGATGGGGATTTTGAATTTTCATCATCAGAATAATGTAAATTATTCATTTCAACATTTTGATTCCCTGTAAAGGCTTTAGGATCTCACATGATTTTTTTAATCAAAACATTAAAATGAATAAGTAACTTGTTTGGATTGATTGTTCTTTTATCAATAACTCATAGATGATTTATATTTCTCAAAGGATATAATGTCAAATCCCTTTAGATTATCTAAAAATGCCTCAATTGTCCATGAGAAATCCAACTCTTAGAATCTAGGTACTGTTGTAGAGGTCTAATGAAACCTTCGATGTCCGGAAGATCACCACAATCTTGTTCATTATCTCTATGGAGGTGATCGAATATTGACTACGTGAATGAGGATTTCTCTCTCTAGGATGTGGGAAGGGAGATAGAGGAGCTCTAAAATTTTAGTGGATGAGTAGTAACTCAGAAATGATCTCCCACTTTGTTATATAGTGGTGGTTAAACACCGAGAAAGGGTTCCCTGGTCCCCATTTATATAATGACCATTAATTTAGCAATAAATGACATGTTATGACTAAATAAATATTTTATTAACACCATTTAAATTTTACCACTTACTAGATGTAAGAACCCAGGTTTTTGGAAAGGGTCAAAATCCCAACCCTGTTTGAATTTTGACTCGCATCTGAGAAAAATAGAGAAATTGAACAATTCTGGGTTAAACTTTTCAAGTTGGGGAGGTCGTGTAGGTGTGCACGGTTGGTACACATTCTGAAGAAACCATGCGGACAAACCATGCGAAGTATCTGGGTGATACAGTGTGCTCTGCACGGGTGGCACATGGTTTTCCAAACCGTGTGGGTTGGCCGTGTGAAGTTCCTGGGTGAGGCAGTGGCAACCGCATGGTTGGCGCACAGTTTGCTAAATCATGTGGGTGAACCATGCGGCCACTTAAAATTAGGGTTTTATGTTTTGGGCCAATCGTTATTTCCCATTATTCTCTCTTTTCTTCCTCCCTCTTGTGGCTTACGTGGGGAGAGCCGGTCGGACCTTCAAATCCCTCCCGGATCTTCATCGGAACTCTGTTTTGTGCATCATTTGATCCGTTGAAACCCCCTTGGTAAGGCCTTGGTTACTCTTGAGTCGTTCTTTTTTATTTATTTCTTAGAGAGAGTTGTTGTGGTTTGATCAGTTTTATTTCTTTTATAGATCTACCACGTTTTAGATCTAATTGGAGGCTAATATTGAAGAAGTATCATCGTACTAGTATGGGGTAGGTGGTGCATATCTTTTTTAATTTTTTCATGGACATTTCTGTGGTGCATCCTATGGTGTGTCTTTGGGTATTTTAGAGAGACCCTATTTTATATGCTATTGCTTATTTAAATTTCTTATTTGATCTATGGGATACCTTTGGGTATTCCATTTGTCATGTCTTGATTAAGATGGGTAGGGTGAGAGGTCGTTGGTCACATGGGCATTTCGGCCGGGGGTGCCAAAATGATAATACTTGGAATGTTTTTGTTTAAACTATCAGGATCAGTTATTTAACCCTAGATATGTATTGTAAGAGGCCTTAGAGACCTCAGTGTTAGTATGGAACAAGGCATAGTTAGTGCATTTCAACTGTTGAGTTGTTTTCCTGTTTAAAAGTAAATATTTTGATTATATATGTGATGTGTGATTTTTGATATGTTGGAACCTTCAGGATGTGATGGGAATGGCCCGACTTACTTTGGGTGGTCTTGACCACAGGATTGGGCTTCATGGATGTCAACTTGAGGTACTACGACTGTTAGGTTGGGAATTGGCCCGAGGTTACTTTGGGTGGTTTTAACCATGGGATTGGGCATCATGGATGTCGGATTGAGGTAGGATGACTGTCAGGTTGGGCATGGCCCTGGTTACTTGGATGGTAAGGCCATCAGACTTGAGCGACATGGTCGCAGGGGAACGAGGTGTTAGAGGTGTGGTGTCTTAGGTACTATTTTGGTGATTACTACTCACCCGGAACTTTGAGTAGTGTGCACAGAGAGATACTGCGTGATGATGTGGTTTTGACCACTCGTGTTTGTAGAGTTCCCCATAGATGCGGTTTAGGTATTTTGGTTGGGGCTGCTAGCCATAGAAAGCCACGTGAGAGGTGAGGAGCCTCCATGGGATAACTTTGAGGCTATCGGGATGGAGGCTAAGGCTCGTCGTGATTTGAGGGTAGGTATCGTTGTCCCTCCAGTTACTTGTTTGAGGGAAGACATTGATGTCCCTCAGGTTATTTATTTGAGGATATGCATCACTGTTACTCCGGGTTACTTCTTGGGTGTGCCTTCGGGATGTCGGTACTTGAGGGACTAGGTGTCAGTAGGCCCAAGGTGTCAGGTTTCTATTCATGGGCATGCCTTTGGGACATCGGTACTTGAGACACATAGTGTCAAGGGCACATGGTGCTGGGTTACATGACAGAGATTCTGGCGTTGGTCGAAGCAGGTGACACTCCATGGTGGTTGTTGAGCACTAATGGAGTTTGTGTTTATTTGTGAATCGTACTATTTATTGTTTTCCTTATAAAATCATGAATTATTAAACACATATATTAGGTATGCACCATTGTGTGGTATCCTACTGATATTTCTCTCACACCCTGCACGGGTCCTTCAGGATGCATGCAGACTTCATGGATTTACGTGCAGGTAAGGGGTTAGCTTCAGGAGCCGGGCTGCGTTAGTTATTGCATGGAGATGGTATAGACCTTGAGGTCTTACCTAGATGGAGTTTATCTTGTTTTGTTTTCTTTACTATATTAGCATTCTTACTTGTTGTAGATAATGTTGGTTATCCATTGGTGCCCTTGTTATATTCAGATATGTCTCACCTGCTTTGGATGCATGTTTTACGGTTCAGTAGTAGTTATATGTGATCAACATGTTGTTGTATTTATTTCCACTTTTTTTGTTATATTTATTACTTCTGCAGTTTATCTATATTGATTATGCTTCTTCTCTGCGGGTCTAGTTCGAGTCTGTTGAGTCTTTTATTCCACTGCCTCTTTATTTTTATTCTTGGACCAGTACCGTTATTATTATCCTCCGAGAAGGTATAGCCTCCCCACTATACCTAATAGACCCACACTGCTAGTTCGAGCCTTTGGCGTTTGGGGAGGTCCACCTAAGGTAGTAACACCTGACCCGTTTAGCACTTCCCGAGTGGTTGTTCGGGTTTTGGTCGTTACAAAGTGGTATCAGAGGAGTTCGTGACAGGGATTTAGTAGCAGTTCATTGTTGACTAATAATGAGTTTGAGACTTATATTTTTATTTATTATAGTTTTACTATATGGGCTATGGTAGATTGGAGATAGGTTGTTACTGTAACTGGGTTTATAGCTTGTTCTTGGGTGCCTACATCCCCAAGTACGAGGGATGGAACTAGTTTCCATGGGTGGGAATTGCTATTTTATTTTTCTCAGATTACATTTTATATGATTTCCACCTTGGTGGCTCACTTAGTGTGTGATGTTATTGATTGTGAGATGTAACCCTTGACTCGATGCGGTAAGGGATAATTTGACCTTGGCCCGGTATGGTGAGGCTTGTTTGCTTTGATTTTAATAGGCACATTTTAGGGTATTTCAATTTCATAATTGCACGTATGCTTTTTGAAGTGATAATTCCATGTGAATAAAAATAAATTTCCATGCTTTGTATTCTTGAAATGTGAATTGGTGAAATTCCGGAAACAATTGCGTGTTTATTGCAATGTGTTATGTCATACTTTGTATATTTATTGAATTTCTTGTAGTAGGGAATTTGGGTCTGGATCTTATGAGAGTAGGCATGTACTATCGGTTGAGGTGATTTTTATCACCATGATTGGGTGACTCAGTCGTCAGTTTGATGCAACGTTGGTTGTCAGGACGGGCATGGCCCAAGTTACTTTTGATACATGGCCATGTTAAGGGCGGGTAAAGAGGCCATGAGGCTGGGATGTTGTGGGGCATGGGTTACGGTAGGGGAGAGTAAGGGTAGTAGTTATGCACTTCCTTTTACTTCATTCCTTATCTACGTAGGATATATATTGTTATATATGTATATGGTTTGTCTGACCATTTATGGTATTCAGTGAGTTCCTCCTACAAGTATCGATGGAGCGTCGGGTAATTGAGGATACAGTGCCACAGGTGCAGGATCATGTTCAGGATTTGGTACAGGCAGAGCATGAGCCGCATGTACAGGCTCAGGGACAGGATCAGGTTCAGGATCCAGTACAGGAAGGACATCAACCGGGTTTGGAAGCATTCGGGCCATGGCTAAACGAGCAGCTCTGAGCTAGCCTGATATGTGTTTTGCAGGGGATCAACAGAGGTGCGCAAGGAATGGAGCCATCTATGGAGTACCTGACGCGAGAGTTACAGTCGCAGCACCCGCCACTTTTTCAGGGTGAGGGAGGTCCGCAGGCAGTTGATAACTGGATTGAGAGTATGTAGGTTATCATCGAGCAGCTCGATACACCTCCAGAGAGGAGGGTCAAGTTAGTGATGTACATGCTGCGAGGACCGGCGAAGCGTTGTGGGGATGTTCATATCAGGCTCTTAGACACAAGGGAGTGGCGTGGAAGGACTTCGACAACAGCTTATTTGAGAACTTCTATCTAAATACACTGAGGGAGGAGAGAGCTCGGGAGTTCTTGAGTCTTCAGTAGGGAGACATGTCCATCATGGACTATGCAGCCACTTTCACAGAGTTGTCTCACTTTTCACCTGGTATGGTAAGCGATGACACATCTAGGGTGAGACACTTTGAGGATGGCTTACGACACACCATTCGGGTCCAGGTGAACATCTCCAGGCTGGGTTCCTTCTCCGAGGCTGCGAACTAGGTGCTTATAGCATAGGGAAACTAGAGGGATAGGCCCCAGGTTGGTCGGGTGATAGCATCAGCTGACGGTTCAGATAGTAGGAAGCGAGGACGGGATGAGTTCCAATAGGACAGTCAGGCCAGGGATTTAGCTATACCACCTCATGGTAGTTCTTCAGTGATTTGCTTCCAGTGTGGACAGCAGGGACATGTTCGGAATCAGTGCGATAGTCCTCCTAAGGAGTGTTGGGCATGTGGACAGGTCGGCCATCTGGACAGGTTTTGCAGGCAGCCGGTAGGTAGGGACCAGGATAGATAGTTGCATCCAGAGTTGGTTTATGTTCGATACCAGTAGAGGGTATCCATGGTTCAGCAGCATGAGGGGGACGTGACCGAGACAGCGGGATCCAGCTAAGGGGTCAGTGGCCGGTGGCTGGAGTAGCACCACAGGGAGGTTAGGCATCAAGTAGTCGTACATCAGGCTAGGTGCACACCTTGGAGATTCAAGAGGCTGACCAGGCTGGTGAGCCGATGACATTTAGAGGTACACCATGGGTGTGGTCGTGATTTCCATGTTTTCCTTTTTGGCATGACCTATAGAGGCATGTCCATTTTGAGTGCATGTGGAGGACAGGATCTATGCGTACTGACTAGATGCTAGTCAGTGGGATTGGCACCATATCAGGTGTGTGATATATTTATATATTTATATGTATGATGTTCCATGGGCATTGGGGAATCTAGGATGCAGGTTACTTGAGGTGCCATGGGCATCGGGGCATCGAGGATGTGGGTAAATTGAGGCTCTAAGCACCGGGTTCGTTTTGAGAATCCATGGGATGCAGGACCATATAGAGGCGGACACAGATGCGGTGTGGTATACGTTTGGGTGTCAGAAATGACACGGGAGCTCCAATGAGGGGCAAGGGTGATGATGTGTCACAACAGGACCTTGAGTCCGGGTCACAGGTTTGCGAAACTTTGCTTGTTCTGAGTTTTGTTGGGTTGAGACCGAGTTAGGTGATTCCTAAGGTGGGGAGCCCCTTGAAGAATTTATCCAGAACCGTGTCACTGGGGAATTCTAGTTTTCTTTGATCGAGGTGGTATGTTCATTGCCATCCCTAGGTTCTGTTTGATAGCTCGGTGATGAACTATGTTAAGGTGGGGAGATTGTAAGAACCTATGTTTTTGGAATGGGTCAAAATCCCGATCATTTTTGAATTTTGACTCGCTTATGAGAAAACTAGAGAAATTGGACAATTATGGGTTAAACTTTTGAATTTGGGGAGGTTTTGCGGGTGCGCATGGTTGGCGCATGGTCTGAACAAACCATTCGGACAAACCGTGTGAAGTCTCTAGGTGAAACATTGGGCTCTACACGGGCGGCGCACGGTTTGCCAAAATGTGCGTGTTGGCCATGTGACGTTCCTGGGTGAGGTAGTGGCAACCGTATGGTGGGTGCACGGTTTGCTAAAACGTGCGGGTTAACCGTGCGACCACTTAAAATTAGGGTTTTTAAGTTCTTGTCCACTTGGTATTTCCCATTATTCTCTCTTTTCTTCCTCCCTCTTATGGCTCGCACAGGGAGAACTAACCAGACATTCAAATCCCTCCCGGATCTTCGTCCAAACTCCATTTCGAGCACCGTTTGATCTGTTGGAACCCCCTCGGTAAGGCCTTGGTTCCTCTTGATCTTTTATTCTTGATTTTTGTCCTAGATCGAGTTGTTTTGGATTGATATGTTTTGTTTCTTCTGTATATCTACCATGTTTTAGACCAAATTGGAGGCTGATATCGAAGGAGTATCATCGTACTAGTATAACGTAAGTGTTTCATATCTTCTTTCATGTTTTCATGGACATTTTTGTGGCGCATCCTATGGTGTTTTTTTGGTATTTGAGAGACACCCTATTTTATCTGCTATTGCTTATTTAAATTGCTTATTAGAACTATGGGATACCTTTGTGTATTCCATTTGTCCTGTCTTGAATGATAAGGGTCGGGTTAGAGGCCATTGCTCACATGGGGCATTTATACCATGGGTGCCAAAATGATAATACTTGGAATTCTTTGGTTTAAACTGTTATGTTTAGTTATTTGAACCTTGATATGTATTGTAAGAGGCATTATAGACCTTGATGTTGGTATGGGACAACACATAGTTAGCGCGTTTCAACTATTGATTTGTTTTCCTGTTTAAAAGTAAATATTTTGATTATATATGTGATGTGTGATTTTTCATATGCTGGAACCTTTGAGTTGTAATGGGCATGGCCTGAGTTATTTTGTGTGGTCATGACCACAGGATTGGGCATCGTGGACATCAGCTTGAGGTAGTATAATAGTCAGGTTGGGCATTGGCGCCAGGTTACTTTGGGTGGTTTTAACCACGAGATTGGGCGCCATGGACGTCTGCTTGAGGCAGGATGACTGTTAGGTTGGGAATGGCCCGAGTTACTTGGATGGTAAGGCCATCAGTCCTGAGTGACATGGTCGTAGGGGCATGAGGTATCAGAGGTGTGGTGGCTTAGGTACTATTTTTGTGATTACCGCTCACCCGGAACTTTGAGTAGTGTGCACATAGATATACTCCGTGATGAAGTGGTTTTGACCCCTCGTATGGGTAGAGGCCCCCGAAGATGTGGTTTATGTATTTTGGTTGGGGGTGCTTGCCGTAGAAAGCCACATGGGAGGTGAGGAGACTCCATGGGATAGCTTTGAGGCTATCGGGTTTGGGGTTGAAGTTCATCGTTATTTGAGGGCAGGTGTCGCTGTCCCTCTGTTTACTTATTTGAGGGCATACATCGTTGTCCCTCCAGTTATTTATTTGAGGACATGCATCGATGTTCTTCCGTGTTACTTCTTGGGAATTCCTTTAGGACGTCGGTACTTAAGGCATGAGGTGTCAGGATGCACAAGGTTCCGAGTTACTATTCATGGGCATGCCATCAGGACGTCGATACTTGAAACACGTAGTGTCAGGGTCACATGGTGTCGGGTTACATGACATAGATTCAAGCGTTTTCCGAAGCAGGTGACACTCCATGGTGGCTGTTGAGCACGAGTGGAGTTTTTGTTTATTTTTTCATCGTACTGTTTATTTTTTTCCTTATAAATGCATGCCTTCTTAAACACATATATTAGGTACACACCATTGGGTGGTATCCTACTGAGATTTTTCTCACACCCTGCAGAGGCCCTTTGGTACACGTGCAGACTTTATGGATTTACATGCAGGTAAGAGGCCAACTTCATGAGCTGGGATGCGTTAGTTGTTTCATAGAGATTTTATGGACATTGAGGTCTTACCAAGCTGGAGTTTATCTTGTTTTGTTTCCCGACCTGTATTATCATGATTACTTGTTGTAGATAATATTGGTTAACCATTGGTGCCCTTGTTATATTCAGATATGGCTGACCTACTTTGGGTGAATGTTTTTTGGTTCAGTAGTAGTTACAAGTGTTCAACATGCTGTTGTATTTATTTTTCTGTTGTTGTTATATTTATTGCTTCCGCTATTTATCTATATTGATTATGATTCCGCTCTGTGGGTCTGGTTCAAGTCTACTGAGTCTTTTATTCCACTGCATCTTTATTGTCATGTTTGGACAAGTACCGTTATTATTATCCTCCAAGAGGGTATATCCTCCACACTATACCTAACAGACCCTTATTTCTTGTCGGAAACCTTTGCCATTCGGGGTGGTGTGCCTAAGGTAGTAACAACCGAACCGTTTAGCACTGTTCGGGTGGCTGTTCGGGTCCGGTTCATTACACTAGAAATATATAATAAATATATTACATGATAAAAAAGAGTCATTAACTTGACTAGTAATTCTTCATAATTGTAAACGATTCTTCAATATTAATTAATATTCATTCATATAATTTTTTCAATGTATTCACTTAAAACCTTTTTTATTCTTTTAATAAATAAATTTAACTACAATTATTCTATACATTAATGATAGTGGATTTTTTTATTCGTCATTTATTGTTTATTATCGTACATGTATCAGACTCTATGGTGGGCCCACTATGTCCTATAATCTTATTTATCAAAATGTGGAAGACTTTTGAATATGCTATTTGTGTGATCCTCCTGGACCTTATCTTGAAAACATTGAATTCTATTCACAGGCCAGGTGTGATGTCTAGTAACCCATGAGGTTCTCTAAATAGATAAGTAAAAGACATAGTAAAGGCAACCTTTACAATGAACACATTTTGTGTAATATAATCACTTTTTCTTGAGATATCTTTTAAAGTGTTATACACAACTTTATTTTCATCAATTATTGATTTATTATTCATTGAACTAACTGGATGGAATTACCTTCTTCAACCATATTCATAGATTTAGTGAATGATCTACCATCCTACTTATCTAGGATTGATATATAACTTCTTTTTAGAAGCAAAAAATTCAATCTTTATTATTCAGTCAATGTCAGAACACCTATGAAACACATAATGCAAGTTATCTTTCTATGATATTAATTATACATTTTTTATATTTTACTAAATTACATAATCAAATAGTATATTTAGATAATAATATCAATTAAGCAGACCATTACATGTGTTCATAGATAGTAACTACCAACTAAACCTGTAACATATTGTGTTCCAACTGTTGGGGTAGTTCTCATGATCTCATCTACTCGAGATCACTAAGTGATAACAGCTTGAGAATAAATCTCAATTATTATGAGCCTACAACACCTTATAATCACACATAATTTGTTTCTTATTAGAAATGCGTATCTATACAATTGGACATAAAATTAATATTACCATCATAGTATTTCTAGGTTCACATTGTAGCGTAGAAGCTCCTATAACCTTTTGATGAAACATTTAATCTAAGGAAATTACAATAAATATAATGGATTCATGAGAATCGTTATTATTTTGGTATGTTAAAAAAATGTATATATTGGATTGTATACATGTAATGGAAATAAAATAACATACATGATTTGGGTCTAGGGAACCCAATTACAACATATATTCCATAAAGGTAAAACCCCATTACCCTTATGTAACGTATATGAGTTCTGACAGAGAATATATTTTGACCCAATTTTCATATTTTCTTCCTCCTTCTAATTTAAAAAACACAGGAAATCCATTTCAATGATTTTTAAAGCCTATATCATGAAATTCAATTCATTTTACTCATTTAAATTATTATATACAATTTTTAAAGGTTTTAAATGGAAAGTAATTATGTTTTTCATAAAAGGAGGATTACATGGTGGATAAATTTAAATTTGACTAATTATCCAAGGAGGGATATTTATGAATTTTAAAAATATGTTTCATTATGTTTGTTGATTTCCTCTTTATTTCTAACAAGTTCTCATGGTCTAAAACCTTGATGTCCAAGATCCTCAAGCCTTCTATGAAATTGTCGATGGATTATCCTACTTTCAGGCCTACATTTTTCATGTTGAATAGATATTCCACACTCCTTTATTTTGGATGAAATTACATGAAAAAGAAATATATATTTAGGGGATCCTTTATATTTATTATAGTTTTACATACAGAGGATATCATGATTTGTTTATCATTTGGGAAGATAGTATACATCAGTTAATGAATATAATAATTAGTTTAATTGAAATTTAATTGGAGAGGAATGGAAACATGTTTTTCCTACTTTTTAAGTTATTTTTATTGAGATAAAAATTCTTTATTCCATTACTAAAAATCATGTCTTTTGAGATTCGGGTTAGTGTTGGAATATTTATGTTTTTAGAAACCATAATTGTGCTATTTTTTATGTCACCTTGAATGCAATGGGCAATCAGTTACATGTGGATAAGGAATTATATTCCCACATAATATCTTATTTTTATTATAATTCTATTGAAATTTAAATATGTAAATGTTTTGAAACCCAAATTTTTAAAACTAAAATAAATAATGTGAAAATTAGTTATCATATGTGGTTTTTGAAGTGTGAGGAATATGTGGAGGGATGTGGTTTTGAAAAGTAGAAAATGTGATGAGATGTGGTCATGATATGTGGTGTTTGTGATGAAGAAGTGGTTGTGATGTGTTGTGTTGGTAATGTTGGTCTTGTAGAAAAGAGGAATATGGGAAGTTTTTTCTAGTGATTTTTAATGTTGGTTAACCTATAGTAATGAAATAATTTGATGTTTATAAAACATAAATGATATGGGTTAGAATATCTAGTGAACTCCGGAATTAAAATAGGAAGTTTTTGTTAAAGTGTTTTTTATATAAAATCAATGGTATTGATAAATAAATGAGTTTGGTAATTGAAAATATAGAAATTAGATTAATTTAAGAAGATACATGGAATGTGGCATGCAGTTTGTTCCATTTTGGTCGTTTTTTTCATCTATAAATGGAACTAAATTTGATGATGGTTTTGAGGACTCGGGTGATGTTGGGAATTAGGATTGAATTCTTGTTGAAAACCCATAGGTATGTATTATGTGCGTGACTACTGTATATTGTATTTTCATTTGAATGACTATATGTACCCATCCATGTCGATCACTAGGTGTTAACACCCAATTTTTTTGAGGTGTGCATTCCGAACATCCTAGATGGAGAGGATATATGGTTGGCTACCCTTTTTTTATTACTCACTCTTCTAGATGAGGTTCTTATACATGGAAATGATGTCTAGAATTCAAAATTGAACTTTTTGTTCAATTTGATGAGGTTGATGAGGAGACTTATAGTGCGGATCCTTCATGGTAGGAGAAGGCATATGGTTGACATAATTTATGTTCATGATACCCAAAAATTCTAGTAATGTAAGTGGTTGAGATGTAATGTGGTAGACCATGTGTATTCTGAGAAATGTGATGGGGTGGCCTAGGTGATTTCGTGAGAAATGTGATGTGGTGGCCTAGCTAGGACATTAGAGTTGTTGCTGAGTCACCGCCTTAGTAGTTTATTTTATTTTTCTTTTTAGAGATTCATTTTAATTTTTCACATTATGAATGAATTGTTGGATGGTTTTGGGTTAAATTTCAAATTATTTCATGCAGTTTATTTGTATTTTATTTTTCCTATCTCCAGGTCAAATATTATAAAAAGGTTAATTCCCACCATTTGTGAGTTTTTTATACCCTCAGTGTTAATCTCCAACTCCAGAACAAATGGAGGAGGGACTCTAGAGTCATTATATCTCTTCCTTTGTTATCATCCTAGGAGGGGTACCTTTATAGTTTGGGTCATGATAGAGTGGTATCAATGGTTTATGTTGAGTGATAGGATGGAGTTTAGAGTTAGGCATTGCGAGGATTGCATGGGTTGGTAGGGAAATTGTTCTATTCGACCTTAGTTTGTGACATAATATGGGGAGACCTATTGAGAAATAGACTTTTAGGGGCCTCATGATATGATGAAAGGACTCTGAGCCTACCAAATGACCAAGTAAGGTTGTTCTTCTCACGGTTTAGAGACCTAGAATATGTACATTCATAATTATTGGTTTCACTTGTGATTGAAAAGGGTCATTTTTTGGGAATTTAATGAATATAATTAATTAAGGCCTTAAAATTTATATGTGTATCTCTGAATTTTATTATGCTTGGGTTTCTTAAATTTTTTTATCTCTTGGTGAATTAATCTTATAACAAGAAATTAAAGACTAAAATACTGAATAATTATCCTGTGCGATTTTTTTAACCCTTGTCGAGGCATGAATGTTTTGTTTTATTTAAAATTAAATAATTATTTGTCATGAATTAAGATTATTTTCATTTTAAAATTCATAACATGATAATATTTTTCCTAATGTTTAAAATTGTTACTGAATAATGCTTAGTGTAATTTTTTGGGAATGGATTTTAAATTTTGAAAACAATTATAAAGCATGTAACATTTAGTATATTTCGTACAATAATACTAAAATTATTGTCTTAAAGACCATTACTAGTAGTATTATAGTTTTCATTCGAGTTAGTAAGCCATGAATTACTTTAATTTTTTAATTTATCATATGTTTTTGTAAAGGACTTATTCTAAAACTTGGGTTTTAAATTTATTTTTTTAAAATTCTTTAAAATAACCATTAATATCATTGATAATTCATATAAATATTTGAAACCATTGACCAGAATAACATTATACTTATTTTTTGTATGATTTTTTTTATGTGTAATCATATGATGTAAGAATGTGTTTTCTTAGAAATTCTTGTCACATGTGATTCTAAATTTTATAAAATGATAAGAATGATCTTTAATAACCATTGGTAAATCAAATTTTTTCCAACTCATAATCTATCTCATTTACCAACCATGGCTAAAAAAAATTATTCTAGATTTTTTTTTTGAATAATGAAATGTAAATATAATTCTAAGTGATTCTTTCTTGTTCATTTTATGTATCTTGCATATGTTCATAAATTATTATAAGGCTAGAAATTTTTTGTTTTAAATTCTTGGTAAATGATAAGAATTACACATAGTATTATAACATGTGAAGCTTTATGATTGATGTTCTAAGGTTAGCTTATGTTTAGTGGTTAATTAGAGCACGTATACAATATGTAAATGAATATGAATTGTGTTTATGGATTATATTTGAACTCTATAAATATATCATGTGTGGTCTTGTATTACAGATTAAGATCGCGCTCTCACAATTTACACAAAACCATGACCTCACGTGTTTTTGTTTTAATTATTCAATTGATTACTTAGTTTATTACAATTTACAAACACAATTCTTAGATCAAATTGAATGAATTACCGTAGCTCAATTATTCAAAATAATTAAATGAAGAAGGATAGAGGTCGATTGATTACTAAAAAGAACTACTCTTCCATGGGAGGTGTAGTCATCATAGAGACGTTTTGCATGAGCAAAGGATTGAAAGGGTAGAACCCAGTCATGTCACCACTCTTGATTCCATCCCAATTAAGAATATTAATAGAACAAGAAAAGGGAAGAATACATAAGATTATTTGATGAAAAATTCAAGAAACAAACATGAATGAATAGAAATACAAAGAAGAGGTGGGAGAGGAGAGCCTTTTTTGGAAGAGAGGTTTTCACAATGGATTACTTCTTCCAAGAGTTGAGAGGGTCTCCCAAGAGACACCCTTTCATCCCCACCTTCCCAAAGCCTTCACCGGACCTCCCAAAGAGTTAAAAATCCCTTTAAATAGAATTTGTGATGGCTAGGGTTATATAACTTTATAAGTGTGAAATGAAAAACTCGGCCAAATATTTTATACCAAGTTTCACCACCTAGTTCTCCTCTAAAACGCGTGAAATGATCGGCCTTCCAGAAGGATTATTTGTTCCAAATAATGTCCCTGAGCGTTCTTCAAAATTTGGGCTCAACCCAAGATCTAATGAAGATGATATGGCCCAAATACAGAACCCATGTCCATCCTACCGAGTCCAGCTCACCATTGGCTTAATGGACCATTTACTCCATCCAAATGCACACTTTAGCTCTAGTGCCCTGAATGAAAGATGTATAAAGGTAAGTTAGGATCACTGTTTCAAAATTTAAAAATAAAATAATAAAAAAAATTATTTATTTTCGAAATTCTACAGTGCACTATAAAGGGTAAAACTAGAATTTTCACCAAATTTTCAAATGAATAATCAAATCCCAAATATTTTAGAAATAAACATATTTAACACAATGTGAGGAAATTATATCATTTATTATCAATAAAATATTCAAAAAAATAGTGTTTTATCACTTCAGTTATTTTATTTGAGAGCATGTTTTAGTTTGAGAATTCTAATATTATGTTGTATATGTAACGGGGAATTTGAATTGAGCACAAGAACCTATCATGTACAATTTTTTTATAAAGTTTGAAGTGTGTTTACTCAGTAACAAGATGATTAGAGGATGTTTTTTACAAATGTTAATAATGATTCATGAGATAAACACATGTATAGGTTTTTTCTTTATCTTGGACATGTGTTAGAGCTATATAAATGCAAGGTGTGATGTTTCACTATCAATTACTTATAAATATTTACTTTTGGGGTTTTATTATTTATTTATGCATTAATGTGTTGATATCACCTAATAAAAACAAGTTTTTGAATTATAATATGAATTCCTAGAGACTTTTTGAGAAGAATATATTTTTTAATGAAGCCTAATACATGGTCCCTTCATACTTTCTAACATGGGAAAAGTTGTGTGATCTTCAAGATGATGTATCTTATTGTTTACAACATTTACCCATACTGTGAATGTTTATTTTTATGTATTTTTATTGATTTAATCACCCACCTTCTGTAAAATTTCAATCACTTAAATCTATTATTAGAATAACTTTATTTTTGAAATCATGGAATTGAGGAAGATGAACCTTTTTTCTGCAACTAAATTGTTATGATGGAAGTGATGAAGTTGTTTTATAATTTTTTAATTGACTGGGTTGTTGTGATTAATATTACATTGTTAGAATTTGTTATAAATTTAAGCATATAAATAAAGATAAACCCCTTACCATATCAAATTGTCTTTTATTTTGGAATATTTTAAAACTATGTCAGAATGTTGGTGTTTTCCAAAGAGAAAAATATCAAGGTGCGGTGGATGGGTCCCTTTGATTTGTATGCACAGAAAAGCTCAATCAATGTTGAAAAAATTACAATTGTTGGTTGATAAATTGTATGTGAAACTCTTGGATTTAATATAATACACCTATGTGAAATAAAAATTGAAAAATTAAATACCTTTTAATTTTTTCATGAGTGTAAACCAAGAAAATATATTTTTGGTAATAAACTTGAAAATTTTTATAGTGGGATAATGTGGATTGTTCTAACCACATTTTATTTTATGATTCATATCATATGTTATGTATGGTTCCCTAATTTGGATGTTATGTGTTAAAATTAACTTATTATGGAGATTTTTTAGAGCTGTGTTATGAAAGGTTAGATATCATGCTTATAATTTTTTATATTTCTTATAATTATCCATGTGGTTTGATATGAAACATGTTTTAATTTTAAATGAAAATGGGGCTGGATAAATTAAAATCTATGATACATGGTGAACTAAATTAGTTAATATTTTTATTGGATTAGTTGTTTAATGAGTAAATGTTTTTGGAAAATTGAAATTTACTTTGAGTATGTCATCACTAGAAGCTCCCTTTATGTTGTGTAATAAAATTTTGTGAGACCCATTTGGAAAAGAAATTCTTTTTTGAAAACATTTTTTCTTAAATAGACTAAAATAATCATTTTAGTAAATAATAATTTATTTAAAAACCATTTTTTAAAATGTTTTTATAGTATTTTCACAAAGAAGATTTTGAAAAATACCATTTTATGAGATAGATTAAAAATAGTTTTCAATTGAAATTATTTTCTCACTTATAATATTTTTCTAAATGAAAGGGACTTGGTGGATATGTTTTTATCAACATTCATTATAATATAACAAGTTTTAATAAAATCGAATTTTGTTATAAAAGTCTAGATGTTAAAGGATCATTTGAAAAACATGATTATGTTTTTGAACTTCTTTGTTAGTATCACATAATGAATTGTAGTATGTAACATATCCAAGATTACCAATAAATTATTATTGAATATTGTTTTTCTAATTTGTTCATGAAATTTTATTCTTGATATGTTCTAAATATTATTAATTAAATCTTCTAATATTATAAATGATGATAAAGAATTTATAAATTTACATTTTATAGTATGATTAAGTAATGTTATTGAAGAGGTAATTATAATAGTTTTTCTCCTACATGAATATATTTGATTTCAATTTAAATCAATTTGAATTTACTATTTCTAAATGTGATTCCTTCTTCTATGTTTGATTGATTGGATATTCATGGGTTTATATTTTTTGGTTTTATGTGTGGTTATGTTCTTGTTTGGGAGCTATCTCTCCTGAGGGATTGTTTTCAAATTGTTTTAAAATTTAGTGTAGCTATAAAATTTGTTCCTCTAGTGGTTGTTATTTTCCAATTATAGAGATAAACTTGAGATACACCTAATGTGGTGGTTGATTTATCCTCCATCCCTTCCCCACATTCCTTGGTTTGTTTTAATTCTAAATGATAATAATTATTTCATATGTATATAATTCAACGGTTCAGATTTTCCTAGTCCCTTACTTTGTTTTCTATTGTGTCAAATAGTTTAAGAGAAATTTCATAAATTTAGAAGTTGTTCAAAAAAATATTTTTTAAATTATAAAGTTCTTTTATAATGGTTTTACAAATTAATTATGTAATTTTATATATGTTTAATTGGAATTTAATTTGGAATTTTTTTGAAGTGATTATAAGCATTTTTGGTATTTTGGGAGTGATAATAATTTTTTTAATAATTATTAATAAGTTAGTATGATTAAAAATATAATATTTTCATGAAAAAGCTTATCCTTACATATTATTTTTATGTTACATAAATGGAAGGAGAAATTTCAATAATCTTTGTAATTGTAAGTGGTACTTTTTATGTGTTTCATACGGTTAAACCCCCTTTTCTTAACATTATCTAAAGGTTAATAGGAATTTGTATAGGATACATAATGGTAACTTAGATCTCCCATGTGATTAGTAAAGTAAGTATTCAACCCATATAACGGTTAGATACTATTTAAAAAGGTTGTATAAAGGGTGGTTATTCCTTGCATAAGAGTAAGCCTATTTTATATTTGGTTGTATATGGGTCTTGAAGTGTTTCTAAAGCCTTTGTAAGGGTATGTTAGAGATTACATGATTTTCATAAGATAATGTTCACAATTACCACAACATTATAATGGTTATCCATGATTTATTGGCTCATATAAGGGTTAGATTCTACTAACATAAGGGTGTGTATGAGCTTCTTAAGGTGACATAATGGTTAAACAAGGCCTATGTAAATGTCAAGATGTATTTTTTCATATTTTTCTTAGGGTAAAAACATGTTACCCATATGTAGTGTATACGAGTTATGAATGAGTATGTTGTTTTATGTAGTTTTTATATTTTCTTCCTCTATTCGGTCTGCAAATCGCGTGAACTCATTTTCAGTTATTTTTAAATACTAAAATCATGGAATGAAATGAATTTGAATTAATTAAAATTTTATCAAAAGTTTTCATAGGTCATAAATGGATCTCAATTAATATTTTTGTTAAAAGATAATTAAATTGTTATTAATTGGAAATTTGATGGAGTATCCAAGGAAAGAAATATATAAATTTTTAAACAACTTTCATTACATCGTTTGAGATCCTACTTGTTTCTATTGAGTTACCATGATCAAAATACCTAATGTTAAAGATTTTAAAACATTATAAAAAATATTCTAAGGATTATCCTACTTCTAGACCTTTATTTTTAGTTTTTATTTGATCTTTCTCTGTCCAACATATTAGATTCATTTAGTTACAAATGAAATTTTAGGTAGGGGATATTTCATCTTTATTATAGTTGTATATGTTGGATGGGTCACTCTTTATCTTTTCCTTTATGAAGATATTATGCATAGGATAAATGAAGATAATAATTGGTTTAATTGAAATCTAATGGAATGGGAAAGGAAACACATGTTTTTATACTTTTGATGTTATTTTTATTGAGATTAATCCTTCTGGATTCCATTATGGAAAACCACACTTATTGGGAACCTTGTTCGTGTTGGAATTGATATGTTTTTGGAAACATTGATTTAGTGATTATTTAATATCACCTTGAATGAAATGTATAATCACTTAAATATGGATAGAAAATCAGTTTCACATGGAAAAACATTGTTTGAGTTATAATTCCCTTGAAAAGTAAATAAATAAATGTGATGAAATATAGTTTTTTAAAGTGAAATAAATTATTTGAAAAGTTTTTGTGATGTGTGGTTGTGATGTGTGCAGTAGATGTGATGAGATGTTATAGTGACACGTGGTGTGTGTGATGAGTTGTGGTTGTGATATGTGGTAGTTGTGATGAGGATGTTTTTGTGATGTGTGGTGGTGGAATTGTGGGTTTTTTGACATGAGGAATATGGTTTGTTTGTACAGGTGATGATTTATGCTAGTCTACCAGTAGTAATGAAATTTTTTTTATAATGAAAAGGAAATGGTATTAGTTGGAATAGATAATGAACTCCCAAATTATAATGCAATATCTGTCTTAAATTGGTTTTGGTTTAATATTAAATAAATAGTCTTGATAAATAAATATTGTTGGTAATTGTAAATCTATATATTAGATTAATTTGTAAAGAAATATAGAATGTTTCATGTGGATTGTGGGAGGATTGTGTGGTGTTATGCGTCTATAATTAAAATTTAAAGTGATAAATATTGTGTGTCCATGTGTGATATTGTGTTTTGGGACGATATTGTTTTTGTGAACCCATAGGTTAGAGTATGTTTGTGAATATTATATCTTTTTTTTAATTTCAATTTCGATAAAAACTCAACCTATATCGAGAAATATATGCCGACACCCAAATATTTATGGTGGAATTTTTTCTAACATTCTATATGGTGCAGATGGATGGATGGATAGCCCCTCTTCCATGCTCTCTCTTCTATGTGAGGTTCTTATTCATGGGTTATGAGGTCCAGGAGTCAAAAGTCAATTTTTGGTTCAGTTTGATGAGGTTGATGAGGTGGCTTATAGTGGGGGTCTTCATGATTGGATGATGTCATGATGTTGATGTCCATATTTTTTACGATGACCTACTATTCCGGTTATGAAAGTGGTTGAGATATGATGTGGGCTCCCATGTGTCTTCAGAAATACGTCATGTGGGGGTCCAAGTGTCTTTGAGCGAGATGTGATGTGGGGGAATAAGTGTGCATAGTATGTTGGGTTGTTAGAGAATAAAATTAGTGGGAATGGTTTGTGGTGTACCATTCAATTAATATTTCTCTTATCATGTTAATATACTTGGATGTGTAATTTGGTGAGAACACCTTGGTGAGGATACGATTGGTAAGATGACCCACTTAGGTGTTATTGGTTCTTTTTTATCATAGGTGAGCTAGCATACTCTTTTCACATGTGCATGATAGGCATTGGGTATGATCCTACTGGGAAAAAATTTTATTCTCACCCCACATATGTACAAACTTACTTGGGTTTCTAGGATGGATTTGGGGTTCTAGATGAATATTACTAGCCTGGAAATTGAATTTTATATAGAGTTTCTACCTTAGAAATTTCTATTCGGTTTTTATTTTGTGAATTTTTTTATTTTTTTACTTTATACATGCATTGTAGGATAGTTTTGGGTTTACATTCACATTATTTCATGGATTTGTTTTCCCGAACCAACCCAAATACCCTAGTACACTGATTATTGATCTGGATCTAACACGACCTCAAGTACGTTCTTGATCCCCATAGGTTGGAAACTAGAACCAGGAATCCAAAAACAATAAAAGGGAATGTTTTTAGAAAAAATATGAGAGGACAAATGATACAAGTTATTATGTCAAAACTACTCAAGGATAAAGTATTATAATCAAATAGGTAAAGAAAAACTCAAAAAAGTAAATCATTAGAGACTTAACATCTATTAATGCGCAACTCAAAGACAACCATTGAAATAAATGGATAAAATATCCACCTTTAACCTCTAGTAATCCAATTACCATGGATCAAGTGCACCCACCACCTCTATGTTCACTTTCTTTATTCTTGGACCTTCCATAAGATAATATACAAATTCTCAAAGGAAAAGAGTCATGTTGTAAGCTAAAAATCTTGGTAGGGTCTCACCAGTTTTTCTATAAAAAATTCCATAATAATAAAATATTTATGATTTCAATGTAAATAAAAAAATTTCTTTACAATCATATATATATTTTCATCAAAACATGCTTCTAATAAAAAATATATAAGATATATCAAAACAAGAATAATTTAACAGTTTATATAAAAACAAGTACATAAAACAGTATGAATGAATAAAAAAGTTCTATAATCAATGGTATGTAATCATCAAATCATAAAATATCATAGAACCATGTTAATAATCTCTATAATATGTTAGTTTCTATAAATAGTATCCTCACACTTCTAATTTATCAACACAACTCAAGATAGGTGTGTATACTCAAATCAACATTCCATTAAGGGATCCCTTTATGGGTAATCAGGCTGAACTTGGTATAGTTACTATTTTCATTATCAATATAATGTTAGGGATTCAGATTCCTAGTGTTATTGTCCCTAATTTAGACTAACTACCCAATTCAATATGTGCTACCAAAATCAATCCATCAATCAATAACTTTTCGGTAGATCATTTATTTTAAAATAATTCATCATTTACAATTCAATTATCCAATTTTCTATTTCAACATGCCATTCTCATTTCAAATTCAAACCAAGGGTTTTTATAAAATAAATTCATTCCAAATAATCCTTCAATTTAATAAAATTTTCTAAAAAATCAACTAATATCATTCCATCAAATTCATTTTAAAATAAATCCATTACATTTCTTAAAATTTTCAAAATAATTTCAATTCCATTGTAATTTTTGTTTTTTAAAAACTTATTGTCATTTTCCAATACCATTTAAATTAATATCAATCCATGTTTTTAACTCATTTAAAATTTGATTTCAAATCAATAAATAAATTTGGGATTCAATTTTAGGGTTAATCATTATGGAACCACCTACCATTAATCACAAAATTAAACCAACAACTAGGAATTACAACAAGAACATAGGAGAAAGAGATCAAGATACCCAAACTAGAATCAAGATCCATGAAAAATGATCTTATATCCACTACTAACATGATTATCTATCACTTTATAAGTATGATATAAGAGGATGATCAGGATAAACCAATGAGAGGAGATTCACTTACTGGATTTAGATCCAATGAGATCACCAGCACTTTGATCTACCAAGAGGATGGGTTAGATGATTCAAAATAACATCTTGAGATACTATAAGTACTAAGTAATTGAATTATGTTTTAATGGGGTGTTTATCTTCTCAAATTTGGCTTCTAGGATTTTTAATTTTATTTTTGGTGAAATTTAAAATAGCATGCATGGTTATCTGGAGAGGCCTCACAGTTTAGAGGAATTGTACGCCTTAACAGTGCACCCTTATTGGAATTTTGGATGGTCTGTACGATTTGGTAGCATATTTAAGAAAATAATGTGCTAACTATGAAAACCATCAATTCATAAGTGTGAATTTTTTATATGGGTGGCCGCACAATTTGGATAAATCATGTGCCACATTCTAGTGGATTATCAAAGGAAGAACAGTTTACTAGGCAAAACCACATGGTTTTCCCTAACTGTGAGACAACCATTCACAGCCCATTCGTCTTTAAAAGTTTTTCATAAAACCTTATAATGACCCTAATGAAATACCCTATCAAATAATGATAAAAAGGGTCACGAAATACATAAAAAAAGGTAACGGTGTGTTACAACCTCCCCCCCCCCATGAATAGTTTTTATCCCTGTGAAACATGTTAAGAAGGTTGCAAATAAAAGAGATAATTCCACTACCCTCTCATCATTTCCTCATGCTCTCAAGTATAATATAAATCAGAACTATGTTGTTATATCACATGGACCATTGTTATCATCTTCACATGAAGAATATTTATCTCAGAATAAACTATCATGATTGGATTCTCATTCATGGATAAATCGGGTTCAACATCAGGATCCTCCCAGCTCAAAACATGAGAAGAGTCATAAATATACTTTTGAATATGTGATACATAAACCATGTTGTGGGTCGAATTCAACTACTGTTGAAGTTCCAAATGGTAAACCATATTTTCCACCTACTCTAAAATCTCAAAAGGTCCCACAAACCTCGATGTAATATTTTACTATTTCTAATGTATGGGGACCCAACCAAGGGGAACCTATTAGGAAAACCTGGTACCCAACCAAAAACTATAATGGTATACATTTAATAACAACATAATTTTTATATTGGCTCTGTGTTGTCCCCACTATCTGATAAATCAACTAAATCTTTGTCATAATCTCTTGTATCAAACATTGTCCAACCAAGGAAGCATCACCTATATGCGACCCTCAAAATAAAGAGCTAAAAGGTCATCTATACAAGGAATAAAAAGCGATATTCTAATAGTGGATTAATAAATTTTGTAATAAGAAAACTCAACCAGTCCCTAAGGGTCATCTCATGCTCCACCAATGTCAAGGACATAGGCCCGAAGCATTTCCACAAAAATCTATATATCCTGTTCTGTATGTACATTTTTCTATAGATGATAATCCATGATCAAATGTACATAAGATCCTAGTGTCTCCTAGATTCCCCCAAAATATAATATGTAAAATGGTGATCCCTATTAGAGACAATATCATAAATAAATCCATGAAAATGGGAAATATCTCACGAAGAGAAATTTCAATTACTCAACTTTGGTGGAATCTATAATGGGTATAAATTTATTCTATTTGGTCATATTATAAATCATAACCCATATCACATTATTCTCCTATGGGGTATGTGTAAACGGAACCAAAATTCCCTTAATATCTCAACTCATATCCAAGTTGAAACTAGAAGAGGGTTAAGAAAACCTGAAGGTCTTTGGTTCTTGGATTTGACCTATTATTAGGTATAATAATAAGAAAGAATTATGGAGACCTCCAATCATATACATTTTTATAGGTATTGTTAAAAAATGAAAATTCTAAAAAAAGATACCCTCAAAATAGAACAACAACTCACCAACAATCTCCCCACAATAAAGAGAGTCCCTAAGGATATAGAATTCTTCATCAATTTATAACACCATAATAATATTTTCAAAAAGGGAAGATGTTAACTAAACATTTTCCAAAATTGTCACAATATAATTCTCTCAAACTCTAAAATACAACTGAGAAAATAGATCCATTATATTCCAGTGTTCTAATAATTATTTCACAGCATGGTCGTAATTTTTTGACTCAAATAATAAACAACGAAATTTTTCTTATAAAGGGTGTAGGTAATTTCAAAATCAAAATATTTCAGATACCTTTCCCATAATTTTTAATGAAGGTTTGGATATTTATTAGATTATATATAACTCAACCTTTTCTGTTCAGAAAAAAATGGTAATCATTTTTCCCAAAAAGTATTTCCACCAACACTTAAGAGTATTAATCATAGAAGAAAGATCAATATCATGGGTTGGATAACTCTTTGTAGTTGGTCTAATATGTATAGATCCATAGACCACCACATGACCACCCAACATAAGAAAATAACCCTATCTCAAACATGATGAATCATAAAATACTATATATATATCCCTAATCAGCCTATATAAGTTTCGACAATACAGTATAATTTAAAATATATTTCAAATATTCAAAATAAGTCCTGAATTTCACATCCTAAAAAAATACTCCCTTCCAAGTGAGAGTGGTCATCAGAGAAACTATCTTTGAGAAATATTTGACAAACCCACAAAAATATCTAGGGAATCCCATGAAGCTCTAAATATTAATAATATTATGCGGTTAATCTCATTTCATAATAGCCTTAACCTCCTCAAGATCAATTTAAATACCATGTTCTAAGACCATGTGTCCCATGAACATCACTTCCCAAATCTAGAAATTAAATTTCTAAACCTTTATATAAATTAGGTAATTTTTCAGTATCTATGTATCTTCTCTTGAATGATTAATGTACTCCTCCTTGATATTAGAGTAAATTGATATTTCATCCAAAAAGACAACTAAAAATGATTTTGGTACTCGTGGAATATCCTATTGATCAGTGTAATGAATACTAAAAGATAATTAGTTAGAACAAATTAGATAATAAGATAATGAAAATGGAAATATATACTCTTGAAGGATGTATTCTAAATTTTAGATTCTTTAATTCTAAACATTTGATAACTAGATCAAAGGAAAATCTTATAGAACTACTTTTCCCATTTCAACTTGTCAATCAGATCATCAATCCATGGAAATCGTTATTTTTTTATTATTATATCACAGTTTTGTTCCTGTTAATCAACACATAGGTGAAGTGTTCCAACAGATTTATTCATAAAGAGAATAGGTGTCAGCCAAGGTGACACACTCGAGTATATGAAGAAATTCTCTAAAATAACACCCAACTGATTTTCCAAATCCTTCAATTTAGCTACTTCGATGGGGTAATATGGAATAAAAACGGGCTAATTAATATGTATTAAATCAATGGAGAGCTCCACCTCTCATACTGAGTAAAACTAGAAAAATCATAAGGAAATTTTTTTGGGAAACTCAAAGAAAATAAAAAGGAAATAATCACTCAATTATTTTAAGTATATGTATAAATAAAAAATAATACTACCCTCACTAACTCTGAAAATGAATGTTTGGATCTACTCGACCTCGGGTCCCATTCTCCCTGAAAAACATAGCACACCCCATCAGGCGCAATATATAAGACTCGTCAAAGCTAACAATCAATTTTGGCCTTATGCACAATTAGTCAATCCATCCAAAAATTTTCATAAAGTGGTTTGATATTAAGAATCATAAAATTCTTAGTAATATCAATCCATAATAAATTGAAAACAATTTAAGGATGATAAATATCATATTATCTCTTCATTCTGAGGGGCATAGTAACATCCATCACCTAAGAAAATTTCTCTACATGAGGGTTTAGCAGGTTCACAAAATGATTCAATATATATGAGTTGAATGAACCATTTTAAAATAATACATTCACTAGATATGAATCTATAGTGATGGAACCTTTTACTATCTTATGTCCCTCATTTTATTCCTCTTGAGAATCTTCCACTACATGAAGAATCTTTATTCTAGATGCCTATGACAAGAAACCCTTATTTATTGGATAATTTTATTGAACAATAGTATTTTTAGGTATTTATGAGCCCATTATATTGTGAGTATCATAAAAGATATGGAATAACTTCTATATGTGTATTCAATGACCATATGAATTAGAAATCTTTGGAGTCTCCGTAAAAACCCGCATTAAATTCCCAAAATTTTAATATTGAAAGAAAGTCAAAGGGCCTGTAAAATGAATTTTTGGAGGTCTAGATGATAACTATTTTTGAAATCAACCATGAGACACACCACTCTTTCTATTTCCATTAAATGAACTCCAGTCAACCCCAACTTACTAGTTATATCATGCCCATCCATAAATACTCTCTCCAGAACGTCATTATAAGAAGTGAATATTATCATAAATACATGAGATTGAATATTATAAGAAGAACCATATCAAAACTTTTGAACTTTCATTTTCTTATTCTTCACTACCACATGAGAAAAATTAATAAGCTCTATAAAATGGTTCACATACTATGTACTGGTTCTATCACCCTACTAGATCCTAAGAAACTCCATGGATTTTTTCAAGACCATTTAATCTAGATAATATTGATCTGTAAAAATAATACTAAAGTATTTCCACTAATGTCTCTCATGTTTATATTTCATAACCATTTAATGCCACCATCACCTACTCGGTTCCTCAAGCTTGAATGTATCACATTTCTCTTTAATCGAATCAGGTATTTCCAAGAACTCAAAAATATGCTCTATATTTTTCAAAAAACCCTCTACCTCTTGAGGATCCTTGGATCCTTGGAAAAAATTTAGCATGTGACAAATAAAATCTGAGGTATTATTCCATGATTCATCCCACCAAGAGTCGACTACAGAAGCCTAAATGAAAATGGGTAAAGGTACCAATCTCCATGCTTGTACAACATGCATCACAATCTTAACAAGATTTTAGTCCACTGGGGGATTCTATTATTGTGGATGATCGGAATATACCTCAAGTGGCCTATTAAAATATCTTCATTGAGGAATAATTCTACACAACATCAATATACAACATTAAAACTTCAACAACGATACAAATTTAATAAAAACCCGATTAGGATTTCAATAACCTTTAATCAAAGGGAGAGAAATGACTAGAATCATATCAAATTATTCATCAAGGACACTTTTCCCAAACAACCATTATGAATTAAGGATCCTTATGATGAGATATTTCTGGGAACTCAATCATAAATACCTCTTATGTCCCAATAATCTAACCTCCTATCTACCAGGATAACCCTAACTACATACCAACATTAAAGAAATGTAAAAAACCTGCCATTGATACAAATTTTTCATGAACCAACTTGGATACCCTGGTACACTGATACTGAATTCCACTCTAATATGGCCTAAAAGGTATTTCCAATTCCTATATATTAGATCCTTGAACCTGGAATCATATATCAATAAATGGGAATTAGTTTTTTACAAAATAGTAGAAGAAAAATGATACAACTTGTTATATCAACACTCCTCAAGGAGAAAGTCAACAATTAAATATGAAAAACATTACATCACCAAAGACACAATATCTCTCAAGATATAGATCAATGAAAACCCATGAAAAAATTGTACCACATATCCACTGGTTACCTCTATCGCTTTTGGTCTCATGAATCAAGTACATCGTCCTTCTCCATGTGGAGCATTCCCTTTTCTTGGATGTGGCATATGATAATCTCCAAACTCTTGAAGGCAAAGGTATTATGTAAGATAAACAGACAAGTAGGGTCTCACCACGTTTTCCATAATCAATTATATAACAATAAACCATTTTTGTATTCAATTTAAATACACCATGGAATGAGATTCATTTAAATATTTTTGACAAAACATGATTCTAATAAAAAATATTTATGATATATAAAAACAATCTTAAATCAACATTTTATATATAAACATTTATATAAAATAATTTTCATGAATAAAAAATTTCTATAATCAATGAAATATAATAATTAAATCATAACATATAATCAAACCATGTAATAATCCCTATGGTATATTAATTTCTAGAAATAGGATCCCCACACTTCTAATTTATTAACACAACATAAGATAAGTGTGCACACTCTAGTCCATACCCCGTTAGGGGATACCATATTGGGAAATCATGATGATTTTTATTTAGTTAGTGTTGTTATCATAAATCCAATACTAGGGAGTCATATTCCTAGTGTGCGTGTCCCAAATTACCATTAACAACCTAGGACAACATGTTCTTCAAAAATCAATGAATAAATACATCACTTTAGGGAGGATAATTAATTTCCATAAATTTCTTCATTTATAATTCCATTTCCCAATTTTTAGTTTCAAAATTCCTTTCTCATTTCGACAACATATCAAGGCTTTCCATGAAATTCATTCCTTTAAAATCATCCTTTAATTTACACTAATTTTTTAAATAATCATAAAAAATCATACTATCAAATCCATTTTCAAATCGAGCCATCATTTATTTCAAAATCCACCCAATAATTTCAATTCCATTGAAATTGGAGGGTTTTCACAAACTTTAATGTATTTTCTAATACCATATCAAATAATTAATATCTAGGTTTCTAAATCATTTAAAATAAATTCCAAATCAATCAATAATGTAGGGTTCTAATGGTACATTAAATCATTATGGAACCACCTACCTTTAATAATGAAATTTTACCTACACCTGCAATGGGACACCAATAAGAATTAAGGAAAAGGATAACAAGAAGACAAACATAGAATCAAGATCCATACAAAATGTGATTATATCAATCAATAACATGATAATATATCAAATTATAAGGAGGGGAAAAGAGTAATATTGGAAGAATCTAATGAGAGTAGATTCTCTTACTGGAAAAAGATTCCATGAAGACACTAGCACTTTGATCTACCAAGAGAATGGGTTGTAGGAGTCAAAATGAATATTGAGATCCTCTAAGGACCAAGGAATCACATTAGTTTTGAATGAGGATGTTTATCATCTTAAACAGGGTTACTATTATTTTTAATTAATTTTCATGATAATTAAAAACCATGTTCTCGATTTACTAAAGAGGCCGCATGGTTATGAGTAACTATGAGCTTTAAATGTTCTCCCATACTAAACCTCAGGATTGGGAGCACATTTTTTCCATATGGTTTGACTAACTATCGGTCAACTATGACAACCCTCAATTTACAAGAGTACATAATAAAGAGGGGTGGCCATGGGGTTTGGAAAAATTGTGTGCCACCTTCTAGTGGATTATCAGAGGGCACATGGTTAGTTGGGACAAATATCATTGTTTTCCTATGTAGGCACCGACTATAAATATCCCCATGGGATTTCACTTTTTTCAAAAACACCAAAAATTACCCCATAGAAAGAACCTATCAATTCATAATTATAATATCTCAGATCCGAGTGTTGCCAAATGGTGCCATGATATCTAGTTGGTCACATACCCTCAACCGTATTCCCCAAAATCTAGAGGCTTCCAACTAGCACTAAGGACCAAGGTATGATATTGGGGTAGCTATTCCATCATGGGCAGAGTATACATAATGGAAAATATGTAGTAAACAATAGAAGAAAAAATAATACCAAGTAGGAATAATATTAGAAGATTGAAACTAAATCCAACAGAAGCCACAATATATATATATGTATAATTCATAGAATATGTACCTATTAAAACATCTAAAAAAATCATAATGATATAAAGCAATACATAAACAAAATTAGAAGATAAAAAAGTAAACACCGGTAGTATCGCAAGCCTCATCTTGATTCCATGTTCTTGAGCACCAATAGTTATCAAGTACCTTATGAACAAGGGTGCTTGACCTTATCTATGCTTGTAATCATATAATTTATTTGGGTCCAAGATCATGACCCAAATAGGGTGTGAGATGAATAAAAATATGCAACCACCAATATATTTGTGCCTATCTGTCAGTGAATATATATATATATATATATATTAGGTAATATGCCAAAAATGAATCAATAAACTAGGAAGTTCACAAAAGTAAAACAATCCTACAATCTTCAATTACATTCATTTAACATTTATTATTCATCCATTGAATCATGTAACCCTATGATCTATCCTAAAATCTATATCTCTTATATAAAGTAACAAATCAGATGTCTCAAAAGACCATCTAAACAATCAAGTTGGACTAAATCCATGCTTGTGCTTTGGCATGCATCTCGTCGTAATCTTTCAATTTTTCACAATAACCATCTATGAAATCTCTCACGGTATAAGCCCTTTCATCCGACATAGCATCAATGAAAATATAACTGACCATGTGGAAAATTTCTCATAGTATAATCCCCTCAAGAAAAATATCTACCCCAAGGCTCTCATGTTCATGTGTAAATAAACTAGAAGTCCTCTCAATCTTCCTAGTCCAAGTATCTAATGTTCCATTGGAAAAATAATAGTGCACAAATCATAAAAAAGAAGCTCATGTAATATATAACTACCACATGGATAAACATTGGAAATTCATAACCAAGGACATTCATATAATCAATAACTCCATCCAAGCAAAACCAAGCATGGAAACAAGGCAAACCTAAGAGGAATTCTAGACCAAATGACCATAAACAATCAATCAAGGGAAACACATCCATGTGGTGTCCCATAAAAAAGGTACATAACTATATGCATAAGCAATTCCACTTTCTCAATTAATCATATCATAGTAGGTAAAAATGAGGTTTAATTATAAGTCAAGCAATACCCAAAAAGTGGGCATACTGAACTTTTAGCACATATAATCCAAATAAAAACAATTAAAGGCACAAACCACCTACCTCTGTGTCTTATGATCGATAATATTGAATTTCGGCCTTTTAATCGTCCTAAAATGGTGTAGATTGGTGGGATTCCAATGCACCCAATAGTGTCTAAATCGGAGATCAAATGGTGAATCAGGAGGGGTTCAGAGTTCGTTAGTCATTCCACAATGCTCCTGTATGAACCATAGCCATAAGAAACCTTTTTTAGATATGAAATGTATCCCCTATCTGTTTTATCAAATAAAAGGAAAAATACATTGCGTTTTCTTTAAAACTACATGTCATTTATTATCCTTGGTCGGCCCCCAACTTATGTGGGTATGCCAGGTCACCACACAGACATGTACTTGGTAGCCACATGGTCAATACATAGGAACTGGTTACATAGTGTGTACTTGGGGATACATGGAATGTACTCCAAAAATTATCTTTCCATCCATTTTACTTACAAAAACCCAAAATAAATATCCATACCTAAAATGAAGATCCTGGTTCTTAAAACTTCCCTCCTTAAAGAAATTCGTCCTCGAGTTCCCCTTCCAAGGGTGGTGAAGAAGAATTTGTGATCAACTCCAGCCACTACAATTTCACATCAGCCTCCCTCTCTCAAGCCTCAATCTGCACTCATACATGCTTCTATAGAACCCGTATCATTGTAACATACAATCCACGGAGAACCTTCATGTTGCGATCCATAATCTAAATAGGGTGATCCTTGAAGGATGCATCCACATCCAACTCAACCTCCTTGGGTTGAAAAACATGAGATAAATATGAAAAGTAATGTCATAACATAGAAAACATGAAATATTTCATGCATAGCCTGATACCTATGAAGTAATTTCAACGGATAGGTAACCGGAGAAACTTTATCCAAAACCTCAAACGGACCTATGTATCTTGATGAAAGATTTTCATGTCTCTTAATCCTCTTGTGTCCCAACCTCAGTGTGATACATAGGAAAACCCGATCTCCAACCTCAAACTCCATAGTATGTCTCTGTCGATCGGCATAATATTTCTGGTGAGATTATGCAATATCCATCCTCTTCCGAATCAACTTCACACTCTTAGTGGTATCCTAGACAAGATGAGGTCCCAACATAGCTACCTCTCCAGTATCTATCCAACATAGGGGTGATCGGTAAGTCCTAACATAAAAATCATCATAAGATGCCATCTGAATCATCGCCTGAAAATATTTTTGTAGGAAGACTCCAATAGGGGTTTTTTTTTGAAAGAGCCCCCAAAATCCCTAATTCATTCCCGAAGAATGCCCTCCAAAACCTTGATTGTGTTCTTGGACTATCCATATGTCTTGGTAAGGTAAGATTTACTCAAAAGTACATGTGTACCCAAATCCTTCTATAGTCCTTTCCAGGCATGATAAGTAAAATAGAGATCCTTATCTAAAATGATAGAGTGGGAAATCACGTGAAAATATACTATCTCTTGGATCATACAATCTCATCAAAACTGATGGTTTCCTTGATCGGTAGGAAATGTGAAACTTTCAGGAGTTCTTCAAAAACAACCCATATATCATCATTTCCTCAAGGAAAGCTTGGTAAACACGTCACAAAATCCTTCATGACATCATTCCTCTTCCACTCGGGAATGGGTAATTTCTATAAAAGCCCTATCAATTTTTGATTCTCTCCCTTCACCTGATGACGGGTGGAACATCTCATAGAAAAACAAGATACATCCCTCTTCATGCATGACCACAAGATCTGAAAATGTAGATCTCGATACATCTTGGTGAGACCATGATGAACTTCCAATACTAAGACATGAAAATCTCTCAATATCTCCTCACGTATGTCTATTGACACCCATATAGGACCATGAAAATGAAAAACATCATCTTTCCCTATGGTCCACCCAAGAGTAGGGTCCTCTCCTTACACACTATTTTGTATGACTAGGCCTTCAGAATCTGATAGCTACCTTGTTTTAACTTGATCCAGTAGAGTAGAGGTAATAGTTATAAAAGAAAAAATCATCTTCTCCTATTTGTCGTGAACCTCCAAATGAATCTCAGAGAAGATAACCATAAGATTCCACTCACTACTAGTCTCTTGAAATGTCGATATCTGAGTACTCATACCCAACACATCATCCAATGCATTTCCTTTCCTAGGCATGTTGTCAAGCTCCAAGTAAAAAGGTTGAGGGTACTCAAACCACCTTTTCTATATCAATTTCATATCATGTGGAGTAATGATGTAATTGATGATTTTTTTTAGTGTATACCACAAAATGCACTCCCAAAAGCTAATGTCTCTTACAATGCAATGTGTGTACAGCTGCAGCTAACTTGAGATTGTGTGTCTGGTAATTCCTCTCATGTGGCCGCAACAACTAAGACACATATGAAACTACTCATTTACCCTATATAAGAACTAATCCATGCCCGATACCTAATGCATTTTAGTAAATAGTGTAACAATGGCCCAGCTCTGAAAAAATCAGGATTAGTGCTACAGTCAATCTTCCTTTCAGCTCATTAAAGATTGAATCGCATGAATATATCCACAAGTACTTCACATAAATCCTAGTCTGGCCCCTCAGCGGTGCTACAAAGTATGAAAAGTCTTGAATAAAGCCTCTTTCATAACTATCCATCCCCAAAAAACATCGTACTTAAAGTATGTTCTTTGGATGCTCCCAGGAAATTATCACTCTCACCATCTTTGGGTCTACTAATACTCTTATCTTTGAGATGACATGACCCAAGAAATGAATATGGTCCATCCAAAAGTGTCATTTTGTGATATTATCATATAAATAATGATCTATCAGTGTACTCAATATGAACACAAGATGGATGTAATGGTTGTGTTGAGTGTGAGAGTACACCAAGATATTTCCCATGATTACTACCACAAAATAATCCAAATAAGGATGAAACACTCTGTTCATCAGTGCCACGAAAACTACGTAAGTGTTCGTGAAACTGAACGACATAACCAAATACTCAAATGGAACATACCTTCTCTGAAATGCTAAAGGAGGTATATATGATTGTCTGACATGCAATTGATGATAACTAGATCTCAATTAAATCTTTGAGAACACATGTGGTCCTCAAATCTGGTCAAAGAGATCATAAATCCTCATCAAGGGATATTGATTTGTGACCATCAACTGAAGCATCTTCCGATAATCCACACAAAGTTTGACTGTACCATTCTCCTTCTTTACAAAAATGATAGGAAAATCTGAAGGTGAAGTACTGGGTCAGATAAAACCATTTTTTTTCAACTCCTCTAACTACTTATTGAGCTTCTCTAACTGTAGTGTATCCATCCTATAAGTAGTAATGGACACCAGTACCGCTCCTGACACAAGATCAACAGAGAAATCAACCTCTCTTCCTCAATAGGTAAAATTGAAAAAAATTTTGGGAAGACATCCCTGAAATGATTCACCAATGGAGGAATGTCCATCTGTGAAGTCCCTTGATCATCCAAATATAAAATAGCAATCTGGTCTTTGATTTATCTTGAACCATGATACTCGGGTCCAACTATGCTCGTCTGTACATCTCATTCACCCTTATGTAGAAAAGACTTGCCTGTTGGTGACGTGAAACTCACCCTACTGCGATAGAAGTCAACAAAGGCCTGAAAGGAGACCAAACAGTCCATTCCTAGAATGAAATCGAAGCCTTTAATCTCAATGAAATAGAGTTGCCATAAGAATTTACACCTACCAACCGTAATATTACACTCCTTGAACTGACGTACACTGGTCTTCCTAATCCTCAACGGAGTGTCTAGCATAATAACATCATCATATGTAAAGATAAAGATACCAAGTCTCTCAAAAATGAAAACAAATATTAAACTATGAGAATCCCTATATCAAAATGATTAGAAGATAAAACTAAGGAAACTAGAATCATAACTCTAACCATAGAGGGTCAGAGTTCTTACTCTTGCTGAGTCTACTCCATCACAAAATTCTGAACTGTACCACAACCCTACAATCCTGCCTGGCTACCCTCAGCTGATCCACCCTGATGTCACAGGAAATATGTTTTCTATATACTATATCCACGACCACCTCCTTATCTTGAATGGACTAATGAACTCCAATTCCCTAACTGATGAGCATCTGGTGGCCCTGCTCCGGTACGTGGAGTCATAACAGGTCTTATCTCCCTAACTATAGGTGAGAACATCCTGCAAAAATACCAAAGATGTTACATCTTTCCATAAGATAGGCACTCGACTTGGTCTCTCAAGCATGGTGGTCTTTTGTGCCCACTCTTCCCCAACTGATAGAACCTCACCTGGATACCTTAATATACATTGCGGTAAATATCCCTACATTGAATCCTACTATCAGTCAAAGGAGTACCATCCATGTATGCTGACCTGCCCTAGCTCACAGCTCCAAACTCCCTCATATTATGCTTGATAATCAGCACTTGGTTTACTATTAATGTCCCTGAATTCAAATTGAAAACATTCACCTACAATTGGATGTCGTACATGAGACCATCCTCAAATTGCCTCATAATTAGTAACACATCACCCCTCCCAATAAAGGTGTGAAGCACTAAATCTCTTTAAAGTGAGAATAATAGTCCATAACTAAAAGAGAAACCTACTCAAAATGCATAAACTCCCAAGCTATGTCATCCTCAATGTCTTGAGGTAAAAGTAATCCTTGAAGGTCCTCTAGAACTCTTCCCAAGTCATATCCCAATAACTTCCCGCGTATGAGATAAAATTCCTCCATCTCATGGCAGAATCACGTAGCATGTAAGTCACTAGCTTCAATATCCACTCATGATGTGTCTCTAGATGCTTGCAGAAAGAAATAATGGCCTCTGACCATGACTCTGCAGTCTGTGGTCCTCCATCCCCTAAACAATTGGGAGGATGTTGGCACTAGAATACCTACGTCAATTCTTCAATAATAGGGCCAGGATGTGGGGATCCTAGAAAGGTCTGTATCATTCTCATAAATCCTTCATGGAACCGCGCATTAGAACCTATTTATTATATAATAGTTGGTTCCAAGATGGGTAATACGGGAGGATCTTCTTGTAGTCCTTCATCTTCCATTTATGGTGTTTGATCATCATGTTTTACCTGGGGTAAAATATGAGGACATCTTATTGGCATAAATCTAAAAGGTCAAGTGCACACCTTAGCATTAGATTAACTAAAAATGCAACTCCGAAGTTCATAAATGGAATAGGTGAATGGAAGAATTGATATTTTTTCAAAAGGGTTAAATTTCTAATCGAACAACTACATGGAATTTTCCATTAATCATTAACATGGTCATGTACCTCCTCCAACATGGTCATGTGACACCCCATACACATGGTGTGTTCTTCCTGAGACACGGCGTGTAGAACAAAATGTTTACCAACCCTGTGTTTTCTAGGTTTTCTAGACACCAATCCTCTAAAAGATTTTACAACCCCCAAAATAATAAAATTTGGTCAAGTTATGCCAAGTTCAAATTCTTGAGAGCCCATACTCCCCACTAATCAAATATTGGCATCCTTATATATCACATATCATAACAGAATTAAATTAAAGTACAAATATGATCCAATAAATTCTAAACCAAGTGGGCCATAATCCACAGGTCCCATGATCGAAACCTGGATCTGATACAACTTTGTAATGTACAGGATCTAGGTGCCACCAAAAGGTTCCCCAATATCCAGTTGGTCACATATCCTCAAGATCATTTCCTAAATCACTAGAGGCTACCAACTAGTAGCGAGGGATGAGGTGTGATATTGGGGAATCTATTCCCTCATTGGAAGAGTATACACAATAGAAAATAGATATAAAATAATAGCAGATGTAATAATACCAAAAAAAATAATTGTGGAATAATGAAAGGAAATCCAACAGAAGCCACAATATATATATATATATAAATATATATTATGCATTGAATATTTATATAAGAAAACATCCAAACAAGTCACAATTCTGGAAAGAAATATAGAAACCAAAGTACAAGAGAAACAAGTAAAGTCTAGCAGCATCAAAAGCCTCATCTTCGTCCCATTCTATTCATCTCGAACTGTAATCAAATACATGATGAAAATGGGTGTTTTCCATTATCTATACCTAAAATCATATAATCTATTTGTATCCAAGATAAAGACCCAAACTGGGTGTGAGATGAATCCCAGTATTCAACCACCATGGGATCTGTAACTATCTATCATTGAATATATATAGCAGGTAGTATGTAAAATATGAATCAATAAACTAGGAAGTATTCAAAAGTAAAACAATCCTACAGTTTTTAATTACATTCATTTAAAATTTATTATTCATAAAATGAATCATGTAACCCAAGGATATAGCTTAATATTTATATCCCCTATGTAAATTAACAAATGATACATCTCATAAGACTATCTAAACAATCAAGTAAGAAAAAATACAGGATTGTTCTTTGTCTTTGAAGACACATCAAAATCATTCAATTATTCCCAATGACCCTCTAGGAAATCTCTGATGGTTTAACTTCTTTATTCCAACATAAAATCAAGTAAAATATAAATGATCACATAGTAATTCTCTCATGGCCTAATCCCCTCAGGTAAAATATCTTCATGAAGGATCTCATGATCTAGTGTGAATAAACTAGGAGTCCCCTTAATCATCCTAGTCAAAAGATCTCATGGTCTATTGGAAAAATAATAACATGAAAATAATAACAAATAATCTCATGTAATATATAACTACCACATGGATAATATTTCTCAATGTATATCACAGGCATTTCAAATAATCAATAACTTCATCCTATAAAAACAAGGCATGGAAACAAGGAAAGGCTAACATGCATTCTTGACCAAACACCCATAAAAATCAAGGGAAACACACCCATGGGGTGTCCCATAATCAAGGTACGTAACCTTATGTATAAGCAACAACCCTTACTCAATTAATCAAACAATCGAAGGTAAAAATATAGTTTAATTCCAAGTCATGCAATACCCAAAATGTGGGCATGCAGAACTTTTAGCATATATAATCGAAAGACAAACAATGAAAGGAACAAAACACCTACCTCGATGTGGTATGATATATATAATTGAACATTGGCCTTTTAATCAGCCTAAAATGGCATATATTGGTGGGATTCCAATGAACTTGAGAGTGTCTCAATTGGAGCTTAGATGGTGAATCTGGATGGGTTCAGAGTTCGTCGGTCATTCCACATCGCTCTTATACAGACAATGGCCAAAACAAAATTTTTTCGGATATGAGACATGACCCATCACCGATATATCAAATAAAAATAAAACTACATGGAAATATATTTAAATCTACACTTTGTTTAGTATCCTTGGTTGACCCCTAACTTAAGCGGATCATCCAAGTCACCACACAGCCATATACTCAATAGCCACACGGTCAACATGCAGCTATACGTGAAAACTGGGTACACAACATGTACATGGTAATACACATCATGTACTTAGAAAATTAACTTTCTTTAATTTTTCATCAAAAACTACCCAAAATCAAGATCCATACCTAAAATGAAGATTCAGGTTCTTTCAATGATCAAAACAAGGATCAAGAAATAAATGAATTAATGAAATCATATTTTATAGTCTTTTATTGTTGACTAATCCTATCTCTAAATCCTATATTATATAGACATTAATGCCTTGTATATGTTAGATTTTTATACCCTTGTATCCAGTCGCTAACATAAGGCCGACATCAGGTAGGACTCGGGGGGGTTGTTATCTGTATTCCTTCCTTATCATCCATATAGGGAGGGGATCATGAAATTAATTTTTGTACATACAAGTTTATATTTAGTTTTATCACTTTATGTATTGCATTAAATGTACTGGGACTTCCACTTTACTTTATTCATGGTTTTGTTTCATGGATCTTTTCATTTTACCTCTTACTCCTTAAATTTTATAATGGGTAATACCTCCCATGTTTGTGATTGATATACCCTCAATTGAAGTCGTTAACTTATTTCCTACTATTGGTGGGCTTCAAGGGTCATTATCTATCTTCCTTTGTTATTTGTCCAAGATGGCTAATTTTGATGGGAGGGGTCATGACATAGTGATATAAAAGGTCTATAGTTGAGAGATTGTATGGGATATGGAGTTAGGTACTAGTGAGGATGAATTCATTAATATGGAAAGAGTGTTAAATGATCATAGTACTTGTTGTAAATAAGGGATACCGATTAAGACATGATATTTTATGGCCTCCTTTGATCTGATGCAAGGACCTTTTAGTTTACTATGCTTGATAAGTTAAGTGATGTTTATTAGAAGGTCAAGATGTTGATAAGGATCACACATCATGATGTCTTTTTCCTATGATTAGATTGGGTAGAAAATGGTAAATAGGTTACAATAAATTAATGAATAAATTACATAATTTATGGATGTTATTTTTGTTGACATAGATCCATGGATTATATTGAGTAATTATGTTTTGATAATTATAATATGACATATTTTGATTAATTATAATTTATCACAACATTTTTAACTGTCCTATTTCGTTTCTATCATGTATCAATTAAAATATGTTTATCTCTTCTTATTTAATATAATTTAAAATATCTAGATATATTATGTTCTTGTTTATTATAACATGTTATATAAAGGTTTAATGAATAGATCCTCAAATAATTATTTCATTTAAACCATTAAATATATTTTTATATGTTTTTATTGAGTTATGTAACAGTAACATTATGCTTATATGGGTTAATTAAGGGTAACATGTGTTTTCTAGAGTTATATTAAGGTAACCTTATGTTTATTTATGTTGTGTAAGTGTAGAAGTGATTATTTAGTTCTTTGATAAAGGTAACATTGAGTTTACATATGTTACGTAAGAGTAACCATAATTTTTTATGGTAATGTAAATGTAAGAATAACTTTATATGGTTTGTTTAATGGTAACCATCACTTTTTATTTTTCATTTAAATATACCCTTCAAATCTAAATAGGGTTGTAAAGGTAGTTATATAGTTCTGTAAAGGAAGAAAAAAAATTCCAATTGTTGTGTAAAGATACAAGTGTGTTTTAATTAAAAACATTAGGGTACCAAGACATTTTTTAAACCCACTTAAGGGTAACCTAAAACTCATGTAAGGGTAAGCAGGGTTATCTAATAGCTATGTAATGCTAGAAACCCATGTACCGATAGAATATTGTTACTCTTAAATAGTGTGCATATTTCAAATAAGGGTAGAAAAATATTTCCTATGTGAATAATATTGGTAACGTGGATCAACTACATGGATGGCTTCAACTATGTGGATCATTACAACTATATGGATGGTTTTTTCTATGTTCTAAGTAATCAACAAAATGGTAAATATGACTACATGGTGAATAATGTCTATGTGAATATAGGATAAGTGAAATTATATTTGTGGTTTTGAGATTTTGTAGATATTATTCTAAAAATATTTGAATATACATGATTTTTTATAAACTTTTACATTTATACCTGTGGTAAATCAATTGTGAATATTCTTAGTGTTTTAATTATTATAAAATTAATTAATAATTTTTTTTAGAATCAATGAAAACTTATTTTAAAATTTTTTATGATAAATTAAATGAGATCTTCTAGTGATTTATATTTTTTTAATTTTTTTTTGAAATTGTGGAATGAGAATTATTCAAATTCAAACAAGATGAAATTTGAAGGATCAATCATGAATATTATTATGTTCGTATCTTAGGTTACTAATGTTGCTATATTAATTGATCTAACAAATTTCACTTTATAATCTTTACATTTTTTTAAAGATACTATGGAAGACTGACATAATTATTATATATTAATTTATTCATGGAATATTATATAGGAAACAAGTGTGGAAAACTCTGAATTAGTTCATTAGATTCACATGCATGATTTTTCTCTTGGAAACAAAAATATGAAATAGTCTTTGAATAGTGTATATTTTTTCCATATATATATATATAGTGATTTGATTGAACCAGTTCAAGAGAACATGGACAAGGATTTTTTTTATGTTGCACAAGTTTTTCAATGTTTAGTGATAAACTATATCTCCCATCTAAAATAAAATTATATGATTCTTTACTATTAGATATTTTTTAGCTTCTTCAACACTAAGACTATGAAGAATTCATCTAGATTTGTGGTTTTACTTCTACCTATTATTTTTCTATGAGTATTATTGTAAGGGTTTATAATTCCAATTTAATGTTTGGATTTTTGGTTGTGAGTCACAAATAAAATTTAGGCATTGGGATGTGCATCTAGGTTAGAAAAAGGTATATTATTAAATTTTTTCCACTATGTTGAAAAATGATGGTTTTTTAAGGTTATGGGGGGAAAATGGATTTGTAATTGGGTTGTGACTCTAGGTTTTAAAAATTCATTATAATATTCCATTATAGTGGTTATTGTGGGTGTCATGTCTCTCAGTTCATGAGAAGTTTGAAGTGTGGAGTAAGATCATTTATATCTAATCCACTATGAAAATATCATGTGTTATTTTTTATTTATATTTATTCTATATAAAATAAATATCTCTATTATAACTTTAAATTTAAATTCATTATAAAAATTCCAATTCACCCCCCCCCATCTTGTCTATTTTTTCATGTTTACTCTAGAATAACAATTTGTATCAAATGGCTAACCCCTATCATTATTTTTTATTTGTGCTACCAATTTCCAGACATAAGTATTGAGGGAAAAAGATAATAATTAAAATTTATGGAACAAATTTGAAAGATTCATTCATACATCAAAGATCCCCTCATTGGATGGTACTGAATATGGATACTAGAAATTTTGGATGGAATCATTCTTAAAGTAACATAGAATTGATCATTAGATAATCATGATGAAACCATACAAGATGTATGAAGACGAACATGAATCATTATTTTATAATTATGTGGTAACGTATGTTTTGAATTAGAAGGTGGTGACTATATTATATTGTGTAATAAATAGAATTGTGTAAATCCATGTATATACATGTAAAACTACTCATCCCATTTGTAAAATTCATTAATTTACATATCTTGGATTAGATACGATTATTATAACTAATTTATGTCGGTTGAAAAATTAATATCAATAATTTTAAATGGTTAAAGATGAAATTATTAATCAAATATTCCATATATTTACTAGTATTTTAAATATTATTAGTTCTTTAAGAGAAAATTTGGGAAATTTTATTTTTATTAAAAGATTAATTTGAGAATTTTCTAATAAGTGGAATGCTAAAAATGTTTTTATTGATGACGGAAAGAACTGTAAAGAATATATGAATTATAAGACCATTGTATCGTTGTTTCAATATGAGTTAGAAACTAAAAATATTATTATCGAAGATAATTCAAAGAAAAAGGGAATATATTTTAAATTAAATGTTTCTACTTGTTCTTATGATTTTGATAGAAAAATTAGTGAATGTAATGATAATGCATATGTTACAGAATGAGGATATTAAAAAGAGAAAATGTATTCAAGGAGATCATGAAAATATTATCCAAAATTTGAGAAGAAAATTTTTCATTTCATTTCTAATGATTCTTCAGGTGTAATTTCTTATGTGTGTAAAAAAATGGGTTATATAAATCAGGATTTCCCAAGATTAAGGAAAGAAAAAATAAGAACATGTTTTATAAGATGTAAAGAAATAAATTGAAGTCAGAAGAATTTTCACTGTGGATTAATGTTCTGTTGAAGAATATGGTTCAAAAAAGGATGTGTAAAACATGTTCTTAATGGATCCACTAAATAAAGTAATTATACTTATTATTCTTCCACTATATCTAAATCTAAAAAACCCCATTGTAGAGGAATTACATAAAGTGGTTGAAATAAAATATCACTGGTTTATATAATAAACTTAAGATTCTTCGTAATAGTGTTCTTAAGGATAATGAATTGATGAATAAATATTACTATGATGGTTTAAAATCAAATATTACTTATTTTAATTTTGCATGTAAAAATTTAGAAAATGATCAAAAAAATAAAAAAAATGAACTTTTTGATAGAGAAAATTTAAACAAAGAAATTTATTTGATATCAAAGTTCCATGAAAATAAAATAATGTACGCTAAAATTATTTTTAAGAAGAATGTATAGTTTAAAAATGAAATTTAAAGATTATTGTCAAATCCTTCCATTTTTGTTCAAGGTAGAGAAAAATTTAATAAAATTATGAGTATAAATAAAATTAACAATAATATTTATAGTCTTGATTATGAAAAAAATTACTCAAAATTTAAAAGACTTTATTTGTTAAAAGCAACAATATAAGTACATCTACTATTATATGCTTTAGATTCCAAATTAAATATAATTATTAAAATGGGTACTCCATAATATTTTTAAAATATTTTAAATATACTAAAACTTTTATTTGAAAATATTGTTCTTATATATTTCCTATAAATATTTTTTTTAAATATATATGGATTTCCAAGAATTCATATGTTAATCCCATTTGAACAAATTTTTAAGGGAACCAAATATTTATTATATTTTTTTGTTGTAAATACGTCTTATGAGAATAAAAAAATATGTTTGGTAAATGGATATTTGATGTTAAAGACATATTACTTATGATATATAAAATTTTTTATCATTCAATTGATGTGATCGAGGTAATGATACTTTTGGTGATAATTCTAAATGAAATTTGAAATGCTTCAGTGAGGTTATAATTTTTAATTTTGTTTTTATTTCTAAAGTTTTTTTGTTGATATATTGAAATATAATTTAATAATAATTTATCATTTATTTTATGATGTAATGATTTTTTTAAATTTCAGAATGATAAATTCATTTTATTAAAAGTTAAATCTATTTTTTTATGAAAATAGAAAATAAATAATTTATTAAATAAATCTTTATTAGATTACTAATAAAAATGTAAAATGATTGAATTTTATAAAATATGATAATATTTTGTGGAATAGTAGGTTTGGAAATGCTAATTTAAAGATAATAAAAATGTTTTCCAAGAACCAAATAGGTCTATAACTACATGAACTTAATGTGGAAAACACTTTTATTTATGACTCTTACTTAAATGGTAAAAGAAATAGAATAATTTTATAGTTAATTAAGATAGTAAAAATTATAATACATCTTGATCTTATTCATTTAGAATTATTTGTTCCTATATAATATAATAGTTTTAGTGGTAAGGGGTATTATTTTTTCATTATTTATGATTTTACTATAGTATATGGGTTTAAATACATAAAATATTTGAATCATTATCTAAGTTTGACACTTTTTGTAAATTGGTTCAATATTAGAATGTTAAATCAATTATAACATACCATGTTAGTGAATTCCAAATTCTCAAATTTATCTAATTTTCTGAAAAAAAAAATTGGTATTTTCATACTTTTTCCCCTTAGACATCATAAAAAAATGTTGTAGTATAAAGGAAAAATAAAACTATTCGAGAAATTTCTAGTACCTTTAAAAATGAGTTTAATCTACAAAAATATTTTTGGGGAGAATCTATGAATACAAATTATTATGATATTACTGTAATTATATAAATAAATTTTTTGAAAATGAAACCTTATGAGCTTTAGAAGCATAGAAAGCCTAAAACTATCTATTTTAGTGTTTTTGGGTGTAATGTTTTTATTTCTAATACTATGTTTGTTTTAGATATATTTGATGAAAAATATGATAAGGATATATTCATAGTATATTCAAACAATAGTAAGGCATATAGATTTTATAATAAAAGAACCATGTTTGTTGAATAATCAATTCATTTTATGTTTAATGGAAAATATTTGAATAAAATAGATGATGATATTGATCAAAATGGGGATGAATTTGGAGATTTAAATTTTTAAGAGTAGTAACCTCAAGATAAAAATTCACATTTTGAAGGGGGTGGATATTTCATCTCAATCTAAAATTTTCATGAAAATTTTATGATGAATCAAAGAGATCATCATATTGATAATTGATTAGAAATGTTGATTAAAATTTTCAAACTAGTAAATCTATTATCAATATTTTCATTTTTCATTCTTTGATTCCTGTTTTTTTACCTAATAATATTAATGAATTTTAAAATTATTCTAAAAATATCTTATTTAGAAAAGATCAGTTATATAAGTTCACTAGAAATAATGTTTATACTTTAGTTGTTCCACCAAATGATTCACATGTTATTAGAACAAAATGGATCACTAGAAAAGAACATGAATAATTGGGAAATATAGTTAAAAATATAGATTTATTAGCTTCTCAATGATATTTTAATAAATAAAGTGCTTATTTTGAAGAATCATTTTCACCCATTAAAATATTAGAGGCAATTAGAATATAATTAGATTATACTTATTTTCCTGGAGTTAAATTGTTTTAAATAGATGTAAAACACTCTTTTATAAATCATTATATTTTTCAAGAAATATATGGTAGAGAGTTCTCTAGTTTTGAAAATGAAACTCATTTTGATCATGTTTTGAAACTATATATGGATTTATAAAGTTTTAAACATGCTCATCGTGACAGGTATGAAAGGTTAACTAGTTTTATTCTAAAATATTTATAACGGAAAGGATGATCAAACACTGTTTATTAAGAAAAATTGTAATGATATTTTAAATGTAAAAATTTATATTGATTATATTATTTGTGGATTGTCATGTGGAAATATTTGTAATAAATTTTCAAAATTAATAACTTTTGAATTTTATATGATTAAGATGGGGGATTGAAATTTTTTCTTGGTTGGAAAATATTTCAAATAAATGATGGTATTTTTCTAGTTAAGAGGTTTGGTTTTGACTCTTTAAATAGTAAAATTACTCCCATGAGTACTACATAAAAATTAGATTTAGATATATCTGTAAAATCTATTTATGTTAAAACTATAAATGAATTTATGGAAGTTTGCTGTACTTAAATTATTCCTGACCTAATTTAATGTTTTCATTTTTCATGTGTAAAATATTTAAAAGTGACCCTAATGAAATACATATTAACTATATTAATAGGATTAATAGATATTTTGAAGGATCCTTGAATCTTGTTTTATATTATCCTTCTAAAACTAATTTTATTTTAAAATCTTGTATGATTTTGATTTTGGTGTATTTATGATAAATAGAAAAATAACACCAGTTATCTTCCATTTACTTAGAAACTTTTAGTTTCTTGGGCTTCAAAGAAACAAAATTTTCTTTCTTTCCTAACTAAAAAATCTAAATATATTGTTTATGAAAAAAAATTCACGATCATTGTGGTTTCAGAAATCACATTCTAAATTTGGTTTTTATTTTTATAAGATTACTATTTTATATTACAATATTTATTCTATTTTCATTTCCAAAAATAACTTACATCACTTTAACAATAAACACATTGATGTTATCTTTCAATTTTATAGATATTGTGTTCAAAAAGGAAATATAAAATTCTAGTTTATTTAAATAAAAAGTCAAAATGTAGATATATTCACTAAGCCCCTTAAATTTACTATGTTTTAGAAAAATTAGTTTGAACTTGGTATGATATAGATTTAAATTAAAATTTATCCAACATGAATTTATAGGGAGTTTTTGTGTGTTTATATAGAAAAATATTTATATTTACATGCAATCTATAAAATCTAAAATCTGGTTTTTCATTTTTAGTATTTAGAATTTTTGTGCCTGTTTTTTTGTTATATTACTATTTAATGTCTTATGATACATACTAGTTGATTTATATTTAATATTTAAACATTCAATGTTTATATAATATTTTTTTATGAAGAATTTATAATTATTATTTCTATAAATTTTTTAAAATATTTCACACTACATACAATTCAATGTCTTAAAAATGGAGGGTTTTTTGTGGCACTTTGACACATGTTTTTAAATATATATTCATAGTAATTTTTTGATTAAATATCGTTTTAGGTGGATATGTATTATTTATTAAACATTATCTTTTTGTAATTTCAAAATGAGAGATTGTTTTTGAAATTATTATTGGTTTTATAATTATCAAAAAGGTGGAGAATGTAAAAGTGTCTTATTGGATTACATTGACATATTTGGTTACGATAATAAAATAATATCATATAATGATTAGTTATAATTTATCATAGATTAATTAAGAGTTAGGGTTTTTTATTTCATGTATCAATTAAAGTATATTTATCTTTTTTTATATCTTATCACTTAAAATATATTAGAAATTCATCTTTAAATTTTTTAAAATATATTCTACAAGTTTCATGAAGATATCCAGGGAAAATTAGGCCGTTTAAACCATAAAATATTATTTATACGTGTTTTTATTGAGTTGTAGAAAAGTAAAAAATATATATGTTATATAATGGTAAATTATTTTCATGGATTTATGTAATGGTAAACTTATGTTTATATAGTTTGTGTAAGGTTATAATTGATTTGTATGGTCTTGTGTAATGGTGACATTGATTTTACGTATGTTATGTTTGGGTAACCATAAGTTTCTATGGGTTATGTAATGGTAAGAATAACATTCTATGAGTTGTAAAAAGGTAACCCTCAGTTTCAATTACTTACTTAAAGGTTTCCTTTGAATTTTAATAGTTGTATCAAGGTAGTTATATAGTTGGGTAAACATAGATAATAAATTTTAATAGTTACATAAAGGTACCATATTTTTTCTATTACTTTTGTAAGTTTACCAAAACATTTTCAAAACCCATGTAAGGGTATCCTGATCCTCATACAATAGTATGCAGGGTCCCCCAATATCCACATAAGCTTCGTTACCCATGTAAGGGTAGAATATTGTTACTCCAACACAGCACATATATTTCATGTAACGGTAGAAAAAAATTTCTTACCTGAATAAAAATTGAAACTTCAATTAGATACATGAATTATTTTGAATTTGTGTATGGTTTTGGTTATATGGATGGTTTTATCTATGTGTTGATTAATCACATATATATTAAATATGGATACTTAGTGAATAATGTCTACATAAATATGAGCTATGTTGAATAAAAAATGTGGCACTACAAGTATCTATGTACTATTATGAAAACCTAGAAAGGTACTTTATTTTTCATATTATTTTATATTTCCACTTACTAGAATTATATTATGAATATTCATATAGTTTCAATTATTATAAAAAAACTTTTAAATTACTTAGAATCTATGAGATGTTTTTTTAAAAAAATTTATGATAAATTAAATGATATCTTCATGAGATTTATAATTATTGATATTTATGATGAAAATTATGGATCTTGGAATATTTAAATTCAAACCGGATGAAAAATAAATTGTCAGTCTTGAATATTATAGAAGGAATATTCCTAGGTTGTTTGGTATGATATATTAATTAATATGACAAATTACACTGTGTGGTTCTTAGTTTTTTATAGAATACTAGGGATGGATAACATAATTATTATCTTTTCATTTCTGTGTGGAATATTATATTGGAAACAATCATGGAAAACAATAAAGTAGTTTGTTGGCTTCACAAGTGTGATAATTGATTCTAGAAAAAGAACTAATAAATGGTCTTAAAATTTTATAGATTTTTTGAATAAAGATACTTTATAAATATAGTTAATAAAACCAGTGAAATATAACATGGTTGGAGATTTTCTTATACTATACATGTTATCCATTTTTTGGTTATCAACTACTACTCTCAAATAAACTAAAATCATTCAATCCTTTTCTTTTGTATAATATCTTGCTACATCGACACTCATACTAGGAATCATTCATATCGTTATGAAATTTTAATTCCTCCTATTCATTTTCTATGTGTGTAATTATAAGGTCTAACACTACCCATTAAAAGGTCATATTAAAGGTTCTGACTCCCAAACAAAGTTAAACATTTGGTTGTGCCACTTAATGGAAAAAATGTATACCATTTAGGTTGTGCCTCCAAGTATAAAATGGACGGTTTATTCTGGGTTTATGCCTCCAAGGGAAAAGTATTTATAATTATTTTATGACTCTAGGTATGAAAAAATAATTATATGATTCCATTATAGTGGTTATAGTGGGTTATATCTCTCTCAGTTTATGATAGGGATGAATATTGGACTAGAATCATTTAGAATGAAACAAATATAAAAATATCAGGTGTTATTTTTAATTTATATTTTATCTATATTAATATAATATCTATGTTATAACCATAAATTCAAATTTATTTTAAAAAGGAAAATTAACCCCCCCCCCCTCTTGGTAATTTTCACACCAGTACTTTTTTCTCGAGTTTAGGTGTTCTAAAAAGAAATTTTCTTTCACCTATGTAACTAGGTTGACATACCTTTTAGGTTCATGTGGAATATAGTCAACCATGTGTTCTTATAGATTTTCATGGATTATAGTTTAATGATGATGACACATGGAGGAGGACACTATAACAGTTCCATCATTAGGGTCTTCATAAGTACAATGGCTTTATTTTAGATCAGGATATAGAGGACTAGAAAGAAGATATGGAGATTTTATTCAATTAGATTTGTACTCGGAATTAGGATTGGGTTTCTTTAGCTATGATGATGTTGAGTGGTTCAACTTGTCAGTGGTGGATTTTATTCTATGTGGATTCTGAGGAGTATGTTTTTTCGTGGGATAAGTTCAAGGATCAGTTTTAGGTTGAGTTTTTATCATCGACTGCTAAATTCATTTATCAATATGAGATTCTTATATTTTTACATGGGAGTTATAGATTTTTAGAATTATGTATATGATATAATAACCATAGACATTATGTTTTGGTTCTTATGACATATGAGGAGGCTACAGCAAGGCATTTTGAGGATGCTTTGGGTTCGAACAATCAATATATGATCACCCCATTTATATTATAGTTGTATTATGAGGTTCTTGAGAAAGTGTAGGTCATTAAGAGGATATTCGATAAGACCTCACTATCATGAGATAGGAGTCACCAATATTTTTCATTGAGTATAGGTATGGTCATGATTTCTTAGTTTTTATGTAATAAGAAGAAGTTTCAACCAGCATGGTGTATGTTTAAGCCTTCTTCAACTCATTTCATTGTGGATAGCAGTTCTCAAGACCCTACTAGTGGGTTAGGAGAGATTTTCTATCTTATGGAAGTTGTGTCCATAAGAAGAGAGCGTTTCTTACCTTACCCATCATTCAACATAATTTTGGTGGCCTATTTTAGGCCCCGTCATTACAACAGTGTTAGCTGAGACAACATCAATAATAGGGAATCCCAGCCTGTGATCATCAAAGAAGGTAAGGGGATGTAAAATGAATGTCATGGGATATCCATTTTCCTCAAGGACATCACATCGAGTGTTTCCATGAAAGTGTTTCTATCAAATCCCTAAAGATCATGGAGTAAGACATGATAATATGAATGCTTTAGTGTTTTCAGTGTCAAAAAATCCAAAAAATCATATAATGTATTATCTACAAGTTATCTACTAGTTTTTGTTCCTTGTTTGACTCAGGATCAAGGAAATCCAATGTTTAACCTACCCTCTTCCATTATTTGAAACATGATGTTGAAAAACATCTCATTCCCTTAGTGATGACTACACCTATTGGATTCCAGGCTATCCTACTAGGGATATTTCTTATTTTTATAGATAAATGTATATTAAATCATTATCCATGTGTATTAACAATATTTTTTGAAGTATATCATGGATTTAAATAGTATTAATTTCAATCCTATGATGCTAATAGATTACAGATCGGTTTTTTTGTGAGAAATACCCTTGAATGGGTTAAATACGTGTTGAATCTCTATCCCCCTTGATGGTCGGGTTGAAGCCAAATTATTGGGTGGATCCTATAATGGTGTTTTCCATGGTTATTGAAGAGTAAATAGGTTTATTTAGAACAGTGGTTACAACATTACCCCCTCAATGATATATTGACTTTGGGATAATGATGCAAACATAGGTTTCTCTTATATCAAGGTATTTATATCAAATACCCCCTTATAATCTATGGGATCTAAAAATTTATACTAGTGATCTGTTATAGTGAAGATTCATTAGGACAATTTTATAACCATGGGGAGCTCCTAGTTATATTTGTAAAAAAAAGGAAGCGACAGTCTATGGTTATGTGTCAATTATCATCATTTTAATCAAGTTATGATAAATAAATATTAACCATTTATTTAGATTTATGGTTTATCCGGTTGGTTAAAAGGAACTATCTTGTTCTCAAAAACCAATATACAGTTTGGATATCATAAAATGTGAGTGATGGATGTGGAAATCCCAAAGAAAAATGTCATATGTCGTTATAAGAATTAATATTTCATTGGGATGTCATTCAAAATTATGAAAGCTCCATCCATGTTCATGGGATTAATGAATGTATTTTTTTATTTTTTTCTGAACTGGTTTGTGGTGGAATTTATCGATGACATATTTGTGTTTTCAATGTCATAGGAAGAGTACATAGAGAATCTATTATATGGGTTGGTATTTCTTGGGTTTCATTAGCTATTTGGGAATCCTTAAAAGTGTGAGTTCTGAGCTCATGAAGTTCATTTCTTGTGGAATTTTATATCTCAACATCAATCATCCATATATCCTTCAAAGATTGAGGTGCTAGTTTTCTAGGTAAAACTAAATAATGTTACATAGGATTATATTTTTCTTTGTATAACATGATTTTAGAGGAGGTTTTTACTAAAATTGTCATAGATTATGACTCATATGACATCTCTGACTATAAAGGATCACTTATTTATTTGGATTGACCTATTTCAATAATCTTTCTCTTATTTAATGTATAATATGTTCATCACTCCAATTTTTTATATTCTAAATGTAATTATATTCTAGTTATAATGTGATGTTTCACATCTTGTCTTGGGTTGTGTGTTGATACAGTAGAGGGAAGTTATATCTTATGGGTATCATTAGTTATAACCTCATGAATAAAACTATTCCACCCATGATTTTAATATTATTATGGTGGTTTTCACTTTGATGATTTAGCAGAACTATTTATTGTTGAATGTTTCATGGTCTTTACATATCATAAGAGTCTAAAGTATGTCTTCTCCTAGTGTGACTTTAATTTGTGGTAGTGAGAGTGGATAGATTTCTTATAGGAATGTGACTTTGAGATTTATTTTATTCTAGGTAATGGTAATTTTGTAGTGGATTCCTTGGGTTGGAATTCACATGGTAGTGTTATGCAAGAGTCTAGTGACTCTTGGAGGGTAATCCAAGTGTTTGCAATGATGAAACTATATATAAGAGATGTTTTGTTAATTTTGGATTGAATTAGCTTCTTGATGATCCCCAGTGGAACTGGGATACAATTGATTTAACTTCATCACTATTTTACCTAGATATCATGGTGGTCATGATTTTATATGGGTGATTTTGGACCACATGATAAATTCGGCTCACTTATTAGAGATTAAGGAGTTGTTCTCAATGGAGGTTTTATCATGTCGGTATCTCAAGAAGGTAATGAAGCTTCATGGGATTATGAATATGATCATCTCTAATCATGATCCCCATTTTACCTCTATAGTTCAGAGAGTTGCGCATATTTCTTTAAAATCTAAATTATTCCATAGATCATATCTTCATCCACAATCAAATATTTAGACAGAGTGAACTGTTCAAACATTATAGGACATGCTTTGAAATTTTATTTCAGACTTTGGTGGTATATGGATGCACACCCTACTAATAGTTGGGTATCGTACAACATCATTTATCATTATACTATTGGTATGGAACATTTCTAAGAACTATATAGCCATCCATTCTAGTCACCATTATTCTAGTCCAAGGCTAAAAAGTTAGTTTTTCTTTGATAATAATTAGTACAAACTATAATAGATAAAGTATGGGTGATCCATGAGTGAATTAAGGTGTTGTAGAATTTTTATAAGTCAAAATTGGTCAATGTAGGAGGTCTCTGAAGTTCAACATCAAGTATAATATAATTTTAATGTCTCTCCCCATCATGGGTAATAATGGTTCATTCATGGAATTAAGATTTATCACAATTTTTTTTGGACATTTCAAGGCATTTTCTTGTGTTGGTGATATGGTGTATCAGTTATCATAACCCCTACATATGATCTAGAATCATGAAGTATTAAATATATCAAAGATTCGCCGATATATTCATTATGATTATGATTTCATCGATTGGGGTGAGATGGATATTTATGAAAGTCTGACCATTGATGAATAAACTATTGAGATGTAGGAGTGTTAGGAGAAAATGTCACACATATGTGTTATACCTTTTGTTCATGTCTTGTGGTGAAAAATTATCTTATATGTGATCCCTTGGGAGTGGGGGTAAATGTTGTAATCTCAATACCCCAAGAAATATTGTTTCTTTATTTTTTTGCTGCTGTTGAGATGGTGACATTAACCCTGTATTAATATATGAGATTTTTTATCTTCTTTGATGATGATTTTTAGTTATATTCCATGATCCTATGATGTTTAGGTGTGTTCCTATTATAGTGAGATCCTTGAGATATATCTCTTGGGGTGGTCATTCTAGATCCTTTTCTATTTTTTTTTGAAATTTTTAAATTATAAAGGATTCCAATTATTTGAGAGATACCAAATGTAGGGTCCTCGATTCCTAAAACCACTTCCCATGGGATTTCATGAGGTTTGGTGGTGTTGAGAGGGTTCCTAGACCCTTTTCCTTTTTTTATTTATGGGTTTAATTATTGAAATTTATGTTTTTTAAAATTTATATATACCCTTACATAAACACACCCTTCCGTGGGTAGGTAACAAATTTTTTCTTAAATTTCTGTAAAGATAATTGGGATATAACTCCCAATATTTTTTAAAATTTATAAAATGGTAGCTTAAATTTTGAACTATCTTTGTAAAGGTGGAATGGATTTTCTATGTTATACATTAAGGTATCATAGGAATTTATATAGTTCTATAAAGTCCATGTTGAGTTTTTGATAATTGCATAAAGGTAATATCCAATATTCAAATCTAGCATAAGGGTCTGTTAAGGTTTCATTTAATGTGTAAATTTTATCCATTTTACCTTTTTGTGACACCACCTTTGTGCATAAGGGTATTGTTAAATAAAAAAAATCATATTTCTTATGGTTTCATCCCAAACATGCCTATAACTACAATTTTATTGGGAATATCAGGTTTTGTGTTAAAAATAATATGAAATATTTATTTAAAATGGTGGATTAATAATATTATTTTTATTAATATTAAAATTCCTAAAATAACTAATGTTTATGTATTAAAAATTATTGGAATGATAAGAATGTATATGAACATGACTTTGAATGATATAATGTTCTCCTTTTATATATAATCACCCATACTGAATGGTATAATTCCTAACATTTAATTATACATCAACATGGATCTTTGATTCACCACATCATTTCTTTCTTTTTTTCAAGTTAGGAGGATTTTGTTAGACTATTAGATGTCAATATTTAATATGCAGACTCTCTTTCTCTTTATCTTCTATTTTTGTCCCATATTCATCTTTGAGTATTGTGCTACTTCTTTAGAGTTATGGGGTGCCTTTTTTCAAGTTCACCTTCCAAATCATCAGGAGATTCTCTACAATGAACGCAAAGTGAGTGTATTTATCATATAAATTATTGGATGGGTGAAACTCTATCCTACCCTTCCCTTTATGTCTATCATAATACCAAACTCATTCCAGGTAGGGGTATTTTTATCACTAATTTATTTTAGGTTTGATCAGTGAATGTTTTAGTCCAATGTTTGTTTTTTTAATCGAATGGAGTTTAACATAATCAAATAATAATTTGGGAAGTTAATTGGATGATTTATATTGTTAAATATTCTAGAAAAAAAGAAGAATATTAATATTTAAATTTTAGGAAATGAATATATCGATATTTTTATAATTTCTATAATTAAATTAGAAATAATATTTTCTATTTTTGTTAGTCTTATTAAATTAATCTTTACTGAATGTTTTATATATTTATATATGTATTTATAAAATTTAAATCACATGGAAAAATATATTATTATTGTTGTTGATAATAATTTCAAAAAAAAGGATTTAAAGATAATAAATTTTTTAGAATAATAAAAAATTATTCTAAAAATTATCCTAGAAAGAGAAACATAATAATCTTATGTCATCATTGTTATAATTATTAATAAAATATGATGGAGATTATTTATATAATTTAGAAAATATTTTAATTAAAATTCATATTATCTCATAAAAATTATATCTAATATTTCATATTATGGGGATAAAGAAATTGTTATGTAGTGGTTACATGGGGTTCACATTTTCTAGATGCTTCCTATTTTTTATTAGATACTGTAATATATTTTTGATTGTATTTTTTATTGATTGTTTACCCTGGTAAATTGGAGATACTATTTAATAACAAAATGTTTTATACAATATAGTTAAATGGAAGAGGCATAAGTAGACTAAAAGACTTCTCTTTTAGGTCTGATTAAATATTAGAATTTTTATTTTTTGAATATTTATAATTATTTATATATCTTATAATATATTTTATTAAGTATCAATTTTATTAAAACCAATTCATAAAAATTGGTTAATTAAATAGGGAATTAAAATGGTTTTCTGTTATAGAATAAAATTTTATGGTGAACAAGCCTCTCTCTTATCATTGGAGGCTTAAATATCTATGGTTTGGATTTGATTCCTTTTATAATATACATAAGACATACATTTTATATATATGTTTTCCCCATGGTGATAAGAGACTTGATCTAATATGAGGGGATATTGATAACTCAATTATGGTTGGGAACATTTGATGATTAATGGGATGGGAGCTTGAGTTGCAGTGATGGTTGATGTCAATAATGGAAAGATAGTTTATATTATTTCCAACATTGTCATACGTTGGGGTGATAAAGATGAATTTAGATTGGGGTTTTCTCATTGATTCTTCTTTCTTGAAGATTTCTTAATGGTCAAATGGTCAAATGTTATCCATATGATATGTTTCCAAATATGGAACATACTTTTATGTTATACACTATCAGTGAATCTTGTAAGTGGTATCTTAGAATGAATCTTAGATTACCTTGATGATTAAAGAAATGATAAATGAACTAATAAATTAATGGGGATGGGTCATGGGTTTCAAAGATGATGATGGCATACTTGTGAATAAATAAGAGAATTAGTAGTGTCTTTGACACTTTTCTTAGTATATTAAATTACTAATCAAAGATAATGAAAAATGTAGGAATAGTAATCAATGGTTAATATTATTAATTAATATGAACATGATGCTTGTATTCCTGTTTATTATCTAGTACTTAGCAATGAAATTTGGGCATCCTATATGATGAGAGAAATTGATGAATCTAAGTCCAGGTAATTATCCTTAGTGTGTCTAGGTGCGATATTATTTATATTTTCTAATTTCATAAATTTTCCACCTTTTTCGATAGAGAAACCAACACCTAGATGGTTTGGGGGTGTTTTCCTTAACATTCACAATGGTGAGAGGACGAATGGTTGACATATCTCACTCCCTCTCTCTCCCTCTACATGTAGATGAGTATGCGTATTTTGGGCTATAATGACTTGCGGTATAAGGTCAATTACAACTAGGGTTATGATGTAAAATGGTTTATTATATATTTATATTAGGTTTATTATAGATTTAGGTATAGAATATACATGTATCTTGGTGTGATGGTTTCATCTTCCCTTTAGTGTACATGTGTGGGCTATGCCAGCTTGAGGTATAAAGCATTTACAAGGTCTGTTGTGGCTTATGAGTATATTCTAGGTTTCTATTTGGATATGGTGGTGATGAGATATTCCAGGTTATACATGATGTAGTAATGGTTTTGAAATATTTACATGAGGTTTAAAATGAGTTATAAGAGGGATGGGAACAATATGTAGTGGTTGGTGTGTGAGAGCAACAAACTACTGTAGAAGTAGAAGTGAGTCACCTTCATTCATTCATATATATATATATATATATATATATTATTTTGAATTAGAATGGTTTACTTCTATGTTTTACTTTTTTAGTGAAGCATGGTGTCGATTAGGGAATATAGTATTACCTATTTAGGTGATGAGTTAGTTTCATTTATTTATTTAAAAGGTTTTATTATGATTATTTCCATTTTTTATTAGAGTTTTAAAATAGGATACTAATGAGTATAAATTTTATAATCACACTATATATATATAAATTTTTCTTTAGGTTAGTGGGAGAAGGTTGGTTTTCAATCTAGGAGATACTAGGTTGAGTATTAATTCATGACCTTTTGGAGATTTATAGTCATTTTTGATGATTTTACATTTTGTACTTATATTTTTATTTTTATTTTATAAATTTATGTATGACATTACATGTATTAAGATTACCTATTTACATTATACATAGTGTTTATCAGTGGTTCTTAATTACTCTTTATGATTTTTAGAGGGTAATTTATCCAATTTGGGTTATTTTTGTACCTCTGGTTATATTTTTCAACATGTGTCCTATTTGAGGTGGGCTTCAGAGTTCAATATCATTATCCCTTTATTGTCTACATTCTATCTTCAGTATAAAACAATTTTAGTGTATTATATAAGATAAAAGAGGTCATAAAATGTTTCCATAATCTTTAAATAATCTTAATCATGTCATAAAAATCTAATTTATTCATTAAATATAATTTTAGAACCATCCATGTAAGGCGGGGATGAAAAATTAAACATGTCATTCATAGAGGTGGTAGTCTGCACATACACAAGAGTGGCGTTTTCACATTCCAATGGATGTAATGGGAAAAAATATAGATAATGAATTATCTTTATATAATAGTAATTATTTTATTAATGTTATAATTATTCATTTAATATATATTTATAACCTTCCATGTGAGGTAGTGAAAAGAAATGACGTATGTCTTATATGAAGGCAGTAGTCCAGAGGTACACATGGGAAACATTTTTATTTTTCAAGGAATAGAAATAATGTAGATAGAGACATTTTTTTTCTATTAACATTATATCATTTTAGTAATCTATTTCTACTGATTTCATTTTTTTAATATTGTTATATAATATTTCAACAAGGTTTTGGAAGAAATAAACTTTATAGAACTTGGTTAGAAAAAACACATCCTCCATGAATAACCTCCTTTTATAAACACCTTAATCCCTCTTAAATTGGTCTTTTGGGAAGTCCAAAAATTATAGGACATGTCTAAGTATGTTGGGAGATTATTTGGGTAGATATTGGTTGAGCTAATGTCCTCAACGTCTATGGAGAAGTTTGGGTGTGATGGGTTCATTTTATAGATATGAAGAGTCATACCCTTGTAAATAATATTAATTTTAAAATAATAAAAATGTATTTCTCAAGGTAATGTGTCTCTAAGGATATGAAACCCCAATATTTTAGAATATATTTCTTTTAAAATAAATTTTATTTCTTTGATAGCTTGCATTACACACAACATTGTGTTTAAAAAGATCGAGATATACTATTAAAATATATTTATTTAAATGTTACAGTTATAATATAGCCATTAAATTTATGGGTTTGAATATTATTAACCACATTATGAAATATATATAAATATAATATTCAGTTAAAAAGTATTTATTATTAGTAAGTAAATAAGAACACAGTTTTTATCAGAGGCATTTTATTCTTCAAAAATATGTTTTCCTCAAAATTCCTATTTATTTCTTTTTATGAGTGAATATAATAATTATCTTCTAGGACATTAATAAATTATATTTTATCAATAGAATATTATTTTTTAAATCATCATATCAAAATTTCTTTAGATTGTACCTTTTGTATTTTTCTTACAATATTGATTTTTCAGTGAATAATGAAAATATGAATTTTGGTAAAACTTCTATTTATTTTAATTGAGAAAGCCTCATAGTGATATTAATTTTATTTTAAAATAATAGAAGCCTCATTTATTTAGAAATAATATAATTAATTATATTTTAATCGGTTGTAAAAGTGGGTTCCCTAGACCCAACTTCAACGGTACTTTTTTATTACCATATCATGTATACAGTGAGTTATGCATGATTTACACTTACCATAATAGTATTTATTATTATATATCATATATTTATATGTTAATTCACTTAGATTATTTTTAATATAAAAAGTTTATAGTAGTTCCAAGGCTATAATGTGAACCTTTAGATACTATGAAATTGAACTTAAAAATATGTATTGTGGCTAAGATAGATCATGTTGAATGGACACAAATGACATCTAATTATCAGTTTTTGGGGGATCATAAACATTGAGAATTATTTTTATGAATTTCAAAATCGGTGATCATAGTTAGATGAGATCATGAGGACTGGCCTTCCAATAGGAAAAACATTGTTTCAAGTGTCATTTGTAGTTACTATCTCTGAACATGTGTAATGGTCTCCTGAAGTGAGATTGTTGTCAATGTATACTATTTGATCACATAATTTTATGAAAGTAAACGATTATGGCACTAAATTCATAAATAGGTAAATTGCATTGGGTTCTTCATTGGTGGTATGACATTGATTGAATACTCAAAAAATAATTTGTCACTTCCAAAAGGAAGTGATGTCTCTGGACTAGATGATCAGAATCATAATACTTTTAATAAATTCATGGTCCTGGTAGAACAAGTTATTTAAATCCACTTAGGTTAATAAATAATGTTTGATTAAAAAAATTTGGTGTCTTACTTTATGAGATATCACAAGAAAAAGATATTATATTACACTATGATTTTTCATTAGAAGGTTGTTGTTTCTATGACTATTACTTATCTCTTTAGGGGACTTGTTAGGTTGTTAGACTCTGCTCCTAGTTTATAAATAATATTCACTAATATTGACATAAGGATCTTGAGGGTCACACACAATAACATCGTCAAAAGTATTCCCTAATTTGATTAATATGAATATTGAAAATGGTGGGGGCCACCATGGGGTGCGAGATCTGTCTGAGAATAAATGATCACTAGTGAATACAAAAATCCATTATTATTAATGTAATGAATAATTGAAGATGAATTCCTTTATTAAAAATTATTCACAAGGTATTAACTGAATACATGAAAAATAAAATTGAACAAATATTATTTTAATATTCATTGTTTGTTTAATAATTTCAGGAATAGCGAGTCAAGATAAAGACTCATTTTTATCACGTAATATATATTATATTACAAATAAATGATAAAAAATATAAATGATATTTATTACTCGGTAAAGAAGTTATGATTTTTCTTGTAGTTTATTTAGTGGGTAATAAATATTCAGGGATTGGGGAGCCTATTTGGGATATTTTACAACCACACTACAAAAAGAGTATGAGTATATCACATGGAGAACTATTTACTACATGTTGGGAGAGAGATTATCTTTCCTCTCCAGCCTCTAAGAGAACGAAGAAAATGATCCAAGCTTCCAATCTGTGTTCTTATCCTCAGATCAATGGATTTTATTTTCAATGGTCGTCAGAATTTCGAATACGTCGTTGAATATTAGTTCTTGTGTTACACCCAGACTTCACGATTTCGTATGTTTTTAATTTTAGTTTTTATATCATAATATTAGCTTCCATTTTAATAATTGTTTGGAAGAAATGACGGTCGATCCGACTCAATTTTTTCACTTTTGCGCTGATAAATGGGAATTTTCTTGACAATGCCTGACATGAAGGAATTGTATGGGTAAGGCCATGTGGCTTCGCCAGTTTGACATGCGGCTGGCCCGGTGCATGGGTGGTTAAGTAACCAATAGAAAAATAAAATTTTAATTTTTAAAATTAATATTATCATATTAATATTTGATATTTAAATTATGTTATTGCCATTAACATTATTAAAATTAATTATATTAATTGAGAATAATTATTATGATTAAGTAATAATTATTAATTGTATTATTTTGATTCTTATCATTATTATTATATGATTTTTAATTTGTTTTATTTTCATTTTTATTTATTTCATTTTCTCTTTTCTTTTCATCCTCTTTTTTTCTCTCTCCTCTTTTTCCTCGTATTCTTTTTTGTCTTTATTCTTCTCTGGTGCTCCTTCCTTCTTCATAGATTGTTGTGTTCTTCTCCTTCGAACCCTAGAAGTCGCATCCCTCTCTTCTCCCTCGTCACAGCCCTTCCCTCTCACTTTTCCCAGCTAATGCCGCGGACCTCCCTTCCATCCTCTTCCACACCGAGCACCCTACTCACTCCTCCGAACTGCCACACCCTCCTCCCTTCTTGGGATAGCCTCACCTTTCTTCCCCTCCTCCTCCTCCATGTTGGCCCACCATCCTCCCTTTCAGACAAGTTTCTGGCATGGCACAGCTCTATGGTATCTCCCTCTTCTCGGATCAACCATTGCAGTGACTTTCTCTTTTTCTGGGGACCTTCTTTTATTTTAGTGCTAGGTTGTAACTGGATTTTGTGTTTTGAGTGGTTTTTTCTTGATGCAACTAATTTATTACCTTGTTTTTTGGGTGTATTTGGGTTGTTTTGAGCTATATTGGTGTGTGATGCTCTTTGTGCACCAATTTGTCGAAGCTTGTGACACACTGGTAGTTGATTCCACACAAAAATATTATTTTATGATCATTTACATGTTTGTTTAATTAATTTAGCACCTTCTCAATTAGTTTCATACTGCAGAAATATTTTTGATTAATTTTTACATGTTCATTTAAATTATTGGAAGTGTGTCTTTTTGAATGAGTCCATTTATGTTTTGAAAACCCACATTGATTTGGTTATCATGGGTTTTTAAACTATGTGGTGTGTGTGTTAGGAAGGGCGGATGATGCGGTTTATGTTTTGGCATGGTGTTAGGATATGTTTTTCTTTGAAAAAGGTTTTGATTGACTTTTTTCCCTTTTTAAAAAATTATGACATGTCTGGAAACTGTTTAATAATTTTTCCTAGTTTTTTTCTTAATTATAAAAAGTGTTTTTATAAAATTATGCAGCTGGTTTAGTTTAATGTGCAAGCAGCATAGGTTAAATTCTAAAAAAAATTGGTGTGCTTATGGTTTTAAAAGAGGGTATTGGTGTGCGGATGTCATTTTTGTGTGTGTAAGAAACTTGTTTGGATCGTAATTTTTAATGTGACATGTGATTTAAACTTGGATTTTTGATGAGCACAAAGAGGGAAGCATGGGGTAATAGGTGGGAGGGACTAGGACTAGTGAGCTAGTGTTCAGGAGGTGGCTTGTCCTAGTTTCAATGGAAAGATTGAAGATTAAAACACTAAATAAACATATGAATGACTGAGGGTTATAGTTTCTATGCCACGATTTCTGAGGGTCGTGTTTTCTAAGATATAGTTTTTGATGGTCATAGTTTCTAAGCCATGGTTCACCGAAACTCGACGTTCTAGGGTCCCACTCATTACTAGTACCCATAGGGACTCTCCCATTTTTTTGGTGATCTTAGTTACTTTTCCCACACCGATGATACATATTATGTTACTTGAGTTACAACAAAAACCTGAGTTTTATTTAAAAAACTATTCTTTAAGGTTTTTTCATGAAAAATATTTTCATTAACGTTGTCAAGCATTTCATAATTTCCTTTAGTTTTCATTGCAAATGTAATTTTCTTTTAATACTTGTTCATGGAATCTTTTCTTGGTGGACTCATTTTGGGCGATTCCTTACACCCTTCTTACACCTTTGGCTATAAGTATATTTTTTTATGTCTGACATAGGTAAGGGACCATCATTTGGGAGTGGTGGTTCAGGTTGTTAGCAGACCTCTTGACGTGGAATTGTGGTGATGGCTTGAGGGTGGTGTCCTCTCACTAGGTGGTAGTATTTGGGATGGTTTTTGGTCACCATAATTTTTGTGTTGTTTTGGTTTTGGTTTTAAATGTGACTCCAAAACTGGTTTTGGTTAAAGGCTTATTTGGCTATGATTTTACTTTTGGTCTGGTTTTTTTTTGTTTCTTTTGTATTTTTTTATTCGGGTAAATCGTTCCCATGTTTTATTGCAATACTCGAGAACTTGTGCCAGCCCATGGGGACTGTGAACACCCTTCGGGCCTTTTTGTGGGCCAGTTTGAGTGTCGTTTGGATGCTGGACCAGCTTTGTTTGTGACCAAATTGTATCAAAGGGGGTTTTACTTTTTGGGTTATTTTATTTGAGATGAGTCTAGTTAAACGGAAGATAGGGCTGTCGGGGCATGGAATTTTGGTCGCGATTAGGGTGCCTGGCCAACATGCCTAGTGACAGACCCAGAGTCACCATGGGGTGTTAAGATGCTTGTTTGACTTCTCTTCCAGGTGGGACGTGCAGGCTGCAGACAGTACGTGGACATCAGTTGGGGAAGAAGAGTTTCTTCACGATGTTACTTTTTCATGTAGGTTTTACTAATGATTATTTTCCTTGATGAAGGTTCATTTTTATTCATACATGATGTATTAATGATGTTCTTTTTGTGACTGATGCTCCTTGTAGCAGGATACCTCCCTAGAGAGCTTATACGCACCCACGGGAGGAAGATGGAGAGATTTCTCCCTCACTAGTTGATCAGATATTGGTAGAAGCTTTGTTCCGAGATATTCATACTTCAGGATAATGGTCGACTCTTGCTCTCACTCCTATTCTAACTAGAGGAGATGAGTCTAGCTCTAAAAAGGATAAGGATCAGGAGTTTCTAAAGAATAAACCTACTTAATTACGAGGTAGCTTAAAACCTCAAGAGGCATAGGAATGTATTGAAAAGATAGAGTGTCTGTTTGAGTTCCTTAACACGTCTGAGGAGGTTAGGGTGAAGTGTGCCTCATTTCGGCTTGAGGGTCCCAGTTGTAAGTTGTGGGAATCGGTGGTTCACGCTAGGAAGCCTGAGCAGATGAGTTGGAAGGATTTCAATGATATCTTTAATGAGCAGTGTTGTCCTGAGTTTCTGGACTATTCTAGATCTCGGGAGTTCCTATATCTTTCACAAGTTGATTAGACAGTGATGGAGTATGCAAAATTCTATGCTGAGCTAGTGCGGTACGCGCCTGAGATTGTTTCAAATGAGTCTTGGAAGGCACATAAGTTTGAGAAGGGAATTTGACCATAAATGTACTCTCATGATTTCTTGATCAATAAGGGAACCTATGATGAGTTAGTTAATCATGATTTCATGATAAAGATTGATTAGAGAAGAAAATTGGGGTTTTCCAGATCAGTTTCAAGTATTGGCAGTGGCAGTTCGTCCGAGAAGAAGAGGAAGCGTAATGAGCAAGGGAAGAAGGTGGGTTGTAACTCAGGCCATCCTTTTAGTCAGACCTCATCTATTGATTCTAATATGAGTTTTGTTTTGTTCCATTAGTGCATAAGGGTAGGGAACATCCTACATGAATGTACATACCCTCCCAGGCCTTTCCATTAGTGTGGAGTTGTGTGACATCAATAGAAACATTGCAGGACTGTACGCCCTTACTAGAGTGGGACTGGATATGTGGTTTCTAAGGGATATCAGTCCAGTAAAATCTAACTACGATAATAGTATCTCTGTTTGGATTACATGGTGGTAGTACTGGATCATCTTCAATCCATATCCATACTAGGGCAGAGCCTCGGGAAAGCGGTCGTTCCCATGCAGGGACTGGTCATCTGCATGTTGTGTATTAGGAACCAGCAGGATCTGATACATGACCTTAGACTATTCGAGGTACCATTCTGATTGCATCTTATTTAGATATAGTTTTATTTGATATTGGTGATATTGTTTCCTTTATATCTTCCCATCTTGTGAACCTACCAACCGAACTGCTATCTTTTTCCATGGATTTGGTAACACCGTTGGAGAAAAAGTGGGAGTGAGGGATTAGGTGTCTATTTTTCATGCTCTCTGTGTTAGGAGTCGAGATGTTGTGGGATTTCATGGTCTTGGATATGGACCTATTTGATGTGATCCTCGGGATGGACTAAATGGTTCCCTTCCAAGTGTATATTCACTACTATCGGTGACGGGTTAGTTTTATGGAACCTGATGGGAGCTCCCATGTATTTCTTGGGGAATGGGATCCTCGGTTGGGTTGCATGGGACCTCCACTTCCTAAGTTAGGGAATCGTGCTTATCATTTATCATCGCTCACACTATATGACGAGAGTGATGCTTCTTAGAGTGGGATACCTCTATTAGTGGATGAGTTTCTAGAGGTATTTCTAGATGATTTTTCGGGCTTAACCCCAGAGTGGGATGTGGAGTTCTTGATTGTGTTGGCACCGGAAACACATCCTATATCTCTTCCTTCATATCGCATGGCCCCCGCTGAATTGAGGGAATTAAATATACCGCTGGACAATTTGAATTCAAAGTATTCATTTTCCCAAGCATCTCTCCATGGCCACCCCAGTTTTATTTGCAAAGAATTCCAATGGAACCCTCCGGATGTGCATTAATTACCAGAAATTGAATAAGGTAACAATAAAAAAATACCCTTTGCCTCAAATTGATGATTTGTTCGACCAACTGAAGGGGGAAAATTGGTTTTTAAAACTTGACTTGCGATCAGGTTACAACCAACTTAGGTTGAGAGAATAAGACATCTCGAAGAGATCTTTTTGGAGTAGGTATGGTCACTTTGAGTACTTGGTCATGCCCTTCGGATTTACGAATGATCCAGCAGTTTTCGTGGAACTCATGAATAGGGTGGTCAACCAATATATTGAATCATTTGGCATGGTATTTTTGGAAAACATACTGATTTATTCGGTATTTAATGAGGATCATGAGCATCACCAACGGATCGTTTTGGGCACCTGGCGTAATCACCGTTTGTATACCAAAATTTTGGTGTGCAAATTCTGGATTTGGGAAGTGATGTTTCTGGGGAATGTCATCTCAGAACAAGGGGTTTCAGCTGATCCTGATAAGATCAGTGAAATGATGTTATGGTAACAGCTCATAAATGTGTTTGAGACCAAGAATTTTTTTTTGCATGATAGGTTATTATAGGCATTTTTTATGGATTTCTCGTGACTTTCCTCCTCCACGACCACACTCACCCGAAAAGGGGTAAATTTTGAATAGAACTCACAGTGAAAGACATACTTTGAGGATTTTAAGCAGCAGTTTACCACCACACCTGTGCTGATCTTACCAGATTTTGGGAAGGGTTATGTGGTATATTGTGATGCTTCCGGTATGGGCCTTGCGTGTGTACTCAAGCAGGAAAATCATGTGATGGATTATGGTTCACACCAGCTCCGTTCTCATGAAAGAATTATCTGAATCACGAATTGGAGTTGGGAGTGGTGATACATGCCCTAAATACTTGGCATCACTACCTCTTTGGGTAGAAATTTGTGGTCTATTTTGACCATAAGAGCCTAGCCATCATCTTCTCTCATAAGGATCTCAATCTGAGGTAGTTCCGCTGGATCAAGTATTTGTAAGGATTTGACATTGACATTGTCTATACATCAGGAAAGGATAATGTGGTGGCGGGCACTTTGAGTAGAAAGGTATTAGTTCAGGCGTTGAGGAAGTCAAACGACGAGTGGTCTTTGTTGGGGATCTTCACCCAGATGCACTTGGAGACCAAAGAGCATAGCGGAGGTGCATTCTTATCTAGTATTCAGTTTACTCATTCCCTTCTATAATTTATTCAGTGAGAGAAACCTGGTGATGAGCTATGTCAGCGGACTATGCAGTTTCTTCATAGTGTGGAGACATCTTCATAGTGGTATTTGTCTCTTAAATGGATTTTGTACTTCAAGGGATATGTAGTGGTGTTGTTATCCCTGTAGAAGGTGGTAATCCAGGATATCCACTAGCCTCAGTGGGTCATCCACCCTAGTACTACCAAGATTTATTATGATGTTTGTCACCAGTTCTAGTGGCCATGTATGATATGGGACATAGTAGACTTTGTATCAAGATGCAACACTTGTCAGAAGGTGAAAGCAGATCATCAGAGACCATCTGTCCTGCTTCAGGCATTACCCATTCTTACCTAGAAGTGGAAAGAGGTCTGCATGGACATCATTATTGGATTGCCTCGTAATCCTTGGGGAAGGAATCCATTTTGGGCAGTGATTGATCATTTAACCATGTCATCTCACTTTATACTGATTAGAGATACATTGAAGGTGAATTATCTAGGTCGTTTATATGTTTAGGAGGTGCCCAGACCTCATGGTCTGCCATCAGTGGTTTTCTCTGACAGGGACCCCCACTTTACCTCTTTGTTTTGGAAAGTCCTTCACAAGGATTTGAGGTCATAGATTAAGATGAGCATGACATACCATCCTTAGACGGATGGCCAGACAGAGCGGGAAAATCAAATTCTGGAGGACAAGCTTCACGCATGTGTGTTGGATTTTGGAGGTTCATGGGATAAAAATTTGGATTGGTTGAGTTATTTTATAATAAAAGTTACCAATCCTCTATTAGAATAGTACCCATTGAGGTGCTCTACGGTCATCATTTTCGGTCTCCATTATGTTGGGATGAGGTAGCTGAGACCTCACTTTTGGGACTGAGCCTTGTTAATGATAGTTCTGAGAAAATATAGTTGATTAGAAAATGGTTATTGACAGCTCTGAGTTTCCAAAAATCTTATGCTGGTCACAGGAGATAGGATATCGAGATTTTAGTGGGTGACCAGGTGTTCTGGATGGTGGCCGCTCGCTTGGGTCACTGCCACTTGGTAAAGTAGGGGAAGCTGATGCTGAGGTATATTGGGCCTTTCATGATTACTGAGCGGATTGACATGGTGGATTATCGGTTATATTTTACTTCTTAGTTGGTGTCAATTTGTGACGTATTCCATGTATCCCAATGGAAAAAGTATAATCCTGATCCATCACAAGTGTTGAGTTGGGAGGAGTTAGAGATAGAGCTCGACTTATCAGTGTTTGAGCGGCCAGTGCAGATAGTGGATTCTCAGGAGAAGGTTCTTTGTGGGAAGTCCATTCCCTTAGTTTGTATTCTTTTGCAGCATGGAAATGACGAGAATGAGACATGAGAGCATAAGTCTTGGGTTGAGCAGGAGTACCCATTTCTATTCTCTGATCAGGATTGGAATTGACTTTTCAAGGGCGGAATGCTTCGATGCTGGGGAGAATAGTCACACCCGAACTTTGCATTTCAGTATGTTTTTAATTTTAGTTTTTATCTCAAAAGTTTATATACCCTTTTAATAATTCTTTTGTTTAAATAAGGGCCAATCTGAATCATGTTTTTCACTTTTGGGCTGATAAATGAGCATCGTCTTGACAATGCCCGATGGGTGGGCAAGGCACAGGCAGAGCTGGGTAGATTCACCAGTTTGACATGTGGCCTGCCTAGTGTGCGGGTGGTTAACTAACCAAATGAAAAATAAAATTTTAATTATTATAATTAATATTATCATATTCATATTTGATATTTAAATTAATTTATTTCTATTAACATTACTAAAATTAATTAGATTAATTGAGAATAATTATGAAGATTAATTAATAATTATTATCAGTATTATTATTATTATCATTATTATCATTATTATTATATTTGACTTTTTTTATTTTTTTTATTTTTTATTTATTTCATTTTCCCATTTCTTTTTTTACTCTTTTTTTATGTCCTTTTTTTATATCCTATTATTTATTTCTTTATTCTTCTATGGTGCTCCTTACATCTCCAGGGCATGCCACATTCTTCTCCTTCAAACCCTTGCAGCCACATCCCTCTCTTCCCCCTCGCCGCAGCCCTGCCCTCCCGCTTTGCTCAGCCGAGACCGTCCACCTCCCTTCACTCCTCTTCTGCACTGGGCACCCTCCTTCGGATAGCCACACCCTCCTCCCTCCTTGGGATAGCCTAAACCCTTCCCTACTCTTCCTCCATGTCGGGCCACCCTCCTCCCTTTTAGAAGAGTTTCTGGCGTGGCATAGCTCTATAGTAGCTCTCTCTTCTTAACTCAACCCTTTGGGTGACTTTCTCTTTTTCTAGTGAACTTATTCTCTTTTAGTGCAAGGTTTATGCAAGATTTATTATTATAAGTGGTTCGTTCTTGATGATATTAATTTATTACCTTGTTTTTAGGGTGTATTTGGGTATTTTGAGCTGTTTTGGCCTGTGGTGGTCTTTGCGCACCAATATTTCAATGTTTTCGACACACCGGTAGGTGATTCCACAGTAAAATATTATTTGATGATATTTTGAATGTTTGTTTAGTTAATTTAGCATCTTTTCACTTAGTTTTCTTGCTGCAGAATTATTTTTGATTAATTTTTACTTTTTAATTTAACTTGTTGGAAGTGTGTCTAAGTAATTAAGTCCACATTTATTTTGAAACCACACATTTATGTGTTTATCATGGTTTTGTAAACTACGCGGTGTGTGTGTGTTAGGAAGTGCGGATGATGTGGTTTATGGTTTGGAATGGTGTTAGGGTATGTTTTACATTGAAAAGGGTTTTGAGTGACTTTTTACCCTTTAAAAAATTGCGACATGTTTCGAAACTATTTCATAATTTTTTGTATGTTTTTGATTAATTATAAAAAGTATTTTTATAAAATTATTCAACTGGTTTAGATTAATATGCGAGCAGTGCAAGATAAATTATAAAAAAAATTATAGTGTATATGGTTTTAAAAGAGGGTATCGGTGTGCAGATGGCATGTTTTTGTGTGTAAGCACCTAGTTTGTCTCTTATTTGTAAATGTGAAATATGACGTGAACTTGGATTTTTGATGAGAACAAGGAGGTAGGCCTGGGGTATTAAGTGGGGCACCTTGGACTAGTGAGCTAGTGTTCCAGAGGTGGATTGGCCATGTTCCACTGGCAGGATTGATGATTTCAACACTAACTAAACATTTGAATGACTTAAGGTTGTGGATTCTAAGACACGTTTTCTGAGGGTCATGGTTTCTAAGAAACGTTTTTTTAGGGTCGTCATTTCTAAGCCACGTTTCACCAAGAAAAAGCGTTCTAGGGTCCCACTCATTACTAGTACCCATAGGGCCTCTCCCATTTTTTGGGTGCTCTTAGTTACTCTACGCACACGAATGATATATGTTATGTCACTTGAGTTACTAAAAATACATGTGTTTTCTTTAAAATAATTTTATTTAAGGTCGTTCCATGAATAATATTTTCATTAACATTGTTAATAAGTTCTTACTTTCATTTATTTATCATTGAAAATGTAAGTTTCATTTAATGCTTCTATATGAAATCTTTTGTTGGTGAACTCCTGCTGGGAGATTTCTCACACCTTACTTACACCTTTGGGTGTAAGTAGATTTGTTTATGTCTGATATAGGTAAGGGTCCTACATTTGGGAGTGGTGGTTTGGGTTTTTAGAAGACCTCTTGACATGGCGTTGTGGTGATGGCTTGAGGGTGGTGTCCTCTCATCGGGCAGCAGTTTTTGGGCTGGTTTTTGGTCACCATACTTTTAGTGTTGTTTGGGTTTTCATTTTACATGTGACTCAAAATATGGTTTGGGTTAAAGGCTTGTTTGGATACGAATTTTACTATTGGTTTGGATTATTTTGTTGGTTTCTTTGTATTTGTTTATTCAGGAAAATCATTCCCATGTTTTACTGCGATAACTAGGCACTTGTACCACGCTGTGGGGATAGGGAATGCCATTCGGGCTTTACTATGGGCCAGGTCGGGCACTTTCTAGATGGTGGCCCGACTTGGTTCGTGACAGCTTTCTCCAATAATTTGATGATCGATGTTCCCTCAGACTTGAGAAGTGTTTGGGGATGATCTAGAATATTTAATCACTAAATCCTTTAGGAAGCGATCATCGGTGGAAAGAGGATGTCGAGCACAAATTTAGATTGAAAGAATTAATTTTTCAATTAATATTTGTGCATAAAATTCATCACATGGGATCCTGAGGACTTTATCCAGGCTTCACATTGATAGTGATGACATAATTACATCGATTGGTGATGAAAATTTTTAAATACCCAACCCATCTACTTCTATTTCATGTCATAGTACCTTGAACAAGTATTAGAGTGGTTATGTGATGGGTTTAGCTAAATAATAATTAAATTTTTAATAAATTCATGTAGAGAGCATCGTTATGATCTCAATGTCATGGACGAAGAATCAATCCAATATCGAGTGGCAAAATTGAAGTCGTCTGAAGTTGGAATCGGATTAAATTCATATTTTTGGTGTTATTTCTTGAAGTACACACACACACACACACACATATATATATATATATATGTTTGTATGTTTTTATATGTATATATTTGTGTGTGTGTTTTTACTCAAACACATTGGCGGGACAAGTTTCTGAAGAAATTAGTTTTTCTATTAGATTTTAACAACTAAAATTGTGTTTTTTAGTGTGAGATATTTCCAAATAATTGTAAAAAAACATATAAAATATAAATTTTTTAAAAATTACTATATTTAGTTGTTCTTAATTCTATAGAATAGAACAAAACTTTTTGATTTCAAAGAAGAAATAAAGTATCCTGGATTTCCGACACTACCACATAGAGCTATCAAAAAACCCGTAATCATATGAGTCTATCCATTATCCCATGAAATTTTGTAGGTTATGGTTTTGAATATTTAAGTCCGTATGAATCTGGACCACAAATGGCCTGGTCCGTGAAACCTGCATCCCATGCAGATAAACCCGATGTGTATCTGCCAGCCCCGTTATGCCCATAAATATTTGATTTTACATAAAATACATGTTACTAAAATATAATATATATTTTTATATACTAAAATGTATTATTTATAAAACCTTGATATGTTATTTTTTAAACCTTAATCATATAGTTTCTTAAACATATTTTTCATAAAATATATCATATATTTGAGTGTTGACATTTTTCTATTCTACATTTTGTCTATTTTTCCCCTTTAAATGCTTTGTATGATCAAAATGTTTCTTCTCCCTCAATACCACTTCCCAACATGTAATCCCATTCCCAAATTACCCCCTTCCAATGAGAAACTACATCCTCTCCCCCCTCTCTTATCCCTCTCATCACCTCAAATCTCTCCCTCAAATCCTTTACAATGAAAATCGCCTTGAAATCACTCTCTGACACTTTGGATGAATACCCCTATGGCTTATTATTCATTATTGAGGCTTCTTCCTCACCCAAATATCATTTCATCTTCCTCACAATATAAATTAAGATAATTTCTCCTTCTTATGGCTTCCTTCGTTCTAGATAAATATCTTTGTAGCTTCCTCAGTTCTGGCCAAAGATCTCTACAGCTACTAGTCAGTTTTGATCTTTTGGATCATTTCCCTCTATTTTTTGTTTTTTCAATATCAACCTTACTCACTATATTTATTTTTATTTGGGTTGAACATAGTAATTATTCCTAGTCCTTTTTTCATAATTGGTAATTTCATCAGGGTTTATACACATTTTATTTTTCAATTTTTTATGTTCTTTGTTTGATGGAGACATGATATTTATTGTGGGAAATTGGATTGGAAGATAATTTACTAGATTAATGTTATTGTAATGGTTTCAATTTTTTCCTAAATGATGTTCACCCTATTAAAATTTGATGATTCATTTTTATAGATATTTAAATAGATAAAATTTGAGATAGGATAATACTATGAGAGAATTATATTATTGTACAAACATATAAATATTTCATTATTTACTAAATAGTTTTATGTTAGGGTTTAAATCCAATACAAGAAGCAATATCCTCTCAACCGCAAGTAGGTGTTAACCCTCCAAAGATAGGTTCAATGAAAGCATTTAAATTCAACACATAACACATTCTAATATAAATTTTTTATTTTATTTTTTTATAGTATAAACCATGACATTCCTAATGAAATTGGATGTAATCATGACAATATTCCATCACAACTATGAAATAGTGAAAATAATGACAAGAAAAAAAATGAAATTGACGAAATTTGTGTGATATAATGGGTTGTTCTTTCATTTTTATAATTCCTAATAAATTTTTTTACAACATATAAAGATGCCTATCATGATATCAAGGGTTATGGTGTGTCCAAAAAAGAGTCTAATTATGTAAATATCTTTGGAGGAGAAGATTATATGGGATATATCAATTTTATGTTTTTTATTTCATATTATCTTGATTTGATTATATTTTCCTTATTATTTTGACAATTAAGAGTTTATAATTTCATATTAAAAATATATTTTTAATTAAAAACATGAGAAAAATGTTAGTGATCAATAATTATTTTGACTTGCTCTAAATAATATTATTTTTTATATGATGGATATGAATTATAAGGTTAAATATCATTTAATACTAATCATTTTTTTAACAGAAGTGGTGAAGTCATTTAACTCTATCAAGTTATAAAATAAATTTTTTATTTCATTATTGTTAAGTGGATTCACTTATGGTTGGATATTTTGATTTCCAGGTTGTGTCACATAGAAATGGAATTAATTAAGGGAGATTTTTGGTAGTGCACCTTGGTAAGGTTTTGTTTTGTGATTCTATAAGGTGACATCAAAATATGTGTTAAATGTAAATGTATTTTATTGATCATGTATATAATAATGTTGTATATGTTGAAAAGAAAAGAGAGAAGGTTTGATTATTTCCAAAAGATGATAAATCTATTGATTCATTTCTTCAACAGAATAATTGTACTAGTAACACTTCCTTTATTAAATATTATACAAGGGTCATCAATAATTCCACCTTCAGGAGTCTTACAGTCACCCTAAATGAAAACAAGAGGCCAGGTGAATTTTAACCAATCCCATTTTTTGTTTTTGATTAACAGATGATCTTGTAAAAGAAGTTTTTTGTTTCCATTATTTTTTTAATAAATATAATTTAGGGTTTTATTACCTTGAAATGATTCGGCTCATGAAAATCACGGTTTGGATGTTTGGTTATTGTTTTACATTGTTATTGGAATGATGAAGAATTTTATATATTCCAAAAATTTTGAGGAAGGTTGTATGTGATTGCAAATAAAATTTGATGTTTTGAATACTAATTTATTCTTACATAATGGGTTGTATGATTTTTTTTAAATGTATATTTTATTCCTTATTATCTATTTTTATCAAAAAAAATTATATATATAATTTTTAGGTCTATGGTCCGATCATCAAATATGTGGGTCCCATTAGGGTAGAGTTAGGGTCTTCATTTTATGGTCCACATTTTATTAGGATCAAGCTGATCCACTTTATTAAATTCGTAGCCCACATGGACAGTCCAATGGAGAGGCATGACCCAGTCCATTAATAGCTCTAACACAACTAAAAAACAAAAACAAAATTTATTTTACCAAAAAGGTGAGGCCTTGTCTGTTGATGGAAGGGTCAAAATAAATTAAATTGGGAATGGGTTCGTTTCATCCCCTTTTCTCCATCACCCTCCTTTAGATTGGGTCATGCCATCGACATGCATTTAGCTGATCTAGGACACCACCATCATTTTTCCTATGTGCCACACTTCCATGTGAGGTTCCCCTCGTTGACCACCACCTTCACACCACTGTGATCCCCCCATCCGTGTGTGGACTCCTAGAATGCCTCACCACATAATGTCCCCCCTAATGACAAATCCTTAATGGTTTTATAACTCTGGTTTCTTCTCAATGGTTGGTCTCACCAAATTTGGAAATCTTAAACACCCCACATTTGGCCAATCAAAACTAAACCCTTCCATCCTTCTCGATAATCCCCTTGTGGACATTCGCAGTGCTTAGATTCCCATATCATCATAAAACCATCCATATGCCATCCATCAGTTTCCTACCATTGGCTAGATCTTCCACCCAAACCATCACTAACCACTGTACCCATCCCTCTACTTCCCCCTCTCCTGGTGGCCCTACCCCCTGACTACTGGTAGACCCACCATGTACTCCCCCAGTTGAACCATGTAAAAAATGAGTCAGACCAACCTGGTATAATGTGGGTTGGTCCCTTCCTGTCCCGCCCAACATATTTTGGTTATAGTAAATTCCCAAAACTCTATTTAGAGTTTTTGTACTGGTGGGGGCTGAGAATACAAAAAAAATTAACTATTTAATTTAAATGATATATTTCAAAACATAAGTTGAATTTTTGGAATATAATTAAATTGATTTATGGTAATGTGTGATATAAATTATTTTAAATAAAACTAATTTATTTATTTAAATTAATTTAATCCCCTCAACATGTATTTATTGAAAATTATAATTTTATTACGCAACTAATGTTCATGCTGACTGATCTTAAGAAAATACCAAACAATGTTTATCAAGAATTTAGTTTATTTAAATATTTATTGACATTTTATATGTGGTATGTAATAATTAATATATATATATATATATGGTATTTTCTTCATCTTTACACATAATTATATGCACAAGGGCATGCATTCCTAGATAAAATTTATTTATCTATATTACACACTATCGAGATCACCTCGTAAGTGTGTGAGTATTTTTGTATTGTGAGGAAGATGAGAAAGGACATTTTAATACATGGAACATGCTAAGATGAGTTTTTATTCCATAAAATATGGTGTTACATTGGACCTAGGTGTGACCTCCAATACGAGTCAGAGATGAATTTGGAATATTGCCCCTATGGTCATCGTAGGTCAATTGAGAATAAAAATATCAGTCAATATCATATGATCAAGATCATTCATGTTGTCTATTTAATTTATATATTGTTTATTTTTTTATAAGGTTTTCAAGTTTATGTGATCACATAAAATATCAACAAAATTCATAGAATAAATTAAATTTAGAAGTGAAGAATTTTTTATATGTACTTCATAGTTAGTTGTGAGTAAGTTCCCATAGTACATGCATATCAGAGTGAAAACAAATTCATTTTTCAAGAAATAATCAATTTGAAACCCCTCAATGAAACATTATGCTTCAAATACCATCCTTCATTGAAATTTGAACAAAATTTCATGTTTGGGGTGCTCGTCATCCCTAGGTGAGGGTGACTCCTATTACTGGGGAGTTCCCATGAGATTGATTGGTTGAATTTTATAAAGATGGCAGAAAATAAGTAGTCATTGTCATCTTGTTGTATCTTTAAAGTCTAAGTGATAATTAAATAAGTTTTATGATTTATGAAATCTGGGACTTTGCCCTATAGTTCAAGGAGTTGTGAGGCAATGTTGTTGGTCAGACAAACACCTACCTTAAAACTTTTTGAGTAGTGGCGCATACTTAGCTTGGACTATGATGAGAGGTTTCTAGGATCCTTTATAATAAAAGCCTCAAGTTATTGTTCATTTTAAATATTATAGTGATGTCTAATATGGTTTGATAAAATATTTAGAGACATTAAATGATTTAATTAATCTATAATGTTGTATCTTTAATCAAGATAAAAGTACTAATCTTATAGTGTTTATTTTTATTTGAAAATTGGAAAGAATACCACATCTCCACTACGATTAGTACTAGAAAAAGAACATATCCTAACTTGCATTAATTTCCCAGAGTAATACAGGCACTTGTGCAATGTATTACTATATATTAAATTCAAGGTGCTGGAGTCTCCAGTACATATTGAACAACCTCTAGAAGTGAGGGTGTAAAAGATGCTTATAGGAGACTCATGTATGGAGCGTTTTATGTTTACATAATTATTTCATCATCATTTCTAATGAATTTCTGATACATCATGAGGAAATAAATGATACCACAAGTTCTATTACCTCCATTATGTTTTCAATGACAAAGTGAGGCAAGATATATATAGGGTGATAATTATACAAGAGACGTGTAAATTGAAATATGGATCAGGATCATTCAATACGCCCCTTTTATATATCATTTAAACCAATTACACTCGTTTATTTAAGATTAAAAAATGATGATAATGGAGAAAATACTTCATTACATTTTTTGTATAGTTCTATAAGTAAATAAGAACATAAAGAGAGTATAATATTTAGTTCTTATGGTGAAAAAGTTATAAGAAAAGGGGAAAATGAAAATTGAAAGTGTAACACCAAATAAAAATTCCCAAAATCCTTCTAAGAAATTAGGTTGAAAATCATGTATATGATTAATTTTTTTCATGTTATGGAATATTCCTATGGAAGATAAAATTCAATGAACTGAATTGAAGAAGCAAGTAGTCTCTTCTTTTTTGGGTATGATCATCAATTTTATATAATGTATATGTTATACTTCAGGGATATTAAATAAAATATTATTATCATATATCTATTTTTAAGTTTATTAAACAAATATGTACCCAATTTTTTTAAATTTATAGCTTTAAGATACTAAGAAAGGGTGAATCCTATGTTAGCGGTGAGAAGTATACAACTTCAAATTTCCATGATTGATGATTCTAGTTGGATTTTTATTTAGAATAACCAAAACATCTATCTCACATATACTCTGAAAATAAGGATATATTATCCTAGTTAGGAAATTAATGTTTTCATCGGTGTTTAATGCTCAATAAAAAGATCAATAATTCTTGAATCATTGGAAATAATTGATGAATATAAAAATGTAAGACTTAGTTGTCTGTTTTTGTGGAAAGATGAATATTTTTCCAGTAAAACATAGTAGTTTTCAAAGATGTACCCAATATTGTTTTAGTGACTTTTGATTTAAAGAACCTAGATATTATCTACACACCTACATACTAGGTTTTAGAAAAATAAACCCTTGTGAATGAATTAAATACATAATGATTTAGGAATTAGTTCAGCTAGAGAGTGTTAACATCTCCGAGGTAATCCTAGTGGTAGATATACTTATTTAGATTCCATTACGAGTTTTTTTAACACGGTAAAACTGAAGTATTAAATATTCATCGTTAGAATATATGAGTTGATTCGGCCCCATGTGTTGAAAACAATCTTAACAATGAATTAATTGATCAATATAATAATACGTTGAGTAACTTCTAAAGGCACATTTTGTTATACACATCAAATTTATGATATTATTAAAGAGTATCTAGGATGAGTGATGATTATTATTACATGAAAATATTTATCTATTAAATATAGCATGGATTAAATCCTAAATTCACATTTATTTATAAACATTTCATTCAATATTTAAGTAAAAGGATAATTAATGTTAAGTTTCATTTAAATTACAACCAATTTTATTATTTTTCTATAAATTATTTTAAAATACTGACATATCCCATAACCATATTCTAAGTATAATGAAAATTCAATATAATATGAGTTATCATCATCAAAGTTAATTTTTTATTCATATATAAAGAGTAAATGAAAACAACAAAGAAGAAAAGCACCCCACCCCAACCCTGTCCCTAACCAAGGAAGGCTTCTACAGTGGTCTAAAATGGTGAAGCCTGAAAGAATACCCTTTGATTAAATTATTCCTATAGGCCTTCATGATAGCCATAGTATGAATCCATACATCCATCTGAGCATCGAATTCAAATGGGGCCAAATGATCTGCAAGGGTGTTCCCCTCTCTCTAAGTGTGGAGGTTGCGATACCTATTACTATGGATGCTTTTTCACTTCCTAGTATCATATACCACCGACCAAGGGGAGGCTCCATACCCCTTCAAGGAATTGTGCACAATCAAGGAGTCAGTTTCAAATCCCGTGATCCCCAAAACCTTTTATTCGCATTATCTGATACCTACAAGAATATCCATAGCCTCTGCTTGTAAAGAGGATCCCTAGACCAGCCTGGATGAGAATGCCAAAAGGACTAACCCTTTCCATCATGCACAACCCCACTACCTCTCATAACCCTGGATACACATGATCCAACTATATTCAGTTTCAAACCATGTATAGGTAGACACCAACAAACCCAATTACCTGCACTGTTGTTGGTCTGGTTACCATCGTAGGATCTCACATTAAAATGGTGAAGGGAGGGAGCCTCCTTCTAGTTCCTCACCACCATGGCCAAATAGACTAGGAGATTCCTATCCCAAACAATAATATCACGAGATGAAACATGTGATCCTACTACCTTACCCTATTATGTGCATGTCAGAGGCACCAGCACCCCGCATGTAACACCATGTATTAATCTAAACATTCTGGGCCACCTCCCCATATACCTTGGTACCATCCATCGAGAATAGTAAGGATCGTCCCAACCACGGTAGAGACCTCAGTGAACTCCCCAAGGATCTTAAACACATCATGCGCCCAATCACTATTTAGGAACAAGTGGTTTCTGATCTCCTCACTATTGGACATGTAGCACATGCACCTCGAAACATAAGGGATGCCACAATGCTGTATATTATCATTGATCGGGACAGCCCTGTTCATGATCCTCTATGTCAGAAAATTTAATTTGGTAGGTATTCTTCTCACCCAAATGGTCTCATCCATCTCATAAGATTGTCCCTATTAGTTGGATATGCACCAGAAGTCCTTCAACGTTAAACATCTCGAGGAGGAAGGAGTGACAAAACATTTGTCTGGATCCAAACTCAACTCAATGATATTAAAGAGGTCATACTTATCTTTATTGAGAATAATTTTGATAAAGGATGGAAAGAGGTTCACTTCCCTAAAAGAAAAATTCATGACGGGCATTTTGGGAAGCCCAAGGTTTCCCTGCACCAGTTCTGGTGCCAGAAGGAAATGTCACATCTCTCGATGATCCAACGAGTGTGGCCTAAGGATCGTGATGATGGGGTCGATCATCAACCAAAGAGATTAGGGGTATCCCTTCATATTATCTAATAGGCAAGAGATGTAATTGTGCGTGAAATTTCCCCAGAGAGTCTACTGCTCCAAAATTCTCCATGTAAGCTTAGCGTGCATGTAGTAGATGGTATAATCTAGGTTGCGCACATTAATTCCACCCTCACCCACTGGATTTACCATCCAACTCTAGGAGACCCAGTGCCTCTTTCCTTCAGACAACATATCCTATAAGAAACTGTCAAGGATCCAGTCAATTCCCTTAACGAAACACTTGGGAACATTGATTGAAGAAAGTCCATGAACCGGAGAGGCCACAAGCACACTGTTAACCAGGGTTTATCCTCCTTCCAAAGGAAATGAACTTTTTTTTCCTGTTCAGCACTCTATCAGTGATCTTTGATAGGAGCAGATCAAAGTCCCTAATTCCCATCCTTCCAGACGAAATGGGGGCGCTATGATAATCCCTCATCAAATTCCCCATGCATGCCTAGATCCCTGCTAATAGTATCCACCCACTCGGGTTTTCACCTATTAGATATATAGAAGACACTCATGAAATTGTTAATGATTTGAATACTTGAGAGACAATATTCCTCCAACATTTTGTTCAGACTGAAGATTTATTTCCTCATTGCATTCATATATAAGATGTTGTCATATGAAAACATGAGGTGGGAGATAACTGGTGCCTAAAACCTCCAACGATGCAGCAGTATGCCTCCTTGGTTAATGCTTCTGTGATGAGGATAATGAGGCTCCGTGATATGGGGTCCCCTTGCCTGAGATCCCGAGTGGACTTGAAGAATCCATATGATTTCCCCAGAAATGTTACCAAAAACCTTGAAGAGTTGAAACACCAAAAAATTATATCAATGTTCCAAGATTTGAGACTCATACCATCCAACATTTTGTTGATAATGGTCCATTCTACCCGATCATATGGTTTGTTCATATCCTTCTTAATAATCATGTTAGACCCTCTAATCTTGAAGTTGATGTCGATGAGCATCGCTTGAGCCATGGAAATGTCCTCCTGTATCGATCATCCCCTGATGAATCTTTGTTGTTCCAAGGACACCCACCGGGGAATATGAACTAACATCCTGGAGTTAATTATACTATCCAAGACCTTGTAGGGGAAATTACACATGCTCACAAGATGATAATGAGAGATCGAGGTGGGGTTCTTCTGTTTTAGAAGAAGCACGATGGTGGTGGCACTTGCAACTCGTGGAAAACTACCCCCTAAAAAGTCTTGAATGGAAGAGATCATATCTTCTTTCACAGTGTTCCAAGAGGACATATAAAACGACCCAAAGAAGCCATCAGGCCCCTCAGCATTGTCCAGATTCATGTACATGAGTGTATCTTTGATCTCATGTCCACCTAGTTCTTCCACCAATCCTTTGTCGTCTCGATCAGTAATAGAGGTTGAGATCACATCAAAAAAATCTGAGTGATATTCGGGGTAACCATTATGCAGGCGTTCGTTGGATCCATCCAGTAGGTCCATGAAGAAAGAATTGGCAATGCTGCCCACCACATCCTTGTCCTTCATGTAGGATTCCTCCTCCAGAAAAATATTTGGCTTGATCAGCCTTATCCTCTCCTTAATTAAAGCATGAAAGTATAATTCATATCTCTTTCTTTTAACCATTTTAACCTATCCCCCTCCTTGGAAAGGCATTCTAGTTTCAACATCATGTCATCCAGAATATCTTTCCTCTCTGTGAGTTCCTCATATACCCAATCATCCCACAAGTACTCCAACCGACCCTCAAGGTGTTCAACTTCTCTCAGGGTATCCTCCAGTTCCCCGTCATTATAGGGAATCTCTTTGGACCATGAAATATGTTTAGAATTGAGCTGCCACAAATTTTTGTAAAGCGTGACCCATTTGCTGTCCTCGGAGGGGCTACCCCAAGTGGCTCTCACAAGTTCATGGTAACCTGGAGTGGCTTCCCAGAACTAGCTAAATCTGAACCTCTCTTGTGTAGACTGAGAGGAAGAAAAAGAAACTAGAAGAGGGGAATGGTCAAAGATGCTCTTAACCAGATAAGTGGCCATTTTACTGGAGAAAATAGATATGGCCTAAATATTATCTAGCAACGATCAAGCCAACACCATGAACGACACTACCCCCATTGGTTGTTTCACCAGGAGAACCTTCCGCCCACAAATCCAAGGTCATAGATCCCCATAGCTACCATGAAATGTGCAAAAGTGAGGCTATCTATCCTGGGTAATGGACCCCTACCCTTTCATTCCACCGGGTCATCCACAACATTGAGTCACCCCCAACAAACCCTGGTTCGGGGCTAGGGTCAAACTTGTAAAGCACCTCCTATAACGACTCTCTTAAGCGATGATCATAGCTCCCATAAACAAAGTTCACGAAATATGAAGCAAGACCTTGAGTCACCTTAACAGTGATAAATTGATCCCCAGAATAGATCATGGACACATTACAACTCATTTTCAAAAAAAATCTAGATATGCTTGTTAACAGGATCTACCTACATGCACCCAAAAAGTGTGTTTTGATATAAAATTTTTGTTAGGATATAAACAAACTTGCATCCAGAAAAATGAAATGTGCATCTAAAGTATATATCCTAAAGGTTTTTTTGTATATTATAGAAATAAATAAGGTAGAAACATTATAGTCATATGATAAACTATATTTCTATAATATTGTTTACATCTCTATTTTAGATAGTTGGATAAATATTGAATTCGGTTTAGTCAATTTCATAGATGCATAAATTGTTGTAATGGGAACATGACTGACAAGATCATCTTGAAATGGAATGTTCCCAAGCACATATTATATAAGAATGATAAAACCATGGTAATGTTTTTATATTCATCATGTTCAGTGATACATTATTCATTGAGAATAATGGATCCTACAGTGATCCACTAAATGGAAACAAGATAATATTGACCAGATCAATTAAAATTTAAAAATGGATTCCACGTATCTAAGTATAAGGGATTCTTATTTTTAATACTTTGATGGGTATTTAAGTCAGAATTTACATGGGTGGAACAAGAATGGTACCAATAAGGATCAATTGGTAATACCTAGTAATTATGCCTAAATCCATTAGAATTATACTTATCATATTGATTTTCTATGATCATAAAATTGGTAATTAGTTTTAAATACCACCAATCATTGATAGAATCTATACTGCATATCCAAAAATTTTGGTCACACCAGAGAATTCCAATATGGGTTAAACCTATTAAAACATAGTTCTATATTGATGTAAGAAACAAGATCCAAGAATATTCATTACAAATGAATTTTTTCATATCTATTCAAGAGGTTTGTGGGAGAATCACTTTTTTAAAAGAAAATATGTTTGGTAACATATGAAAAAATATTTATTGGTCTTACAAATAGTTAAGACCATAATGAAAGTAACTATCCAAAGATTTACTTATAGTGACAGACTATGTTCTAAGGAATGAGAACCACTGAGGTAGATATAATGTGTTCATAGACTAAGTGAAAAGTACATATACTATCAATATATTGAAAAATACAAGATGAAACAATTCAAGATATAATTTTTACCAGTGTCACATAACATAACTCTCTACAAGAGAAAATTCACGGGACATAAGAGGAGATTAAAGTGGTGAGTAAAATTCCATAATCCCTAGAAATGGATATATCACATATTCCATGTTATGTACAAGATATGATATTTCATCTATATACCTTATGGTAGTAAAATGTCACTATAATCCATCAGAACTATATATGAAGTAGTCACAGCTATTCAATTTTACATGAATGAGTACACATGATATATACCTAGTATGTGGAGAGGAAGGTATACCTATTGTAATGGGAGAAAAACTACCCTTCTTATGGATAAATATGATCTAACATCACACTAAGGATAAGGTTATGAGAAAGAAAAGATCATCCAAGCTGGTGGTATCCATATCTAAAAAAACACCTAGTACGTTGCGACTTTAAATGTAGATGAAGAAAATGTTTAATATATACAATGATTTGTTTCAGTTCTTAGAATCAAACCTAGTTATAAATGTTTTATTATAATATGAATTATGATAATTCTGCTTCTACTATTATGCATGATTTCAATATTTGAAATTAGAAAAAAGGAATATACTCTGGGAAACCATCTCTTGATGTGTCTTACTCGAAGAGGTGATGTCTTAGATAGAATAATTTCCATGTAGCAGAGACGTGGAAAACCCAATAACTAAATCCCTAACACAAAATAAACATGATCTTATCATGTGAGTGTTAACAATGATATTTAGAAAATTGGATCTATTGAATGTGGGAGTGTTGTAAATGTGTATTACCTAGGCCAAACTTAATTAGTAATTATTGATTACCAAGTCACGTATATAGTGAGTTATGTATGATGTACACTTACTATAATAGTGTTAATATTTATGAATCTGCTATTTTTATGGTAATCTCCATGTATTTTTTTCATATTAAATGGTTATAGAAGTTCGGAGGATATAATGAGAACCTAGAGATACTATAACATTAATCTTAAATATACGTCCTATAGACATAATATTTCATAGTGACTGGACATAGATGATTTCTAACTATCAGGTGATGGGGGATCATAACTATTAAGACACCTTCTCTATAATTTTTCACTTGGTGATCTTGAGTAGATGATATCATGAGGACTGACTCGTTAATAGGAATACCACATGTTCCAGGTTGTTTTGGTAGATCCTATCTATGAACAAGTGTAATGGTCTCCTTACGTGAGATTATTGTCAATGTATACTATTTGATCACATAATTTTATACAAGTAAAAACTATTGAAATTAATTCATAGATATGTATCCTATATTGTTTTTTTCATTGTTAGCATGGCATTGACTTAATAATCAAGAAAAAACTTGTATCTTCTAAAACGAAGTGATATCTTGGTCCCAATTGAACAAGATTGCAAAACCTTTACTAAATACATGGCCATAGTAGAACAAGATAACTCTGTCCAGCTATTTTAATGAACAATAAAGAAATAAAGGACGATAACACCAAGTGTGTATCCTAATTTATGACATATCTCATGACAAATAAATTATATTACACAAAATGTGTTTGGAGGAAGGTTTTTTGTTTTAATGACGATTTTTTCACTCCTTAGAGTCCTTGAAGGATTGCTAGACTTTTCTCTTGGTTTTTGAATAGTATTCATTACTATCAACATGAAGTCCTAGAGGGTCATACATAATAGAGTTTTCAAAATTATACCCTATTTAGAAGTATAGAAATATAGGTCATGGTGGGCCCCGCCATGGGATATGAGATCTGTACGAGAATAAATGATCACTAATTAATAAATTAATTTCTTATTATTAAAGTATAGAATAATCATAGATAAATTTATTTATTATAAATTATTCATTATTATTTAAGTGAATAAATGGGAAAATATTATACGAATTAATATTATTTTAATACTCAAGTATCTTTTAATATTTGAGAGAAAAACGAGTCGATTTAATTACTCATTTTAATCGTGTAATATATATTATATTAAAAGAAAGTGATAAAAATATAAATTATATTTATGACTCCTTAAATTTATCATAAAATATAGTTTATATTTTATTTATTAAGTATTAAATATCCAAGGGATGGTGAGATTATCTCGGCTCTTTTAGAACTACACTATAAATGGAGGAGGGGGCTATAACATAGATAACTATTTACTGTATATTGGGTGACATATTCTCTCTTATATCCTACATAATAGAGAGATAAGATGATGATTTGGGATTCGGATTTGAGTTATTATTTTTCGATCGATGGATTATCATAGTGGTGATCATCGAGGTGTTAAATGCATCGTCGAATCTCCGCGCAAGAACCCAAAATTTGATGATTGAAATTCTTGTGAAATTTTTTTTCATTTTTGGATAATATAGTTGGGTTCTTCATTGGATCATTTGAGAATCAATCACTGGAAATGAGTAGATATTGAGGGTGTCTTTAGATCAAAATTTGTAATTTTTTATTTCATACTTATGCTTAAAATTAATTAGGTGGGACCTTTGGGCCTTTACCAGGGCTATGATTCATCAATGAAAACATAGTTACGTTAGCTAGTGATGAATATTTTTAAATCCATAACATATATTCTTCGTTTTTTCACCTATTAACTTTAAAATCATCATTTTAACTTTTTTTTATAAGTTCATTTTTGGACATAAAAATGCATTTCTATAAAAAATATCTTTTGTTATGTTTTTCATTTTTATCTAAAATTAATTTATACCAATTATATGAATTGAATTTGATAAAATGGATTTATTATTTAGAATAATAATAATAAATATAATTTAATAGGTTCAAATTTTTTTTTAATTGTGAATATTTACAATATAAATATTTTTCACCTCAGTAAAAGATGTATAATTAGGTTAAAACCATAGGGTAAATCATTAAAATATATATAACACATGCCATTATCCTATTTTATGAGTTTTTTTCAACCATATTTACTCTTAAGGAGTTAAATAATATATTTTAAATAATTATTTTGAATTTTGGAACCTATTTTATAATTTATTTAAATTAAAAACTATTTTTGTGTTTTTGAATTTAATTGCATGGTTGTCAGATTAAATTTGGTTTTGGCTTGATCCAAAAGTAAAATAACCTTATTATTTTATATTTAACTAAAAATTTAATGGAAGCCAATTTTTTACTTTATTTCAAAGTAAAATTATTTTTACTCACAAATTGGGTATTTTAGTAAAAAAACTGTTCTTGCATTTTTTGTTCTTATATTAAAATTAATTTCTTCCCACTATAGAAATTAAATCTGATAAAATGGATTAAAATTTTTAATAATTATCTCCAAATTTTTTTAGAAGTATTATTTAATTTTTTTCATATAATTAATAAATGTTAAATTGTCACGGATAATGGTAAAATGGGTTTGAATTGATTTAAATAGAAGATAAGGATTAAAATGTACCCAAAATTTGTTCAAATTTGATTTTTTTTACTTTATTTCAACCTTATGTAATGTTATATTTGAATTTTTTTATCCTTTGTTCCACTTGATCTGATTATGATAAATATAATTTAATCTTTTAAATAATTTCAAGTGTGTCCTTCCCATCCCTTATAAAAATGATACCACCTATACTCTCTTCTCCACACTTCAGAATACTTTTATCTCAATAACCCCTACCCAAATCCCTCACCAACATCCTTATCCACGTTTTATATGTGTTTTTTTAAATACCAACCCTAGGGTCCTTATAAATGGATATAAATGAGTTCTTTCAAAGAATAGGTTATCACAATAATTGATCACCTTCTTTTTACTTATTTTAAAGTCCTATAAATATACTGTATTTATCATAATGTAATAAATTTTCTATCCTAAATTTACTTGATTTTCATTATGGTTATTAAACCATCATTATCAACCTTATTTCCATCCCTCAAAAAGTGAAAAAATTGATCGTGTGTTTATACGGTTTACCGTCTCTATGTAGCGGTGTAATTTATTTTGCATAACCAGTTTAATTTTATGGTTATAATGATGTATTTAATAAATATATATTATATTGATGATATACTCATGATTCTATAAATTTGAGTTGTTATTTAATTTTTTTCTATCCATTGGAAAGTAAAAAATGGTGTTCATGGGTACACACGACCTACTGTCTCCATGAACGATGTAATTCATTTTTCTATCTCCACCTTTTTTTAAGATTCAATATATATATATATATATAATGAATAGATATTATATTTATATAATTATTAATATTAAAGGGATGATGTAACCATTATCAATGTATAATGGCCAAAACTACTAAACCAATACATATGTGCAAAACGAAGTAGTTATCACCTAGAACAGTGATTTTAATAAATAATTGTTAATAAACTAGTGATGAATGGTTATAAGAAAATAATATTTGGTATTATATATATTTGTATGGTTCATGAATATATTTATAATAAATATATATTTATTATACATGATTTTTAAACACACACAAAGGAATTCAGATATTAGAGAAGGTTATATTTAACAATATCATAATTATTTGAGGTTCATTATGTTTAAGTCTAAAATGGGGGATCAATTTTATATTTATGTATTAAAGCCAATATATTTTATTATACTATCATAATTTCTATAAATTATAATTTTAACTTTCATTTTCATCTCTTAATGTACTCAAGATATGCAAAAAATAAGAAAAACTCACATTGTTTTCCTACTCCATCGGAAATATTTTTCATCTATGTACATATTGTCTTTAAAATGTTTTAAATGGTTTTTTATTATTGTCTAATTATTTTTTAAATAAATTTATCTCACCATTCATTTTAGTGCATAATGAATGTGTCCTTACTTCTTACCTAGTTTTATACTCCCGGGGGATATGCTTGGGTTGATTCACATTTTCTTTACAAAGAATTTTGAAATATTGGAAAATATTTTTATGATATGAGAATGTTCTCAAAGAAACTTAGTGCTTGATTATGAGATTAGTTATTAATAAATTTTCAATTTATGTTAAGTGTCTTACTATTTTTAAAATTTTACATTATGATTTATAATGTTATGATATAATCTAGTGTATTCCTATTTTCGTTGATTTTACTAGGGAACACTCACCTTATTCATTTGATGTAATGTTGGAGATGCATTGTTACCCTGTATTCAATCTTTATAATGGTAGGTGTCATTCATCACTTTTAGTGGAGATGTTTTATCCTTAATTAAAATGGGAAGATGATATGTAGGTTTATCCTTCCTTATATTATTCAATGGAACTCATCAGCTAGTATGAGTCTCCCTTATAGATTTAATTTGTGTTCTTGGAACTCATTATTGGTTCCATCTCATTGTACTCTTTGGTTAATTACGCTTCTTCTATTTGGAAATTCTAAGGGGACTTGATAGAGAAAGTACTCTTCATCCAAGAGAGTAGTCATGTTGGGCATCAGTGGAATATCTGGATGTTAGGAACATTCTTCAATTATATCATCCTCATAGGATTGAACCTCATAGAGGCATATCTAGCCATAAAACCTGAGGCGTCTAGTTCCGATCACAAGGTATCTAATTCAAAATGCATATTTTCTAAGGATTTCACCTCACACAAACCATGGTTAGAAATAGGTAGCTAAGGTCGCAGGCACATATCGTATAATGATTTCACCTTTGAAATAAAATGTATATCATGAAGTAGTAGTGTGAGATAGGTTGAGGGTTTAAATTATTATAGGCATGGAGTGAGACTGATCAGAACTCCCCTATGGAGGTGGATCGAGGAGGTACATCCAAAAGAGGGTGGAACCCAGAAGGTTTATTGATTAATGGATCTGAACACCCCATGGAGGTGGATCTAGGAGGTGTGTCCCAAGAAAGGGGGAGATGTTACACTATGAAGGTTAATCTAGAAACTGCTAGGGTGGATCAGGGTGGTGTACCCTTGTGAGGGGGATAACAAGGTTTACTATTGGTAAGGATTGAACCTCAAAGAGGCCTCTTCTGTACCCTGTTTAGGAGACAAATATCAAAACCTGGCTAGTTCAATGGATGGTGTGGGGCATACATATGGAATCTATAATTTGCAAGCAGATTACTCTTTATTAGATTATGTGGGTCTTATGCATGGGAGCTTCTTAGGTTCTTCACTAAGAAATGATGATGTGGATGGGGATTAAACATATCTCGTTCTCACTAGGATGTAGAAGCCTGGGTAAAATCAATATGGATTATGGTTCAAGTTGATGAAATGGACGGAATGGATGGATTTTTGGGTTTGGACCTTATATAGGCTTCCTACGTATCCCAGTTGGCTGGGAATAAAATCCCACATAGTTTGAGAAGGGGATTTTGGGATTACACCTAAAAAGGAGGCCCGTGGAAATAGAACATGTGGTTGGGGATTACATGTAAAAACGGATTATGGAATATAGAGACGGGTTGGGGATTACTCCATGAGGGATAATCATTAATGGTGGAGGTGGATGGATTTAATGGTCACTACCAAATGCTTATCCCATGTGATCTATGAACGGTGTGAGAAAGAAGAGGAAGTGGTAGACCAAACACTCCTATTGTGAAATATGAATTGATGCATAATGATGTAGGGTTTATGCATGGAGGATGCTTTATTGAGGTTAGGTGTCATGTGGATGGAATGATTGTGGCTAGTTGTTTTGTCCACATGAGCTTTAATGAGTCATGGTTGAATGTGATGGACTAGAGGGATTGGATGATCTAGAATACCACACACTTATCCTCCTCAATTGGTTGAAGAGGCATATGGTATAGAAGAGGGAGGAGAGGGATCTGATGCCAATGCCCTATATGACCTAGTAATCAAGGGGAAAGGATGAGAATGAGGGAAAACCCCTAGAATAAAGGCTAGGGGTTTAAATTAGGAGGGATTCCTAGGAGAGTGTCATTCACTAGGAATGGTATATTGTTCTATGTGAAAATCATCTCATTCTACGTCACTCATACATGGGACATCCTATGTTCCATGCATTGCGTAAGGTTCAGAGTTTAACGTCATGGGTTGAGGATGATGTTGCTCGGTAGTTTTACGTCATAAAGAATGGATGTGGGGGAGTCACTTCTTACCCATTAGGATTACATTACAAACAAATATACACCTTTAGTAGAGGCATGGCCTTGGAAATTCTAGGTTTGAATAGTATGGAGGAGTGTTCAATCACGAGGTCCACATTAGTTTCCCTATACTAAAAATCTAGGGGTATTATCATACATATTTTGAAATTCAATAGGTAAATGAAAATCTCGGGCTTTACATTAAGTGAATTGGTCCACAATAATGGGTGGAATGGGTCACATGAGGACTTGAGGTGTGGCTGAAATGATCATGGATGGATGTGGGAGCTATGGGAACTTATCTTTCATGAGGAGTTGTCAGCAGAAGGGAGGAGACATAGATAGGTCTAGGAGAGGGGCTTTGGGAATTATAGGGCCTCTTGTAAAGGCGATTCATGAAGCTGGGGTAATTCATAGAGGATAGGGGGTTCATGAAGCCTAAAGTACCCCTAAGAGCCTTCCTCCTCCATGAAGGGAATCAGAATTCATGAAAGGTTTCCCCAATTTAGGTGGGGTTATTTAATAACTTATGAGATGTTGTTTAATGAAGCTAGGTTAACTTCGATGATCTATTTCATTTTGTTTCACGATACTAAGTGTGCTTCGCGACCAAAGGGCCAGAAAATTGTTTTTTTAGAATGAGTCAGGTATTTATATGAAAAAGTGTCTCATGAATCCCAAACACAGTTTCTGATTGTAATTTGGTATTTTTGAATATTTTTGGTGGTTTTGGACTCATGAAGTGTAGTTTCAACACATTATCATGGTCATAGTGTGATTTTAAACTCATGGATAATTTCATCAATGTCTCATGCATTCATAGAGGGTGTAGGGTCTTCGTGAAAGGGATTCATGAAGAAGACCCTTAAAAGTGTTTTTTGGGGATTTTTGATCTTGGATATGCTCTAAACTAGCCATGGAATATTCACCTAATCCCATGGCATGTATTTTGGCACCAATAAAATGTCCCCACCCCCCCCCCCCCATAATGGGAGTTGATAAGAAAAAGAGGGTCAGATTTTGTGGGAGAATCACTTAAAATTTTGACAATCTACTCCCTTTTTTTGAAGGTCCTTTATGGTGTTCACTTGCGATGATTCCACAAAGAGGTAACTAGTGTGAAGTCCATCATGAAGTTCCATCCATTATACACTTATAAATATCGCATGTGGGTGCTCTCAAAGGTACCTGATTGTTCACCTGAATAAAATATTTTTTGATCTTGGTTCATGAAGAACTCAACATTCATGAATCCTTATCCATGTATTCTTCACTTTGAATAAGATTTATTCACCATTTCTCCATGAACAATTTTTAGAAAATTGGGCATTGTGAACTGTAAATTTCTGAAGAAAGTACCATGAATCCAAGCTCTACAAATAAAGCTTCATGAATGAGCTTCGCAAATGACCTCTATGAACCAGTTTTGAAAAAACCACCATGTTAAAGATTCAATGGACACACAGGAAGCTACATGGTAAGTCCAAATATTTGTTGGTTAAAGAGAGAAAATGGAAAAAACATCATGATCGTGGAATACGCTCGAATCACATCGGAACATGAATCATCGCTTAGGGTGATTTTAGAGGCTCAAAATGGGTGTCCTCTATGAAAGAGGATTTGGCTATATCGACTTAGTTTTATGGATGACATATTAATACTAGAGGCAAGTAGAGATGAACTAGAAGACTGGTTTAGGGGAATATTAAGTCAATACTAGTGGTATTGGGCTATTACGGGCCATATAGGGAAGGATCACACACCAATTATGGCTAAATTATTTTATAACCATAAAAATAATATTGATGAGGAGAATCTGGAGGATGAGTCATCTCCATAATAGTATTATATGATCATCAAGGTGGGATTATGGAACATGTAGATAGGATGAACAGGCAGCTGGGATCTGTGTCTAGAAAATAACTTCACTGATGAATGGGAATGGGACTACAATGTATTCTCACCATGTGCTGAATTTGGGGAAGAGATGAGATGGGTAAGACTTTATGAAGAGGCATGTGACTCTTAGTTCCAAGTATACCAGCCACAAGAAATCATGTTTAAGGTGTTGAGTATGTGGTCTCTAAGGCCCAACATGTTCCACCATCATCATGTGGAGGTCAACATCATCCTTTGGGAACATCATTAGATTTCTGCAGTCCCAAATCTAGGGAAAATGTATAATTATTTTCTCCCTATAAATTTTGTGTGGGAATATTAGGATAATCTTCCAGATCTGGTGAATGCACTTCTGGAACTGGTGTGGGGCATCGATAAAGAGAAACGGAGATGAAGAGATGTCCACTTTAAGCAATGGTTCAATTATTTTTTGAACTTCCTGGAAGAGGGACCTGGTGAAAGTGAGGTTTTATAAGGGGAGGAGACAATACAAAAATTTCCAGTGAGGCTATGTACATGCCCCAACGAGCCAAATAGGGCATGGAAGAATCTTACAGGAGAATCCTAGAATCAAGCCAATTGAATTTTTGGGGATATAATATCAAGATTGATCCTCAACCCCTTCATCAGTTTAGCTGGATTTATCATGGATCTCATCTACAGATGGATTCTCCTGTTGAGGGATGTTCACATGGGGGTGAAACCAAGCACTTTCATAATGCTGGTGATGTTTGAAATAAAGAAATCGGTCAACACCGGTATCATAGTGATGGTGAATATGTACAATATACTTTAGAACATTAGTGAGGGGAAGAAGTTGCTATGTGTTTTGGGGTCATTTCGTTTTCTATACAGTTGTGTGATCACACAATTATGGTATATGAGTATCTGAACCCTATATCCACTCCTGAAACAAGCTTCTCTCTGACAATTCTGAAATTCTGGGAATGTATCCCCCTATATCTGGGTCTGACAGACATGTTCATAAAGGACTGGATATAAGACTAATTTAACTTTCACCTATTTCCCCTGCTGACGAGGATGTTGATTGATGAAGGCAATGGACTAAAGAGAAGCGATCATATCTTTTTTCTTTATGAGGTGGGGTTCTAGTGGAATGTTTTGACTGCGAGCCGATCTGGGATCCATATAACCCACATCGGTTTGCAAGGATGTTTATGTGCCTACAATGGTTCACACCAAAGGTGTACTCGAATCTACATCATGAGTGAAATCCTTCAGTGATGAGGCATCATTGAATCATGTTCACATGATAATATTGATAGATGCATAATGAGTTATTGACACCCACTGCTACATATGGGCTAATACATGAATATGCGAAGAGCTGGGATGATTCATACATGGGGGTAATGCTGAGGAAGTTAACCATATGGACCAATGAAGGGGTGATCCCACCACCACAAGTCTGAGGCAGAGCAGCAGCTAGAGCATTCCATGGTGGTAGAGCTGGACCAGTGGGCAGATCTGGCCTAGTGGGTAGGGAAGTAGTAACGGGGCCAGCAGTTCATGGGCCCAAATAAAAAAGACGTGAAGGAAGAGGACATGTAACTTATATCCCAATGATCATCAGAAAATAGACCCAGGAGGAAGGGGAACCATCTAGGGGGTTCCATGGGACATTTATCCAAGATCCTAAAAAGTTGCAACAACGTGTGGAAATTCCCAACAATTTTTTCTTCCCTAAGGATTGGGATAACATATATGTTTACATTCATTTCTAAGATTTAATGGTGTGGGGGACCACCTAAATAGGCATGGGAGTCATCTCATCGTGATTGATTATTCCATTCTAGCTTTCACATGTATTATGATGAGGGGGTGTGTTATGTGGTGGAGTAGGAAAACCTAGTGCACTCCCAGGGCATTCCAAATCTGATGACATATCGGGTGAAGGTGTTTCTAGACCAGAATTATCCTCTACAGCTATTGGTAGATGATATGGATTTTTTTTCTCCCATTCCCATGGAATCAGATGAATCTTAGGGAGTTGATGCTCATGGGGGGATACCTTTCAATAGTGGTGAGATCATAACAACCATGGGAGAATGGACTAAACTATTTAATGTAATCTCTACCACACATTACTATGTTGAGCCTTTCCACACTTATTATATAGATCCTCTAACTGGAACTTATTTTTTGAAGAAGAATCCTGTATAAGGGTCCCATGCTGCTAGGGATGAAGGTGCAATGATGGGTGTGAAAAAACACACTCTTGTGCCTATTCCTGGGACCGAAATGCATGGTGAGTTGATTTAAGTGGAGGAATTGAAAGTGACCACCCATGAATCTCTTGAGATCCCAGTCTTATATGGGGGTCCACACCCTAGAATTTGTATAGTAAGGACCTAGAAGATCGATCTATCGGTGTTCAGGTTTTGTAAGTCTATTTTATTTACAGATTCATACTAGTCATACATTGGACAGACCGACTAAAATGTTCTATCTTTAAATAGTGATGGATGTACTATGTGCTCTGTTATCAAATTAGGTCAGGGAATTCAGGAGTCCCTCTCCAATAGCTACATCGGCCCATGTGAATCCGATTTTCCGAGCTGATCAGGCCATGGTCCCAAGTGTATAGTCAGTTGTGGCTATGAGTGACGCCACTAATGGGGTGGATCTTAGGGCTAGTATGGATGGAATTTTCAAGGTGGAATAAAGTGAGGAAGACCAACCCCATGATCTAGATCCCATCCCATCCAACATGATGATGGGGGAGGACCCTTCTTACAAACTTCTTACAACATTCATAGTGTATAATCTCATAGATCATGAATAGTTGGATGACCCCAATATAGATATGGCTGAAGAAAATCAAATCATTCAGTTTAGGGTATGGAAGTGAATCCAACACTTCATTAACCATACCATGGAGATGAAACTAGTGGGCTAGATGGGGTCTCTTCACTATTATTTATGCAACCTATGCACTAGAGTAGTGGAAGATTGAGATCTTCATCTGCCGATTCATAACTACAATGATGAAAAGGTACATGAAGGAAGTCAACATTTGGATGTCTCCTAGTTCCAAAAAAACTATTATCATAATGAAAGATCTGAAACTCCAATCAGTAGATCTATCAACTAGAAAGAAAATTAGATGACGGTTTCACCTTCATTTCCACTCAATAGGTGATAATCACACAATTGATGGCCCGGCTATCCAAGGTCTAGGAGAAGACATGGTAGGAGTCACATCAAGTGGCCGATCTTCGGGTTGAGTGATACCAGGAATATATTGGGTCTAATAAGATTCCCTCGATATAAAATGAGGAATAAATAGAGTTTAGAAGGAAAAACAAGACCCTAGAGGCCATCCTCGAAAGGCTGGAGGAGATGTAATGCTTAATTACATGAGCAGGCCTATAGGGTAAATTTGGATAAGACTCATAGAAGGTTCTAAAATGTGGATGCCCATTCCTTTAGTTGAAATTTTTTGAAACTTACCCTCATTTTCACTAGGTTGAATTTATTTACTTGCTTTAATTATCACACTTCAATCATATTTTTGTGATAAAACTGATAACCAATCCCTAACCTCCTAGGGGTCATGCCTGGTGTGAGAAATAATGGATGACCATGTGATTGATCATTTGTATGAGGGCACCAGATAATCAAAAAGTACATAGGGTCTACATTTTATAACTGACCACTGATAGAATTTGGTCTGAGAGATACTGATGCTTTGAGATTGGGCTCCTCAAATAGCTGACATTATTTTTGAACGTGTTCTAGTGCACGAACATGGTTATGCTAGCAGCATTAGAATCTATCTAAAAATGGGTAATGAGAAGTGTGAATCAAAATGACCAAAATTCTGAACACAAGGAGAGTTTCATGGATATTCTAGATAAATGATGACTATTTTTGAAACATAGCATCCATATCATTATCCCATAATGGGGATAAACAAATGAAGGTCAACCACAGACCATGTTCGAACAACAGAACTAGTCTCATAATTTTGGCTGATGTCTTCTAGAATATTGGCCTAGGATGACATGTAAGACAAATTGACATGATACCATACAATTAGGGGTTCCGTTTATACATTCAATAGGATGGATATCTGAATTAGGTTCATGTGAATCATGATAATGGAGTGATTGAATGTTTTAATGGATTTCAAAACTCTTGGTATTAAACCACCATGACTTAGAGAACATTGGTGTAAGTGCATTGGTCTAAACAAAGTTCAAACACATATTTTGAGGGAACATCATATCAAATGTTGTGAAATGGTTGAAAATTCAAACAATGTATTCAATTTACAGTAATGGAGGGAATTCCTATTTTGATGAGGGATTAGGATTCCTTGCGGTTTAACGTCGTGCAATATGGATGATAGATATGTAATTTATCTTCAAATTGGGAGGAAGATGCATGGAAAAATTTTAAAGTCATTTGATTATAACATGTATCACATATTAATGTCCTGGGATTGGGAAATTGCACATAGTTTAAGGTAACATAGACTGGACCAAGGAAAATAGTTTAAACTCATGTTTTTTGGATTATTCTTCATAGTTTAATGGAATATAATTTTTACTACAAGATGATCTAAATGGATACATGTGGCATGATGAGTTTTAAAACCCAATTTGAATGATGAAGAAAGAGACCTTATACTATATATCACATTCCTAGGAAGTTTTCCAAGCAATTTAAAGTCATGATTCCTAAACTTGAACCCCTAGTTTATGGTCATGTAGTTTAGACCATAAGATTCCTTTTTTATGGTATTGCCATATCAGCACACACCCTACTAATACTTATAACCCCACATGGTCCATGATTGGTGTGGTAAATGTGGAATGGTGAAAGGGGGTCTCCTGATATGTTGAAATTAACATTAGGGGTGACAACATGGGTAATGGAATTACACCACAATACAAGGATGTGGTTATAAGGTAAGTCCAGAATTTCATGATTTGGATCATGAGAGATTGACAGGTAGGGATCAACAGTTAACCATGTTCGATACACATAGACCATTCCCATGTCAGTCAATTATAGGGTGATAAAGAGAAAGATCGACTATTTATTGTGTTAAAAAACATAAGATCTGTAATATGTCAACAAATATCCATTAAGGGGTTGGCCTAGGATGGGAGGTGATCAAAAAATGGCTTAAGACCAAACTATTAGGGGGTCCGTATGGATTTTAAAGGTGACATAAATTCAAATAAAAAATTATTAAAAGTGTGGAAAAGAGCATATTAGAATGTGGGATCCAACCCCATACAGTGAGAACATTTTCACATTGTGTTACTTGGACACTGGAAAATAGTTTAAAGTCGTGTTTCATAGATTATGTAGGTAAATGTTCAGTCTTAGGGCATATAAAAGGCATGCAGAAGATAAAACTCAACATGAATGAGGATAAATAATCTTGTGTTTTACATACACATCATAAGACTAACTGTATACAAATTAAGGTTATAATTTTGGGACCATAGAGGAGGAAATGGGCTAAATAATTAATGGGTTTTTGGCTAGGTCCAAATAAAATATCTGGACATCACTATGTATCTCATAAATAAATGAATCTGTCCACACATATTTCTCAAACCCACTATGGTGAGAGACCAAAACTGGAAAGTATGATCCTCTCTAGTGAAATAAATGTGGCATCTTGAACTTTTTTAGGATACTTTCATAGTTTAACATCATGCGCTTAAGATGTTAGGATATGTAGTTTAAGTTCATACAACTCATACTACAGGGTTTGAAAATAGTTTAAATTCAAACTTCTTAGAATTTGTGTAAACAGTTTAAGTTCATATTTCCTGGACCATAGATGGAAGGGGAATTCAAAGATGTTTAGGAAATTCAAGAGTTAAAACCCTACATTATTGATACAAAGACGCTTTGCGTCACATGGAGTGATCCTGATGCTAGTTGTACATAGTTTAAAGTCATAAATTCTAGATAATAGGGACAATAAGTTTACAACCATGATGTGTGGGCTGAGAAAAAGGTCAATTTCTAGTGTATTTGTGAGGAATGATAGAGGAAAAAACTGATTTGAATGAACTAAGGAGGATTTTGTACCACATGTGCACCTTGAAATGGACTACTTACATTTTAAGGTCATGTTCATGGACCATAACTAAGGCCAAGGGGACAAGGGTTTGAAAAATATTGTAGTTGGTTCAATATAAAAAATGTTCGAGTTTCACTACTTATAACATAAAGATGGGAATAAATCCACACCTAGTTATGGAACACAATTTGGTAGGAGGCTGACACTGTTGGTGGAAATTATCTCTAGTGAGGGGACTATGGATTTCAGTTCTTAGGTTAAGGTTATGGAGTTTGAACTGTGAGGAGAGAAGGTATCTAGTTGGTATATATAGTGTGGTGTTATAACAATCCCAAAAAGAATTATGGATAGGGAATCCCAACACTACACAACACATACCTAATTGAAACTTCATATAGTTTAAAGTCACGATTCATAGACTATGCTGAGGCCAGGGGAAGAAAATTTGATAAACTTGAAGTAAGATCCAAATATATAAATGTCTGGGAATCACTATGAATCCCATGATGATGTGAATTAAACCACACACACTTCTCAAAATCCAATGTAGTTTAATTTCATGCAGTAAGGATGAAGATGAACTAGTATGAAAGGAATTAAATATCATGGATGGGCCTAATATTGAATATATGGGCGTCATTACATATCTTATGGGAATGAGAATCAATCCACACGTAGTTCTTCAATGGTTATCTTCAAGCATAGGTCTAACTCGTACATAAGGAGGGGGCATAATTTCGTTTGGATGTTGTTTTTTTAATGTATGGACCAAGATGGACAATCTATGCATCACTACGTATGATGTGTAGTTCAACATCATAAAGCTAAGACACTAGTCACGCATGAAAAGTATTGCTTGAGGAACTTAGCATTTTATTTTGGAGTGATGAACTCTCTATCAATTGTTATCAATGATTTCATTACATTAGGTAAGACCTTGTGACTAATGTAAGGTTTTTCCTAATTGGGATCCTACTTTGGAGGCTTTCAGCTGGGTATCATCGGTATTCTGAGAGCCTGCACTATATCACCTTGGAGGAAGGAGTGGAGGAAAACTTTCTTGTTGAACACTCTCATTATCCTGTTCTGGTTCACCTCTATATTTTTCATGTCTATGATAATATTATCATTTAGTCCTTATAGATCATCTAGAAAAACTTATTCCATTGTGTTGGGTGTATTTTGATCATAGACAATTGTTCAAAGTGATTGATGTTGTATATCGATGGGAATGACTTCCTCTATTCTATGTAGTATAGAATATGGATTCACCTAAGTAAAATTGAGATTCATCATCCAATAATCCCGTAGAGTTTTGGAAAGCATCAAAAGATACCTTTTCTTGTACTAGCCCACTATCTTCTATATAATTTTGGGGAATGTTTTGTTAAATTCCTCAATTTTTCCATTTTCAAGCACATGGTAGCAATAAATATAGTTGGACTGGAAGCTATACTTGGCGTACAACTTATTAAACTTAGTGACTAAAATGATGGTGTTGTTGTCGGTGAGAAAACTTGAAGAACTATGAATCTATGAATGATATTTGAGGTCACGAATTATACGATTGATCGGTCCTTGAATTCCTTCATATGAATCGCTTCTACCCACTTGGAAAATATATCAGTCTCGGATAGAATGAACCTGAATTGATGAGATTTCATAGGTGAATATGATCCCATGATAATGATTATACATACTAAAAGGGTCCAAGAATAGTTGGTAGAATGGAGGGGATCCGACATCTCATGAACAATGTTGGCATGGATCTGACACTTTTGGAACCTCTTGGAATACTCGATTCTATCATGGACAATGATGGTCCATAGTATCTTAGCCTTAAAATATTGTGGGAGTCCTTCAAACCTACCATATGAGCACCGAAGTACCAAACATGATCGTACTGAATAACCTGGATGATCTAATCTTCGTTAATGTAATAGAGGATAATTCCATCTTACCCATGTTTGTATAGTGTCTCCTCAATGTTGGGCCCACTCTGGATGGTGAACTGTGTTGCGCACCATTAGATTCACTCACATTCGGCTCTATCTAGTGGACGAACACCATTCTAGATATACTTGAAAAATGATTTATCCAATCATAGGATTATTCCATTATAGGGGGATCTGGAGGCCATAATGTGGGGGTACATGCATCCATGTGGTTTACCTACAGGACACCATCATCATTATCCGGGATGATAGGATAGATGACCCTTCAACGTGACACATGAATGAACTGTTCATTCTGTTTGGATTTGATAGAGATACATTCAATATGTAAAGGAGTATACCAAATAACGCTATTGTTTGGAGAATCTTAGAGATATTTAGAATGTTTTTGGATTCCTCTGCTCCTATAATTTGAAGATAGAACTCTTTATGTGTGCCTTCAAGGTTACCTCTAAGAAGTTTCACATCTTAATTGTTAGATGTAGAGGCATTGAGAAAACATTGGTATAATCCTATAACCGATGAATCAAAAAGATGAAGCTATCACCCATTTCCATCCACAGTATGGCTGAAATGGTTTTTTTCTCGAACTCATTGGTATAATCCTACATATCCTTACTCATGTAATATCTGGAATCCATATCTAATGATTCACATGAGTCTAAGGGAGATGCATCACTTTTAAGCACACCTACTTGACCTTTGAGGGAATACTTGAGGAATTGGTGATATAAGGAGAGAACTGTTGCATGTAGATAGATCCAAGGCCTACCCATAAACATGTTGTAAGTTGTATCATGTGAGAGAAAAATAAATTTTATGCCTTTTACCATTCCACCAAAACAAGTCTTCTACTGTATTATTCCACATGGCAACTACTCGGTCCTATCATAACCCAAAATTTTTAGGTTAAAGGGACTTGGATCTGCTTCAGTATGTCTCAGTATGAAAATCATTTAGGTTAGGATGAGATTGATCCTAAAACCTATGTTTAATAGATATTGTCATAATTCCATGTCATTGAACTAGATAGTAATGTATAGTGGTTGGATGTTACCCTACACGAGGGATCCCTCATCTTCTCCGGAGAACGAGATGATGGCTTGACATCATGCTCACTTGACCTCCTCAACATAGAATGTATCTACGAACACTATATCTATTTCAAACTGGAGGGGGATCTTTAAGGCTTGTATGAGTTCCTCAAGCATATCCTCTAATAGAAGGAGGGGCTCGAGGATTAATATATCTATGGTAATTTTTGATATGTGATTTAGAACATCATAATTCCATGTAAAAAACACATTTCTGCTAGCCAGAGGTTTCTCTTAGGAAAGAGGCATGATAGGTGCTGCTAGCCGAACTACTGGATTCTGTCTAGTGCTAGATATATCCTAGTTCTCATCAAAAAAATCAATGAAAACAACTATTTTCCAACCAGCGGTTGTCTAAGGACATGCATTAGCTGGATTCAGCTGATTATGGTGAATTCATAGTTTTTTTCTAATAAAGTAGCATGGTCAGTTGTGTTAGTGTGTTTGACCGAATGGGATAAGAGGACAGTGCCAGCTAATCTCTATAGATAACCTTTTCTTTTGTTTTAGTATCATTCACAGTTTGTCTTGGATCACATTGTTGGCCTGTATCCATCTTCAACAGTTTCAACCAGATCCACTCAGAGAACATTCATGATATTCCTCATCATCAGGGACTCTGAAGGGATTAACCAGCTCAATGGTATTCATGGAGAAAAACTAATTTTTGTTATTAGAGTAGTTTTCCAATTCTATATAGATATTCGGTGTGATTTCCATCATTATATTCATGAATTCTATGAGTATACAGGAAGTATTCAGCACCGGTGGAGGAATTTTATTTCCCTTGCATCGTTGGTGTCTGCTCTTCTAAGATGTGGAAGACTATGAAGTGGATGTAGAGGAAGTAACCAGAGAAGGAGTGGTGACTCTAAGTGGTTCGGGTTGGCCTAAGTGAGCAATAATGACTCCATGGGAATGGGATACTATTCTATAGTCCAACCAGTCATCACATATATGAGTCTCATGGTTGGAAACCAGTTTCCATTCACGGGAACCCTCATTATCACAATAAAGCTTGGATGAGATGTGATCCACCTATTCTAAGACTTCACCCAACCTAACAACACCATTTTCCAGTTTATCATAGATCCATTACATTAACTCATACCACTACTTGATGTTATGTCTATGGATTCTGTGGTATGGGACGTAGTCAGGGAGATCAGTGAGCTTGACCTCTAGGGGATTCCAGCACTCTGGCAGTTTTAGAATCCCTTATTCCAGGGAAATGTGTAAATAACAGGGAACCTTGGTTTTTTGAAAGGAGTAGATCTCTTTTCTCTTATCTGATAAGGTTTCTCAGATATTCTGGCCCTCATATGGGGTTTGGTCCTGAATAGGGGTTGTATCCACATTCTCTCATCTAGGCGGTGGTGCCGGATGAGGTGGAACCTTCTGATTCTCACTATATGAGGGGGGGCCTAGTGACACTATTGTACATAGAGAGGTTTTTCAATGTGAAACTCAGTTGGAAATAACTCTAGAAGCTATGGAACATCTACCTATCTTGCATTGGTAGTATTTTCTTTGATCATTCTTCTTGATTGAGATGGAGAGGCAATGTGTATACCTTCATAGCTTTCTCCAAGGTTTCCTTTAGGTGTTGGGACATGTCAGAGAAATCTAGGAATCCACCTAGAGAGTTTTGAGTGATGAGGGTAGGAACCAATTCAGTCTTAACATTCCCAACACACACTGTTAGTAGCTATTCTTGAGTCGGAGGCATGTCGAGTGAATACGTGTGACCCTTCTATCAAGAAAAAAATTCTTTGACACATTCATCTAGAAATTGTTTTCACTTGAAGAGGTCATCAATACTTTTATTCCAAATAGTATTATTTAACTAGTAGATGAACTTCCTACAAATGTCTTCCCAACCAGTGATGGACCCGATTGGTAACTGACAGTACAAGATGAATGCAGGTCCTTCCAATGTTTGAACAAAACATCAGAGCTTGGATACTTCCCACTACTATGGGGTTCTAAACATTGGTCTGAAACTTGAGTTAAATTGGTCCAAATACTATAGCGATTCACCCATCCCATTTAAGGGGAAAAGGTATTATTTTTGAAATTTGGTGGTGCTCTAATGTCATCCACCCATGCCGGATGTGACTTGTTGTTAGTTGGGATTGTCTCATTTTGTGTCTTCAGGGCTTCGAGGTGGGTAGTGAGATCGACTATCACTATAAAAAATGACATATACCTAAAAAGATTTATTGAAAGAAAATATATTTTTTGGTAAAAATGGGAAATTCAAGCATGTATTCTGAATTAATTATATTAATTTTAAATACCAACACCTGTTTTTTTCAACGGATATATCTTTTGACATTGGTTGTTGTTTCCCTCGGAATTCGGGTAATACATTCTTGATTGAAGGTTCAAACGTTCCGATCAGTTTCGAACGGGTTTATTTATAAAACTAAAAACATCCAATGATTCCACATCCATTTGGACCTACATTCCAAAGCTAGGATCTCATTAGTTTGTGGACTGATTAGGCTTAGGAATTTTACTTGGTCGAGAGGATGGGAATTCGGACTCATCACACCGTTTTTAGGGGAATTATTATCGACTCCAGGACTCTATTTATAGATTTAAGTTATGTTCGTTAATCCTTATTACATTATCATGTATAAAATGAGCTTTTACTTTAGATCTGACAATCAATGATCAAATATGTAGAAATTTAGAGAATCTTTTATATGTATTCAAGGTTCTTCATCGATAGAGAATCATCTGTATTTATTAGAGATTCCTAGTAAATGGTATCCTTTAGCACATTTATATAGAATTCTCTTGGACATTATGATGACTGTGCTGGTTTTAAAGCCACTCAGTGGGGAACTTGATGCTTATTGTCATTCAAAAGGACATGGATTATTTCATAGTTGGCATCAAACCCGCTGATGGGCTACCTACGTATCCTTTGTTTTGGAAAAGGAATCAGAACCCACGTAGTTCAAGTAAGGGTGTATGATATTTATGATTGATGGCTCAAAGAAAGATGTCATAATTAATTTTACATTCTAATATCACGTGAGTCATGCTCGGTGTGAGAAACAATAGGTATTAGTAAAACCAGGCAATTGTGCCATGAAAGATGCAATCATAACAAATGATGTGGGGCTTATGTATGTATGACTACCCAAAATAGATGAATATTCTGATTTACTTCAGGGAATAAATCCAGGAACAAGGTCCATAAAGGTATATGTGCTTCATGGAGGTTTGAATACTCTAACTTGGGGCTTACTCCTAAAAAAGAGGCCCAAAATTAGGAGAAGATTGATGATTGGGTTTTACTCCTGAGAAGGAATCCCAGATCAAAGGTAAATTAAGACTGATTAAATGAAATTGAGACTGGGGCTTACTCCTGAGAAGGAGGCCCAGGTTAAGAGACCTGAAAAAATAAGGGACTTGGGGCTTACTCCTGAAGAGGATTCCCAAGTTTGAGATTGGGTCTTACTCTTGAAGAGGATGCCCAAATTTGAGACTGGTACTTATTCCTGAAAAGGAGGCCCAAGTTAATGATTATGACTAGGGATTATTCTTGAAAAGGAGGCCCAGGTTAAGGATTCTCTCATTTTAAAGGATGAGGTTGAATGAATGAAATCTTAATCTTTAGAGACATAAAGATGTGTAAATCACTAGTTTTTGAGAGATATTCCACAGAATTCCTTTCAGATAAGTAATTCAAATCATTATATCATGCCATAAATGGCTTTGAAGAGTGTCTTGAAGACTGAATCTTGAATAGGAGAGGTGGAATGGCTTAAGAGGGGTGAAATGGGAAAGAGGGGCACCCAAAAAGGTAGGGGCACACAAGTCCTGGAAGGAGCGCAGGTACTGCATGGGCACCCAAGTCCTGGTCGCGCAGGTATATCTGCGCCACACATTTGTACTTTCACGACGTTCAACCAACAGGGTAATAATTGAGGAACTCTTGGTTAAAGCCTTTATAATCCTCTTGAGGCTCTTCCAGAGGATTGGTGCGCAAGTTCTATTGAAGGAGTTAGGCGGCCCGCAAGTGTGGCCACTTCCCTTAAGGGTCGGCCACTCAAGCGTGCAAGTGTTGATGAGTTTCAACACTTAGACCTTCCTCCACCTCTTTAGATCTTTCGTTCTATGTCAGAAATTACCTTAGAGTGTTTCAGAAGCTTTGAGAAGAGACTAGGGCACCAGGAGCTCAAATCTGAATTCTGGAAAAAATTCCTCTCCGAATGGGGGCCCCACAGGGTCTATTTATAGGCTGTAGAAGACCCCGGGCGGTTATCCTTTAGGGCGCACAAGTAACTTGCGCGACCATTAGGTGGCGCGCAAGTATACTTGCGCGACAATGAGGTAACTTGCGCAACAGATGTACTTTGTTCTCCTTTTTCATCCCTTTGTCGATTTTTTATGTTTCTTATAAAAGAGGTATCAATTTGTGCTAAGTAATTTTCCCTTTCCATTATTTTAGACAATGTGACGAACAGGAGCATTAAAATATGTCCCCCCTCATCGTTGGATCCAAAATAAATGAGGATTTGACACTGAGGAAAAGAAAAAAAGAAAAGGAAAGGCGGCGCGCAATTCCTTTAGGGCGCAACACTGGGCACACAGGTTCTTGTCGTGCATGGCTGGGCACGCAAAATCTGGCTGGATAGACTTTGGCGCGCAGGGTACAGTTGTGGCCTATAAATATGTGGCCCCATTTCCATACAAAGCATTCGGATTTCAAACATCCTAGCTCTTTCCGCAAAAGTGGTCTTTTTCACGCAAGTTGCTCTGTTTCCCTCTATTTCCTTGATGTCGCGCTATTGTAGAGGTGTTTAGACTTGTGTGGTTTATAATTGCACGTCAAAAACTAGCGTGGCACACTAACACTTGCGTGTCTAGTTTAGACTTGCGCGCCTTAATGCCTTTGCCATTTTTTCTGAATTCCTTCACAAATTTTATGAAAAATAAACCCATTTAAGAGTTAGTTTATTCAACATTTGTGCAGATTCAATGGCTCCCAAGGGAATTGGAATAGCTGATGAACTGGAAAGCAAGAGGATTGATGACATGATGAACATTTTTGGTCATGATTACTATGATATCTACGACAGCACTCTCCCAAATTTGGAAAAGTACTTGAAGAAATATCTTCTTAATATCCCACAGTGAATCTACTTGTCTCTGTATAGTCATGGTCATCTGCAAGGAGTCAATGTTCAAAATGCAAAGAACTATACACCTGAGACGCAGCTGCACTGCTACTTCTCTATATCGTTATTCTATGGATTAAGATCAAAAACAATGGTGTGAACATTCAAATTCTCCTTCCATGCCATTTCCTTGCAAATGTGAAAATGACAAACCCATGGGTGGAAATGTTTTCCGATGTTGGTTGGTGGAGAGAAGACAAAATCGACATTAGAGAAATATCTGAAAATATTACTCTCTCCAAATGGATCTTTACTTCCAATGCTCCATTCTCAAATCCTTGTATCCATCTTCCAAGTCACTTGGACAGAAACAGAGTCACTGTTTAATCAGCAGAAAATTTTTCTCAAACCGCACTGAAGAACATCCATTTACAATTGTTCCAAGAAGAGCTGGTATCACTGCATCTATTATTGTATCTAGTTGAATGAATGAATTATAGGTTGTTGCTGATGAATCTCGGGATGTCGTAAATCAAATGAAGACTTATTTTAAAAGTATTTTGTAAATTTCATGAAAAATAGAAGAGTCTCCAATCTGTGGATGTCCTTTTAACTCTTGTGAATCAATGAAAAACACTTTCCCCTTCAATCATTTGTACTTACATTCTCTTTTTCTCCCTTCTTTAAATTTTAACTAAGCCAATGGGCCTAGTAAGCATAGTTTTATTTTTACTAGGATTATTATAAATAACCCTACAAACTTTGAATCTTTTAATTTCTCAATATTACCTAAATAATACAAAATGTATATTTAGTGAGCTGGAACTTGACTTTTATTCAGAGTTCCTTTGACTTTTATGGGATGTTTAAAGTCATGCATGACGGACATAAAGGGGATACTGTTTACTGTCCAAATAGCTATGACTGAATAAATTACAGTTGACTCAATACTTTGACAATTTATCTGAGAACATATTACCATAGTCAAGTATGAGAGAAAATATGTAAACTATGGATTAAGAATATTTGAATATGAGGAATGATATGAAAAAGAGCTAAAAGGCATCAGAAGAAGTAGTTTCCATGAATGAAGTTACTATCATTTAACAAACCCGTTAGGGGGTTGAATTATGTAGGGCCACCTAAGGGCATTGGTTGCATAGTCAAATAAATAGCATCTTTCGGCTGACAAGTCTGTTATGTAGACTGTTTATGCAAGGCTGCCTAAGGGCATGTGCTGCATAATTAAGAAAAAGAACTCTCATTAATTTACCTTTCTACTGCTAAAAGCCAGTGAAAGTTTATGGAGATTCATATTTTTCAAAGTATAGAGTTTGTTGTATGGAAATAGGTACTTGAATATGTAGAAGATATTTCCAAACAATATTATCGAAGAACTGGATGGATATCACTTATATGAAGGTATGACCCAAATGTAGGGAAGGAGAATATAAATCATAGACTTGAATACTTTCAGATCATGAAAAAGGATATGGTACAAATATGTTAAAGATGGCCATTTTTTCGAATCCCTACATACTGTCATTTAAGACAACTAAAGACAAAAGAGGATTTCTTACTAAGAATGTAGTTAACATTATTTAACAAACCCATTAGGGGGTTGAATTATGCAGGCCCACCTAAGGGCATTGGCTGCATAGTCAAATAATATTATCTTTTAGCTGAAAAATATGTTATGGAGACTGTTTATGCAAGGCCACCTAAGGGCACGTGCTGCATAGTCAGGTAAAAGAACTCTCAGAAATTTGACATTTTTATGATTATAAGTCAAGAAATGGGTTATGAAGATCTGAAAATATTTAAGGTTAGGATTATGACACATAAAGTTGGGTATTATCCAATGTATATAAAGATACACAGATCAATGCTAACCATAATCATGTTTTGGTTGTGTCCCGAATTGATATCATGGACTTCACTACGTCTCCCATAAGGATAGGAATCAAGCCGTACGTAGTTCTTGAAATACAGTTTAACATCATGCAGGACGGAAGTATGAGAGATCTTAGTTTAGGGTCATAGAGCTCGGACCATAATAATGAATACAAAGTTTGTGTTTTCATGGGGACTTTTCATCCAAGGGAATGAATTTGAAATTTGGGGTTAGGCCCAAATGACTTGGGTCTAGATTTGAGGGACACTCGAACGTTCCTACCTATCCCATAAGGATGGGAATCAAGCCCATGTAGTTATAGAAATACACTCTGTACAAATTTGGTTCTTATATGTGAAGGGTGAAAGGGGACTTTAGTACAATGATGGTTTAACCCACGATAAAAGGTTTAGGCATTTCCATGTATGTATGTAGTCTTTTGAAATGAAACATGATTGAAAAATAAATGTAAATAATGGTTCCCTCTCAAGTGAGGATATCAACGAATATTGTAGATTATTGTCATATTGGAAAAAAGTGTTGTATAGTTTAACGTCATATAGCAAGGATGAAAGTGAATAAAATGTAAAGATATTGATTCTAAGGGTGGTTTCATTAATCAATATCATATGAGATGGAGGTGAACAGATGTGGAGAAATTGATTTTGAGCATGAACCTTGGGAGGTTGCCTATGTACCCAGCCTGGAAGGAAAATATCAAAGTCCACGTAGTTCAATTAAAGAATGAATAAATGATCAAGTTGTTCTTGGGGACAACAACCTAAAAATGACGTTGTTGGGACTTACACATGGTTAGTAGCCCAGAGAGAGTGTTATGGTTGAGGTTTGCTCTAAGATCACGTGAGTCATACTCGGTGTGAGAAACAAGAGGTAGAAACAACCCTAACGATGCACAGTTTAATGTCATGTAGGACATATGAAGGGACTATGCATTTTTTAGGTCTTGCGGTTAGGACTATTGGTGCTACATAGTTTAATGTCATGTAGCAGGGAGAATGTATAGTTTAATTTCATGTAGGACGTATTAATGATTTTCTGTACAGTTTAGCATCATGTAGTTAGGACGATGGGGAAAATACAGTTTAACGTCATGTTGGAAAAAAGGGAGACCGTGCAGTTTAATGTCATGCAGTAAGGATAATTTTCTCATAGATTAACGTCATGTTGGATGAAAGTGCGAATAGTTTAGGGTCATATATATATGGACCATTGCTGTATAGTTTAACGTCATATAGCAAGGACGATGAAGGGGACATAGTTTAACGTCTTTTTGGACGGATTATGAACTTTTCACAGTTTAACGTCATGTTGGACGGAAGGGTGACTGTGTAGTTTAATGTCATGCAGTGAGGACAAATTAGGGACTTTTTTCACAATTTAACGTCATGTTGAATGAAAGTGAGAATAGTTTAGGGTCATATGCATGGACCGTTGATGATGCAATTTAAGGTCATACTAGACCATGGTGCAGTTTGAGGTCATATTGGACCAATTAGGATATATTTTGTGTTTATACAAAATACTTCTACATAAATATAGCCTTAGTTGGAGTAGTAATGAGTTCTCCATCTATTGAGATTAATGAAGAAGCTCCATTAGAGTAGACCTTATGTATTGAGTAAGGTCCTTACCATTTTGGCTCAAGCATGAGAGGTTTCTTCCCTGGTATCATTGGAGTTCTGAGAACTAATTCCAATTCTCCCTGAGTGAATGAACGAAGACGATATTTTTTGTTAAAAGCTCGTGCTATTCGATTTTGATAGACTTCCAAGTGGTGCAAAGTGCACAATCTTTTCTCATCTAACCGTTCCAATTCATTCAATCGCTTTTGAGATTTCTCATCTGTAGATGACTGATCGCAAATGGCTACTCTGAGTGAGGGTAATTGAACTTCAATTAGCAAGGCTGCTTTTGTTCCATATACCAATGAATATGGAGTTGATCGCATTGAAGTGCGAGTTGCAGTCCGATAAGCCCATAAAGAATGAAAGAGTTTATCAGGCCATGAATTCTTATCTTTATCCACCATCTTTTACAGTATATTTGAAATAGTCTTGTTAAAGGCTTATATCTGGACATTGGCCGCTGTATGATACCGAGATGAATGGTTGGATTTGATGTTGTATTCTTGATACAATTTCTTCACCTCGGATGAACAAAATTTGGTGCCATTATCCGTCAATATGGTATGAGGGACACCAAATCTGGTTATGATGTTAGACTTGATGAAGCTAACAAGGCATTTAGAACTGACTTCCTTGAGAGGTATTTCTTCTTCCCATTTGGAAAATAAGTCAGTAGCAGTAAGAATGTACTTAAACTGCTTGGCCGTAACCGGAGGGTAAGGTCCCACCACATCTATTCCCCATGTGGCAAATGGCCACGAGTATTTAGCTGTATGATGTAACTCTGGAGGTTGATGAATGATGTTGGCATGTACTTGGCATGAATGACACTTCTTTGTGAAATCAACACAATCTTGTATCATTGAAGGCCAAAAGTATCCAAGCCTTCGAATTTGATCAGACAGTCTATGTCCAGACTGGTGGGCACCACAGAATCCTGCATACACTTCTTTCATGACAGCCATTGTCTCTTCACCATCAATGCATCTGATGAGAACTCCATCGAAGCCACGTTTGTAGAGAATTATCTCTAGGTGATCTGGTCTATCATAAAGAGTAAAATTGACCACACGTCGCCGGATTTGTTCTTTCTTGACTCTATCAGGTGGAAGTGTTCCATTTTGAAGGTATTTTCTGATAGGTGACATCCATCCTGTAGTATGACCGTACGGTTCAAGAATGGGACTAATTTCATTAATTTCCTCTATTATGATTAGAACATTAGGAGAAATTGCATGACAGTGGGCAATATTGATGGTTTTCTCATCCCGATTTGGATCTGCTAGAGCTGTGGCTATATTAGGCAGCGCATCAGCTTGAGCATTTTGTGATCCTGGGACATAAGAAAATGTCAGTTCTGAATGGAATTCCGCCATTAACTCTCTGACGTAATCATACAAAGGGATTAGTTCTTCTTTTCTGATGTCATAATCCCCATTGACTTGTTTGATTACCAGGTCTGAATCACCTTTCAGCTTTATGTGATTCACTTATGCTTGATGCGCTAACTCCAAGCCTGTGATAAGAGCTTGGTATTCGGCTTCATTATTGGTACCACCTTCTCACAATAAGAAGGAATAAGGTAACACTTCCTTTTCTGGAGAAATGATCACAATTCCTAAGTCAACTTTGTTGAATTTAGGATTTTCCATTTTCTTCCCTGTTGGACTTCTGGAAGCACCATCAAAATACATTTCCCATTCTTGTGGACTTTCTTGAATAGAGAAGACTTCATCATCAGGGAGTTCAATATCTGAAGATGTGTCTTCCAATTAAGGGTGTTCAGCTAGGAAATCATCCAGAGCTTGGCCCTTTATTGCCTTTTGAGACACAAACTGAATGTCGAATTGCTGCAAAATAAATGCCCACCTTGTTAGATGTCTTGTAAGCATTGGATGACTAAGAATGAATTTGAGTGGGCCATTATGAGATACCAATTAGACCTCATGATGTTGAAGGTAGTGTCTCAACTTCTGAACTGAAAATATTAATGCCAGGTAGCACTTCTCAATACTTGAATACTGGGTTTCTGCTTCAATCATAGTTTGACTGAGATAGTAGAGGCTGTTTTCTTTCCCAGCATCATTATTTTGAGAAAGAAAGGCACCCAATGATTTCTCTAGAGTTGTCACGTAGAGGATAAGTGGTCTTCCATCAATAGGTGGTATGAGTACCAGTGGACTCAAGAGGTATTTCTTGATAATATCGAATGATTCTTGACATTCTTTAGTCCACTGGTAAGTGACTCCCTTCTTCATCAATTTGGTAATGGGTAAACTTTTGCCTGCCAAATTGGTGATGAAACCCCGAATATAGTCTAAGTGTCCTTGAAGTCCTCATAATTATTTCAAATTTTGAGGAGGTGACATACCAAGGATTGACTTGGTCTTCTCAGGATTGACTTCAATACCACAATGGAGTACAACAAAGCCGAGAAAGTTTCCTGCGGTTACCCCAAAAGCACATTTTAAGGGGTTCATCTTCAAATTATGTTGTCGAAACTTGAGAAATATGACTTATAAATCAGCCATGTGATTAGAACATTGTTTGGATTTAACCACCAAATCTTCTACATAGCATTCAACAAACTTCCCTAAGTAGGGTTTGAAGATAGGATGCATGGCTCGATGATATGTTTCTCCTGGATTCTTTAAGCCAAAGGGAATTACCTGGTAACAAAACACACCCTAAGGGGCTCTGAAGGCTGTGTATTCCTCATCTTCTGGGGCCATTTGGATCTGATTATATCCAGAATATCCATCCATGAAGGAAAGTGCTTTATATCTAGCTGTTGCATCAATTAAAAGTTCTGTAATCAGAACTGGGAAATCATCTTTAGGACAATGCCGATTAAAATCTCTAAAATTGATGCAAACTCTAATTTATCCTTTCTTTTTCATTACAGGGACAATATTAGCCAACCACTTGGGATACTGAACTTCTCTGAAGAAGTTATCTTTGATAAGATTATCCACTTCATCTTCAATTTTAGAAGCATAAGTTGGGTGTTTTCTTCTCGCGGCTTGCTTAAATCCTTGATGTTCTTCTGGTAATCCCAAATGATGAGTAGCAACATCAAGATCTAACCCGGGAATTTCTGTATATTTCCAGGAAAATATATCTATATTTCTCTTTAGAAAATAAATATACATCTCTTCCTCTTCAAGGGTGATGGCCGCACTGATTAAAGTGGGGTGTGGATCTTCCTTTGTACCCAGATTTATTTCTCTGAGTTCATCCACAGTGGTAGAGACACCCTATTAAAATGCTGGAGGAGCATCTCTGAGATCTTCCTCTTCTTCTTTATCATGTTTTATTTTTCCGTTTCTACTTTCATAGTAGATGACAAAGCATAATTTTCATGATCAGAAGAGATGTCAAAATTTTCACATTTTGAAGAGGAAGCTTCCATTTCCGACCCTATTGATGATGAAGAGTTTTCTTTGGGTAATGAAGTGGAGATGATGGATTGAGAATTGAAATAATTTTTCACCTATGATGTTTCTATAACTTCTTTTGGACTAATTGGTGAAGTATAGACTTGTTGGATTTCAGCAGATGAAATGAAGACGTCACCATTTGTGCTTTCATTACTGCTTGGTGGGTTACCAATTTCTCCCATGTTTTCTGGCTCGATTTCCATAATTTACATTACGGATCTTTCCATAAGAGTATTTTGATTTGAGTATACCTTGTCAATTTGGCTGATAGGTAACACATAACATGTACTCACATGTGTAAATATATTTACTGGAATCTTCTCCAACCCATATAGAGCATTAACTTTGGTAATTTCCTTTATTGTGGATTTCTCCCTTCCCTTCATTTGATAGATTTCCACCTCAATGTATTGAGACTCACATGTATTGAATGGGGCCTTATCACCATACAGTGTTCCAACTTGACCATCGAAACAGTATTTGAGACATTGATGGTATGATGAAGGGATAGCTGCATACAGATGTAGCCAGGATCTTCCAAGCAAGATGTTGAAAGATGAGTCTTGATCAACAACCATGAAATCTGAATTGGATACAAGATCTCCAAACTGTGTTCTGAGTGTAACTTCTCCCACTGGTTCTTGTTCATTTTTATCATATCCTTGTTACAACATGGTATAAGGAGATATATCAGATTCCATGAGGCCCAATCGATGAAGTGTACGAATGGGCATGAGGTTGACTCCTGAACCATTGTCAATGAAAGCTCTTCGGACGTCTACACCATTGACCTTTCCAGATAAGTACACAGGTCTAATATGACCATGCACAATATCATCTTCCTCTTCATCAGTAAAAGATATTATTGCAAGTAATTCTGTAGGATTATTCTCTATGTGATAGACTTCAGCTGCAGCAATTTCAGTTTCAGACTCCTGAGGACATGACAAAGCCTCGATAAGTGCTTCCCGAAGATCTTTTGACAGATTCAGAGCATCCAAAATTGATAACTTGTCTGGTACATGGGCCAAGTGTTTCAGTATATCGTACTTTTGATCCAAAGGTCTGCGTTTCCCAACAGGAATATGTGGTTTAGCAGGTACCTTGGAAGCAGATGTTTTGGAAGTTGATGCATCTTGTATCGGGATAGGATTTGGTAATATCATTGGTTTTTGAAGACTAGATCGATTAGATCTAATTACTTGCTGAGATGAAAAAGATGGAACCTTTAATCGGTCTTCCAAAATTACTATTCCAGGAATGAATTTTCTATTAGTAGAAGAACTTTATTGTTCTTTCTAAGCTCGTTGAAGGACTCTACCATGAGTTTCTGCTGCATACACAGTTCTAGAAGGGGTAGAATTGGAATAGTTTCTTCTGAAAGATCTACGTCTTCCCATGCATCCTGAGCCTCTAGAACTTCCTATGATTCCCTTTTCTGATACAGGGAATTCAGGCTCATCCAAATTGAAACTACGACTGTCATATGGATCTGTTAATTGAATCATATTAACAAAACTGAAGATTAACTGTTCGTCTGATGAAGACTCTGTCTGATTAGACTGTTTAGGCTGTGCTGTTTGGTGGGGCGGTGCCCGTGGCCTTGAAGTATATGGAATGAAATCTTCCAGAGTCAAAGAAAACTTAGGCTTTGACACATACTCATCTTCTTTTGATTCTTTTTCCTTCTTTGAATCATGTCGTTTCTTTGAGGACTTTCCCTCTGATGAAGAGGGTTTTTCCATAACATTCATGGCAGAAGATACAATTGGTTCCTTTAATTGTGTTCGAAAAATAGAATCAGTTTGGTTGATTGTCTTTCTGACCATCCAATCATCATACTTCTGTGCATTTTTTCTTTTGACTTCTTGTCATTCCCTTTCCTTCTCTGGAACTGTAGCAGTAACACATGCTACTTGAGCTGAAGAACCATTCAATTTGACTTATCCCGAGTCGACCATCTTTTGTAGGAGGCCTTTGAAGACAAAACACTCCTGGATGGGATGCCCCAACATTTGATGAAAGGGGAAATAATTGGGACGGTCTTCATCTTCTTCCTTGTTTGGCCTTTTGGGCCTTGGTAATTGAACTAGATTATTTTTCCAGATCCGAAATGAAGTAACAATGAACTTTTTCATTTCAGAAGGAGTATGTTTTTCTATAAAAATACTAAAATTGTTTTCATCTTTGATCTCTTTGATCATCTGGACGAAACGTCCTTTGTTTTTGGCGCTCAAGAGGTGGAGCACTTCGAGAAGATGATGGTTTTGAAGTAGAAACAGGTACAGGTGATTGATTAAGCATAACTCTAGCAGTTTCTTCTTTACCCATTCTCCTTCTTGGGGCTGATGGAATTACACGAGATTTAGCCTTATCCTGTATAAGGGAATCTTCAATCTTCTAAGAAATTGAAGGAAGGTCTCCAACCCTTCTATGAATTTCACAGGAATCAACGGCGTGCGTAATTCGTCACGTAGATTTTCCACACAGATTGGAAATAGTTCCTCTTGAGGGAGTTCTAAGATCAGGGAATATGTTAATCTCTTCCAGTGAGAAATGAAATTAGACTCTTTCATTCTCCCTTTTCTTGCAGTTTTTTTGATCGAAAACTGCAGTCTTGGGAAAAGTTGAGCTGAACTGAAGAAGAAATTTTTTTCAAAGATCCTCCCATCCGGTAATTGACCGGGACTGCAAGCGTGTATACCAGAAAAAGGCTAGTCCTTGCATGGTCCGTACGAAGCATCTGAGTTTTACTGCTTCTTGTTGCTCCAGATTTCCCATCATGGGATCACAACAAGACACGTAATGTCTCAAATGTTGTTCAGGGTCACCTGATCCATTGAAAATAGGGAAATACAAGGTTTCCAAAACTGGATGGAGGAGAGATTGAATCTACCCATTCAGGGTAAACTTTCTTTTCTGGTTGAATCTACGCACGTTTCCCTTCAATAGTTTCTAACCGAGCTATTAATGACTCAATGGTAGTTATTAACTTTTAAGAAATATCTGGTTTAACTTGGACTTGGGTAGGTTCAATGACTGGAGCTTGGACAGATGTGGTGGTTGGTGCTGCAACTGATGGTAGCACTGCCAACTATTGTTGCACATGACCCGTAGGATTAGACCTATGAGGGTATACTGATAGAGGAGGATATTCCTGATCAATCTTAGTAGCTACAAAAAATTCCTTTGGCTGACTGACTCCAGCACTCTTAAGAAGAATAATACTCTTAAGTAGTTTTGTATTCAACCTCCTTAATTCCTTCATTTCTTCCTCCTGTTGGGCAAAACTTTTCGCTTGTGATAGCGATTGGCCTTCTCTAGAGGAATGATATGTAACCTGATTCTTTCTCCTCCCTTTGTTGGATCTTTTTCGGAGAGGGGGAAGTGGGTTACTCTAAGTATTACATAGGTTATGAGTAATCCTTTGATTTCGTGTACGCACACCTTCTTCATTTGTGTCGGTGCATACATCTTCTTGATCAGGAATCTCTTCATCTAAGTCCCGTGAGTGAGCCTCATCTGGTGGATCAGCAACAACGGCATTAATGACATTTATTGATGCATAACGCATCGAATCCCTTCTATTAGAATTTCTATGATATTGTCTTCTTCCATGTCTTTGATGAGACATTTCCTTTTGTTGATTCAACCCCTCAGGAACTTCATGGCGAACCGTAATTTGGAAAGTATCTCCTGATAATTTGGATCTTCATTCCTCTTGAGGCTTCCTGCCCAATTGAGAAAAGACTGAAATTCTCTGAGGAGGGGATTGATGATTTGAAAAAGTCCCCAGTCTGGTGGACTAGGGTTATTCCTGTTGTTCCCGCTCAACTCCTCAAATCCTATTTGTTGATTCTGAAGATTAGTTTAAAAGAGTCCCCAGTCTGGCAAGCTGGGGTGGTTCTTAACATGCTATGACTGAGACTTTCTAAAAAGCTCTCCTGATCTTGCGAACTTTAGTCCAGAAATTAGCTGGATGCATTAACCTATATCCACTTTTATCACATGGTTCAAAAGACTGTTGGATGATTTTCGACACTTCTGTCATTTGATGATGTGCTTGCTCTATATGAAAGGCATGTTCAATATTCTTGTTTGCTTGATGTAAGAGTAATTCAAAAACTTATTCTCTTTTTTCTTGATTTTGAGAGGAACTAGTTGAAAAATGTTCTTGGGAAAGATTTTGATTACAAACAATGCCCATTGACTGTGGTCTGCCATGGGCAATAACATTGCATGAGACCATTTTCGGCGGGCTTTTCTGACTGGAGAGCACTGTGAAATGTAGTGATCTATGAACACCCCATCCTCTGACATGAATACCAGATGGGGCATTGACAATTAACTGATGCAATCTTCTTAGTGCACCAAGGCATGAACGTTGAAGGGATCTCTGCTACTTTTCAGCCTTCGGATATCGAGAGACTGATAGAGATGCCAAATCAATCTGACGTTTTAAACCTTCTATTATATTAATATGATTTTCATATTCATCATAAGATAATACCTTCTTCTTCAATTGACAAAGTTTTTTCCATATGTTGAGACGAATATCATGGATTCCATCTTTCGTCATCATCTTTGGAATGTCATACTGAAAGTCAGCAAGAGGCCAGAAAATGACTGGTACATCACCATTTTCCAGTTGTTTTCTCATTTTCAGCATTTCCAATTTATCATTAAATGAATATTCTTCTACCTGTTTTGACCAGAGTTGGTGTTTCCTTGTTGCATCATCGGATTCAAAAAGATTGGTAGAGAAATCATTGATAAAACTAGGAGATACATGAATTAGGTGGGGTTTGGAGAATGACCTAAACCCTGGGCTATCTTCTGTTTGAGAAATTATTTCACCTGCTAGCAATGAAGCATCAAAACATGACTGGTTTCGCATTTTCTAGTTCCTCACGATAAGAGGGCTTTCTCGGCACTACATTGTCCACTAGAGCATTTTCCGGGCAATGCGCATCACTTCTGCGGAGAGGACTTTCGCAGTGAAATTCATCATCATGGGGAGGACCACCATGGTGGGTAACAACAAAAGATGAGATCTCTTTCTCCTTGGTCTTCTGACCACACAGAGGGTTCATGTGGCTCTCATCTGAAGACAAAACTTCAAGATCGACCGAATTGTCATGAAGCAAGCCTTCATGAGGAAGTGTCTGTTGAGACCTTTGGAATTAATATTCCCACAATTGGGAAATGTGTGAGTAGAATCTTGAATTCCAACAGATAACTGTCTGAGGGCTTCAAGAACTCCAGCATCGAGCAAGGCCTTTTTACAGATTGTCTCTTTATCTACTGACAGTTCTGGGTGGGTCTTTTTCTTAGACACCTTCTTACTCGCTTTGGAATCCACTTGTTGATGAAAGTGGCTTCTCTGAGAAGGTGTATGTGCTTGATCAGGAATGATGGACAATTTAGGCTGATGATCTCTACTCAAATCAGGTTTATGTGCCTGACTTGGTTGTCTGTATGATATGGGGGAGTAGGCCCCACAACCCTCTTGGACTGGAACAGGTGTGTGTGTCTATTCTGGAGTAAACTGTTGATGAGTCACTCCACTGGTAGGGATATATTTATGTGTCTTTCCCTGAGATGCTGCTGAAGCTGTTATAATATCCTGGCAATCATCCAGAATATGAGTAGGGATTTTCTTCTTCTCTTTCACCATTGATAAAATAAGCTTGGTGACTTCAGCTGCTGGAATGGGGATATACATCCAATCAGTGCTTGGAGTATGTGTATGTGCCTACTCCATCCCTCCTTTTCCTGTCAGTGAATCCTAACAGTACTAACGTGTGGGGGAAGAGAGTTGAGTCTGCCTCCTATTTGTCACCAGAGCATTCTGACTGACTTCTCCGTGTGCTACCAAGCGAGACTGTTGGTAGTCTTGATTAATACTCTAAGGGGTATGTGTCTATTTATTTCACTTCACAGAATGTGGTTGATGAGCTCCATCATATGTAGTCAGAAGAGCCTGCATAATAACTGATGATGTATAAATAGGTGTTTGTTCTTGCCTATAGTACTCCGCCGAAATTGCCTGGCGGTATTGGCGAGATGCTGCCAGATGAGTCTGCTGGACAGAAGAATTAAAACGGGTAGGTGTATGTGCCCGCTCGTTTCTTGCCACCACGTTAGGTTGGTGGACTTCTCCGGAGATGGTAGAGATGAGAACCTACTCACTTTTGACCGGATTCTGCCTCTGGTGGTTCTTCTTTCCTACTCGGGTTCGAGGAATCTGAGCCGAACGCCTGGAGACAGTACCCTCATCATGTTGAGGGCATACTGCCGCACGAGTCTGGCAGCGATTGTTGATAGGATCCCTCGAGAAGGACTCCTGATTCATTGAATTAAGACTCTGAGGGACCTGCTCATTCACCTCCCCAGTATATGGGAGTGAATGGTGATTGCGTTTTGGGGATAACGAAGCAAAACAGTTGGAGATGGTGGTTAGCACCGCTTGGTTTTTTATCACTGGTCGTTGTTGTTTGGACGACCGGTGTGAGTTGTTCACTTGGAGGTCTTGTTGGGCAGCATCCAGAGTTGGAATAGTACTGTTTTGATGGTACTCCTTATCCAGTGCGTTTGATACCCAACATTGATGACACTGAGTAGGTGATTTCACCCTCAGAGCGGATGACAATCCAGTAGGAGTAACAGCATTAGTATTCGCAGCAGCAGTATTCATAGGTGTGAATTTTAAAGCAGCCATTCTGGAAATACAGAAGATCTTGGAAAAGAGTGCCTTAGACATAACAGATGTAATGAAGATAAATTCAGCCACTACATCTTTTGGATGAGCACATATATCAATGATTGTTTTTGTTGTCCCTCTTATTGTGTTTTAAATAGGGGCCTAACAAATAGGTAAAACATCATTTTAACTTGGTTAAGGATTCACGTCGGGTTCACCATTTTTTGATTCCCTCGGAATTCGAGTAAGACTTTCTTGATTGAAGGTTCAAACGTTCCGATTGGTTTTTAATGGGTTTGTTCATAGAACCGAAAACATACAATGATTCCAAATCCATTTGGACCTACTTTCCAAATGTAGGGGCTCATTAGTTTGTGGACTGATGAGGCTTAGGAATTTGCATTGGTCGAGAGGATGGGAGGTCGGACTCATCACACCATTTTGAGGGGATTTATTATCTACTCCAGGACTCTCTTTATAGATTTAAGTTATGTTCATGAATCCTTATTACATTACCAAGTATAAAATGAGCTTTTCCTTTAGATCTGAAAATAAATGATCAAATATGTATGAAATTTAGAGAATCTTTTATATGTATTCGAGGTTCTTCATCGATAGAGAATCATATGTATTTATTAGATATTCTTGGTCAATGGTATCCTTCAGAACATTTATATAGTAGTCTCTTGGTCATTATGATTACCATGCTGGTTTTAAAGCCACTCAATGGGGCACTTGATGTTTATTGTCATTTAGATGGACATGGATTATTTCAGAGATGGGATCGAACCCGCAGATGGGCTACCTACGTATCCTTTGTTTTGGAAAAGGAATCAGAACCAGCGTAGTTCGAGTAAGGGAGTATGATGTTTATGATTGATGGCTCAATGAAATATGTCATAATTACTTTAACATTCTAAGCTCACGTGAGTCATGCTCGGTGTGAGAAACAAGAGGTATTATAAAACCAGACAATTGTGCCATGAAAGATGCAATCATAAAAAATGATGTGGGGCATATGTATGTATGACTGCCCAAAATAGATGAAGATTTGGATTTACTTCAGGGAAGAAATCCAGGAACATGGTCCATAAAGGTATATGTGCTTCATAGAGGTTTGAATACTCTAACTTGGGGCTTACTCCTGAAAAGGTGTCCCAAAATTAGGAGAGGATTGATGATTGGGTTTTACTCCTGAGAAGGAATCCCAGATCAAAGGTAAATTAGGACTGATTAAAAGAAATTAAGACTGGGGCTTACTCCTGAGAAGGAGGACCATGTTAAGAGACTTGAAAAAATAAAGGTCTTGGGGCTTAGTCCTCAAGAGGATGCCCAAATTTGAGATTGGGGCTTACTCCTGAAGAGGATGCCCAAATTGGAGACTGGGACTTATTCCTGAAAAGTAGGCCCAAGTTAATGATTATAACTGGGGATTATTCCTGAAAGGGAAGCCTAGGATAAGGATTATCTCATTTTAAAGGATGAGGTTGAATTAATAAAATCTCAATCTTTAGTGACATAAATATGTGTAAATCACTAGGTTTAGAGAGATATTGCACAGAATTCCTTTTAGATAAGGAACTAAAATCAAGAAATCATTAAATAAATGGCTTTGAAGAGTGTCTTGAAGACTGAATCTTGAATAGGATAGGTGGACTAGCTTAAGAGGGGTGAAATGGGCAAGAAGGGCACCCAAAAAGGTAGGGGCACGCAAGTCCTGGAGGGCGCGCAGGTACTGCGTGGGCGTGCAAGTCCTGGTCACGCAGGTATATCCGTGTGACACATTGGTACTTACCTGATGTTCAACCAGCAGGGTAATACTTGAGCGACTCTTTGTTAAAGCCTTTATAATCCTCTTGAGGTTCTTCCAGAGGAGTGGCACGCAAGTTCTATTGAAGGAGTTAGGTGGTGCGCAAGTGTGTCCACTTCCCTTAAGGGCCGACCACTCAGGCGCGCAAGTGTTGATGAGTTTCAACACTTAGACCTTCCTGCACCTCTTTAGATCTTTTGTTCTAGGTCAGAAATTTCCTTAGAAGTGTTTCTGAAGCTTTGATAAGAGACTAGGGCGCCGAGAGCTCAAATCTGAATTTTGGAAAAAATTCCTCTCCGAATGGGGGGCCCATAGGGTCTATTTATAGGCTAGAGAAGACCCTGGGCGTTTATCCTTTAGGGCGTGCAAGTCACTTGAACGACCATTAGGTGGCGCACAAGTATACTTGCGCGACAATGAGGGAACTTTCACGACACATTTACATTGTTCTCCTTTTTCATCCCTTTGTATATTTTTTATGTTTCTTAAAAAAGAGGAATCAATTTGTGCTATGTCATTTTCCCTTTCCATTCTTTTAGACAATGTGATGAACAAGAGCGTCAACAGTTGTTCAATACCAACATATCAGTTAACAATGGTTAAATCTATTTATTTATCATACTAATATCAACATTTTTTTCCAACACATGAATGTGTTATAAATAATAACAATTACCAACAAATATTTTACCATTAATAAAAATATTACAATAAACCATTGAATAATAACAAATATTTTGTCACTGACTAATAATGTGTAACCAAATTTTTTATATATTTTTATTTTTATGACCAAATTAAATATATTTTTTAAAATTATTATTAAAAATAGTCATTAATTATTTTTCATTTTAATTTTTTTTCAAAATATCAATTCTTTTGATATTTTTTAATGGTGTTCATTTAATAAACATATAAATATGTTTTTTTATAAAAATTCAATTTAAACCATTACTATATTTAATATAAACATATAAAATATTTTTTATATTTAATTTTATTAAACATAATTAAATCTAATAAAAATAAATTCGATAAATTAAATATTTAAATTTATTAAATAAAAAACACAACAATTTATTTATTAATGCTCACTCTCGCTCTAAGGTTTCTCATCCAATGTTTTCCTTATCAGCTAAGAGATCTCTCTTTGTCGGAAGCTCCTGATTATAGATTCATCCTATAACACAAAACCTTTAATTTATAGGCACCATTATAATCATTGAAGATGGTCTAATTTGATGGATATTTCTATGAAAATTATGGTCACTGGCGATGCACTTTGTTTGTAGACAATTAGTTTCATATCCAACTTCTTCCCTGACAGTATTGGGGATGGCCTATGAAAGTGTCAAATTCATCATCATTGAGTTGGCTTTTTTAATCAATAATGGGGAAATCTTGAGTCCTTGATTCCTGGAGGCTTCAGATCTAGTAATGGGTTATTTATCTCGTCTATGTTGGAGTTTAACTGTGATGTTCTGGATTTCATACCGTAATAGATTTCAGGTTATGGATATTCATCATACAATGATATTTTATGACCCATCATTCAGTGACAAAGATTATGAAATTCATCGTACCATAATACTCTCACATTCAGCATAACAGGTGACCCCATGTCTAGTGAGAATTTGCATCCCTGATGACCCTAACTTGTGTTGGGGTTCAGCAAGCAATAAGGTGATGAAATTCCAAGAAAATTTCTTCTCTATATTAATATAACTTGTCATAATGATTATTATTGGGTGGTTTTCAAAAATTTCTAGAAAATGAGATATTAATATATCTTTTAAGGCCAAAAATACAATTTTCATGCTACCATTGTCTTGATACACAAGGCTGTGAAATATCTAACAAGATCCAAAGAAGTACCATGTCATTCTCAATTGAAATTTTTTTTCATTATAAATGGTAGGTTATATGTTGTTAATGTGGTCACCATATTCTGTTACATGTTATTAATGTGGTAGGTTATATTTTTTTAATGTGGTCACAATATTCTGTGAATTATGAATTGAAAAATAGTGCCATTATAAATTAAAATCATCCTGACTAGATTATATCATTCCTTATTTTTTTTTACCTGTTATATCATGCATTATTATTTTTATATGATTTTTATAAATGAAAACTATATACTAATTGTTGGGTTTGTTTGATCAGAACAATATTCATGATGGTTCATGTATAAAGTGGAGGGAGTTAGTTCAAGTGTTTATTTAAATATAGAAGGGTGGTCCACTACAATCAAATAGATTATGGTGAATTTTTGCATGTTCATATCCACTACAGTAGATAACAACTCATGTAAATTAATGGGTATTCCATGATAGCGACATCTGATGTTTGTGAGAAATAGATTGCAGATAAAGTTTCATTGATTCAAATGTAAAATATCATAGTTTTTTAACATGTTTAAACATGTTTTTAATAAGTTTCTTGAAGCTTGTTGTCTTTTCATGAAATTCGAACATGTGTGTAAATTATATTTGATTGTGATTTTTTTTAAAATTAAATATTGATTTGTTATTGTTTCATAAAAGATAATTTTATGATTATTATATAATAAATTTAATAATATATTATATATAATTAAATTAAATAAAATAATATAATTTTTTAACCACAAATATTGGAATAGTAAAACATACTATTTTATTTAAAATATAATTTATAAACATATATTAATTGGTTGTATTGTTTATAAATGTTAATAATATTACCAATAGATATATTTTTCATATTAATCTGTTGATAAAAATTTCTAAAAACATATATATGTCTATTGGTAATATTATAATTTCAATAGAACCATTTTATCTATCATAATTATATTTAGAAATATAATTTTTATCAGAAAATTTCTGATAGTGATGTATCTATTGGAAAAACATTTTAAAAATAGATAATGTGCCTTTATCAATAGATATGCCCCTATTAGAAAAGAAAAATACTTTTTAGTGTACCAGATTATCATGGTGAGGGTTCTTATCATAGTGAGGGTCCCTGACCATCAGTGTGTTGACAGGATCATCATCATGATAGGTTAGCTCAGTGGCTCATAGAGTTTCTTGTGATGTAGCTTGTGGAGCAGCTAGATCTGGGTCTGGAGAAAGTTTATCACACTGCTCAAGCAGATTAGGCGATGAATACCTTGGTCACTTTTGATAAACCCCTATCATTACCCTGTTGTAGTGCATATTATTGGTAGTATTGATTGAGGGTAACTAAATGAGGAAAAATTGTTATTTCCTCAACTACCCCAATAGAGGAGGGACATGATCCTATAAATAAGTTCCATAATCCAAGTGTCACTAAGTAAGGGGATTGTCAGTAATCCACTTTTGATCTGAATTATATTGTTTTCTGGTGGGTAGAGTGGGATTGACTTCCATCTTCTTCCTGACATCAAACGGATCAGAGGGCTTAGATGTCCTGTTATTCTCTTTATCCTTATTGGTATCCTGAACGGTGGGAAATGATGTAATGGGATCCCCAAGGTAGATTTATAGTCATTTTTGTGTGTGAAGAAACCTATATGAGGTTCCACCTAATATTGTGATGCCCCCGGGGGTGGTTTTCTCCATAGAATCCCACACCAGTGTCCCCTTCCTAGATTTTCTCATGGAAAACAATATTTACTGTGATGGTACCCGAAAGCATATCCTCAATGTCACCATGTAGGTCTGGCTATCGCAGGATGAGACAAAAGTGAATAGAATCACGCTCTCCCCAGCCACAAATCTTCAAATGTGGGGATGCATCTTCAATGACTCTATGGATAACTATGAATCTCTGAACACATATTTGTTGAAGGGTCTAGTGGTCTCCAGGTGACATGAGATGCTAAACACTAGTAGTGCTTCCAAATCCACTATGAGACACTGCATATCAATATCATCACATTGTTATCAAATTCTTGTGTAGACCAATTTATGGTCATGGAGTTGAATATGAATCACCCAGACGGTTCAGTAAGATCATGTAACCTCATCCTGGGTGAGGGACTCTAGAATGTCAAAGTCGTGAACATCCTTCAGCCAGAATTCTTCCAACAATTGATCAGAGAACAGAGTATCCCATATTATCCCTTATGAAGAAGTGGGTCTTGTCTCTTGGTTATCCCAAGATTTGGTTAGAATTTGAAGAGATACTGATGGAGAAACTGATGTGTATAGGTGTGGTGGTAGATTGGCTGGTGGAGGAGTCGCTTCTTGAGGTGAATGTTTGCTACATGTTGGGTCATCTCTTGTAGGTGGCACTGGCCGCATCATTACATCCCTTTAGGGATCGGTTCTTAACACTGCCTCATGTGTGAGGGAAATGGTAATCATGGGTGAGTCTGTCATATGATCTTCATCAATCAAACACTACAGAAATCATTTTTATCTTGGGTAGAGTTATAAAATGAAACTAGTGATGATAGAGATGACTGCACCATGATACCATGGAAGGGATCATCAAAAACATCCTCCACTAGCATGTACCTATGATGGGATTTAGGGATCTTGTGAATCTCACATTATAAGATGAATAATATCACCATCTAGGCTTCTACCCCAAACTCTAATGTAGATGATTGTGATGATGTCTCCATCATTTAATCACATTCCCCATATGAATCTAAGAGGTGAACAATATTGAAAATGGCATGGAACTTCTTGGAATTTTTCCTTTACTGAATGTGGCTCAACCCCCTTCCCTAGGATGGTTCTTCAGGGATGTGTATCTCTTCAACATGAGGAGGACCATCATGTTTTTGGTTGATGTCACAGAGAGGACCTATGATTTTATTTTTTAAGATAAAGGGAGGACCTATGTATTAGTTGTCATTGAATCGGGGAGGACCTCATATTGGACTGTTGTAGGGGTAGATAGGACCTCCACTCTAGATTTTGATTTATTAGGGAGGACCTCTACTTGGGTCACCAGGAATGTGGGGAGGACCTCCATATTTACTGTGAGAGCATGGAGGACCTCTACTCTGGTAGTTTGAAGTTTGAGGGGATCCTTTTCACATCTCAAATTGTACATGGAAAGGACTTATATGATAAGGATAATGAGTTTGTGGTGGACCATTGTACCATTTTGTGGATGTGTGGGGAGGACCTTCTCTTGGAATGAGGTAGGAGCGGGTAGGACCTCCACTTGATCCAATTGAAACATGGGTAGGGTCTCCATGTAGACTGTTGGAGGAGTGGGTAGGACATCTACATTTGTTGGTTTCTACACAGGGAAGAACTTCATGTTGGTCTGTTGTTATCGCATGAGATGGGCCTTCATAATAATTGTCGATAAAGCATATAGGTCCTCCTCTTTGATCGATGCTAGATCGGAGAGAACCTATGCTTGATATATGAATGGTGAGAGGAGGAACTTCGTGTTGATGGTCTGTGACATGGGGAGAACCTACGTTTTGAGAACCATAAGCATGGGGAGGGCCTCTACACTGGATTTCAATGGATCGGGGAGGGCCTCAACTTTGAATATTGTTTTGAACATGGAGAGGTTATCTATATTGATGGTGGGAGTGGTGAGGACCTCCAATATGGTTGGAAATCATACGACTAGGGCCTCGGTACAGAATCTCCACATCATGTATTGAGTTATAACGGTTGTTGATGATGTTATTGGTTGATAGATTCAACCCAAGCTGCCTATGGTATGGATGAGGTCTCAATCCTAGCCAGGCATTGATGGGTCCCTACTCCAAAATAGCAATGTCCTGGTATAAGAAACTGGTCATAGATGAAGCCACTGAAGCTATGTAAGATGATGCACATTGTCAATCATCATCTTGATCTTGTGCCCGACATTAGCATCATGTCATCTAGACCAAGGATGTCATATCAGGGGAATAGATCACCCATTTCTCAACCTTAAGGACCGTTAACTATTGACATTAACAAGTCCTGGTGGGAGTTGTCCATTTTGGATCCCAAGAAGTAGTCTTATCTGGGATGACTCAAGAATTCCCCACCTCCTCAGTGTAGGCGAGTGAGAAGTAATATCACTTTGAGGAGAGGCTCCTGAAATGTTTATTTTTTAGAATGGGGAGCAGTGACTTCCTGAACGAACCTTGGGGGTGGTGATGATAGTGAGGCATAGAAGTCTTTAATCCTAAATGACCCATATACATAACGGTAATGTCTCCATCCAGCTCATACCATCATATGAGTGCATTAATCACCCTGCCCTGAATTATCTTTGAGGGTTGGATGGGGCCTGGGAACTTGGTAGTCATAGTTGTGGTTGGATTCATGGTGGAGGTGGATTAATGAAGGATTGTCTCATTGACATTTCTTCCACCCCTACGACTATATGTGGTGAGAATTTGGTTTCCAATATCTTGAATCATGAAAACTAAGAACATTCAGCTATCTGTACGTCTTCCAAGAAAGCAATGACCAATGACCTTACATATTCCAATATTCCATTAATAGAGATAGAGAGAGAGATCCATGATGATGATGTCACATACCATAATTCCATAAAATTTACTACCCTAATTTATGGTGAATTCCATGCCAAGAATACTGATATATTAGTGGGATTTGGAGATGGATAACTAGATCTGGTGACAATATTATCTATAGATGTCTCAAACTCTAATAGTCCCCATGTTTTAGGAAGAGAGTTTCACTTCATGTTCAACATTATTGTTTGTGATTCATTCACTATATCACATCCACTCTTTTCATTTGGTGTGATTTTGGTCTTTCATTGTTACCCCCATTCCTATATTCCAACGGCAGATGACATTCATCACTTTCAATGGTGATTTCTACACCTTGATTGAAACGAGACGATGAGATATCTGTTTCTACTTTATTGGATTCATCCATGGAACTCATCACTTAGTCTATGTATCCCTCAAAAAATTATGTTTTGTTCATGTAACTCATTCCCTATTCCATCACCTTTTAGATGCCAGTTAATTATTATACATCTATCTAGAAATTCCATAGGTTCTTGATATGGAAGAAACCTTCGATCTGGATAGTAGTCATATTGGGAATCATTGGAATTTCTAGATGCTAGTAACATTGGTCACTTGTATCTTTCTTAGAGGATGGAACCTCAGGGAGGCATCTCTTGAGGCAAGACCTGATGCATCCTATGTCGATCATTAGTTATTTGATTCCAAATAAATATCTTCCATGGATTTTAACTCAGTCATCACATGATTAGTATTAGGTAGCTGATGTTATAGGTTCACATCTTCCAAGTCTCTCACCACAAGCATCCAATGATTATCATGAGGTAGTAGTGTGAGAAAGGTCATGGGTTTAACATCTTGAAGAGATGGAATGAGACTGACTAGAATTCCCCCATGGAGGCAGATCATGGAGCTACGTCCCTATGAGGGGTTCATGAAAGGTTTACCAATGAAAGAATTTGAACACCCTATAGACACATATTTGGGAGGTTTGTCGCATAATGGGTAATATTTTTCTTTTTGAAGGTTAATCTTGACACCACTAGGGGTTGATCAGGGAGGTTCACCCTCATGAGGAGGACACCAGGGTTTACCATTGGTCGGGATTGAACATCAAAGAGGAATAAAACATACCATGTATAGAAGATAGGTATGAAAACCCATATAGTTTGATGGATGGTGTGGGGCATAGGCAGGGACGTTTCCCTTCGTAAGAGGATTTCTCTTCGTTGGATTGTATAGGGAATCTCATGGGAGACTAGAAGCAACAATTATGTTGATGTGGATTACGCATAGGAGCATCCTAGGTGGATGTCATGATCTCACCAAGATGTGGCGGTCCAGTTAAAATCATGATCGATTATGGAAGAAGTTGATAAAATTGATGGAATGGATGGATTGTTGGGTCCGGATCTTAGAGAGGGTTTTTATGTAACCCATTTATCCAGGAATCCAACCCCATATAGTTTGAGAATGGGTATTGTATATTATACCTAAGGAGGAGGCCTATTGAAATGGAAAATGTGGTTGGGGATTATGTGTAGAAATGACACATTGAATATGGAGAATGGTTGACGCTTACTCTATGAGGGATGCCCATTAACGGTGGTGGTGGATGGGTGTCATGGTCGATATTGGCCTCTATGATCACATGAGTGACGCTCAGTTTGAGAAACAAGAGTAGGTTTTAGACCTAATTATCATGTCTGGAAAGATGCATTTATGAGTAATGATGTGGGGGTTATGGATGAAGGCATCCTAATTGAGTTTTGGGGTCATGTGGATTTCATGATTATGTCTAAACTATTCCTTAAAATGATTCGGGATGAGTCATGGTTGAATTTGATAGACAAGAAGGAGAAAAATATATGGAAAACCAGACACATAACCTCCTCCACTGGTGAAAGAGGCCGAGGGTACGGGAGGGGGAGGAGAGGTCTCTAGTGACCATATCTTCTATGACTTAGTAACCAAGGGGGAAAGGATGAGAAGGAGTAAAACCTATTGGAAGAAAGGATATGAGCTTTCATCAGGAGGGATGACTATGAGGGTTTCATTCCCAATGCAGTGGATTTCAATCCATGTTAGAAGGATCTCATTTTGTGTCATGTATACATGGGACTTGTTGTATTCCCTTTATTGAGTAAGGATCACAGTTTATTTTTATGTTCTAAGGATGATGTTACTCATCATTTTTAATTCATAAAGTAGAAACATGGAGGGACTAACTCCTTAGCCCTTGTACATACATAACCATTACACATACACCTTCAAGAGGGGTGTGGCTTTAGAAATATAGTGTAGGAATAGTGTGGAGGATTGTTAAGTCATGAGGTCTGCACTAGAGTCCCTATGATAAAAAAAGGGTGTTATCATATATATACTAAAAAGAAATAGGTAAATGGGAATCTTAATCCACACTTGAAGTTGAGTGGGCCACATAAAAGGGTGGAACGGGTCACATGAGGACATGAGGTGTGGCCAATCCAATCCTAGATGGATGTGGTAGATTTGGGAAATAATCATTTGTGAAGGAAGAGGATTCACGAAACATGGTGACCCCTCTTTAGGATGAAGTCTTGGTTTAGGAAAAGAGTGCTTCCTGAAGGATAAATTCTTCACGAATCCTCAAGTACCCCAAATTTTCTTCCTCCTCCGCGAAGGGAATATTCCTTCATGAAAGGCATCCCCTCTTTAAGTGTACATTCTCAAGAACATATCAAAGGTTTTCTTTATGAAGGTAGGATACATTGGATGATCTATTTTAGTTTGGTTTTTGATGCTCAGGGTGCTTTGAGAATCGGAATAAATTAAAAAGTGGAAGGGTTAGAAAACTATTGCTTTAAGTTGTAATGAGATAAGTAATTATATGAAAAAGGGTCTCATGAATCTTGGATGTGATTATTGAAGTAAATTTTGGATTTTCAAATGTTCATGATTGTTTCAGAATCACAGAGTGCATCATCAACCCTATAGCATGGTCGTGGAGCACTTTCATACTTATAGTGAATTCTATTAGGGCCTTAAAATTTTGTAGAAGGTGGAGGGTATTCATGAAATGACTTCATGAAGAATGCACTTAAGACTGTTTTTTGGGGTTGTTTGATCTTTGATATTCTCCAAACCAGTCATGGTCATATCGAATAATCTTATGGAATGTATTTCAGCACCAGAAATTCCATTATTTAAAAACGAAACCTAGTGAAATGAATGAAAAATATGTCTATACTCATAATCAATGTATGGACTTTCCACATGACCATGTTAACATGAATTTTTTTATATCTGAGAAAATTATGAATGTATTAGGACATTTGACTCATGTTAAGGCCAATAAACTTACACTTGTGGAATAAACTATTTCCTCATTGAATTATGAACAATTATTGGTTTACATTATGTGGTATAAAAACCCATCATTTAATGGAAATATAGATTACTTATTATTAAAATAGTGGATAAAGTCTTCAGAAAAGATATTTCTGTCTTATAGCAGTAATGAAATGTTGAAGGTTATTCTGGTAGTGTATTATTGAAAGGAAGATTTTGATCAATTGTGGTTATTGATACAAAAATATAATGGATGAGGAAGAGAGAGGGAGAAGATAATTGAATATTTTTAAGGATGTGTTCTTCAAAAAATAATTTATTCATAAGCAATGATATGATAAAAAAATACAATTCCTCAATACATGATAAAAGGAAGAGGAAATTGTTTTTGAGTATGAGGAATACTTTTCAAGATCATAATGACAATCTATGGACTAAATATGAAAAAAAAATTAAGATTGACTATTTATTTGATGGGATTAATCCAATCATACAAAGGGTTCTAGTCTCTCAAAAACTTTAATCATATGATGATATGGTCTTAAGAACCATTAGGATAGAGAAAAAATACACTAAGACATATATTTTTGAAGTATATAAAGAGAAGAAGAGGACAAATAAGAATTAAGAAAAAATAAATAATGTAAATAAAAAATAGGTAATTTTGGAACATAAAACATGTGATAATTATTAAAAGAAACACCTTGGTACTTTATTTATGGGAATGGGTTATTGATTCATGTTTGGAGAGAAAGACCATACAACACATTAATTAAGGGGTAAAAAAGATGCCTATAATTTTAATTATTTTAACTACAAGGATATAGGGAACTATGAAAAAAATTCCCTAAAAATTAAGGGAATATACCTCATAATAAACTAAGTGATCAAGGTTAAGCTTATATAATTTGTACTGGTAAAGTTGAAATCCCTTAAGTTGTGATAATGGGTAATTTGATCACAAAATCATGATTTATTTTATTACTTATTTATGAACTCATTTAAATTTTTATAGATATAAAACAATCTCTTAACACTCTAAAGAAATAATTATCAACTAATACACTTAGTGAGAATTTGGTTATCAAGTGGTGTCTGCTAATATGAATAGTTAATCCCTTGTTGTAAGCATGGTTGTTATGATCGTGTTTATCTTTGAATTAATCCTAATCTTTTAGTACTTATTTAGGTTTGAGGATTTAGGAATTATTATATTATTGTTCAAATAATATAGGAAATTATCTTAATTTTTTTTAATTCTTTGACTTTAATTTCTAATTAATCGATGGTCTTTTCACAACTAACTAATTTGTGGTTTTTTAGTCATTAACATTCTCATGAATATATTCTATATCTCTTTTTAATAGTCCTAGGACATTAGTTTAATACTCCACATATATATTTTAATCTCCCACCAATTTTCACCTTATTTGGGAACTTTAATATGTGATATCTTAGGTGAACTTTAAGTATCCCACATCCCCATTTCAAAGGATTTTTTATTATTCCTTTCTATTTTGTTTGTTTTCTATAAAATTATTTTCAAATATTAAACCCCTGATTATCGAGATAAAATTGCAGGGGTTCAATTTATTTAAGAGGGTTAAAATTTAACACTATTATATTTTATACTATATTTATTTTTAAATAAATTTTATTTCTTTGATATCTTTTGTTACATACAACGCCGACATTAAACAAACTATGATATACTATTAAAATAAAAATATTTAAATGTTAAAGTTATAACATAGCCATTAAATTATCATGTATGAATTATATTAACTACAATATGAAATATATATAAATTTCATACTCAATAAAATTACATTTATTATATATTAGTCAATAAGTATTCAATTTTTAGTAAAGTTGTTTTATTTTTCAAAAATACATTTTCTTTTAAAATGATTTTCTTTCATTTTTGAGTGGATATTATAATTAATTTCTAGAAATTTTAAAAATCTAACTTAATCATAATAATATAATTTTTGAAAACAAAATATCAAATTTATCTTCATGTGAAACTTTTTTTTTCTTAAAATATTGATTTTTCAGTGAATAATTAACAAGAAGAATTTTTTTTAAAACTCCAATTAATTTTAATTAAAAAAGAACCATAATTATTTTATTTTAATCATAAATTAAAATTATAATCATTTATTTAAAATTAATATAATTATTTACATTTAAATCATTATTATACTTTTTTTGTATAAGTTTTTTTTGGACCTAAAAACACATTTTTTCTAAAAAACTATTTTTCATTATGTTTTATGTTTTTATCATAGGTTAATTTCTTCCACTGTTATGAATTGAATTTGATAAAATTTATTCCATGTTTTTAATCTAAATAATTAATATAATTTAATAGGTTTATCATAATTTTTTTCTTATATATTGTGACCATTAGAAATATTTGTAATGTCGGTAATGAGGAAAATTTTGTTTGAAACCATAGGGAGAAACAATTAATCATCTATAAAATGTGTATTTATCCTATTTTATGAGTTTTATTTGAAAAAAATTATTCTTAAATATTTATATAATTTATTTTAAATCATTTTTTGGGATTTGGGAAACCAATCTTAACATTGGTGAAAGATAAGTTATTTTTTATTTAAATTAAAAACTATTTTTGAGTCATTTCATTTAATGGAATGTTTGGAAGATTAAATTTTATTTTGGAATTATAAAAAAGTATAAAAAAATTATTTGTTATTATTATTTTACTAAAAAATTCATTTAAACCAATTTATTACTTTACTTCTATGTAAAGTAATTTTTACGCTTAACTGGGTTATTTTCATAAAAACCGTTTTTCCTTCATTTTGTGTAATTATGTGAAAAGTAATTTATTCCACTTGGAAAAATTAAATATAATAAAATTTAATCAAAATTTGGAATCATTATGTCAAATTTTATTATAATTAAACTTTATTTTTTGTCATCTAATTTTTTTATCATTGTAAAACATTAAATTATCACTGTTAAATTAAAAAATGGGTTTAAAGTGATTTAACTAAAACATAAGAATCAAAATGTGTCTAAAACATGAAAAAATGTAATTTTTTGATTTTATGTATACCTTATCACAACTTATCTTTGAATTTGGGTTTCCTTGGTTCCACTTTATTAGGTTATTATTATATATATTATTTATTCTTTTATGTAATTCCAAGTGTGTCCTTTCTCTCACCTATAAATGGATACCACCTATCCTATCTTATCCATAATTAATGAGTATTTTATCTTGATAATACCCTTAAAAAATCCTTCCAATTTTTATATCCATATTATATATTTGTTTGTCTTCCCAAAATACCAACCCTAGGGTCCTTAAGACGATATATAAAGGACTTCTTTAAAAAAGAGGTAATTTCCTAAACTGATCACTTTCTTTTCAATTCTTATATTAGTTTCAGTAAATCTATGTTATATATCATAAAATAAAAAATTAATTATCCTAAATTTAATAAAATTTTATTATTATTATGAACCCACCATTGTCTACCTTGTCTCCATCTTATGGAAAGTCATTACATCGTTGTATGTACGACTTACCATCTCCATATAGCGATATAATTAATTTTTCATCACCTATTTTCATGGACAGTAAAAATGATGGATTTAATAAATATATATGATATATATTATATAATAATTATTCTATAATGGTGTTTTTTTTTACCTTTATTTTCCTCCACCGGTCAAAATGTGAAAACATCACTCATGTGTTCATACGGCCTAATGTCGCCAAAAACGATGTAATTAAATTTTATATCCACACAATTTATATATGTTTATAAATATATATGTATATATATATATATTATTTATATCATGATTAATATTCTTGGGATTATGTATTTATGATCCAATTACAAGGACAAAAACTAGCAAGCCAAAACACATGTTAAAAATAAAGCAGTTATCACCTGAGATAATGATTTTAATAATGAATTGTTAATAAAAAGGTGATAAAAGGATATACATAAATAATATATGGTATGATATATGTTATTATTTTTTATTAATATTTTAATAATAAATATATATTTATTTTATTGTAATTTTGAACACAGGGGAAGGAAGTCATGCAAGAGGTAATAGTTTACTTCAAATCTCATCATTATTCGTCAATTAATATGGTTAAATATTTCCTAGGGGAATTATTTAGTATTTCTATCATAAAACTAGTTTATTTTATTATCAACTAGTTATTTATATAAATTAAATTTTTTCCTTTCAATTTCCTATCATTAAGTACTCAAGATACTGAAATAATGTTTTTGTGGAGAATTAATTTTTTTCTATTCGGTCAGAAATATTTTACTTCCATGTACATACAATCCTTAAAATGTTTTAAATAAATTTTTTAATATGTGAAAATGATTCATTAAAGGAATTTTTAACCATGTTTTACTATTTATTAAATGGTTTAAAATGAATCTTCTTTTATTATTTTGAATGAGGTATTTTTTACTGTTTACCAAAAATGTTAAAGGACTCTTTATTTTAATGCCGACAACATAAGAAAAAATTCACATCCTAATAACCTATCAATGATTTGAAATATAACTTACAATTTTATTTCAATATCTTGAAATCAAATATTTTTTTCATAATAATTTGTAAAAGTTTGGTTTTTAAAGAGGTTTTCAATGTGACAAGTATATTTTATATGAAGTTATTTTTAATGGAATTTGTATAGTATTTTTATTCATCAATGACAATAAAAATCTATTTTAAATATGATCCAATAGAGTTATGTTGTGATGATACCATATTTATTATTTCTCTAGATGTCTTATCATCAGTTTAACTGGGTAAATTATTTTAATTTGGTATGTTAGTTATTATTATACTCACTATTTTTTATTATTAAGGCATACTATTTATGTTTTATTGTTAATTAATATGATTAATGCATTTGAATTATTAATTTAACGGTGGGGATCATAATTATATAGCCCCTTTATGTATCTGTAGGTCTCATGAGACAAACTACATTCGGTATTTGTTGAGCCCTTACACATTTATTTAAGATTTATTAGAACGAGGACTTGAGGATATGTTTATAATGTCATTGAACGAGGCCTCGAAAAAGGGTTTAAGATTTATGAAATTATTCATTCCATCATTATAAAATCATTTATTGATGTTCTTGTTTTTATTCAAGTGGTTATGATATCCATGTATAAATTTCAATATCATGTGATTATTTGTATGGAATTATTTTAACATCATTTATTACTACCATAATATTCATTCTTTATGTATTACATATTAGATTTATTTGTATTCATACCCTTACTAAGAATATTACATAATTTATTTATTATGTTTACTTTACCCATGATGTTATTTAGTGTATTATGATTGATATATAAGGATATTGTAGTTGGAATAATGATGTTCTCAAAAAAATACTATGTTATAATTTATGTATTTAATTTTAATATTTTTTATAAGTATGTATATAGTTTTCTATGACTATTAAAATATTCAATAATTCAAGATATGGTCATTTTTATCTAGTAACAATGTAATAATGTAACCACCTATTCTAGGATTCTTGGGTCAGGATCTTTGGAGTTGGTATCAAAGGAAGTTTAACAGAACCCTTGGAAACTAGATTTTGGAAAACATATATTATGTACCATATCCAAATGAAAAAACATAAGGATAATTATAAGTATAGAAATACATCTTAACGTTTTGTTAAGGTAGATATTAAATTGTTTTCCTAGAAATAAATCCTTGTATAGATACTACAAGTGGGCATGGTTTTGTAATAGAAGCATATAGGTGTAATAACCCCTAATATAGTTAATTAAGTATATCTCTTCTATCATTTCGGTGCATGGTGAGTTGTCCCTTAATGCACACCTGGTTTTAAATTACAAGGGGTTAGGATTAAAAATATTCCCAAATAATACATGTTTATTATTTTTATATTAGTTATATATATTTTTTTAATTTATATTAAGTGTTTCACTAGTTTCAAAATTATACATTATGATCCACAATGTTATTATATACTATAGTGTATTAAATTTCTTAGAAATGGTGACTATTTGAAGGAATGGAAATCTTTTAAACACTCATAATCAATTTAGGAATCTCCCACAAGATAAATTTAATATGAATTATGTTTGATCTGATCATATTATGACTTTATTATGATAGTTGAATCTAGATATGACCAATAACCTTGCCCGTATAGAACAAATTTTTTCTTCGTAGCATGATTCATTTATGTTAGACAACCTTATATGAAAAAAACTCCATAATATAATGTAAATATATATATATTTATTGTATAAAATTGGATCAAGTCTCTAGAAAAGATATTTAAATCTTTGAGAAGTAATGAAATGGAGAAGTTTATTCTGGTAGTGTATGTTTTAAATGTATATATTGATAAATGGTGGTCATTGATTCAAAATAAAAAATATAAGGAGGGGATATTGATAATGTAATATAATTTTTAAGTAGATTTTATTAAAAAAATACTATTTTGAAACAATCTAATATAGAAATTCAATTCCTAAATCTATGATAGGAGGAATAAGAAATTGTTTCTAAGTATAAGGAAACTTTTTAAATATTTGAAAAACATTATATATTCTACATATATAATATAGAAAATTATATTGATCATTTATTTTATGGTCTTAATACAAGCCCCCAAATGGTAATAGTCACTCAAATATTTTTATCATATAAAGATATGGTATCATGTTCCATCAGGATAGAGAAATAATTCTCTATGTAATATATTTTCAAACTAATTCAAGAGAATAATAAAAAAACTAAGAGCCAAGAAAAAATAAATAATATTGAGGAAAATAAGGGAAGGATGGAAAATCACACATGTGATAATTATAGAAATAAACTCCCTGGTAATTTCATGAAGGTAATGGGTATTTTCTTTAAGTTTAGAGGGAAATGACATCATGCAAATGAATTAAAGAGTACAAAAAATGCCTCTAATGTTCAGTGTTTCAATTATAAGAAGATGGGGAACCATGTAAATGAATTCACCAAATATTAAGGGAATATAAATTTGAATAATATAAGTCATTGAGGTAAATATTATGTGATTACTATAGTATAAGTTGAAATATGTTATGTTTCAATAATAGGTACTTTGACCAAAAACTCATTCTTTTTTATTCTAGATTAATGAAATCTTATTTTTTTCATTCATATTCAATTATTCCTTGAAACTCTATGGAAATAATTATCAACCAATTCACCTAGTAGGAATCTGGTTATTGATTAATTTTTGTTATGATAAAAAATTATTCCTAGTTGTAAATAAGGTTGTTATACTCATGTTTGCCTTCGAAATAATTGTGACTGTTTTGAATTATTTTGTTTTTAGGGTCTGGGAATTATTATATGATTTATTATACAATATGGTAAAATAATCTTGAAAAAATTATTCTTTTACCTACATTTCTGATGAATTGATGGTATGATCATCTCCCCCTAATTTATGGTTTTGTGATCATTAATGTTCTCATGAACCTATTCTCTTTCACCCTTTATTAGTCCTTGAAAAATAGTTGTATCCACTATTTATATGTTTTAAATTCACACCAATGTCATATTTATCTTGATACATGAATATTTTATATTTTGGGTGACCATTATGTGTCCCACTTCCCCTTTTCAAAGGATGTTTTATTATTCGATTAAACGATGTGGGTTTTCAAAAAAAGTACTTTCCAGTATTGAACCCTTGATTACTAATATAAAATTGGGGGATAATTTGATTTAATGGGGGGAATAATAATCACAACAATATTTAATAATATATTTATTTTTAAATAAATTTTATTACTATAATATCCATCATTACACACATCACCGAGTTTTAATAAACAATAATATACTATTAAAATATTATTATTTAAATGTCACAAGTATAAACTAGCCTTTAAATTAGAGGATATGAATAGGATTAACCATATTATTAAACATATATATTTTTTTTAGTCATTAAATATTTATTAATTATTTCCAAAATCTATTTTCAGTAAAGTCATTTTATTCTTCAAAAAGACATTTTCAAATAATAATAATTTTTATTAATTTTAATGAGGGAATATTATAATTAACTTTTGGAACATTTAGAAATTTTATTTCATCAAAATAATATCATTTTTTAAATCAAAATATCAAAATTATCTTAGGTAGAAACATTGGGATTTCTCATAATTTGTTGATTTTTCAATGAATAGTGCAAAATATGGATTTTTGTAAGTGTCATTTATTTTAATAGAAAAAGTACCATAATGATTTAAATTTAATAAAAAAAATAACATAACCCTAGTTTAGTTATAAATAATCTAATTAATTACATTTTAATCATCGTTATACATATTTTTTGCATAAGTTTATTTTTGGACTTCAAAATGCATTTTTCTAAAAAACAGTTGTACATTGTGTTTTAAATTTTTATCTTAAATTAATTTCATTCACTTATTTGAATTGAATTTTACAAAATTGATTTCATATTTTTATTAATAATAATTATTATAATTTAATAAGTTAAACTCCTTTTTTGTTCATCATGAATAGTAATCATAGTAAATATTTGACACCTCAATAAAATACATAAAATTTGCTTAATACACTAGGGTAAACATAAAAATATCTCTAACACAAGTATTTATACTATTATATGACATATTTCTGACCAAATATATTCTTAAATTCATACATATTTTAGTTTTAATCATTATTTTTAATTTAGTAATCCAATCATTACTTTTTTTAAATATAAGTTATATTTTATTCCAATTAAAAACTGTTTTTGAGTCTTTGGATTTAATGTCACGGTTAGTGAATGAAATTCGGTTTTTGATTGAAACTAAAGTATTAAAACCTTATTTTTTTATTATTTAACCAAAAAAAATCATTGAAACCAATTTATAACTTTATTTCAAGGAAAATATCTTTTACTCTTAAATTGGGTATTTTCCTAAAAACTATTTTTTTGGAATTTTATGTTTTTATTTTAATACTAATTTATAACCAGTGTATAAATTAAATAATATTGAATGGAATAAATATTTTAAATCATATTTTCAAAAAAAATTCTAATTCCCCTTTTATTTTTTTCATATAATTATGTTATCATGGTAAAAAAATTTATTTTTACGGTTATGGTTCAAATGGTTTTAAAGTGAATTAATAGGAATATAAGGATAAAAATATGTCCAAAATCATCCAAAATATGATTTTATGAATTTATTTAGACCTTATATAGTATTATATTTTTATTTTGGGTGTCTGGTTCCACTTTATATGATTATGATATATATATATATATATATATTATTTATTATTTTGAATAATTCCAAGTGTGTCATTTCCCTCCCTTATAAAAGGATTCAACCGCTCCTCTCTTCTACACACTTTATAAGACATATATGTCGAAACAATACTATAAAAACTCCTCCAAAATATCCTTATACACGTTATAAAGGATATATAATTCCCAAAATACCAACCCTATGGTCCTTAACAGAAGATTTAAAGGAGTTCTTCCAAACAAGAGTTATTCACCATAACATATCACATTTTTTTACTTCTTCTTTTACATCCTATAAATCTAGGTTATTTATCATAAAATAATATTTTACGTATCCAAATAATATTAAATTTTATTAGGATTATTAAACAATCACCATATATAATCTTTTTATCACATTGAAAGTGAAAATATCTTTTGGTCGAACATACAAATTATCATCTACACATAGCAGTATAATTCATTTTTCATCACCACTTTACATGGATGATAAAAATGATGGATTAAATAAATATATATTATATATATTATATAATAATTATTCTATAAATGCTAATTTTTATGAATCTTTCTTTTTTTCAATCCGTTAAAAAGTGAAAACAGCGTTCACGTATATGTCCGGTCGACCGTCTCAATGAATAGTGTAATTTATTATTCTATATCTGCCTTTTATGGATTATTATAAATATATATATATATATATATAATTAATATATATTATATTTATATCATGATTACAATTATAGGTATGATGAAACCATGATCAACGTAAATGGACTGAAAGTACTCAACCAAAACATAAGTTAAAAATGAAATTGTTATCATGGAGATTATTGATTTTAATTAAGAGTTGTTAATAAACAGATGATAAAAGGATATAAGTAAATAATATATAGAATTATATATATTATTTTGTTTTTTAATATATTTATAATAAATATATATTTGTTATATAGGATTCTCTAACACATATGAAGGAATTCATAGTTGAGGTAAAGATTTACTTCACAATCTCATCGTTATTCAGGATTGTTTTTATTTAATTATTTATTGAGGGAATTGTTTGATATATATATAATAAACCCAATTTATTTATTACATTTTTTTATTTATAAAAATGAAAAAATTTCCTTTTATATTCTTTACTTTAAGTACTCATGATACTAAAAAAATGTTTTTAATGAAAACTGACATTGTCTTTCTACTCAGTTGGGAATATTTGACTTCCATGTCTATATTTTACTTAAAATGTTTTAAGGAATTATTTAAATGTTATATAATATTTATTAAATTAAGTTTCATCCATTTTTTACTTTTTATAAAATGGTTTAAAATTAATATTCTATTCATCTTCTGAATGAGGTTCTTTTGACTTTTTAGCGAAAATGTGAAAGGAATATTTTGTTAACAAACACATCATGAATTGAATTTCCCACCACCATGAAAAGTAAATAATTTGAGAATTACTTTAAAATTAATCATGATTCTTTTAAAATAAAATCATTTTAAAAAAATATTATGGAAATAATTAGTTTTCAAAAGATATTTTCAATGTCAAAAGATTATTTTCCTCAAGAATAATTTTTAATAAGATTTTTATGGTACTTCTATTCATTTATAAGAAGAACTCATTAATTTAATTATTCTAAAATGGGTATCTTTTATAATGATAACATCCTTATTATTTATATCAATGGTTTATTTTTAGTTCAACTTGGTAAAGTATTGACAATCTGTATTCTATTTCTTCATATATGATCAGATTTTGACTATTAAAGAAAATTGACTAAGTTATATTATTTATTAATATAATGATTGAATTGTAATTAATATGTGATATGTGGGTCCTAGAATTATATGGACCCTCTATTCATAAGTTAGTATCCTGAGAAAAACTAGATTAGGAATTCCAGGGAGGCATTACCCATTTATAAACAATTTCTTGACATGAAGACTTGATAGTATGTTTATAATGACTTGGCATGAGGTATTAATATTAATTTTATGATGTATGGAATTATGAATTATATAATTATAAAATTATTTATTTATTTCCATGTGATTATTTTATTAGTTATTATATCCACATATATGTTTTAAAATCATGTTATTATTTTTATGTCTTAATTTAACCTCTATTTATTCCTTCTATATTATTAATGCCTTATTTATTCCATGTTATATCTAACTGTATGCATACCCTTAATGATATCATTATCTCACATCATTATTACTTTTCCATTACCGATAATTATATGAATCTTATTTTTATAGATATTTAATTATATTCTAGAGGTAATAATAATGTTCTCAAAGAAACTACTATGTTATGGTTTGTGTCTTCAAATGAAATATAAGTTTAAAGTGTGTATCTAGTTTTCAAATACTAATAATGTATTAGGTCCTTCAATATTAAATAAATTATATACAGTACTAAGGTAATAAAGTAACCATCGGAACTATTATTCTACGGTGGATGAATTTATAGATATTATCCTAGAAAGTTGAGTAAAAACCTTTGGAACTAGATTTAGGAAAACATGGGTTATAGAATATATCAATGTGATTGACCATAAGGATAATTCTAAGTATTGGATAACATCTTAAAGTTTTAATAAGGTGGATATTATGATGTTTTCATATAAATAAATCCACATTAGCATACAACATGTAGACATGGTTTTGTCATAGATGCATCAAAGGGTAATAACCCTGAATAGAGTCGGTTGAGTAAATCTCGACCATTATTCTAGTGCACAGTGAGCATTCCCTTACTAATCACCTAGTGTGACACTCTCACGGGAGGGTTAATTTAAATTTTATTTACAAACTATTATCTAACATTTTAAAATATTCTTGTAATTTGAGAATACTCCCCAAGAAACAATGTTTTTGATTCTGAGATTAGTTATGTATAAATGTTCATATTATGGTAAGTGTTTCACTAGTTTAAAAATTATACATTATGATTCATAATTTTATTATAAAATTTATTGTATTCCATTGATTATAAATTATTCCTAGTATAAGGAATGGAAAATGTGTCAGAACTTGTAATTAATGTATGGATTTATCTATATTGTGTTGCCTCTAAGTAGATTGTTATTGCATTAGGATTGTTTACTTAGGTTATAACCAATAACATTCCACATATAAAATGAAATTTTTCATCCCAGAATATTCCATTAATATTGTTCCACTATATACTGAATAAACCTCCATCGATTAATGTAACAAAAAAATATATTGATTGAATAATAGTTGATCATCTCTAGAAAAGATATTTATTTGATAAGTAATGAAATGGAAAAGGTTATTTTGGAAGTGTATTTTTTTAAAGGAATTTTCAGATGAATGGTGATAATTTATTCAAAATAAAAATTTTGATGAGGATATATATATAATTTTATGGAATATTTTTAAGTATATACTCATCTAAAAATATATTCTTCAAGCACAACAAGAAGAGATGGAAATGCAATTATTCAATATAAGACAAAAGGAAGAGGAAAGTGTTACTGAGTCTGAGAAAAAATTTATATGATTATAAATACATTCTATGGAATATACAAAAATCTATAAATTAATAATGAACATTTCTATAATAATATTAATCTAATACTCTAAAGGGGACTTATCTCTAAAAAAATAATCATAGGATGAAATGTTATCAAGTTCTATTAGGGTGTAGAAAGAATTATCTATGTAATATATTTTCAAAGGAAATAATTATAAGGAGATTTAAAGTGATCATTCATAAAAAAATAATATTTGGAGGAAAATAATAGACGGATGTAAATTAACAAATGTGATAATTATGGAATGAAACACCCTGGTAATTTCTTGAAGGGAATGGGTTTTTCATCAAGTGTGGAGAGAAATACTATCATGTGTGTGAATTAAATGGTAATAAAGATACATATAATGTTCAGTGTTTCAATAGTAAGGATATGGGGAAATATGTAAAGAAATTACCCAAATGTAAAGGTAATATACCTCAATATAAGATAAGGGATCAAGGTCAAGCTTATGCAATTACTGCTGTTGAAGTTGAAGTCCCTTAAGTTGTCATAATAGGTACTTTGATCATAAACTCATGATTTATTTGATTCTAAATAAATGAAGTCATTGATATTTTTCAATGATATAAAATCATCCATTGAAACACTTAGGAAATTATTATCAACCAAGTAATCTATTAGGAATCTTGTAATTGAGCAGTTTCTGTTAAGATGAAAAATTATTCCCCTGTTGTAAACATGCTTTCTAAACTCATGTTTGGTTTTGAAATATTCTTAATTTTTTCATTCATATTTAGTTATTAAGAATTAAGAATTTTGTATATAATGCATAAAATAATATAGTAAAGGGTTATTGAAAAAAAATATTATTCCATTACCTTCATTTATAATGAATTGATGTTCTCTCCACCCTCACTAATTTATGGTTTTGTGTCATTAACATTCTCAAGATCATGTTTTCTATCAATATATATTAGTATTTGGATTTTATTTTTCTCCTCCATTACTATATTTTAGCTTCCCACCAGTGTTATCCTTATTTGGGAACATGAATATGTGATATTTTTAGTAACCTTTATGTATCTCACTTCCCCTTTTCAAATAAAGTGCTATTATTCCTTTATACGGTGTGTTTTTTCAACACAAGTATTTCAAAATATTGAACACATTATATACAAGATAAAATTTCATGGCTGGAATTTATTTGAGGGGGTATAATTTAACACCTCAAGATTCTAGAATATATTTGTTTTTAATTATTTTTTTTCTCTGGTAGCATGTCCTACACAAAACACTAGTTTTAAATGGACCATGATATACTATTAAAATATTTTTATTCTAATATTATAAATATAGCCTAGAAATTAAATTGGGAGATTGTAATTTTATTAATAATATTATGAAAAATATATAAAAGGAATACTCAATTCAAATGTGTTGATTATTTATTGGGAAATAAGAACTCATTTCTTAGTAAAGTAATTTTATTTTTCAAAAATACATTTTTAGAAGAAAAAAAATTTGTGAGTAAATATTATAATTAATTTATTGAGATTTTATAAATTTTATTTGATCAAAAAAATATCATTTTTTAAATCAACATATCAAATTTCTCTTAGGGTAAAACTTTCGGATTTTTCTTAAAAGATTGATTTTTTAGTGAATAATGAAAATATGAATTTTTTTAAAAAATATTATTTATTTTAGCTGCAAAATTACCATAATACTTTGAATATAAACCGAAATTAACATAATCCTCTTTTAGTTATAAATAAATTGACCAATTACATTTAAATAATTATTATACCTCATTTTGATATAAGTTTATTTTTTCACTTAAAAACACATTTATCTAAAAAACAATTTTTCATTGTGCTTTATGTTTTTTCCTTAAATTAATTTCATCTAATTATATGAATTGAATTTGGTAATATTGATTTTATATTTGGAATCAAAATAATTTATATAAAGTAATTGTGATACCCTGAAAATATAAAGTAAGAACCTAATCTTCAATAATTTGTGTGACACGTGACACCAAGAAGGTAAGGGAATATAATATCTCGGGACTCTACCAAATATTTACTATTCAAAATATATTCTATAAATTTAAATGCATGAAACACCGAGTTATCTTGTGTTACATGCAAGATAGACCTTCCACGATAGCTTGCGTTATACGCAAGACCGAGTTTCACCAAATAACAATGTATTATTAAAATATATTGATATAACCTGGCTGTTATTTTAGCGTTTATGAATTGTATTAACTAACTTAAGAAATTTTATAGTATATATTAATATAAAATTAATTAATTGGCTACCAATTAATGGTAAATGAAAATAATAACTAATATGATATAAAAACAAATATTATTATTTTTAGGCACTTAATGGAGATTTGTCTTAAAAAACATAATTAATTATAATTACTTAATGATTTAAATGAAAAATATATTCTATATATTCAATAAAATATTTTTTAATATTCATCCATTAGGTTTTATAGTTATAAGATAAGAACAAACTATATTTTACACTTAAAAACCTATAATTTTATAAAGGCAATTTTACCACCTTTTAATGGAGAACCCAATTTAAATCGGAATATTTTCACTTTAAGGGATTTAATAATTAAAAATAAAATTCATATTTTAAATATAAACATAATAAATGTGTTAGGATGAATTTTTTATATTTTTATGAAACATTTCAGTTTTTAATGAATAGTTAAAAATACCAACTTTTAATTCAAAACTACATTTACAAATAATTTATTTTTAAGAATAAATTATACTTAAAATGTTTTTAAAGTTTAATAAGATAATATTTATATTAATTAATACAATTTATATCATTGTAATCATTTTCAATTTGAAATTAATTATAAAAACATAGCAAACATTCAGACATTTTTAATTTAAAAACCTGTATTATTGTCCTGCCTACGGGATGAATTGAAGTTAGTTTCTTCCACATATATGTTTATAATTTGGAAAAATTTATTCTATATTTGGAATCATCATAATTTATAATGTCTAACAAGACCAAATTTTTTTATCAAAAAGACTAGTGAAAATAATTAAAATTAATTACAATTATTAAGGTAAAATTAAGCATAATAAAGGACTAAACCTTTAATTTTAGGTCTCAAATGACATATCCACTATTCACACTCCCATTTTTTGGAAATAATTCAACCATTAACCTTCTATAATTGAGTTTTGATCGTTTATATTACTTTTTTAGGTAATAACATGTGTACTCCTACGTTTTTCAAAAACATCCAAGTGAGTCTTTTTCCTCAATTATAAAAGGACACCACATATCCCCATTTCTGACACATCTAATCCCACATAGTTTCGGCCATGATCTACCAAAATTGATTCCCAGAATCCCACTCCTCGACCTTGAAGTCATCTTTTGGGACAAATGCATTCCAAGGAAGCATTTTGTTACCAACCAAAACAAGTTTCCCAATTAAGAGGCAATGAAATATCTTAAGCCATCTAATTTTATTTCATTATAGAACCCCTATAATCTCTTTATTACATGATTATATAAAAACACCATTATCTATAACATTCTATGATGGTTTTTAAGGGTTATACCAAAACTAACACACACTTCCATCAAATGGGTAACAAACATGCTCAATCTGTTTATAGTAGACTACTATCTCATGAAACGATGATTGTTCATTTTCCTCTTACCACCTCTCATAGTGTTCATTATAATTGAAAATAAATTTATATATTTTATATATGATATTTTAATGTCCTTGAACTTATTTAATTTTTTTATAACCCAAAAATTTAATACTAGCAATTTTATGTTAATATGATAACGTCATTTGAGGAAGTGTGGACTACCACCCCCTCAAAGTGATTTGATTCATTCACATGATACAAGGAATTTATAAAAGATGATTATAAATAAGCATATGAGACATAAAAAACATCTATATGATATTCATCATATAATTACCTTTATATATATATATATATTGGTTCTGATGCTTTCATTGGGGACGTGCGCATCCGGCACGTAGAGGACGTGTTGCTGTTGCCCCGCATTCCCGCTTTCCAAAGGCAGGAGGAATCTGTTCCTTATTCAGGGACGTCTTCTCCTTGATCGAAAATGTATGATGGGATGTCGGTTCGTCCTTCCATGGATTCCCCCTCAGAACTTGTCACCTAGTCTGGGTCTCCCTCATAGATTTAAAATGTAGTTCGTGAAGCTCTTCCCGGTGCCATATCTTTATGGACACTAGTTAATTATGTTGCTTCTGTCAGGACCTTCCAAGGGGTCCAGTCAAGGAAGCAACCTTTGTTTAGGAGAGCAGTCACGCTGGGCATCCCTAGCGTGTCTTGACACTGGGGAATGGCATGTTTGTCTTCTGTCCCTTATTATAGGACTTCTCGAGGGTGCGGAATACCGAGGCATCCCGCATCGAGCACATGGAATCCTATTCCATAGGCATGTAACTGAGGTTTTCCTCTACTTATCATGTTTAACACAGGGTATGTTGTAAGTTTAACATCTAGCGGAGATGGGTCGGACTGATCGGAACACTAGCTACAGTGGATCAGATTGTGGAACCCCCTGGATGGATCACTGATATTGGGGTCAGCACGTGTGTGGCTTCGTGAAGGTTGTGACGGGGAATGGGGAATGAAGTGGCATGATCCCACCAGGATGTGGTGGATCGGGATAGAATCGGGATTGGTAATGGTTTTGGGCTTGAGCCTCGATAATATTTCCTACGTATCCCTGTGGCAGGGAATCAAAGTCCCCGTAGTTCGATGGATCGATGGGACACCTGAAAAGACGACCCATGAGAATGGATGCATGGATGGGACCCAGAGGAAGTGGAACCTCTAGGTTAGGGCATGAGCATCCGGAGACATGTGGGCCTGATGGAGAGATCAGGATGAGACATGGGTGGTGGACTTGAACCTCATTGAGGCTTCCTACATATCCCCGTGGTGGGGAATCAAAGACCACATAGTCCAGGTGGCAAATAAATTTTAACGTCATGCAGGACGGGTATGGGGCTTACACTCTAAGGCAGCCCTAGGATATGGGGTCTGCGAACCGACATGAAGAGGGACCTGGGGTCCAGATGGATTGGGGCTTATGCTCTGAGATTACCCAAGGTTGAAATGGGGCTTTGCACAATGACACAGAGATGGTCAAGGCCAATGGTTTGTTGAGCTTGAACCTCGTGGAGGATTCCAACGTACCATGCCTTACAATGGATCAAAGTCTACATAGTTCGTGATGGTTGGGGCTTATGCTCTAAGACAACCCATGGTGGTAATGGGGATTACACTCTGAGGAGGTCCATGGTCGGTATGGGGCTTACACTCTAAGGAGGCCCATGGTGGGTATGGGGTTTACACTCCGAGGATGCCCATGGTGGTTATGGGTATTACACTCTGAGGAGGTAGATAGTTATGGGGATTGCACTCTGAGGAGGCCCATGGTGGGTATGTGGTTACACTCTGAGGAGGCCCATGGTGGGTATGGGGCTTATACTCTAAGGAGGCCCATGGTGGGTATGGGGCTTACACTCCTAGGAGGCCTATGGTGGGTGTGGGGCTTACACTCTGAGGAGGCCCATGGTGGGTATGGGGATTACACTCTGAGGAGTCCGATGGTGGGTATAAGGCTCACACTCTGAGGAGGCCCATGGTGGGTATGGGTCTTACACTCTGAGGAGGCCCATGGTGGCGGCGAACAGATGTGAATAGGGTCGGAATGACCGGGTGTTGGGATTGAACTTCATGGAGGCTTCCTATATACCATTCTATAGCATGGATCAAAGTCCACGTAGTTCGGATATGCAGTTTAACATCATGCGAGACGAGGACATTTGGGGATTGTTCTCTGAGACGGCCCAATGGTGGTCATGGTCGATGCTTTCTCTAAGCCCATGTGAGTCATGCTCGGTGTGAGAAACAAGAGGTAGCAGAGACCTGACAATCATGTCGCGAAGGGTGCATCTGTGGGAAGTGAGAAGGGGATTACTCATTGAGCGGCCCATGGTGTCAGGACATACTCTAGGATGGAGGCCCAATGAAATGAGGATAAGGGATTCTACCTCCTGGAAGGAAAGCTAGGGGATTACACCAAGGTGGTTTCCCTTCCCCGCAGACAAACACCACTCCAACAAATCATCCACTGTGAGGGATGACCCCATCCCTATGGAGATGAGTGGGCATGGAGAATGTCCAAGGTAGGGGGACCCTGCATGAAAGGCACAGGTCCAGGTCATAGTTTAACATCATGTGTTGAGGATGAGGTGCTTGGCAGTTTAACATCCTACAACTCGGATGAGGTGGGATTGCATCGTACCCCTAGGACATACATAATTGGTGCCCTCTTCCCCTTGTGGAAGGGAAGGCATCAGCAAGGCCGTAACAAGGGGGTCTCACAGGGAGAACCATTGAGGGGTCCATGTTAGCATGGCTATGCAAAGAAGCAATATCCATTATCATGCCTACGAGAAGAAGCATGAGAGAATGCAATGAAACAGGAAGGATTTCCCAAGGGACTTTGAAGTTACTTTGTACAAGCCTAGAAGGTCGCACGGGAAAACCATGAATGATGCGGATGCCTGAGGTGCACAAGACACCTATGAATGGCACCCGGAAGGAGGGCATCAGGCGCTTACGCAAGGGGGGTGCCCGAGGAGCACCGAGGTGAAGGGCCCTGGGGGATTGCGCGCAGCCCATGAGGTTTGTACAAAATAAAGGGGCCCAGCGTGAAACACCTCGGATTGACGTGAAAAGACCCGGGCTGGCACAAAATTAGTGTTGCTTGCATGAAATAGGGAGGGATGAGGTTTTTCATGCAACTCGAAGGGATCACTTGAAATAAAAGGGGGAATGAACTTAAAATAAAGAGTTTACACGTGACTCAGAGGTATTTCGCGCAATGGAAGGGATTGAGCACATGGGAAGGGGTGTGTGCACAAAGCAAGGATTGCACTCAACTTGGTGGTCCTTTGCGCAAAGGAAGGAATTGCGCACAAGGGGCGGACCCTGAAAGGGATGGGATTTATTCTATTCCATGGGGGTATCACTTGAAGGTGGACCCTGGGGTGACTTGGCATGAAAAGGAACCATACCTGAAGGCCATATTGCATGCGCACAGAATGCTTATTACGCGCACGAGAGGCGGCTCGAATTTTTCAGCCCTGAAATGGAATGGGGTCACCTTCTATTTATAGGCATCTGGCAGCGTGGAATTCGGGGCTGTGTGAAATTACTACGTGACATAGGCGGTGGTGAAAAAGGTCAACTGCACGGGCATGGGGGTGAAATTATTTTGCGTCCGCACCGGGACTCTTCGCGAATCCCAGTACTTTCTGTGCGGGAAATATTTTTTCGCGCACTTCACCCTTTATTTCATGCAACACATCTGGGCCCTCCAGACCAGGTCTCCAGGTCCAAATATAACTTCTCTTTTTCATTTAAGAACTTTCTCCAATACTTAAGTGCTTTTCAGCATCTACAAATCCCCCCCCCCCTTGGAATTGGATTGGAGAGGGGTCACAACAATCAGATTCCAAGGGAAATGCTGAAATGCAGGTCTTCATGGGCTTCCTGCATGCAAAACATTTGAGCGGCACGCAAAACACGGCCAGGCACAGAATCTGATTTTTGTGTGGGAACAGAACCTAGACATAGCCTATAAAAGCGGCCAAGGGTCCCATGATTTGTATGAATTTTCCTGCGCGATATGATCCTAGCTCTCCTGCGTGAAATTGCTTCTGCTCCGGTACGAAAAACTTCTTTGCAGCACGTAATTACACCCAGATTTGGTGATATTTTACACGTAAACCCAAGACTTTTCGCACCACATTCTGAAATTTCGTGTAGCCTGCTGATTTTACATGCCAGACTCCTAGATTTCAGGCCAACCTTCCCGTTTTTGCACCAACTCCTAAAACACATAGTCAGACGAAGATGGTCGTAGACCTGGCTAATGAGAGGGAGGCCGCTGCTCACAGAGATGAGATGGCTGCGAATCTGGAGATTTATGGCGCAAAGAGGGTCATCTCTAATAACCATACCCTCTTCAACATGCTAAGCCCTTCCCAGAAAAAAGAACACCTTTTCTAACAATCTGCCGTTGTGGGACTTCGGCATTCTGGAGGAGGTTCCCTTGCTGGGTTTCAAGGTTGATACACCACGGTCATGGGTTACCCGGAAGACGACCTTCCTCGATAAATCATCACCAATAATGGTTATCCTTACAGAGAAACTAGGCACATGGATGTCTATGTCCTCAACCCCAGGACCAGGACCATCGCTGGGAGTGACCCGGTTACGGAGATCTCATCGGATCGCCAACGTCATCTGGTTCCAAGAGGAGTCGGGGAGTACTGAGGCATTTTTTAGGGTGAAGAAGGAGGTCCAATGCTTCAAGGAACAGGTGAAAGGGAAGGAGGTATTCATATCAAACTACTCTGAGCTCATGGAGCAGCTGAGGGCCCAGCTAGCGGATGCTCAAGATCAACTCATAGAAGTGAGTCTCCGGATAACCAAGCTCTAGGCTGAACAGGCGCAGGCACGACCAGGGTCAACGGGCTACGCTCTGTGGCTGCCAATGAAGAAAGGGTCTTCAGGGGAAGGGAGGCAGTCTTGGAGGCCACCAGCGAAAAGGTGACGGCATTGGAGAGATCTATCCATGATGTCGACCCTTAGGGGCCCTTTTTTGGCCAAACCCATAAACTTGTACCGCTTTACTACTTCATGTTGTTTTGAACAGTATGTATAGAAAAATTTACTTACTTTCCCATTTTCTTAACATACTTGTCCCTTTGGCTTAACATGATCAACCATAATCTTGAAATAAATATCAATCCATCCCTAATCTCACATGGGCCATGAGAAGTAAATGAGGATCGTACTATCACTTCATTAGTCTGTGGGAGCATTAACCAAGCATTGGGCATTCGAAATTCAAACCTGGATTCCCGAGGAGAAGAGGGATGCCTAATAAAATACAGAGGACCTCATACCAATCGATGTATCGTCTTCTCAATGTTCTCTAGTGCATGAGAGGGGAAATTCCAGGGGATTTGGAATCAGTCTGAACATAGGGGATTGAAAAATGTGAATAACGTTACCCAAATTTAGAGCACTATGAGAGGGGCGTGATGATGGATGATAGCTATTGACCATGGATGAAATGTAGCATCAACATCACATTATCCTGAAATGGGGACAACAAATGAGCGCCGACCACTGACCATGTTCGCAACATAGGGCCTAACTCAAATATTGTCGATCAGTCTTCCAGAATGTTCTCCTAGGATAGTAGTCGGACCATAGGTCGAGCATCCATACTGTTAGGAGGTCCCTCCAAATAGGATCAGTCTTTCGGAACATTTAATCATGGCAGTAGGTGGACCATAGGTCGAGCATCCATACTTTTAGGGGGTCCCTTCAAACGTGATTAGTCTTCGGGAACCTTGGCACAGGACAACAGGCGGACCATAGGTTGAGCATCCATACTGTTAGGGGGGTCCCTTCAAATTGATCAGTCTTATGGAACATTGGCCCAGGAAATCAGGCGGACCATAGGTTGAGCATCCATACTATTAGGTGGTCCCTTTAAACATGAAAGAGTATGAGGATATGAATAAAGGGGAACCCAAAGCGTGGAAGGTGAAGTGGTGGTTTGTTCAAACAGAATTCAACACTCCCAATATTACTCCATCGTGGTGGATGCACATTAGGAAGATGCATTAATCTGATCACATATCATCCCTACTTTTAGATAGGACCTCTCTGGTGAGGGAACTGTCGCTTCCCAATGTCATCATGGGGCATCCTGAACTGGTTCAGGGAAAATTATGTAGTTACACAACTCCCCGAGAAGTCACGCCAAGGGGCCGACAGTGAGGAGGGATGGAAATTGGTAATCCCCGGGGCTAGACCTGAGAAGAAATGTCAAGTCGTGCCTACATATATCATAAGGATGGGAATCAATACACACATAGTTCTAGAAAGGGTCTTATTTTATGATATTAGAACTCGGATCAAGGATTGGTGAGGTGGGTGGGAGACACATGGTAAGGTTATTACGAAACCCGACATGAATGAGGATGAGGTCATGCTTACCATGTTCTCCTTGGAAAAGTGTTTAGGTCAGGGGACCTAACACGAAAGTTAGGGCGGGCCTATGGGGAAGTGCCCAGGCATTCCTACGTATTCCATAAGGATGGGAGTCAAGCCATACGTAGTTCATGGAGGGTGGAACATCACGGTAAGGTACATGTGCAAGGGATGAAAGGGGCATGCGAGTCTAGCCCTCGCACCAAAAGAAGCGACATTTGAGGTATCTTGTTTGTCCTTTAAGGTGAATCGTTTTTCTTTTGTGTAGTGACCGGACTAGGGTAGAACTTCCTAGCATCTCCACAATAATAAATCTGTATACTGGAATTGAAAAATGGTATGGTGAGTGACTGATACCCAATGTGATATCCTCTATGACGAGGTCACCACAATGCTGTGCCGTTTTTCATCGTGGGGCCAGGACAATATCCTCACAGTTGATGGTCATGTGGTAGGACCAACCAGCACAGTTTATGGTCATATGTCTTGGACCTGGGATAATTCACATGGAACAATAAAGCATACCTGACGTGAATGAGGAGGAGGTCCACATCATTGCCGTGCGCGATTTCGCGAGAGGAGCCTTGGGCGAGGAGGCATGTGAAGGTCAGAGTATAAGGGGAAGAAGACGCTATCTTCCAGCTGAACTGGACTCAAAATGCAATGTTCGGGTGACCCCACGTATCCCATGGGGATGAGGGTCATGTTACGCATGACTCTTAGAGAAGATCCCAACTTAAAATATTAGCTCTCGGATCGTAGGAGCCCTGAGAGATGTTGTATTGCGGTTTTGTCTGCCTGACGTGCGGAGGTGCACTAAGGGTTATTTCAAAGAGTGTTGAGATTCCACCTAGACACGAAGGGGGTGGAACATAATGTGAATCATTCAACCAACATTCAACGCATGAAGGGGATGGCGTGATGACGAAGGATTACTTCTGACCATAGCAACACAGTACCCTATCGTGTTAGCCTAAAATGGGGACAAACAAATGAGCATCGACCGCTGACCATGGAAACACTGGATTTGTATCAATTTGTTGTCTGAAACCATCTGGGGTGTTGGCCTGTAATTGTAGTAGATACCATAGGTGTATAATCCATGCCATTCTTGAGGGTCCCTTCGGGTGTGAATGATAACGGGGGCCCAAATGAAGGGGAACACGAACCTTGAAAAGTGGAATGAAATTTCCTAAGTTGAATCTGACACTCCAGGTCCTAGACCAGAGTACTCTGAACACATTGGCGGACCACTACAAAGGGTCTAGGGGCTAAATTCGAGAGCATCCAAGAGATAGAGGATTCCCGAGAGAAGGGGGGAATGGTGCCAAAAACCATGTACCACACCTATATATCCCCCTCGTGGAGAGGAACAGGCCAAGGGGGCCTAGGTGACCGAGAGATCAGGGGATCTCTAAGAGATGGGGATAGACATGAAATCTAAATGTTCTGGTGATCCTAAGAATCCCATAATGATGGGAATCAAGCCACACTTTGTTCTAGAAGATATAGTTTAACATCATGTAAGACTATGAGAGGCATCTCATCCGGGGATGTGTACGGCATGACGAGTAACCCGGTGTGAATGAGGACATAATAACACACCACAGCATACAATCCCATAAGAGAGAACCTGGGCCGAGGCCCGAAAAGGCTAAGGGGCCTGAGGCTAGGCCTCAGTCAGGATGGCCTGACCAGTTTGCAGTTTAACCTCTTACAGTGAGGACGAGAGTGCAGTTTAAGGTCATGCAGGACCATAGTCCATTTTAGGTCATGGAGGTCCAAGTGAGGCCAGAATGTTAGACCCAATGCAATTTAAGGTCATGCAGGACCACAATCTATTTTTTGGCCATGGAGGACCAAATGCAGTTTAAGGTCGTGCAGGACCCATCCCTCAGGGAAAAGTACATCTCGAGGAACTTGGCATTGGTGGGAGGAGTTGTACTCTCACCATCCATTGTCACTAGGGAGTATGCTCCATTGGGATAAACCTTATTAATAATGAATGGTCCTTCCCATTTGGGTTCTATATTGGGTGGTTTCTTACCAGGGATCATTGGTGCCCTGAGAGCTAATACCAAGTCGCCTTGAAGGATAGAGCGAAGGAAAACCTTCTTGTTGAAAGCTCGAGCCATCTTGATTTGATGCCATTCTAAGTTGTGCAGTGAACAAAGTCTATTCTCATCCAGTGCTTCTAATTTAGCTAGATGGATTTCAACCACTCTATTCGGTTCTTTCTGGTCATATACTGTTGTGTGCAATGAGTGAAACTGAACCTCTATGGGTAGGATGATTTTCGTTCTATACACTATGGAATATGTCGTCACCTAGGTGGAATTACATGTCGTCATCCGATAATCCCAGAGGTCGTTGGGGAGCTTATCCGGTTAAATCTTCTTGTTCTGATCAACCATTTTCTGCAGAATTTTAGAGAGGGTTTTGTTGAACGCCTCAATCTTTCCATTTTCTTGCACATGATAGCGGGAGGAATGGTTGGAGCGAATGTTGTACTTGGCATACAATTTCTTCAGCTCGACTGCTCGGAAGTTGGTTCCACTATTGTTGAGGATAGCGTGAGGAGCCCCAAACCTATGGATGATATTGGAACTCAAATAGTCAACAATTGAATGGGCCTTAACATCCTTTAGTGGAATCGCCTCAACTCACTTGGAAAAGAAATCCATAGTTATCAGAATGAATCGGAATTGGAGAGCCGTTACCGGTGGGTATGGTCCCACAATATCTCATCCCCATACTACAAAGGGCCAAGATTACTTGGTAGTGTGTAGAGGCTCCAGTGGCCGATGCACAAAGTTAGCATGAACTTGACATGCATGGAACCTCCTTGAAAACTTGATGAAGTCATAGATCAGGGAGGGAAAAAATACCCTAGTCTCCAGATCTGATGAGAAAGTTTTAGGCCAGCCTGATGGGCACTACAGGAACCGGCATGAACCTCTTGCATAACATGTGGAATCAAAACCCCTTGAATGCAAAGAAGGATAACACCATCAAAACCGATTTTATAGAGGGTCTGCTCAAGTTTGGGACCACTCTGAAGAGTAAAATGCAGTGCACGACATCATATTCACTCATGCTCGGCCCGGTCTTCTGGAAGGAAACCACTTTGGATATAATCAATAAAAAGGCCTCCCTAGTCCGGAGTTTCTTTGACCATTGTACCTGAAGAACCTGGGCTCCTGACGTGGAAGCTCCAGTAGTAAGATGGATTACCCATGGGCCGTCATCATCCTCTAGGGTGATGGGAGCAATGACTCTTCGGTGCGCCACATGGATGATTATACTATCTTTTTCGGGCTCCAAAAGTGATACAACCAGGCTGGCTAAAGCATATGCTTGACCGTTATATGACCGAGGGACATGGAAAACCTCTGGCTGAGAAGGGAACTGGGCTATTAGCTGGAGAGTGCGTTATAAAAATGGTACGAGCTCTAGCTTCCTGACAACATAGTCGTCATTGGCCTTCTTGATGACCATCTCAAAATCCCCTTTCACATGCAAATGGGGCACATTGATATCAAGGGCCATCTCGAGACCAGTAATGAGGGCTTGATACTCTGCCTCATTGTTGGGGTAGCCTTCTGACAACAGGAATGAGTATGGAAGAATGGCTTGTGCCGGGGTGATGAAGGTGATACCCAGGCCTACTCTATTGAGCCTAGGATCCTTGAGACTCCTACCAGTGGGGCTCCGGGAGGCACCATCAAAGTGTATCTGCCAACATGGGATGACTTGATCGACCGAGAGTATTACGTCATCGAGAAAATATAGGTCCAGGGACTGGTCCACGGGGGTTGGAATGGCGACTAGGATGTCTTCCAACAATTGTCCCTTGATAGCCTTCTAGGGTACGAACCTGATGTCGAACTGCTGGGGGATCGCTGCCCACCGTGCTAGTTAGTCAGTCAACATGGGACAGCTCACAATGTAATTCAGTGGGTCCAGCCGAGAGACCAACTGTACCTTGTGGTGCTGTTGGTAATGACGCAACTTTTTCATGGAAAACAAGAGCATAAGGCATCTTTTCCTGATGGGGGGAGTACCAGGTCTTTGTATCGAGGAGCATATGGATGAGGTAGTAAAAGTTGTTCTTCATCCCCTCATTGTTCTTCTGGGCGAGAAGGGCACTGAGGGACCATTCCAGGGCGGTGACATAGAGAATCAGTGAATTTACGGAGATGGGTGGCATCAATACTGGAGGCTGGAGAAAATATTTCTTGATTTACTCAAGGATAGTCCGGCACTCTTCATCCCACTCAAAATTGGTGCCCTTCATCATGAGTCGAGAAAAGGCCATACACTTGTCGGCCAGATTCACAATGAATCAGAGTATGTAGGCTAATTGGCCTTGGAGACCTCACAACTCCCGAATATTGTTCGGGGGAGGCATCTGGATGATGGCCTTTATCTTCTCTGGGTCAATCTCGATGCCCCGGTACGAGACAAAAAATCAAAGGAACTTCCCGGAGGTGACCCTGAAGGAACACCTCAACGGGTTCATCTTCAGGTGGTAAGAATGGAGGAAACCGAACACTTTATAAAGGTCCTTGAGATGGTCCTAGCGCTGGAGAGATTTCACCACCAGGTCATCCACATAGCATTCCACCAATGTTCCTAGGATCAGCTTGAATATTCGGTGCATGGACCACTGATTGGTGGCATTTGTATTATTTAGGCCGAAGGGCGTAACCTAGTAACAGAAATTACCTTGGGTTGCCCTGAAAATAGTATACTCATCATCCTATAGGGCCATTCGGATCTGATTATATCCAGAGTAACCATCCATGAAGGAGATGGCTTAGAATCTGGCCATAGCATCAATCAACAATTCTGTCACTCGAAGGGGAAAACCATCCTTCATACAATGATGGTTGAGATCTCAGAAGTCGATACAGACTTTGATCTATTCGTCCATCTTCTTGACTGGTACGATATTGGCTAGACACTTGGGGTATTGGACCTCCTTAATAAAGTTGTCTTTGATGAGATTGACAAATTCAGCCTCTACCATGGCACTGTGAGACAGATGCATCTTTCTGGGAGGGTTCTTTAACTCGTGGTGATTTTTCGGGAGACCAAGGCGGTGGGCGGCTACATGAGGATATAGTCCTGGAATCTCATCGTAACTCCAAGAAAATACGCCACGGTGCTATTTGAGGAGGCCTACGTACCACTACTGCTCTTCGAGGGACATAGCATCACTAATCAATGTGGGTCTCGGATCTGCTTCGCTACCGAGGATCACCTCTACCAATTCATCGACCGTGGCTGAGACACCTTCATAAAAGGTAGGGGGAGCATCCTCCAGATCCTCTTCTTCGCTTATGGAGGGATCTTCCATAGAGGAAGTTTCTTATGAGCTACCAAACCCTAATGGGAGGCTTCTATCGTCTTGTGCGGTAGTGGTCATTGAATTAGGGAACTCTGGAACTACCGAGACCATGGCTATGAAAGCCATTGACCCGATCCCATTTGGTCTCCAGCCCAAGGGTACATGCTTGATAATATCGAAGCAGTAGTGGCACATCATCCAGATCTGACTTATTCCAGCTCAGCGAAACAGAAAGGTGTGACGCACTACCATTTCCATGAGCCGTACATCTCGATACTTGATGGGTGTGGGAGGCTTGGGGAACACTGGAGCCTGGTTCGTATAATAATACGAAGTTATCAACTGACGCTGCCTAGATTCAAGAGTGTGGTTCCCTCTTGTCCTAGAAATGACAAAACATTGTCCCATATTGGGGGTTGTGTCCTCCAACCGGTAGATTAGGAAGACATAGGTGTCATTCAGGCCTGTCCAAGGGTCGGTTGTAGCGGAAATGGGCTCAACTTCACTTTCCTGAACTAATTTATACATGCTCTTGTAATAATCAGCATCTAAGTAGTGGGATTCACAAGAGGTGAAAGGAGATGCATCACCTTGGAGTATGCCTACTCGACCATTAAGGAAGTACTTGAGTCATTGCTGATATGATGAGGTAACCGCCTCCTGAATATGGAGCCATGGCCTACCCATCAATGCATTGTACGTGGTGTCCTGGGAGACAACCATGATTTCAGTGCTGGAAACTAGGCAACCGAATTGGGTCTTCAGGTGAATCTTTCCGACCGGGGTCTGCTATGTCCTGTCATATCCCTGGATCCTTAAATCAGAGGGAGTCAGGTCATCCTCGGATAACCTTAGCTTCCACAGAATCCATGTCGAGATAACGTTTATCCTGAAGCCGGTGTCAACAATACAGCAGAAAACCTCCACACCATTGAATTATCTGGTGATCTACAGTGGGCGGATGTGCCCCTCTATGGGAGAACCTTATTCTTCTCCCGAGAATGAAATGACAGCCTAGAATTCGGCATTCTCAACTGCTTCAGCATGGAGGGCTTCTGTAGCTGCTACCTCCATCTCAAACTGAATGGGGATCCTTAAATACTCAGCGAGGGCTTCGTTCATATCTGGAGATAGGCGAAGGGCTTCAAGGATGTAGATCATCGCTAGGATGTTGGCGAGGTGCTTTAGAACATCATACTTCTACACCAATCGCGATCATCTACTTACAGGAGGCCACTCTACGACTGGAGGCATGGTGGACCCTATCGGCTGGATCGACGGCTGACTGGTACTGGGGACATCTGGTTGATCACTAGTCTAATCTCGAGGAATAGCTGTCGGATGAGGACCGAGCGACTGGGATCAGCCTGTAGCGGGATGAAGCTGGTCACGGCCTGACTGAGGTGGCTCTACCTGATCCAGTAAAATAAACGATGGTGGTGGTGGGCCTGCCGACATCGGATGAAGAGGCCACATGTGAGGAGTTCTGCGATGAGCCTACTGTCTGGTCTTGGTAGTATGCATGGCCTGGCTGGAGGTGACAACTGACGTGCCCCAGTGACCCATATTTTTGCAGTTCTGCCGACATTGGCGTCGGCTGGGGAAATTAGAAAGGTTTTCATAGTGCTCCCCCTCGTCAGGAGTCATATACGGATTTACCAACTCGACGTTGTTAAACTAATCATACCCCTGACAGTCACTTGATGAATCATCCACCACTGGGTGGATTCTGGGAGGGATGCCCATCACTGAGAGCATAATGTCTTTGAGAGTGCGAGATGACGACAACATTGGCGGAGCGCATCTCTTCTTCTTGCATCACCGATGCTTGCTCTTCTAGGAAGAGGTCGGCAAAGATAATGACGCAGAAGTGTTGGTCGTAGTTTCTGAAGGCTCTGATTGATTCAGGCATGTGTGAATAATGCCATGGGCGCAAGAAACCATCTTACAAGGCATCCAATCATTGTAATTCTAGGACCCTCAGCTGGGAACTTGCTTCCCCTCACCCTCGTCATCGCTACCACCATCTGATCCTACAAAGACACCCACCACTTGTGTCGGGGATGAGCCCAACCTGACTATGTTATTGTCAATCAAGGATTGGAGCCAGTCCTTGAACACATATCACTTTTTGATGGTGTTCCCCAGGATCCGTTGATAAAGGCAATAGTAGTGGCGGTCAGTGAGGTGTGCCTCCTTTGGCTTTCTGCACCCATGCAAGCACACAATTCCCTGCTCTAAGGCGTTGCGGAAGTAACCGGGGACCTGAGACTCGTTGAATTAGAAGGCATAATTCCTTCTATCTGGGATGGGGCTCTAGGAGCCTAGACCTAACGAGGGGTCATAGGAGCCTGCCAAGGAGTTGGAACTTGATTATCTCACCAAGGATGCAGCGGTGCATTACGTGGGGGCGCCTGTCGATTCTAGGGCGGGCGCTGCTGGGCTGGAAAATGTGCCCGCAATGGTGGACCTCTGCAGGGATGCGGAGCCAGTGCCACTGGTAGCAATTCTAGATTCTTGGCGGCCTCTACCTGGGCCACAAGAGTGGGCTTGGCTCATGTAGCTCTCCTTGCTGGAATTGTAGGTGGAAATAGGCATGCCTGACTGTCTTGTTGCAGGGCTTCTTCGAGGCATTGGGATGTATCCAAGAAGTCTAAAAACCCTCCATGATAGTTATGAGTGATCAGGGAGGGAACCAGTTCCATCATGACATTTTTCACACACATCTTCAATAATCTCTCCTGAGTTAGTAACATGTCAAGGGAGTATATGAGCCCCTTACACTGGGAAAAGAAGACCACAATTTTCTCATCGGGACTTGGCTTGCACCTGAAGAGGTTTGCGATGTTCTTCTTCCGTGTGGTAGAGATGAACTGGTAAAGGAACTGCCTGTGAAGGTCCTCCCAGCTTGTCAAATATCCAATGGGGAGCTTGCTATACCAAACGAATGTCGGCCCCTCTAGTGTCTAAACAAAACAGTGGAGCTTTGTGGCCTCCTACTGTGCTAGGGTCCCTATCATAGGCCCACACCTTAAGTTGAAGTGGGACAGGTGCTGCAGTGGGTCCCCCGTCTTTTTGAAGGGGGAGAAAGTGGGATTTCCAAATCCTGGGGGCACCGGCATGTCATCCACCCATGCCAAGTATGGATCACCATCAGGTGGGACCGCCACCTATCGCATCTCCAATGCTTCCAGGTGGGCAATGAGAACCACCATCCGATCGTCCGGACGGGGGTCCTGGTCTTGATAGGGATCCCTAACCACGAGCGCATTGTCAGGATCTTCAATGCGGTAGGAAAGCTCAGCGGCTCGTGGAGCGGCTGGTGGAGTAACCCTTGGGGCTACTGGAGGATCCCGAGAGGGGATCCATGGATTATCACGCCGCTTGGGAGGGTTCAGCGAGACATACCATGCCCTCTTGACATGAGTTTCGGTTTCCACTCTGTCAGCAAATGCGGCATGATCAGTGTTTCCTGGGAGAATCTCTCTGAGGGGTAGTTGTTCCTGCCCCTGCTACCTCGGCCTTGGATCACCGTAGTCGGGTCGCTGCTCTGCGATGCATTCAGCCAGAAGTTAATCAATTAACCACTTCTGCTCAGCAAGCTATTTGCACAGTACAACCTTCTCAGGGTCCTCTTCCGTCTTTGGCATCGAGGAGGATGGGTCAGAGTGCTTGATAGCTCCAACATTCTCTTTTCCCTTATTGACATTCTGGCTTAATACCAATGCCTCGATGGGCAGAGGGAGACCTAGGAGGTTCCTCTCTTGGTGGGTAACCCTTCCGGATGAGTCCAGTGGTAGAACATCCTCAGGGGGAACATTCCCATAAAAAATTCCAAGATCGTTCTCTACTCCCGATAGATCGTTCATGTTGACTGCCACTCTTCTTGGGGGCATGTCTGCACTGTCTCCTAGTGAGTGAGGCTTCCGGCGAATCGCACTGAAGAGGAGGGGATCATACTACCCCCCACCACAGACTTGCGTGTGGGGGGTAGCCTCCTCAATTAAATTGCAGTGTACTTGGAAACTCTGAATGCACTGTGGTTGGAGGGACCTGTGTTGGCTAGCTGACTCAGGGTGCTAGACCGCAGGGAGTGTGGCTAGGTCAACCAGATGTCATTTCTTTCCTATGTCTTCGAGGTGAACATGAATCCTGAAATAAGTCACTTGTCGGAGGCAAAGATGAAAGTGAGTCTCCCAGAGGGTTCAGTGGAAACATTCAAACTCCTCCGAGGTGAGATATTCTGGCGTACAAAAACTCGATCCTGCGATTGGCCAAAACTTCTCAGGGAAGTGGCATGTTGCGAGGATGGTCTAGAAGTTTCACGGCTCAGATCCTAAGTATGGCCCTTTATTTACCCACTCGGCAACTGGGGGTGGTTGAGAGACTAGCAGTTGAACTGAAGAAGACCACTGGGATGGCAGGCTGGCCGATGGAGAATACGGCAAGCGGGCCGATTGGTTGCCGAATCTTATGAAAGTTGCAATGACCTGGCCGCCATATCACAATAAGATGAACTAGTAACCAGGGCTCTTGACTTAGCATCAGCGTCTTCTAAGGGTGGGTTACGTCGACTCTTCCACCATTAACCCCCAAAATATCTCTATGGAAGAGGGAACTTCCGACGATGATGGAGACAACTACGTGGTTGGCCCCTGGGAACAAGCCAGGGTCTCGTCCTCCTGGATGTACCTTCGGAAGGAAACATGGATCCTATGGATCTCTGATTCTAGGAGCACGAGGATGATGCACCTTGTTCATGCCCCATCCCTTGACTCGGATGACTGAGGGGAGGGATCCTGGGCTAAATTGTACTCCACCTCGAAGTATGAGAAGAATACTGGTCTGATTCTCGTCCGGCCTTTCGTAGAATTCCTCTTGCAGTGGCAGTGACCTTCTCTCTTGCACCAGGGTGGTTCTTCAGGGTAGGACTGATTTCCTGCCTGGGGTCCATGGGCTGCACTAGTGATGGGGCAGAGAAAGTTTACACCAGAGGAATCCAGGGTGTGATGAGCACTGGGACAAATGTCGAAAAGAACACGGGGAGGACCTCCATGCTGGGCATTGGTGAAGTGGGGTTGTCTTCCATCGCTCTGATTACTGGGGTGAGGAGGACCTTCTCCAATCGATATAGAGACATGGGGAGGGCCTCCATGTTGGAGAGTGTCCTAACATACAATGTCTCCATGCTCACAGTCTGAGGCAGGGGGTGTGACTTTGTACCCAATGTAGTGAGTGCGGGAGAGACCCCCACCTGGAGTGTTGCTGTCATAGGGAAGACCCTCGCCTGGGTTGAAGGTGGCACTGGGCAGACCTCCAAGAAATGGTTGGAATTAGGGAGGACCTGCACCTTTCTTAGTGGTGGTGCGGAGTGAGCCTCTGTGCTAGGTGGCACTGCTGCGAATTGGTCTGCCGTGGACATCGCCTGTACCGGCGACCGGGAGAGTCGACCAAACCTTCCCATGGGGCGGTCGAGGCCTCAATTCGGTTCAGGCATATAGCTGCCGCTGCTCAATGTATATAGTGATTTGGGGATATGAATCAGTGGTTGCTCGGGCCACAGTAGTCGCTGATGCGGATGCCCCATGACGAGCATCTTCTTCTGCTCGTGCATGACGTTGGCATTGGGTCAGATGGACTGGATCCGGTGGTGTAGGTGTGTGGATTACCTACTCCTTAGCTCAGGGAATCGGGCGGTGGTGATGACGCGGCCTGGTGGGGGCCCTCGCTGAGATCCCTTGAAACAAGACTCTAATTGGGCCGACCTAGACATCCCCTACTTCATCGGTATAGGGGAGGGAGCTGTCAAGGCGCTCCGAGGACAAGCTCCTGATGTGATTGAATTTTGGGGTGGGGAGTAGCAGCTCCATGCGTGGCCCTTGGGGGTGGCGTTGACAGTGAGGCTCGACTGCCTCGATATCTAAGCGGGCCATATCCCTGATGAGGATGACCCCCTCCTCCTCGTAACTGCATACAATGTCATTGATTACCCTTCGTTGGATAATTTCTGATGGGAAGAGGGGGCATGGGTGCCCATCTGTCATGGAGGTCGTGGCCGTTATGAAAGAGGTATAACCACGCGGGGTAGCAGCGTCAGTATTGCCCTTTCCCCTGCACTGGTGGGCAGGTGAACGAGCTCCGGATGAAATGACTTGATTCCTAAAGCAGGGAGATGAAATAATTAATACTTCTAGGAAAAGGAATCAACAACCAGTGCCCCAACGTTGTTCTATATCCCATGGTCTACAAGAGGGATCCACGCAGACAACATCACAGAACAGAATGCTCAATGTCCTGACTGTCCCAAGTTCTGGAGAGTTTCATGCCAGGCCTGTTTTGTGAGACCAGGTACTGGATGACGGGGTCAGATGACATGCTAAACCACCAATGCCATGAATGTTACTAGACTATATTCTAAGGAGAGGTGCATTCACATCAGGTTCACCATTTTTCAATTTCTTACGCTTTCACTGGGGATGCGTGCATCCGTTACACATAGGACGCGTTGCTTTTGCCCCACATTCTCGCTTTCCAAAGGCGGGCAGCATCTGTTCCTTATTCAGGTATGTCTGCTCCTTGATCGAAATGGGATGATGGGATGTTAGTTCTTCCTTCTTTATATTCCTCCTCGGAACTCGTCACCTAGTCTGGGTATCCCTCATAGATTTAAGATGTAGTTCGTGAAGCTCTTCCCGGTGCCATATCTTCACAGACACTAGTTAATTACACCACTTCTGTCAGGACCTTCCAAGGGGTCCGGTCAGGGCAGCAACCTTCGGTTAGGAGAGCAGTCGTGCTGGCCATCACTCGTGTGTCTTGACACCGGGTAATGGCATGTTTGTCTTATGTCCCTTATTATAGGGACTCTCGAGGGCGTGGATGCCCGAGTCATCCCGCATCGAGCACGGGGAATCATATTACATAGGCATGTATCTGAGGTTTTCCTCAGCTTCCCATGTTTAACACAGGGTATGCCACAAGTTTAACATCCAGTAGAGACAGATCGAACTGATTCGAACACTATCTAGAGTGGATCAGATTGAGGAACCCCCTAAGGGAACAATGATATTAGGTCCAACACATGGGTGTCTTCCCGAATGCTATGACGGGGAATGGAGAATGAAGTGGCATGATCCCACCAGGATGTGGTGGCCCGGGTAAGAATCAGGATGGGCAATGGTTTTGTGCTTGATCCTCAAAGAGACTTCCTACGTATCCCCGTGGCAGTTAATAAAAGTCTTCATAGTTTGATGGATCGATGGGACACCTGAAAAGGAATCCCATAAAAATGGATGCATGGATGGGACCAAGAGGAAGTGGAACCTCTAGGTTAGGTCATGAGCTTCCCAGGACACGTGGGCTCGAGGGAGATATTATGATGAGACATGGGTGGTGGTCATGAACCTCATAGAGGCTTCCTATGTATCCTCGTGGTGAGGGGTGGGTATGGGGCTTACACTCTGAGAAGTCATAGGGTTGGTATAGGCCTTACACTCCGAGGAGGCTCGCGGGGGGTATGAGGCTTACCCTCTAAGGAGGCCCATGGTGGGTATGGGGCTTACACTCTGAGGAGGCCCATGGTGGGTATGGGGTACACACTTTGGGGAGGCCCATGGTGGGTATGGGGCTTACACTGTGAGGAGGCCCATGGTGGGTATGGGGCTTACACTCTGGGGAGTCCCATGATGGGTTTGGGGCTTACACTCTGAGGAGGCCCATGGATGGTATGAGGCTTACACTCTTAGGAGGCCCATGGTGAGTATGGGGCTTACACTCTGAGGTGGACCATGGTGGTGGAGAACCGATGTGAATAGGGTCGGAACGACTGGGTGGTGGGCTTAAACCTCATGGAGGCTTCCTAAGTACCATGCCTTAGCACATATCAAAGTCCATGTAGTTCGGATATGCAGTTTAACATCATGTGGGACAAGGTAATTTGGGTCTTACACTCTGAGACGGCCCGATGGTGGTCATGTTGGATGCTTTTTCTAAGCCCACGTGAGTCATGCTCGGTGTGAGAAACAAGATGTAGTAGAGACCTGATGATCACGTCACGAAGGGTGCATCCGTGGGAAGTGAGAAGGGGATTACGCGTTGAGAGGCCCATGCTGCTGGGACTTACTCCAGGATGTTGGCCTGAAAAAAAGAGAAGGGATGTTGCCTCCTGGAAGGAAGGCTAGGGGCTTACACCAAGGTTGCTGCCCTTCCCCGCGGACAAACACCACTCCAATAAATCACCCCCTGTGAGGGACGACCCCATCCCTATGGAGACGAGTGGGCATGAATAATTTCCAAGGTGGGGGGACCCTACGTTCGAGGCATGGGGCTGGGTCATAGTTTAACATCATGTATTGAGTATTAGGTGCTTATAAGTTTAACGTCCTGCATCTCGGACTAGGTGGGATTGCTTTGTACCCCTAGGAATTACATAACCGCTTCCCTTTACCCCATGTAGAAGGGAAGGCATCGACAATCCTGTAATGAGGGGGCGTCATGGGGTGAACCATCGAGGGGTCCACGTTAGCGTGGATATGAGAAGAATCAATAGCTTTTAGCATGCCTATATGAATAAGCATGAGGAAAAGCAACATAATGGGAAGGATTGACCAAGGGACATTGAAGTTACTTTGTATGAGCCTAGATGGTCGCACGGGAAAACCATGTATGATGCGGATTCCCGGGTTGCACAAGACACCTATGAATGGAACCCGGAAGGAGGGCATCAGGTGCTTGCGCAAGGGGGTGCCCGGAGAGCACTAAGGTGAAGGGCCCCAGAGGATTTCATGCAACCCTTGAGTTTTTCATGAAATAAATGGGCCCAACGCGAAAAACCTCGGGTTGACGCGAAAAGTCTCAGGCAGGCACGAAATCAGTGTTGCTTGCGTGAAATAGGGGGGGGGGGCTGAGGTTTTGCGCATGACTCAAAGGAATCGCCCGAAATATAAGGGGGCCTACGTGTAAAGGAAAGAGTTTACGTGCGACTCGGAGGGATTTCATGAAATTTAATGTATTTCATGCAAGGTAAGGGGTGGGAACGCAAAAAAAAGGATTACGCGCAACTTGGTCGGCCTACGTGCAAAGGAAGGAATTACACGCAAGGGGCGGACCCCAAAGGGGTTTGGGGTATAGTCTAATCTATGGGGGTCTCGTGCGAAGGTGGACCCTGGGGCGACATGGTGTGAAAAAGAACCATACATGAAGGCTATATTGCACGCGCGTGGAATGACGATTACGCGCATGAGAGTCAGTTCGAATTTTCCATCCCTGAAAAAGAATGGGGTCGCCTTCTATTTATAGGCACCTGGTGGCACAGAATTCTGGGTTGTGCAAAATTATTACGTGACAGAGGTGGCGGCACAAAAGGTCAACCGCATGGGGCATGGGTGGAACCAGGACTCTTCACAAATCCCAGTAATTTCCTCACGGGACATCTTTTTCGCACACTTCACCCATAATTTCTCACAACACTTTTGGGCCCTCTGGACTGGGTCTCCAGGTCCGAATATGACTTTGATTTTTCATTTCAGAACTTTCTCCAATACTTAAGCGCTTTTCGGTGTCTACACACACATATATATATAAATATATATATATATATATATATATATATATCGTTTTCTATATTACCCTTTTAACACACATAAAAAGTTATAACATTATTCATGGATGTGTGGACTATCGCCACCTCGACATGATGTGATTGTTTTTCCTCACAATAATTCTATATATAAGTATATATAATTAAATAATATTTTACTTATGATATAATGATCATTATGGAAATATATGGTGTTACTTACCTTCTTTCAATGATGATCATTGAAAAAATGGGAACGTTGCTCATGCATACGTACGACCTACCATCTCAATGATTATAACATTGATTAATTTTTTATAACCATATTTAATGATTGGTTTTAAAAGTATAATTGATGTAAATATGTGATAATTATTTCATGATTATTATTCTTGATATATTATATAACAACTTCTTTGGCCATAGTTGACTTACCAAAATTATTTTTGACACAAGAACCGAATTTATTTAAAACACTTTACGTAATCATAATTTTGTAAAAAGTTGTATATAACATTGTAAAAACTAAAATCAAATAATGATAAACATGAAAATTTTTATAAATAATGTATAAAATAAACATAATATTTTTATATAGGATGTTAAATAATGTTCACCCAAATATAAATGCAAGGTAAGATATTTCGTCTCAATTTAAATTCCATTGAGACTTATTTGTTGTTATGCAACTAGTTTCTTTTATATGGGGTATATACTACCATTTGAATGGTTATATTCTGACACTATTTATTGTCATGATATTATATGTTTCATTTAATGTTATTTCTTTATGGATATTATGACTCCAATGTTTCAAAGTGGTATGGGACACTTTGTAATGTTTAAAGATTATTCTCCTAAAGAACATTTTTAATTATTATCTTTCTAATATCACTTCCAAATGTGATAAATAATTTTCTCTTGAAAAAAATAACTTTATTTTTGTGCACCTAATTTCTCAAATATGGTGCATATACTTCCACTTTGTCATATAATATCATGTTTCTTTCATTCTTCATAATACATTGAATAATAATTTTAATTACTTCATCTAGGGGTATTTTAGTTAAAAGTTACCAAGTGGAAAAGAGATTTTATCACCCAATTTCTTTTCATTGGGATATATTACATCCACATTGTTGTTAATATTGAATGATTATTTTTATAATTACATTGACTATCTATTTATGTAATTAAACTTAAATATGTGAATTAAAAATTGATATAAATAATCTACTCATTGACTGATTCTCACTACGACATTATAATCTTTTTAAGGGTTTACTGTACAGTCTCATTTTTTTTGGGATTGTTTACACTTAAATTTCCATCAAAAGAAATTATTTGATCTTTGGATGATAAACCATTTAATTTTATTATCCTATAGTTATTCATGAACTTTATTAAATGATAGTACAATTTTTTAAATCTTTGGTACTCAAACTATTTTATAAAATGTTTTTTTTAAACTTGACTTTATTTCTCTCTTTAGTTGGAGAACTAGTTTTCTTTTAAAAATATTACTTTATTAAAAAAATTTATAAATGTTTTTCAATTGATTTGGTGAAGATAGTTTTAAACTTTTTTTCTTTTACCAATCTTTTCAAAGGAATATTCTTATCGCTTTCAAAACAATTCATTTTTCTAACCTTTAACAATGAAAAAGGAATATTCTTTTTACCTCATATGACTTGTAGTGATTTACCTACTATTGTTTCTTTGAATTTTCATGTTTAAAAAGTTTATTTTTAAATAAAATTTTTTCTAAATTTATTTTCAATTCAAAGGTTTTTGAAAAAAAATCATAATAAAAGGATATTTTCCTCAATAATCTTATAAAAATGTCATTTTATTGTATTTCCATTCATCAATGACAATAGACCATATTTTTAATCCACTTGGGATATGTTATATTGATACCATACTAATTATAACTCTAGTTGTTTTTTAGATTTATTTTGACAAGGATAGTATTCACATTAACTTTATTGATTCATTTGTTAGTCTCCTTTAAATACTCAGTCTCTTATGAACATTGAACATTGAATTTCCCATAAATTATCCATTTCATTTATCATAGATATTAAAATTTCCTAAACTATATAACTCCTTGCATAAAGTGTTTATTATCCACTAAAAGTGTAAAATATTAATTATTTATATTATAATATTCATGTGCTTCATTATTAATAAACACTATTTTAGTGTATTTCATACATTGAACATCATTTCACATCATGATTGAAATTATTTCTTAAAATTCACTATTATATAGTACATTTTTAACACCATATAAAATATACCATATCTTGATTTTATTTAATATTTTATTTTCATTTCTCCCATGATATAAGGAACAAATCAATATTTTTGAGCACTTGAAGATTCTATTTGGAAGGCCCCCAAAGTGGGTCTTGAACAAAGAACATTCTTTGTGAAGTGGGATGGACAACAACCCTATAAAAGTACTGTATCAGCTGACATCCAAGCCCAATGATTCTCAATATTAAACTAGAGATAGAATACATAATGGGGAACATTTCATTTAATAGTTTCCCAAGCTAATTATTATGTTCTAATAGAGTTCCAGGCCACCCAAGTTGAAGATGAAATTATTGGATAGATTCTGTGAGCCAGAAAAATAGCCCACCATTTTAATCATATCTCAAAAACCAAAACAATTTTAGTATTAAATTTTAAAGAAAATTAGTGGAAATCCGTATATTCATATTTTTATTCTATGTACCACCCAAATTCATCCATCTAGAGGATCATTTAGACAAATCATTTATAGGCATGCAAATTGGCTCAGATTTATTTGTCAAGGGTAGAAATACCCACTCTCCCATAACTTTACACCCACCTTGGCCTATCAGCATTAATTAAAGAGACATGGAATATTGCGGTCTCTTAAAAATCTTAAAATTTCAAATTTACGATAATTTTTAGGGGAATTTATGAATCTTTTGTTTTTTTCATTGTAATGTTATGCGGTGATTTTTTTTCTTAAGTTCTCCTTTCAATTTTAAGTTGCTAAAATCACATTATCTTATTTATAAAACTTATTATTCTTCTCACTTTATGTTATTTTTATTAACACATAGATAAAAATTTATCAAGGTGTGAATTTATAAACATAGTGAAGAGATAAATCATTCACACAATGGTGGAGTGTTCCTTATTTCATTGTTTTTCACCTCTTCAATTCCTCCCTCATGAGTCTACTTCCCACTTCCATTGAAATCTATCATCAATGGATGGATAAAACACTTATTGGTTGATATAAGGGAGTATCAAGGGGATATATTGGATGTTATTTGTCACTCTATTAATATTTATTCACTAATTGTAATTGAGATTTTTATTTAATGGTCATTAAACTTTTTCATCCTTGTTGAATTTAAGGCTACACACTTCCTGTGCTAATAAGAACTTTTACCTTGGAGATCTCATAAATATGATCCTCCAAGTGTATAAGTGATTATTATTAGGGTGTGTAGGTATTAAAATATTAAGTGGTTATTTTTTTCATCTCCTTAGATAAACCCATCTCAAATATAAAAAATTGATATAGTCAAAAAAGGAATGCATCCAATCCACCCCAAGTGATAACATAGAATCATCTCATTATTTTAAATGGAATTAACTTAAGTATCTTATTTTTTTACTTAAACCTATCTAAAATCATCCCAATGTAGACCACTTCATAGCTAAAAAACCCATATAATGTACGCATCTATAGGTTTTTTCTTAGGTCTCTGAGTATTTGACAACCCAAGTTACACTATAAGCGACTGCTTAACCTTAAAAAATTGGGTAAATTTGGGAGAGACCAAATTTGGGCACTATTGTTGAGGAACCAATTAATTCATCTAAACAGTCACTATATCCCCCCTAATTTCTATTTTATCACCTCAAATTCTCTTATCTTTTCTCATTTCTTTTGTTTTTAGATTTTCTGGGAGCATGTCCTCCAATACTCATGACCAATCAACCAGTCTAGTTAGGGTGGATAGTATTGGGGATGGGGATTCAAATATACCAAGAGGAATATTTCCATTATATCCTAATATTTAAAATACTCCAAATACAAAAATTTATTCTATTTCAATAGTTTTTCTTCAATTAAAGTAACTCATAAACCTAGGTGGGAACCAAAATGGAAATCCAAATGAGGCAGCTCCAAATTTGGGGAATGAAGTTGATCAATCCATGAATGATTACCTTAGTACTGCCTAGACCAATTCACACTCTTTAATTAGGAATCGTGAAATAGGAGAATCCCACTATGTCTTTAAACATCATTTCCTAAAGCACCTTCCAACCTTCCATGGGATGGATTTAGAAATGCCATATGTTCATGTCAAAGCAGTCAACGACAATGTTGAAACCATGTTCCCACCACATAAAATTGAGTCATCTAATAAAAGGATACTTCCTTTCTCACTAAAGGATAGAGTTAATAATTAGTTAAAAAATCTCATACCTGCATCAGTCCACTCCTAGGACAAATTGAAAATAGAGTTCTACAAAAAAATAATTCCCCCACCACAAAACAAATGCACTTAAAAATAGCATCCAAAACATTTTTGAAAAAAAGGGATTTATTTTTATGAAACATGGGAAACATTCAAAGATACACTCAACATGGTATCTCACCATGGATTTTGAATCCTAGATCAAGTTAAAATATTCTATGAAGGGTTGGTTTTTGGAAATAAACAATTCATTGACATGATGTGTAATGGACCATTCCAAAACAATGCCCCAAATAATGCTTATGAGTATCTAGAAGTACTGGATGAAAAAAAAACATGGAGAACATAACCTTACTATGAGAATCCACCCAAATATAGTGTAATTCACACTCTTATTGTTGAACGAAATATCAGGAAATACCTTACTTCACTCACTAGGAAGGTCGAGGATATTGATCTTAGTAATGTCCAAGAAATTCTAGTTGTTGACCCTATTTGTACAATTTGTGATAAACATTGCCACAAGACCCAAAACTGTCCAAACATAAATTCAATTAAAGATGTTATATTAGGGGGACCACCAAGGGAGGTCAATTCTATTAACTTTTAGAATCCACGGTACCAAAATAATTTCAATCCTAGGTACAGTGACTATCCAAGAATCTATTGGAAAGATAACCAGCAACCCAACCTGCAACCTAGTCAGCCAAAATGACCAAACCCCTACCCTCCAAAAAAATTAAAAAAACATAACTAGTTCTAACCATTACCATTTCCATATCAACACACTACTATCCAATACCAACAACCCATCCAACAACCCATTCAACAACCAGTCTAATAACAAAAGTATCCTTCTGGGATAAACCAACCAGCACAAGCCCCTACCCAATTCATCCCTCTACCAATACGTGATATGTTGTGTAAGAAAATAGAGAAAATTAACTTATAAGTATCATCCATTAAAAATGAACTAAAACCCATTAGAACTGTAAAGACACCCATGCATACTTAGGTGGTACCATATTCAACCTTAAGGGGAGAACCTAGTTACACACAACCCTCTCATGAACATCTAAAAGAAGTGACTATTTTAAGAAGTGGTAAATCTGTTGATAAACCTGGAAAATCTTTTCCAAAACCATTAAAATATTCAACAACACATGAAAATGATGAAGAACCACCCACAGATTCTGAAAAACCCAATTATAATGAAACAGAATCAAAACCACACCAAATAATCAAACAACCTACCCCATTTCCTCAATGCTTGAGAGGAAAATATAAACCAGAACTGAATGAAACATTTAGGGAAATCTTCTCTTAGGTTAATTTGAATATTCCCCTTCTCTATGAAATCCCAACCATTCCTACCTACTCAATGTAACATAAGGATTTTTGTACTTTTAAAATGAAAATTTCACATAAAAACTAAGTCTTTCTATATGTTTATGTGAGTACCCTCATTCAAGGAACCATTACTCCAAAGTTGAAAGATATAGGATGTACATACATAAATGTTGATTTAGGAGAGAAAAAAGTTTTCAAATCACTTTGTGATCTAGGAGCTAGTGTGAACCTAATTCCATATGACCTGTATTGTTAGGTAGGTCTCGAAGAACTCCAACCCACATCTACATGTCTTCAACTTGCTGATTGTTGTGTTTTAGTTATTAAGGGGATCTTAAAAGATGTTTTAGTGAATGTTTAGAATTTCATTTACCCTAATGACTTAACTATCCATGAAAATCACCCAATCTATGTTCCTTATGAGAAAACCCCCATCATCCTTGCTACACCCTTCTTACCAACAATCGACTCATTTATTCAAGTTAGAGATGGAAACATGACTATAAACTTTGGAAACATGAGTCTTATCTGAACATCTATAATGGAAACTCTCACATTGTGGATGATGAAGATATCCATGAGGTTAATTGTATTTGTAGTTTTAATAGTGAACTAGAGGAACATTAAGGAATTATTGAAGGATTTTTAATCTAATAAGTGATAGATTTCCTTTGTTCACATGAGGGAACTTTTTCTATTTGGATTGAATCTCTTTCAGATAGCTCTATTGATGATTTACTCAATTCACCAAATCCATGATTCCATTGGTGAAATCAATAGCATTGATTCTATACCCATTCATGAAATTGATCTAGCCAATTTTGTGGAAAAAACTTCTATTCAAATGGAATGAATTCTCTCATGAAATTTTGAAAATGAAATTGAGTTTGATCCAATGTCTCACCCTTATTTTGAAAGTGTTAGCCAATATGATCTTAAATTTAAGGTCTTACCATCATCACTTAAGTATGAGTTATTAGGGTACAATTGATCCTTTCTAGTTTTCATTTCTTCCTCTATTGAATCTAATCAAGAGACGATGCTTCTGGATGTCCTAATAAATCCTAATAAAGCAATTGGATGGAGCCATTTTGATATTACTAGTATTATCCCACTCATTAGATATCATATTATTGTTCATGAATCTAACTCCAAACCATATTTTTAACCTCAGCGAAGAATCAAACCTATTCTTTTGTATGTGTTAAGAAAAGAACATCTTAAGTTGATGAAAGTGGGTATCATCAACCCCATTGATGAGAGTGAGTGGGTAAGCCCAATTCATGTTGTTCTAATGAAATTTGGAATAACGGTGATTACCAATGTGGATGGTGAACTTCTCCGCACAAGGGTTAGTAGTGGATAGAGAGTATGCATCGACTATATGAATCTCAACTCATATACTATGAAAGACTATTTCCCTTCTTCCTTCATTGATCAAGTCCTCAAGCGTGTGGCGGTTCATCAATTCTACTTCATCCTAGATGGATTCTTAGGGTATAATCAAATCAATGTCTCCTTAGAGGATCAAGGAAGAACAACCTTCACTTGTCCATTTGGCACTTTTTCCTTCAAGATTATTCCCTTTGGGTTATGTAATGCCCTTGGTGCTTTCCAGCGGTGCATGACGGGAATCTTCTCAGACATGGTGGGTGATTATTTAGAGGTCTTTATGGGTGACTTCTCAATATTTGTTACTACTTTTGAGGGATTCCTTATAAATATTGAAAGGGTTTTGTCAAGATTTGAGGATAAGAATCTTTTGATAAACTGTAAAAAATGTCATTTCATTATAAAGGAAGTACTTATTTTGGGATATCTTGTCACTAGTAGAGAGATTGAAGTTGATAAAGCTAAGGTCAATATCATTCGTCATCTTCCCTCACCTAAAACTGTGAAGGATGTGAGGTCCTACTTAAGACATTTTGGTTTCTATTGAAGGTTCATTAGGAATGTTATGTCCATTTCCTGACCACTTTGTGCTCTTCTGGTATAAGATGGTCAATTTTTATGGACTAAAATCCATGATGAATCATTCTCTACACTCATGTTTTCTCTTATATCTCCACCTATAATGAAATATCCCAATTGGAAATATCCATTGGAGCTCATGTGTGATGCGAGTGACTTCATTGTAGGAGAAGTGTTATGGAATCGGTGTGGATAAATACATGTTTCATTTCTTACAAAATAAAATATTTAAATGATTCACAAATCAACTACACAAATATAGATAAAATTTTTCTTACTATTGCCATTGCCTTAGATGAATTTAGTTTCTATCTCTTAGGATCACCCATTATTGTCTTCACCAACTATTCCGTCCTGAAATAACTTTTCCAAAAAAAAATATGTCAATGATAGATTGATTTGTTTGGTCCTTCATCATCAAGAGTTTGATTTAATCATTAAAGATAAAAAATGGTGTTGAAAATGGTGTATATAATCATCTCTCTAGGATGGCATTCAAAGAACACTCACATCACCTTTCTGTGTATGATTCATTTCTCGATGAGTAACTCTATTTTGTGAGTTATTTCCCATGGTATGAGGACATATAAAACCATTTTTTGATGGGTGAAATTCAAAAATTCCTAGGGAACCATGATAAGAGGAAATTCCTTTATGATTTAAAATACTATGGGTTTTATGATCCTTACTTCTTCAAGCTTTTTCCTGATCAAATCATTTGGAGATGTGTTCTTGATTATGAGCAAGTGTCTATTCTAAAATTCTGTCATAGAGAAGCATGTCGATGCCACTTTTCCACAAATAAAACAACTAAAAAGTCCTTTAAAGTGCTTTATACTAGCCTAAACTCAATAAGTATTCCTACCAATTCATCCAATGTTTTCCTCAATATAAACAATTAGGATCGATCACCAAAAGGAATAAAATTCGCCTCACTCCCATTATAGTCATCAAAATATTTGATTATAGGGGAATTGATTTCATGGGACCCTTAAAAAACTCTATGGGATACATCTACATCCTCTTATATATTTATTATGTATTAAAATGGGTTGAGGACATTCTTACCAAGTGTAACGACCATCATGTTGTGATCTGATTTTTGAAAGTGAAAAAAATTTCTATATTTTGAATTCTTTGGGCTATAATTAGTGATCGAGGAACCCATTTCTGCAACCACCCATTCTATTCACTCATGTCTATGTATGGTATTTATCATAAATTTTCTACTGAATACCATCGTCAAACCAATGGTCAATCTGAGTTATCGAAAATGGAGATTAAGAAAATTTGTGACAAAACTACCAATCCCACTATGAATGATTGGTCTGAGAAACTCTTGGATTCCCTTTGGGAATATAATATTACATTAAAAAACATCATATTAATGACACCATATAGGTTGGTTTATATAAAATCATGCCCTTTACTTATTGAAATTGAGCATAAGGCCTTTTGGGAAATCAAAAAATAATAATCTTTGATATTTCTCTGGATAAAATTAAGAGGAAATTGGATATTAATGAACTTGAGGAACTTAGTATGGAGGCTTATAAAATTTTAAGCTTAAATAAATATAGAGTTAAATCCTACCTATCTAGGTATATCAAATTCATACACTTTGAACTAGAAAAATTCATGCTCTATTATAGTTCAAAACATCATTTATACTCTGGAAATATAAGGTCAAGATGGTCATGTCCATACAATGTGCATCTTGTGTACCCTCATGGGGCTATATAGATTTAGGACCCCACTAGTATTAATTTATTCAAAGTTAGTGGTAATATGTTAAAACCATTAATTGAATAATTCAATAAATAAGAAACAAAGGAGGATTTAACTGATCCAAACTATGAACTTGAAAAATTTGATATATTTAGGGTCCATGTTGGTCCAATGACATTAAACAAAGTGATTTTTAAGAGGAAACCCAGCATTTACCTATACATTTACTTGAGGTTAAAGTTTCATTGTAACAAATGAATATTATTTTCCTTTCCTTTTGTTTTTTGTTTATTTTTAGTTAAGGTTACCCCAAGGTGTTTCTATTATTTTCTAATTGTGTTTGTGTGTAATATTGAGGGGCTACTGAGATAGATTTATTTTTAGGCAATTCATATTTCTTCCAGGTGTACAAGCACAAATTTTCATCATTAATGAGGCTTTCCCAAGTAGTATTGAGATCAAAGGAGTGATCCGGAGAGTCATGAATTTCACGTTCAAAAACTAGGTGAATTAGTTCCTTTTTTCTTATTTAAAATTCCTTTTAGAACTCTTCTCCTCTACCACTACCCCATTATAATTTTTTTTTATTTGAACACTATGGACAATGTTATTTTAAGTTGGGGGAGATGAAATTAAAAAATCCTTTTTTTGCAAAAACAAATGTGTGTAAGGAAAACTTCTGTTATCCTTGAACAAGATAATACACATTTCACACTTTTAAATTTAATATCAAATCATTTTTCATGTCTTGATTCTAATTTTAATGCTATTTCAAGTTCATGAGAATATATTTTGGAATGTTTTGTTTCCTTATGTAATTTTTAACTATTTATATTTTCATTTATTTAATATAAAAAAACATGCATTTTTTGGATTTTGGGGTAATAGTTGTAGTTCATGGTGTCCCATAATAAATTAAATAGGTTGGTTGATCGTTTTAATTTTAACACGATCATTCCAAAAAATAAAAAAACAATTTCCCGTAGAGTAATGTACTGACCTAATGTGTGGATTTAGGCACCTAAGGATCATGAATCCATAAATTTTTTTCCCATATATGGGTATTTTATCTTTATTTGTGATAATTTTAATTTTTTTAGTCAACTCAAGATGATTCTCTAGTATATGGGCTTCACTTGGTGCCCAAAGGTCTTTGGGCCTGGGAGTTGTTGGAATATTCTCACTAAATGGGTTGACTTGATTGATTTGAATTTCAATTACCATAGAAAATTTTAAACCCAAAAACAAAAAAAAATGAAAAAAATGAATACTCATCTTAATATTGAAATGTGATTCCACCTAGCGCTTTCATCTTTTCTCCTTTGAATAAAGACTAACCCCCATGACTATTGTGATGAACAACACATCAACATGATTAATTGAAATTGAATGAGATGTGGTGATGAAATTGAATAAAGGAATCGGATTTGTATTGGGATATGCCTCTGGACCTAAATTGTTTTACATGATTCTCATGAGTTTCCTATTTGTTTGGTATGATGACTTTTGATGAGCATTGTGTATTAAAATTTTTTTGTAAAAGGGAATTATAATTTAATATTTTCGAGATATATTTTGCTCGGGACTAGAAAAACCCAAGTTGGGAGTGTGATTAGCCACTAAAATTGTCTAATATTCATTATTTATATATTATGATATTCATGTGAATCATTATTGATAAACACAATTTTAGTTATTTTTATACTTTGAACATCATTTCACATTATGATGGAAATTATTTCTTAAAATTCAATATTACATGATACATTTTTGAACACCATATAAAATACCCAATAATATTTATTTTATTTTAATATTTTATTATCATGTCTCCCATGATATAATGAATAATTCATGATTTTGGGTCACTAGAAGATTCTATTTGAAAGACCACCAAAGTGGTTCTTCAACCAAGAACATTTTGGGAAAAAGGAACTAGACATCATCCCAATAAAATTACTTTAGTGGCCAAGATCCAAGACCAATGAGTCTAAAACTTGAACTAGAGATAGAATAAATAGTGTGTAACATTTCATTCAGCTATTTCCCAAGATTATTTGGATATTATAATGGAGTTCCATGAGTCCTATGTTGAAGATAAAATTCTTGGCCAGATTCTGTGGCCCAGAAAAACAGCCCACAATTTAAATCATATCCCACAGAAACAATTTTGGGCTGAAATTTTATATACTGTCAAGTAACATAACTATCTTATTATTTTTATTCTATATACTACCAATATCCTTCTATCTAGATGACCTTTTAGAAAAACATGTCAAAGGCATTCATATTGGCTCAGATTATTGGTCAAGGGTGGAAAAGTCCACTCTCCCTTAACTTTCCACCCACCATGTCCTACCAATATTAATTTAAGAGACTTATAATGTTGGGGGATCAAATCATGTCTTCCAAAATTCCTATTTAAGGTTTAGAGTATTTATTCATCTTTGGTTCTTGTTTCATTGTAATTTTATGATATGATTTTGTTATCTTAAGTTATTCTTTAAATTGTAAGTTTCTTGAATCACATTAGCTTTTAATAATACATATTATTCATCTCAAATTATTTTATTTTTATTAATATGTTCATACCATTTTATAAAGGTGTGAATTTATTCACACATTTAAGAGAGAAATCCTTCACACAACGGTGTAGAATTCATTATTTCATTACTATTCACCTCTTCAATCCATCCCTCATGAGTTTATTTCCCACTTCCATTTAAATCATAGCACACTTGGAGGGATAAACCTATTATGTATTGATTCATGGGAGTATAAATGGCTTGGATGGGATGTTATTTATCACTTCATTAATGTATAATAACTTATTTTAATTGATATTTTGTTTTGATGATCTTTAAACTCCATCGTCCTAGTTGAATTTAAAGACACAGATATCAAGTGTTAATACAACCCTTTACCTTAGAGTGCACATAATTATGATACTCCATGTGCATGGGTGATTATTATTAGGGTTTTAGCTAATAAAAAGGTAAGCTATGATGTTGTTTTATCATCTTAAATGAATCCCTCTAAAAAATAAGAAATTTAAATAGTCAAAAAAGGATTGTATCCAGTCCACCCCAAGTGATAACCTAGGATCGACTCATTATTTTAAATGGAATTAACTTAGGTCTCTCAGTGTTCACTTAAGCCCATTTAAAATAAACCCAAATTTGTCCACTTCATATACAAAAACAATCCATATAATTAACATGTCTTTAGGTTTCTTCGTAGGTCTCTGAGGATTTTAATACCCAAGTTACACTACAAGATACCGCATAACCCTAAAAACTTGGGTAAATTTTGGGAGAGACCAGGTGTCTACTTTAATAGTTTTTAATTATTTGGCTAATTATTGATAAATACATATTCTTTATTCAATATGAATATTTGATAATGAATACTATTTATTAATTGAATCTGTTACTCAATATGAAGAATGATTTTGACATGAAATGATGGGTGGAACCTAGACTTTATATAGATCCTCAATTCGTCTAAAGGTTCTCGTGAGACAAACATGTTTTGTAAATTAATAGGGTTTCTAACCATAGCTTTAAACTATCCTGTGGATGGATATTGATAGTATAGGTCCTCATGTGCCTATCACATGACATCCAACAATTAATCATTTCCTTCATAGATATTTTAGTTATTATTCATTCATGATATTTTGTGTCAATATATCTATAGATACATTTCATTTCATTTATTTCATTAAATAGAATGTCTTTCATTTTATTTCCTTACCATATTTATTTTTCCTTATCTAGTTATTTTAATGGAATATGTATCTAGTTATTTACCTTTCCATATTATTTACTCCCATGCATCTCAGTTATTGATTACATGGTGTGTGTGTTATATTATTTACCATTCCATTATTATTGTTCTCATGGATTCATTATGGATTCCACTGTATTTTTCCCTTACTGAGCATTTTATCTCACCCTTATTATTTTTCATTCTCCAGGAATCCAAGAAGTATACTATGAATAATATACAAATATATACTATATGGAATAATGTTATTCTCAATGTTACTTATTTATAAAGTAGAAAACAATTATGTCATAATTAGTGTATTCTTTTACCATGTTTGTATCTAGTTTACCAAGAATACTAAACTCTCATTCCTTTGAGATTGGATTCCTTATAATCATAACAATTTAATTGATATCAGACACCATCTCTAGATTATCTGGGGTCGGGTCACTATTATTGGTATTAATGGAAGTTTAGTAAAAACCTTTGGAACTAGATTTAAGAAAACATATATTGCAAAACATAACCCTAAGGTATAATTTTAAGACTATCAAATAAGAAACCCCTAAAATTTTGGTAAATTTTAAATTATGTGGGTCTTTCTAGCTATAAATCCATGTATGGAAACAACAAGTGTGTGTGATTCTGGTAGAGATGTGCCTAGGAGTAACAACTCTAACAAGGTGTTTCAGGCCTGGCTTGGGGTAAACTGGTACACGACTGTTGACCTCACCTATTTTGATAATCCCAATTAAGTTTTAATATGTGTTTATAATACTATGCTGAAATAAATATCAAAATAATCATTGGAATATGTTAATAAATGTTTATATGTGTTTATACATACTGTGAAATAATTTTAACATATGTTTTTCATAGAACAGATAAGTGTTAAGTCTACGGGTATGCATAAGTCCATCGGTATGCACATAGCTACTGATATAGACAAACAGATACACACCCACTGATAAGGCTATGTACAACGGTACAGAACTCTACCGATATGAATAAGGCCACCGATATGCATAACAACTACCGATAGAAGAAGTGTTACCGATATAATAGGTCCACCGTTATGCACAAGTCGACTGATACAGACCAACCGGTACATTTTCTACCGATAAGTAAAGGTCGCTGATAGACCAGACATCCTGTGACACAAGGTCACTGGTACATAGTTACCGATACAAACTACCTATACAAACATATAGATAGACAGATACTAATAGGAAGTCCACCGATGCAGAAAGAAAAAGTCTACCGATATATGTCTGCTAATACAAAGTCTACCGATACATAGAGCTACTGTTATATAGAGTTACAACTACTAACAGAATTTCACTAGTACAATGAGCCACCGACCGATAGGAGGAGCTACCAATAGAATGGGCTACCAATAGAAGGAGCTACCGATAGAAGGAGAAACTGATTCAAGCAAGCTATTGTTACACGGAGTAATAGCTACCGATGGAAACCAGTCACTATTTCTATAAACTCTATTTCTATTTTTTTATTTAGAAACGATCATATTTTATGTTTTTAATGCATGTGCTATTAATTAATGATAGTGGTTGGTATTTTAGGAACCGTACCTCGTACCTGTAAAAAGGTAATCACTTCCATTGCCGGAGTTAAAAGATATATAAGGCAACCTCAAACTACTAAATAAAGGTGGGGACCAATCATTCCTTCCATGCACATAAGATACAATCTTATGGAGATACAAAAAGACTTACATGAATAGAAGAATAAGGAAGAACACATATTGAATCTGCAGAACCTGAACATTAAAGGAGTGAAGAACTACAACGTTCTTTTCATGCACTCAAGCTGCTCAAACTGAACCTTAAAATCAAGGAGGCAGACGACACTCTGTTTTCAAGACAAAAACTTGAGAAGGACTCAGAAACATTTCTATTTAATGAAAAGGAGTCCAGAACTGCACTTCAAATAACTAGAGCATTCTAAACTCATATCTACTCTCTCTCAGGGATTCTTTAATTTACTTTTTGAGAAGTGTGTGTACTCTGTATATTCCACACACACACTGACTCTTGTGAAAAACTGGATGATTTAATCCTCACTTACTCTTTCCCTATACTCTTATTTCCAACTATGGATAGTGGTAGAGGTCATGTAGGACCTGGACAGCCTGTGTGCTGTTGTCTTTGTTTTCCCCCGAAGAACTGTGGTAGATGTCAAAGGACCTAGACAGTCTGAGTACTGTTGTTTTCCCCGATCCAGGGTGTGGATCAAATTTTATATAAATAGTTCTGAGAGGACTAAGTCTCATCTTGAGACTGAACCTCTTGGTTAGAACTGTTGTGCTTGTTTATTTTATTTTAAACTACTGAATATTCCACTACTAAGTACATTAAATACAAATATATTTTAACGTTACTCTGATAGTTAAACTAGCAAGTTTTTGTAATTATTGTAAATCAGTAGGTTAGTTTCAAAATCTAAGATAATCTTCAGATTAGATTAATTGAGAACTAAACAATCTCTTGAGAACCTAACTGAACCTTTACAGTATTGAAAATTCACTATAGTTTGGCTTGTTATTTTAATTATGGGATTTATTTTATATAAATATTTTTAATTGAAATTTTTAATTAGAACTCAATTCACCCCCCTCTTGAGTATCCACTCCGACCAACATTTGGTATCAGAGGGTGTTGTTTTCAAAGGATTTCCAAAAACTCTATTTTTCAACTATCATTTTAGTTGTATCTTAATGATCTTAAATTTCTGTTAGTTCTAAATTTTATCTCATTAAATATACTTTCTAAAATCTAATTATGGATAATAGACTAGAATGTGATGCTACCAGTAGGCCACCTTTCTTTAATGGTGTAAATTATGCCCAATGGAAACTGAAAATGAAAATTCATTTAGAAAGTATGGGATTTTATATATGGACTTCTATAGAAACTCAGTATAAGATTATAGAAATTGAAAGAACTACTTGGATGAACCTACTAAAACAACTTACAATAATAATTGTAAAGAAATGAATGCATTATACTGTGCTTTAGGAGATAAAGAATTTAATCGAATATCTGCTTGTAAAACTGCTTATGAAATCTGGGATACTTTGGTTGTTTCCCATGAGGGAACAACCAATGATAAAGAAATGAGACTAAAAAATTAAACTATTAAGTATGATAATTTTGAAATGAATATTGATAAACCTATTTCTGACATGCATCTTAGGTTCAACGAAATTGTAAATACAATGAGCTCACTTGGAAAAGTTGTTCCTGCAATAGAGAAAATCATGAGGATACTAAGATGTCTGCTAGACAGATAGTGAGGCACGTTAGTTTCAATTAGATAATCTTGTGACATTGGTGCTCTGCCTATTAAAGAACATATTCGTAAGCTAATGATGTATGAAGAAGAACTCAAGGTAAATAAGAAAGAAGATGATGAACCAAAGAGTAAGCCAATGGCATTTAAGTCTACTACCTCAAAGATAAAGGACAAGGAAAAAGTTCACATACCTACTGAAAGCTCAACAAGTGGAAGATTATATTATGATTATGATGAATAGATGGCTCAAATATCTAGGAAATTTATGAAATTTTATAGGAAGAATAATTTTTTCAAAAAACCAAATTATAAGGGTAAGTATTAAAATAAATTTCAGTATAAGAAATATTGGAAGAAAGATGATAAGGGTAATGAGATAGTGTGTTATGACTGCAAATGGAAAGGACACATTAAAGCTGACTGTCCAAAATTGAAGTTCAAGAAGAAATATGACAACAAGGACAGAAAATATAAGAAATCCATGAAGGAAACATTGAGTGCTTTAGAAGATAGCACAAGTGAATCTGATGTTTATGATTCTGAAAATAATCATGCCAACATGTGTTTCATGAATAATACTTCTAAGGTACCTGTTTCCCTAAAGCTGGATGATTATTATTCTAGGAATGAAAGTAGTGATGATAATATGTCTAAAGATGAATTATTTTAATATTGTAATATGATAGGAGAAAACTATAATAAATTGAAGTACAAGTATAAGACCTTGAAGAAACGGCATGCTTTGACCAGCTCTGTTAAATATGCACTCGATATAGAAAACGAAAATAATGATCAATTACTTAAGGAAAATACTGAACTGAAATTTTCTAATGAGTAATTAAGGAAGGACTTAGAGAAATTCACAAATAAAAAAGTTACACTTACAAAAATGTTAGGTAAATAAGTGGCACCAAAATATACCACTAGAAAAGGCTATCAGCCTGGATAGAGACAGATTACTAAAAATAGATTTATTCATAAATCTAGACAGAATGCTGCTAGTTCCAGTTCTAGAAATTCCTATGCTGCAACTAGTTATTCACATGGTTATAGATCCAAAAAAGTTTATTTTTCAAAATATTTTGAATCTATTGATTGTATGATACCCATTAGTCAAATCTGGATACCAAAATATTTTCTTGCTAACCTATCTGGATCCAAGAAAATCTAAGTACCAAAATCATTTTTTGTCTAATCCTATTTTGTTGGAGACTTGCTTGAAGAGTTACCAGAAGAAGATATGGTACTTGGACAGTGTATGTTCAAGGAATATTACTGAAGATTACTCATGTTTCAAGAGTTCAATCAAAGTTGATGGAGGGAATGTCACCTTTGGTGATAATTAAAAAGGAAAAATCATGGGCATAGGCCAGATTGGTAACTCTGATTTAGTTTTAATTTCTAATGTTTTACTTGTTGATGGATTAAAATACAACCTATTAAGCATTTCTCAATTGTGTGATGATGGATTAAATGTTAAATTTGAAAATGATTCTTGTAATGTTTTTAATTCTAAAAATGTTTGAGTATTTTTTGCTTTGAGAAATGAAAATGTTTATGTAGTAGATTTAAATTATTTATCCAAAAAAAGGATACATGTTTAAATGATTTTCATAAAGAATCCTGGCTATGGCATAGAATATTAGGACACAGCAATGTAAATTCACTTAAGAAACTGACTAGGATGAACATAGTTAGAGACCTACCTCAACAAAAATTCTAATCAAACAATGTTTGTACTCCCTGTCAAAAGGGAAAACAACATAATGCTTCATTCAAATTAAATAAAGAAGTTTCAACTTCTCAACCTCTCGAGTTGGTTTATATGGATTTATTTAGACCTTTTAGAGTTTCTAGTTTAAATGGGAAGTACTATGTCTATGTCTTATTAGATGAATTTTCTAGATACACTTGGGTATATTTTCTAGCTCACAAAAGTGAAGATTGTTCTTATTTTATTAAATATTCCATGTTTGTAGAGAACCATAGTGGACTTAAGATTAAGACCCTAAGAAGTTACCATGGTCATGAGTTTGAAAATCATGAGTTTGAATCATACTGCTCACACAATGGCTATATTCACAACTTTTAGGCCCCTAGGACACCTCAACAGAATGGTGTAGTAGAAAGAAGAAATAGAACCCTTTAGAAAATTTCAAGAACTATGCTCAATGAATATGATTTACCTATATATTTTTTGTCTGAAGCTATAAATATAGCTTGTTATATCATCAATAGAGTTTTAATTAGACCTGTTCTAAAGAAGACCCCTTAGGAGATTTGGAACAATAGAAATCCTAAGGTTAATTACTTTAGATTTTTTGGTTGAAAAGTCTTTATTCTTAACACTAAATATAATCTTGAAAACTTTTCTCCCAAAAGTGATGAAGGAATTTTCTTGGGTTACTCTTTCTCAAGTAAAGCCTATAGAGTGTTCAATAAGAAAACCAAACGTGTGGAAGAATCAGTTCATGTCAAATTCGATGATACTGATCCACATGAGTCTAAAACCTCTCTTGAACATCTTGCAGAAGATATGCCAATTCTGGACCTTAGTGATAAAATTAATGAACCTATTGTCAAGACAACCAGTTCTAGAAATTTTCTAGAATCTGCTCCCTATGAACCAGAACATAGAGAAGAACCTGAATTTTCTAGTCCCACCTTTACTATATCAACTAGGATTCTAAAGAATCTTCCCTTAGATGTTTTTGTTGGTAATCTTGATAAAGGGTCACAGACTAGAGCTTCTCTAAGAAATCATGTTGAACATCAAGCCCTTTTTTCACAGTTTGAACCTAAAAATATAAATGATTCAATCAATGATGAATTTTGGGTAATGGCTATTCAAGAAGAATTAAATCAATTTGAAGGAAACAATGTCTAAGAATTAGTTGACAGACCCAAGGACACTTTTACTATTGGCACTAAATGGGTTTTTAGAAATAAAGTTGATGAATTAGGAAACATAGTTAGAAACAATGCAAGGCTAGTTGGACAAAGGTATAGTCAAGTGGAAGGAATAGACTATGGAGAAACCTTTTCACCTATAACTAGATTAGAAGCTATTAGGATTCTACTTGCCTATGCTGCTCATCTGAATTTCAAATTATATCAAACGGATGTTAAAAGTGATTTTCTAAATGGTTTCATAATTGAAGATGTTTTTGTTGAAAAACCACCTAGATTTACTAATACTCATTTTCCAAATCGAGTTTTTAGCTTTATAAAGATTTATATGGTTTAAAACAAGCCCCACGAGCTTGGTATGATGGACTTAGTAATTTTCTTATTTCAAAAGGCATTTCTGAAGGGATTTCTGATCCAACTCTCTTTATTAAAAGAATTTCTAAATATGTTTAGATATTAAAAATCTATGTTGATTATATTATTTTTGGATCTTCTAAAAATTCTTTGTGTATTATTTTTTCAATGAGTATGAAAAAATGAATTTGAAATGAGTTTAATGGGAGAACTCTAATATTTTCTTGGATTTCAAGACTTTAAAAATGAAAATGGTATTATATTAAATCAAAATAAATATACAATGGATATTTTAAAACGTTTTTATTTAGATAGTATTAAATAAAGTGACACACATATGAGTACCACCTGTAAGTTTGATGCTGATGAAACTAAAAAACCAGTGGATCAAACCAACTACAGAGATATGATTGGGATCCTACTTTATCTTACTTCTAGTCGACCAAATAATATGTTTAGTGTGTGTATGTGTAAAGGATTTCAATCTAATCCAAAAGAGTCACACTTGCTTGCTGTTAAAATAATTTTCAAATATATTAAACATACGGCTAACTTAGGATTATTTTTTCCAAAAGGACAATCCTTCGATTTAATAATTTATTCAGATACTGACATTTCTTGTTGCAAGTTATATAGAAAGGGAACTTCTAGAACATGTCATATTCTAGGTAAGTCCTTGGTATCATGGTGTAGTAAAAAGAAGAATTTTGTTGCATTGTCGACTGCTGAAGGAGAGTACATTGTTGTTGGTAGTTACTGTGCACAAATTCTGTGTATGAAACATACATTATTGGACTACAGACATCAGTTTAGACTTGTATCTATAAACTCTGATAACACTAGTGTGATTAACATTTCTAAGAACCTTGTATCTCACTCTAGGACCAAACACATTGATGTAAGGAACCACTTTTTGAGAGGTCATTACCAAATGGGTGATATTACTCTTGATTTTATAGGTATTGAACATCAATTAGATAATAGTTTCACCAATCCTTTAAGTTCGTATGGGTTATGTTACATTATACATGAGTTAGGAATTATAGATTTTGTACGTTAGAAACCTCACCGTTAGAAACCTCACCGTTAAAAACCTCACTATTAGAAACCTCACTGTTAGAAACCTCACAGATAGATACATCACCAGTATAAACCTCACTGTTATACCTCACCGGTATGAACCTCACTGCTATACCTAACTGTTAGTGGACCTCACTGATTCAAATACCTCACCTTTAGGAATCCTGACCGGTATGTGTTACCTTTAGGTTGCACTGTTTTTAAACTATTATATCTTTAGCCGCAGGAATCTGTATCATTTATACTATACTTATTATGTTTTATTTATTCATTTTGTGATTCCTAACTAATAAACATAGGTATTAAAATCATCTAGATCCACCTCAAACCCTTTACCTTCAAGCCTTAGTTCCCAAACCTTTTCTTCTCTTGAACCCTAAGCCTCACGATTCATAGAATGGAAAGAGTGAAGATACCATCAGTAAGTGAAAAGGATGATGATCCAAACGCTAAAAGACTCAAAGGAGAGTCTAGTGGAGGATGTGAAGTGAAGAAACCTAAAAATTCACTTCTTGTTCAAATGTATACAGATGTTGAGAAAGATCTATGCATGGAATGGCTGATGTTCAGAAAATCTTTAGTTCTAGAAGTACTGGAGGACCAAAAATGGGTAGAGTTCTTCTCGAATAACAATGGTCCATATTATCCAAAGTTGCTAAAATAATTGTATGAGTTTGTTCATTTTGAGAAATCAAACATTGATAAGAGGATGATATAAGTATTTAATGGCAGGAAAATATATTCTTCTTCTATTGAGTAGGCTAGGTGCCAGAAAGTTCCGCATAAAGGAAAATTTTGGTATTTCTCGAAATAAATACCTTCTACTAGTGACATCATTGAGTATTAAACTACTTGGGAAAAATTAACTGCATATGGCACACCAAGAAAGTTAGTTTCTATAAAAATTAATGGAGAGAACCAGTTTCTTTTCAAGTTTATTCAACATGTGCTAAGTCCAAGGAGAGGGGACTTTGCAAATCAGGAATACCAAGATATTAATTTGATGCATCTGTTAAGACATGGTTTTAATGTGAATCTGTGTAGAATATTAATGATTCATATTTAGGATATTATTAGGCCAAATTCAATAAATAATTCTCTATTCTTTTCAAAGATGATCTCTGTGATGATCAAATTAAAAGGAGTGGATAAGTCTCAAGATGTGACAATGGTTAAGAAAGATAACTTCTGTATTACCAAAAATATCTGTAAATACATGAAGATCAATTGGAATCCATGGAGATGAGAGTGGGTCAGTGGTGATGAGAAGTTGTATGATAAGTTTAATCTTGTGGATCATCCTTCTAGGATTAAGGATGTGAGGGATCCAGTTCTAGGACCTGATGAACAGGAACCTTAGTATAGTGATGATACTGATGAAGAGGATACCTATATAGCTGATGGAAGGGATCAGGGCTTGCCTCCAAGTCTTGTTGTTGAAGTTGTGTCATCTAGAAATGAAGAATTCTTGAAAGAAAGCAATGAAGAAGCACCTATTGATAAGGAAGAACAGCCTTCCCCAGAGATTGAAGAAGAAGAAGGATCTGAAACTAAAGCATCTGATTCAGCCTTCATGAGTCTTAGTCCACTGATAGGGAACTCCTCAATTCCTATTGAGGGGATTGTTTAAGTAGATATACCTACAACTATTCCCGAGGAGCCTCCAACTATTAGAGAATTGGAGATGATTGTGGAGGATTCTTCTGAGGAAGACCGAGCTGCTGAGGGTGCTATTGCCTTACATATATAGCAGAATGAACTAGTTGAGTGGGAGCATCCTATCAGACTTAGAAATGTTTTAGTAGCTGGTGGAATTGAAGACTAGGGAGAAGAACCAGGTTTTTTTGTTTGTGGGTTGGACTATCCGGACTCTGAGGATGACACACCTGTCAACAGACCTCATGTCAATTATAATATCCTCTCTGAGACCTTACCTGAAGATCTTGTGAGAAAAGCTGACATATAGGAGTTAATGTCTGAGCTTAAGATTAGTTCTGTAGAAAATATAAGAAGAATGGAAACCTCATTGATTTCATCCATTCAATCTGTAAGGAATGATTCTTTGGATAGCATTGTGTCAGAGATAGAACATGTAGTTGTGCTTGAAAATCTGGTTACTAAAGCTAATCTTGAGTCTTTTATGGCTGATTTGAAGGAGACTTGGATTGCTTCTGTTGCAGATTTAAAGAGCTATTCTATTTAAAAACATAGAAAAATAGAAAAATATATAGAACTCTCTATTGGGTTTATGGTGTTAGGATCTGTGACAAGAATGATGAATGAGATAAGATTATTTCGTTCTCTAATTAAGAGCTGGACAGGAGCTGTTGTTGCCTTGAAGCAGTTTTTTTCCTCTCTAACTACCTTGTGTAGTTCTCAAGATATAATGAGTACTGATATCAATTTAATTAAATGAGTATTAAGGTAATTTGTGGATTTTGTTGAGGGATTTAAGAAATCCATGGAGTAGAATGTCAGCACCAAAGACTCTCTTGTTAAAAATCTGATCAGTGGGCTAAATAAATGTTTCAAGGAAATGGTGGCATTTTCTCTTGGTTCTCTTTTTTCCAGACCTACAGTAAAGATGGATCAAATTCGAGCTTTGATGAAAGATGAGCTCAGTTAAGCATCAAATAATGGCTCTGTAGACTCTGTTTCCTTGACCCAAGTGGTAACTACCACTAGGGATATAGGGAAAATTATTCAGAATTTTATGAGAGAATCCACTTCCTCTCAGAAAGAGGTCAATGATAAAGTGGATTACTACTTCCAAAGGTTCTAAACCAAGAATCATCTCAACAACCATTTCAAGCTTATGTTAGAAAACATGAAGCTCCCCCTTTCACTCACGATTTCAAAGAACAAGTCAGCAAGATCAAGGAGTTGACTTCTACTTTATATAAATTCATGGAGAATAGGGATGACTTCGTTTCTGCTATAGATAGAGTAAGAGGAATCATAATAGACTTTAGAAATATTTTGCTACCATTTTTGCATGTGGACAATACTCCAATCACTGCACCTCTAGCTCTGCCTGCCTCATCTCAGTCTGCCTTCATTCCTCAGATGACTCTAGTCCAAGCAATCTAGAGCCTCACTCATATGATCACACTGAGAGCTACCAACTACAGGCCTAGAACAGTCTCTGTTTCTCAACCTCTAGTAGTGCTTTATGGGATTCCCAGTCCTTCTCCTAAATCTACCCAGTCTGAGTCTACCTTTGAACCTAAAGACAAATCCAAATTGGACATTCAAGAGGTGGATTGATTAGTGGCTAGGACCTTTGATAGGAATCACTTGTATTCTTTTTTTCACTTCAGTATTTATATGTATTTTTGCCTCAAGTAATATATCCATGATTTTATTCTCTTTTACTTTCTGTTACTTATTTCATCCTTTCTTTCCTCCTTTTTTTCTAATCACAAAGGGGGAGAATTAATATAATAGGAGGATACAAACTACATGGGAGAAATAATATAAAAAGGGAAAATTGATTTGAAGAACCATTATACATTTACCTATGATATATTTTTTTTTATAATTCTAGTACATTTTTTTCTCTGATAAAATTTCATTTAATACTATATCCTCTTATACATTTAAAAACTAAAATTTGAAAATATCATTACTAACACTGAGAAATAATACCCAATGTATTTTATACTGATAAATTAATGATTATTTTGGATTATAATACCATGAGTTATGATTATCAAAAAGGGGAGGATTTCGGACCTCAACTGTTTTGATATTCCCAATTTTGTTTTAATATGTGTTTATAATCATATGTTGACAAAAATATGAAAATAATAATTGGAATATGTTAATCAATGTTTATCTATGTTTATACATACTGTGAAATAATTTTAACATATGTTTTACATAGAACATATTAGTTTTAAGTCCACTGGTATGCATAAGTCCACCGGTATGAACATAGCTACTGATATAGACTAACAGATACACAACTACTGATAAGGCTAAGTACACTGGTACAGAAGTCTAATGATATGGATAAGGTCACTGATATTCATAAAAACTACCGATAGAAGAAGAGCTACCGATAGAATAGGTCCATCGGTATGCACAAGTCGATTGATACAGACCAACTGGTGCATTTTCTACCGATAAGTAAATGTCACTGATAGACCATAATTCTTGTGACACAAGGTCACTGGTACATAGTTACCGATATAAGCTACCGATACAAACAGATAGATAGACTGCTACTGATAGGAATTCCACTGATGCAGAAAGATAATGTCTACCGATACAAGTCTGCTGATACAAAGTCTACCGATACAAAGAGCTACTGTTATATAGATTTACAACTACCGATATAAGTTCACGGGTACAATGACCCACTGGCCTATAGAAGGAGCTACCAATTGAAGGAGTTACCGATAGAAGGAACAACTGATTCAAGCTACTACTATTACAAGGAGTAACTGCTTCCGATGGAAACTAGTCACTGTTTCTCTAAACACTATTTCTATTTGTTTATTTAGAAACGGTCATATTTGATGTTTTTAATGCACATACTATTAATTAATCGTAGTGGTTGGTATTTCAGGAATCGTACCTCGTACCTTAAAAAAGGTAATCATTTCCAATGCTGGAGATAAAAGCTATATAAGGCATCCTCGATCTACTGAAGAAATGTGGTGACCAGTTAGTCATTCCATGCACATATGAGACAATATTTTGGAGATACAAAAAGACGTACATGCATAGAAGAAGAAGGAAGAACACAAACTGAATCTGCATAACCTGAACATTCAAGGATTAAAGAACTACAAAGATCTTTTCATGTACTCAAGCTGCTCAAACTGAACCTGAAAATCAAGGACGTAGACGACACTCTGTTTTCAAGACAAAAACCAGAGAAGGACTCAGAAGCATTTCTGTTTAATCAAAAGGAGTCCGGAGCTGCACTTCAAATCACTAGAGCATTCTAAACACATATCTACTCTCTCTCAGTTATTCTTTTATTTACATTTTGAGTAGTGTGTGTACTCGGTATATTCCATACACACACTGACTCTTATGCTGAACTGGAGGATTTAATCCTCACTTTCTCTTTCCATATACTCTTATTTCCCACTGTGGATAGTGGTAGAGGTCATGTAGGACCTAGAAATCATGTGTGATATTGTCTTTGTTTTCCCACGAAGAACTGTGGTAGAGGTCAGAGGACCTGGACAGTCTTAGTAGTATTTTTTTCACTGATCTAGGGTGTGGATCAATGTTTATATATATATTTTTGAGAGGACTAAGTCTTAGCTTGAGACTGAACCTATTGGCTAAAACTGTTGTGCTTATTTTTTTTAAACTACTGAATATTCCACTACTAAGTACTTTAAATACAAATCTATTTTAAAGTAACTCTGACAGTTAAACTACCAAGTGTTTGTATTTATTTTAAAGTAGTATGTTAGTTTCAAAATATAATCTAATCTTCATAGTAGATTAACTGAGGAATAATCAATCTTTTGAGAACCTAACTGAACCTTTACAGTATTGAAAATTCACTACATTTTATCTTGTTATATTAATTGGTGGATTTATTTTATATAAATATTTTTAATAGAAATTTTTAATTGGAACTAAATTCACCCCTCTTGATTATCCACTATGACCAAAAATGATAATAGGCCTTACTATGCACTTGGTTTGAAACTCCCTGGGCACACACTTAGCATAATCCACATTTTCTTTACAAGACGTTATAAAGAGTTTAAATGGATAATGAAAATGAATAATATTTTTTAGAATGAAGATATGGTTTCATGATTTAGAAATCCTATAGATGATATTATGGATAAACAATAGAACAAGTAATGACCTAGGTTATAATGAAATGGGTGAAGGTTTTATATAATGGGTTTATATTGAAAACCATTGTTAAATTGATATTTAGTGAATAAAATTATTTCAAGGATGTCAATCATATTTATTTGGGAAATTATATTAATCATTTTTAGAAAAGAAAAATCTATAAACAGTGTGAAAACCAATGAAATCTGGTAAATACATAGGTCTATAACCCTTAACCAAAGGATTATAAGGGATTCACCCCAACCCCTGAGCTACACAATTTCCCGGTTAATATATATCTATTTTTAGTTAAATTATTTTATGAATAAATGCTAACAATGAACCAGTAATATCTCTTTTTAGAATTAGATATTAATATATGAACCATATTGGTTTTGGAAGATAGTTAAAGAAAAATATTTATAATTTTCACTCTTTTATAGGCCTTATGATCCTTTAATAATATATTTTAGTGCTTTAGGCATAAAAAATTCATTATTGATAATTAATTTTTTGGAGTGAACGGATAAATTTTAATTTGTTCAAAGTAAAAAAAAGTAAGGATTGTTCACATGAAATTTAAACCTATCATGTAAGAATATTTCCCTGCACTCTTCTTCAATAAAAGAATTATCCAATAGTATGAAAAAGTATTAAAAATAAAATTTTATCCTAATACCTTAATTTATGTGGAACTGATGGTCTACTAAATCATAAATTATTTATGGAATTGAGGCCCTCAAATTTATATTTATTATTCACTTTTTTTTATTTATAACCTCAATAAATCCCTATAAATATTTATGCATTTCCTCCAAGTATGTATCTTTACTTTCCACTGATGTTCAACTACTTAGAGACCTAGTTACATGGTAGTCCATCTGACTATTGTACTTTCCATTCTCTCTTTTATAGAGGATGACTTATGAATCCTTATCCTGATGTGGGATTTCAAAAATATGAAGTATCAAACAATATATCACAATGATCAAGTTTAAATTGCAAGGAATCAATTTATAAAAGGTGAGGAGAATGTGACGCCTCAAAAATCTAAAGTAAGAACCTTGTATTTGATTGGGTGTATGTCACATGACACCAAGCACGTAAGGGAATATAATATACTAAGACTCTACTATATATTTACTATTTATAGTATATTCTATATATTTCAATGCATGAAACATGGAGTTATCCTATGTTACACAAAAGAGATACCTTCTATGGTAGCTTATGTTACATGCAAGACCGAGTTTCACCAAATAACAATATATTATTAAAATATTATGATATAACCTAGACGTTATGTAAGCAGTTATGAATAGTATTAAGTAAGTTAAGAAAATTTATGTTTTATATAAATTTTAAATGAATTCATTTTCCACCAATTAATGAGAAATGAAAATAAGAACCAGTTAGGTATAAAAAGAAATATTATTTTTTTATCTTACAAAAGAGTTTTGTCTTAATATACATAAGTAATTACAATTAATTAATGATTTAAATGAAATATATATTTTATATATTAAATAAAATATTTTTAATATTCATAAATTAGGTTTTATAGGCATAAGATAATAACAAATTTATTTTACACATAAAAACCAATATTTTTATAAAGGGAATTTTACCACCTTTTAATGGAAGACCCATTTTAAATACGAATTTTAACACTTTAATTGATTTAATAAGTTTAAATAAACTTAATATTTGACATATAAAAATAATAATTAAATTAGGTTGAATTATTAATATTTCTTAGAAATGTTTCTGTTTTTAATGAATAGTTAAAAATACTGAATTTTAGTTCAAATCTCAATTTCCATCTAATTTATTTATAAGGCTAAATTATAATTTTAATTGGTTTAAAAGATTAATTAGATAATATTTTTATCAATTAATAAGATTTATTTCTTTAAAATCATTTTCACTTTGAACTTAATTATAAAATCATTGTAAACTTTTAGATGTTTTTACTTTAAAAAAACGCATTGTTATCCTACCTACATGATGAATTTTAAATTATTTTCTACAAATAATATCATGGTAATTTTGAAAAATTGATCCCTTATTTTGAATCATCATAATTTATAATGTCTAATAATACCATATTTTATTGACCAAAAATATTAGTAAATGTAATTAAAAATAATAATAATTATTATGGTAAAATTTAGATTAATAAAGGACTGAACCTTTTATTTAAGGGTTCAAATGACCTAGACACTTGTAAAAAACCCATTTTATGGACATAATTCATCCAATAAACTTATATTGTTGAGTTTTTTTGTTTTTTATGACATTTTTAGGAAATAACTTCTCTACACCTAACCTGTTTCAAAAACTTCCATGTCAGCCATTTTCTTCCCTTATAAAAGGCCACCACCTCTCCCCTTCCTCACACCTCTCAAACCACTTAGATTCGGATAATATCATCAACAATAGATTCCCAAAATCCATATCCTATACCTTTAATAATATATTTGGGCATAAATCCTTCCAAGGAAGCCTTTTCGTACAATCCAAAATAAGTTACCTGATTAAGAAGTAATTTCTTCTCTCAAGATCACTAGTTTTATTTCCATTATCAACCCCCTAAAATATATTTATCCCATGATTATATAACAAAAATAGTATAATAAATATAATATTATGTTTTTTATTAATTTTTTTCCTATACTAATAAACACTTTCATCTAAGGGGTAACAAACATACAGTTTCTGTGTACAGCAAACTACTGCCATATGAAACGATGATTGTTCATTTTTCCTTTAACCCTATCATGGTGAACATTATTCTGGAAACTATTTTTATATATGTTATATATGATATTTTTATGTCTTTATACTTATTTAAACCTTTTACTACAAAACATTTAGTGCTTTCCATTTTATGTTAATACGATAACATCGTTTGAGGAAGTGTGGACTACCTCCCCCTTATAGCGATGTGATTCATTCACATGGTACATAGAATTTATAAAAGATGATTATAATTAAAAAAATTGTGACATAAAATAATATATATGTATTAATGAAATAATTAAATTTCTAAAAATATATATATTAATTTTTTTATTACCCTTTTCACATACTGAAAAAGTGATAACATTATTCATGGACGTGTGGACTACCACCTCCTCGACATGATGTGATTCCTTTTTCAACAAAAATAGTATTTATATAACTATATATGATTAAATAAAATGTTATTTATGATATAATTATCATTATTTAAATATATTATTTTACTTACCATCTTTCTATAATGATCATTGAAAATGTGAACGTTACTCATGCTTACGTATGACCTACCATCTTCATAATTGTAACATTGATTCATTTTTCATATCTATATTTAATGATTAGTTTTAAAAGATTAATTTATGTATAAATATGATAATTATTTCATGATTATTATTCTGTAGATATTATATAATGACCCTTTTGACCATAGTTCACCTACCAATGTTTCTTTACACATTAGCTTAATTTAATCAAAACACCTGACGTAAACATAATTGTTTATGTAGTTATATACGACATAGTAAAAAGTGAAATAAAATAATGATAAAAAATGAAAAATTTCTCAATAAATTATTAAATTAATATAATTTTATTATACATGGTGTTAATGGACTTTCACCCAAAATTAAAGGCAAGGTAATTTATTTCATCTGAATTTAATTTCCATTACGAATTATTCATTATTATACACTTAGTTTCTTTTATATCTTGTATATAATTCCATTTGAAATGTTATATCATGAAACACTTTATTCGCATGATATTATAAGTTTAATTTAATTTTATTCCTTAATTAATATTATGAATAAAATGTTTTAATGTGTTATAGGACACTTTGGAATGTTTAAATATTATAATCCTCAAGAACATTTTTAATGATTATCTTTGTAATCTCACTTCCTTTTGTGATTTTTAAATTTCTCTTGAAACAATCACATTATTATTGTGCATCTAATTTCTCATATATGGTTCACATACATCCAAATTGTCATATAATATCACGATTCATTCATCCATCATGATACCTTGAATTTAAATATGAATTATTTCATTTAAGGGGTTTTGAGTTAAAATTTATCAAGTGGAAATGTGATCTCATATCCCAATTTCATTTCATTGGGTTATATTACTTCCTAGTTTCTATTAATATTCTATGATTATGATCATAATGACTTTATCTATCTTTTTATGGATTTCCTCTTCTATAAGTGTATTTATAGTTGATACACACAATCTACTCATTAATTGATTCTCACTACAACATTATAATCTTTTCAAAGGTTTACTTAAAATATCATTTTATTTGGGATTTTTTTACACATAAAATCCCATAAAAGGAAATTATTTGATCATTGAATAATATCCATTTAATTTCATTCTCCTATGGTTATCCATTAACTTTATTAAGTGATAGTACCATTTTTTCACTCTTTGGTACTCAATTTTTATTATAAAAAACGTTTTTAGAACAAACTGAATTTATTTCTCTCATTAGTCAGAGAATCTATTTTCTTCTAAAAACTATTCTATATTAAAAAAATTATAAATTTTTTAAAAATATTTCATAAATACATTTTTACCCTTCTTTTCATTTACCAATGTTTCTAAAAAAGTATTTTTGTCACTTTCCAAATAAGGAATTTTTATAATCTTTAGCTGTACAAAATAAATGTTTCTTTTAACTCGTATGGCTTCTACAGATTTACCTACCGTCATTTCATTAAAGCTTCCTTCTCAAGTTTAAAAGGATTAATTTTAAAGAAAATATTTTCTAAAGTGATTTTATAAGATAATGTGTTTCAAAAGGTGTTTCATAATAAATGTATATTTTCTTCAAGAATATTTTTAAAATAATGTTTTATGGTATTTTTATTTATTAATGAAAATAAACTATATTTTTCCTCCACTTGGGATATATTGTATTGAAATCATCCTATTTATTCTTATAGATGGTTTTTAGATTTATTTGGCTAAGGATAATATTCAAATTTAGTTCCTTGATTCATTTTTTAGTCCCCATGAAATATTCAATTTCCTATTAACATTAAATATTGAATTACCCCTAAATTATCCATTTCATTTATCTGGGATATCACTATTTCCTCAACTATATACCTCCTTACATACAATTTCTACTTTAACAAATTTTTGATTATTTGGGTTAAACATTGATAAATATGTATTCTGTATTCCATATGGTTATTTGATAAGGAATATTTTATATTAATTAAATCAATTAATTGATATAAATAAATATTTGGACATACAATGAAGAGTGGAGCCCAGAATTTATATAGATCCTTGATTCATCAACATGTTCTCATGATAAAAACAAGTTACTCAAATTAAATGGGTTTCTATCTATAGTTTAATTGTTTCGGGAGGATGGATCTTGACAGTATAGGTCCTCATGTGCCTAAGACAAGATTTCCAATATTTAAGCATTTGTTTCATGGATATTTCTATTATTATTCATCCATGCGATTTTTCATCGACATATCTATGAATAAATTTCATTTGAGTTCACTGATTAAATGGCATGTGTTTCAGTTTCATACCTTTCCATATATATTTTTCCTTATTTAGTTATTTTAATAGAATGTGTTTCTATTTATTTACCTTTCCATATTATTTTCTCACGTTCTTCTCAGTTATTGGTTACATGGTATGCGTGTTCTATTATTTACCATGCCATTATTATTATTATCATTGATTTATTATTCCTTCCACTATATATTTCCCTTATTAGGCATTTGATCTAACCCTTATTATGTTTCTTTCCTCGAGAATCAAATAAGCTTACTGTGAAAGATATGCAAGGATATACTAGATGGAATAAAGTTATTCTAAAAGTCATTTATTTATAAAGAATAATAAACTTATGTGGTGATTAGTGAATTATTTTCTCATGTATGTATCTATTTAACCAAGACTAATAAACTCTCATTCCTTTGAGATTTGATTCTTTATAATCCTTCCAATGTAACTAATAGTAGAAACGGGCTCTAGGTTATTTGGGGTCAGGTCTCTACAGTAATTTGTTTTTTTGGAATACTAATTTTATTCTAACATATCCCATGTACTTTATATTTTGATGATCTCAAATACCCTTAATACATTACTGATTTTTTATGTCTATTCATTATGTTTTATCTTATTTTTATGTTTTTTGGTAGTTAATTTCATTAATTTTTCATTCATGACACTATGGATAAAATTTTCATAATTTTGTAAAAATCAATAATGTGAGGCATTTGACTATATAGAGAAATGGACACATGAGAGTATTTCTACATAAATCACTAATGTGAAGGATTTCCCTATATAAATCATTGACACCATGGAATCTCCAAAATGGAAATCATCTATGTGGATGAGATCATCTACATGAACAATTAGTTATATAGTTAAATTGATTACATGAATATATTACATGGAGTAATCAACTATGTGTATTGGATACATGCTGAAAATAACTACATCAATTCAAATGGTGACATCATATTTGGCTACGTGAGTAAAAAACATACATGGATCAATTAGACCACATAATTTATGTTGGTAATGTGATGCAAAATGGCTACATGAAGAAGTCCTACTTGAGATATTCTATGTGAAATCAAATATAAAATTTGGTTATGAAATGCTCTACAATTGGCTACTTCATTTTTCAATATGTACTTATTATCATTGAAGAATTTGAGAGATATTTTAATGATTTCATATATTCATTAAATTATATTTTACCACTTTAAGGTAAAAACCACTATAATAAGTGGAAATTTTCAAGAACGTAAAAAAATACAAGGATAGTTTATTTTTATTTCTTATTATATAGGTATTTCAATAAAAATAGAATGTCTATGATCAAATATTTTATAGGCCATCTGTTTTATATATGAGTGGGAATTTTGTAATGCATTTCAAAATATAGTGTGATATCCCATAGGAATAGAAGAGAGAAAGAGATATAAAGAGAACAACCTTGTGCCTACTTGAATATTTAATATTGTTATCTCAAAGATCTTCAACATTGGTCTATTTTTCATGAAAAAGAAGGAGAATCCTTGTGACGTACAACTATGTGGTATTGATCAACACTGAAACTACTTTAAAAGTATATCTTTTAAAAAACATTCATTTTATGATCATCTCTATTGATGTTTTCTTCCTACATTCATTTTTTTCTTACAACCATGCATTTTGACTAAAAACACTTTGTTTTCTCAAATCACTTTTTGTAAAGGTGCGTTGAAAAATATATTGAAGGTTGGTGTTTATAAAGACTTGTTGGAACCCAATTTAAAACGTTTGTTCCTTTTTAACAAGTTTTAACTACTTCACTTAGTCATGTAGTCTCTGAAAAATTGATTGGTAGTCCTCAGTAAAAGAACTAGTCTAGTGAAAATCCCCATACTTAAGGAGATGTGTATTAGTGTAGTGGACTAGGGGAATCATATTCCTCAAACCACTATAAATCTATATATCTATTTATTTTTTCTTTATTTTTTTCTCATTTATTCTTTTGAAAACAAAATAATTAGAATTTTGACATATATAAAAGTGGGTGATTTTCTAGTCAAATAAAATTTCAAAGATCTCTATTCACCCTCACCCCTCTTGAAAATTTTATAGACCTTTTGGGGAAAAAATTGGTTTTAGAGCATAGTGACTCTTGAGTTATCATATGTTAAATGTTATAGTCTAAAGATATTTATAGAATGTCTACAACGACTGATAAAAAATAATTTATTTCTATGAAAAGATATCCTTACTTTAATAGTGATAATTAATTTTTTTGGAAGTAACAAATGATCATTTATCTGGAGAACCTTGGTTTAAAGGTTTATATTAAACTCATGAAGCCATATAAAATTCTAGAATCGCAATAAAAAACATAGGATGTTGATACTGATGCTAGTTATGAATTACATTATAAATAAGTGAATGATATAATTTGTGGAGTAGGACTAGATAATTTCAATAGAGTATATCAATACTAAACATCCCATGAAAAGTGTAATATTATTTCTGTACTTTATTAAGGTATAGATAATTTGAGATCCCTTAGATATGATATTTTCAAACTTATGTTTGATATGCTTATTATGATGGAAAGATAGACAATTGCCCAATTAAATTTAAGGCTTAAATGTATAGTAAATAATATTGTTTCTCTTGGAATAAAAATTATTGAGATAGAGAAATATTTAAAGGGCTAATAGTTTTACCACCTAAGTGAAGTTTCATTTAGGCTACTATTTTACAATCTATGGGGGTCATAAATTTTAAAATAAAATATTTTTATGGAACTTTTATGATGTATGAGGAACGTATGGAAGATGAAGCTGGAGATAATAGGTTAGTTAAGAAGTAAAATTATTCTTTTAAAGTATTAACTTCAAAATATGACAAAAATTACAAAGTAAAAAAGTTAGATTCATTTTATGAAGATACCTCAAATGTTTCTGATTTGGATAGTGAGTTTGACAACTTTGCTAAAAAATTTAGAAAGTTATATAATAAAAGAAGAGGGTTTAAGAAACCTTTCAATAATTTCAAGAAGTATGAAGGAAATTATAAATAATAAATATGATATGGATGAAAATACTCTTGGAAATATTAAACCATATTTTCTATAGCTACAAGATAACTACAATTTAGATAAAAAGTATTTCAAGAATGTTGGTTACAAAAATAAAGCCTAGAAAGCCATGAATGCAACATAGATTGATTATAAATATTATAGTGATGTTATGTATTTAGAATTATAAGCTAAGAAATCTAATTATAAGGCCAACATATTATTTATGGAACATTCTGATGAGGTACATTCATATTATTATTCTGAACATGAAGCTAAATCTAAAAATGAATATTATTCTTATGAAAATTATATGAATATTACATCAAGATGGAAAATAAATTTTAGTCTCTTAAAATGAAAAAAAATCTCTTGAAAATTATAAGAGTGATGTGATAAATGAAAAATAGGACTTGTATAAATAGATTTTATATTTAATAACCAAATTTTAAAATTCCGTTTCATCCTATATTAGACATGGAAATAAGATTGAAAATTTGCATAAAGAAGTCCAATATTTCAAATATGTAGCAGGTGTTTTCACTAAAGGTTGGAATTATTTAATTAAAATAATTGGAAGTAATAAAACTAAAAAAAATTAATAGGAATTCATGTTAAAAAACAAAATTTTTAGAAAAATTATTTTATTCCTTGTTCTATGAACAAGAATATTTTAAAAATCACTTGTTTTAATTATGGTGAGGTATGAAATTATCATAATATTTTTAGTTTGAAAAATCCTTATTTTATTACAGTTAAAAATTATTTTATTTCAATAATTTTTTCAAAACATAGTGCTCAAATTTTCAGACAACACAAATATATTTTTATTTTCAAATATTTAATTACTAACATTTTTGGACCAACAAAATTATGGGTACCAAAACAATTACTTGTTTTATCGGTATTTTTAGATAAAAATATCCATGAACATGAATGATAAATGTTATATAGACTATGGGTTCTCAATGAATATGAGTTTTAATTTCTCTAATTTCCATTTCATATCAAAATTTGATGGATTTTATGTCACTTTTGGTGAAAATGCTAAAGGAAAAATTATGGTAGCTGGAATAGTTTGTAATATAGTCTTAATCATTTTCATGACCCGTCCCTTTGGGGAATGTGTCGTGACTCCAAATCCTGCCTCTAATATAGTAGGGGATTCTAAATAGAAACAAGTAAGAAAATCACTAACATGGGTGGAATTTCATATGTACTTGTATACACGGACACATCTCCAAGACCACAACATGTTGAAATGTAAAACCCAATGAGTAAACAATGCATGCATTACAATATATCCCACAACCACTATATGATGGAAAGTAGATTAATATAAAAATGTCCAAAATAAAATCCTCCAAAAATTAATATAACAACAAGTCCAACCAGTAAGAAAAAAGGTAATGGTACTGCTATTAGTAGTCGTAAGAACACACCTCGGTTTGTCTCGTCTTACAAAGCACCGTCTGGTCCTTATCAGCCTTGGACTCCATCAAAAGGTCAATCATCTTCACAAGGTGTTACATGCTCAAGAAAATTCAATATAGGGGTGAGTATAAAAATATTAAATAAGACACCCCAAAACCACAAAGCAATATAACAAAGGTAAGATACATTCATTTCTATACAAGTATATGACAAAAAAACATATATCCATAATATCTAGATATACTCAACCAAGACACATAGTCTAGAGGTAAGTCATAACCACTACATACCAATACTAGTAATTCATCTCAAATATTCCAAGAAACACTCATCTGGGAGAGTGCACTCCTGAGTCCAATAGCACTGATGATGTTTGTCTAAGAGGTACTTCTTGTTATTTATCACTATGAGAGAGATACAATGATAGATCTAAAGAGACATATGATACAACACAATAGATTAGGATCATATCTAGGGCCATATATTGATACCAATAACTCAATATGGATTAAACCACCATGTAGATGATAGACACCTGCATAGTGTTGGTCACATCGATATTGAGAACTCCACCTAGGGCATGAAGAATGAATAGAGGATCCTGCTCTGGGCCTCTTGAGGGATTAAAAAACCTCTATCCAGGAAGTCTTAATGAAGGGTTTATAGTTATATGTTTATTAAATGATTCTTATATACCTTTATGGAAAGGAAAAAGGGAACAAACATTAATGAAACTTGTCCAAGATGTGGGGGACAAGAGAATCAAGCCATATAGAAAGGGGTACACTGCGTGTAGTAGGGTCACACGATGTGTCCCTTAAGTGTGTGACCAAATCATTTTTATTTTATTTTATGAAGTAACTTTTTGTTGATGTGAGAACCATAAAAACATATCCCAGTGCATTCCCCACTTAGAAATCAACATACAGTATACAAAATGCATAATTCAAAAAACAAACATCACAGTAGAGAAATCCTCTAAGCACTTCCACGTGCTGTCATTCAAGATCACAATCGGATCAATTTTCCATATAAGATTACTGACAAAAACCATTTCAACTTTTGAAAATCAAAACACCGTTATCACACCTCAGACACCTAGCCGCCTCGAACAGAACATTGAAGACATCGGCCATCACATCGACATCGAGAACCTACCATCGAGACCCTCATCACTGTCGAGAGCAACCCACAACTACATTGTCATCGTCACCATAAACCACCACCAGAAACAATCTTCAATGCCATTGAGGACCCATCGTCGCCGCTGCACAATCACCAGAAGAGACAACAGAACTGGAAAGACCCACTACAGGTTGCGCTTCCCAGACCCTCGTGCCACTCCCCATACACATCACAAAACATCCTTCGGAATCATCGCACCCTACCAACCTGGGATAGATAAATGAACTAGGAAGCCAGAGTAGAGAGGAGTGGCAAAGAAGGGGGCCAGAGAAAGCTGATGGAAGAAAAACCAAGAGAAAATCCACGAAGCATGAACCAACATAGAGTGAGAAAAGGGATGAAACCCTATAAGAACCATCGTGAAGAAAGAAAGAGATAAATGGGGCTGAAACCCTAAAATAACGAACAACATCCTAGAATGAAAACAGGGAATGTGGGGATAAAACCCTAAGAGAAATAGGAATAAAGGGGAAACCTAGATTGCAACCCAAAACGAAACACCTAAAAGGGAGAAGAGATTAACAGAGGTGAGATAATCCAAGGGAAGAAGCTACCAGATGGAGAGTTCTGCATTACCCCTACTTCCACCACCACAGTTACAAACCCATCTAAAAAACCAACACATCCAACTAATATGGAGTCGAGTGTGTTGGGCCAGACCATCAGAGAAGGGGTGGTAGAAGAGAGAGCGTGACTTCATGAGAAGTGAGGAAAAAGAAGACCCAGAAGGGGACAATGACCAAGAAGAAGGGAAGAGTAAGGAGGAAAAAACATTGACTAGAAGAAGGAGGAAATTCCCAAAAACTCCGGGGAGAAATCGAACCCCTATAAGAAATTTTGATGCCGAGAGCAGGAGAGTAGGAGAGAAGGAGCTGAGAAGGAATAGGGTGAGGCCGAGAGTAGAGGACAGGAGCCCGGCAAGTGAGGCGCCATCCCCCAAGTGTAGATGTATGATGTGTCCCTTAACAATGGATAATTCCCATGTGCAATGGACTTTGTCTTTAGATAATATCATATAGAATATGGGTACATTGATTTTAAAAGGTTTCACATGTCGTTTCCTTCCATCCGGGGTCTGGTCGTGTAACCTGGTCGTGTGCCAGAACAAGGCATCAACCTGTGTAACCTTGCCTGCGTACCAGTGCATGAGGTAGCCCATGTATCCATTTAAGTCCATGATGAGTGGTGGTGTACACCTTTTTTTATGAAACCCATGTAATCCACACTATTTCCATGTACTCTCTAGAGTCTACACTTAGTGGTCTAGTGAGAAACACACTTGGTGAAACCGGGACTACATGTCGTGTCTTCTAATATTTCCATAAGGATATATTCTTCCTCCATGCACCCCGACCGATCTACTAGATCTTGTTCCAATGGTAAATTCACCTCAAAAATCATTATTTAATGTCTTTTCACCACCATAACACCAAATATATGTGTTTCAGGCCTTTATTCCACTCAAAAAAACCAATTTAAATCTTATATGATGCAAACTGCCTGAATAACGATTTCTCCTAAATCTATTCAATTCATCTGCTTCCATCACCATCGCACCTCCATCAAGTCATCTCGATGTTGGATATCAAATTTCATATCATTGCACCGATAATAAAAAGAAAAAAAGGTGAAATAATTGATCATTCAATTTTTGGGAAAAAATAAAGAAAGTGGGTGATAAATTTGTGGAGAAAAGCACAAGGAAAAAATCCCAAGGAACAAACCTTGACTGTTGTTCATTATATCCTTGATCAATTATCTTAATAATGATCATCACATCGAAAAAAAATTCCATAATTAGAATTCTGATAAACACCACAATAAAATCCCAACTTACAATCACTATCGATCTGTGGGTTAATCTATTTTTTGGATTAGTCTGCATTCATCGAAGAAATTTAGAATGCGAAATATGAATTAAAATAACACATCCATCCTAGATTTTAGATCACTCAATAAAAAAGATATATTTCTACATTGTATCCATCTGTGAGATCCATATAGAATTGTGTTTTTCAATCTTTTATCCAATGTCCTTTCATCGCCTACTGAGAGGATTCTACATGTTTTTCTCTCTAGGGACTCTAGAGGATTCCAGGGTTATGAGCCTAACCATGAATCTCATCCTAAAGGTTTATTTAAAATAAAAACTATTTTTATATCACTACGTCAATGAAATAGAAATAAAATAAATATTTTGTCAATTTATTTTATTCATTTAACGTGTCTGGGACAGCATTCCATAGTCGAGCCGCATCGACCGATGTTATGTCACACCTAAGGTAAAGTCATTGTTCTAAATGCAATGGTGCCATTAGATTTCTGATTCGAACACACTATTTGATGTTATTCTACTTTTTTCAAAAAAAAATGTGCATTTGTGCTATATAATTTTTTACTATATTTCACACATTTATTTTTGGAACACCGGGCCTTGGAATTGCATGTCGCCTCAGCGCCTTGTCTCAAATTTAAACCATATATAATTTAAAAATAATACATGGAAAATCTGGGACATTACAATATTCATCAAAAAAATTATTTATATGGAACAATTAAATAATAAATTGATAATTATTTCTCAAATTTGTGATAAAGGTATTTTTTTTTTTTGATTTTTCAAATAGTGCATGTTCAGTTTATAATGATATTTTTTTTAAATTTAATGCACATTGAATAGAGAATGTTTATACACAAGATCTTCATTATTTGAGTAGAAGAAAAGTGAAATTTTTTTAAATATTTAAATAGAAGAATCATGGTTATGAAATAGAATATTGGGACATGTTAATGTTTATTCATTATCAAAATTATCTAAATGGAATATAGTTTCTAAGTTACCTCAACTTAAATTAATCAAAAATGAGTTATGTGTTGCATTCCAAATGAGAAAGAAACACGAGTCATCTTTTAAACTAATTAAATATGTTGCTAATTCTATACCCCTAAAATTAATTCATATGTATTTTTTTGGGCCGTCTAAAGTTTCTAACCTAAGAGGTAAATTTTGTGTTTATATATTAGTCGATGATTTCTCTAGATTTTCATGGGTTTTCATTCTAAATTTTCAGAGTGAATCCTAATCTATGTTTATACATTTTGAAGATTATTTCAAAAGGATAAATATTTCATAATTATTTCTTTAATAAGTGTCCATGGAAGAGAATTTGAAAACCATGAGTTCAATTCCTATTGTTCAAAACATGGTATCAAACATTATTTTTCTACCTTGTGGACACCTCAAGGAAATGGTGTTGTTGAGAAGAGAAAAATGACTTTGCAAGAAATTTAAAGACTAATGTTATGTGAATATAACATGCCTATTCTTTTTTAACCTAAAGTTATGAGTAAAAAATGTTATTTGATAAACATATTTCTAATTGGACATATTTTTAAGAAAACAACCTATGAGCTATAGAATAATAGAAATCTAAAGTTTGGATTATTTAAGGTATTTAGATGCCTGGTTTATATTATAAACACCAAGGATAATCTGGGTAAATTTTATCCCAAATATAATTAAAAAATATTCTTAGGATATTATACTATATAGAACACATAGATATTTTTCCATAAAAGGAAAAATATTGTTAAATAATCAACACATGTGAAATTTTATGAATGTTTTTAATTTGATCATGAAAAATTTTATGTTGATTAACTAAGTGATTATTTTTTAAAACACCATACATGAACCTCTATTTGATAATAAAAAAATGAATAATTGGAACATTATTTTCCAAAACCAAATCCTGAAAGGATGGATACTACTAGATAAGAAAGTGTTCCACCTGGAAAGCCTATAACCATAAAAAACCATCCCTTGGAAAAAATTATAGGAAACTTGGATGAAGGTATTAGGATTGTAATGAGAATAAAAATCCTTAAAGAGTTTCTACCTTTTATCTCATTTGGAACCTAATTCTATTGAAAAATTCTCCATAGATGAGAGTTGTATTGTGTATGTTCAAGAGTAATTAAACTAGTTTAATAGGAATAAGTTTTAGGAAATATCTTATAAACCATATGAATATAATGTTATAGGAAAAATGGGTTTTTATAAATATTTAGTATGATCATGGTTTGATCACTAATAATAAGTATATAATAGTATCTCAAGTTTTCAATTAGTAAGAAGGTATATATTAAAAGATTCTTTTTCACCTATAGTTATATTAGATGCCATTATGACTCTCTTAGCTTATAAATCACTATTGAATTTTAAATTATATCATATGGATGTAAAATCTACTTTTCTAAATTGTTTTATTATATAATAAGTCTATTTTTTACAACATCCTAGTTTTAAACATCCCTATTTACTATATTCATTCTTTAAAATTTCCAAAGAACTTAATGACTATAAAAATCACCTAGATTTTATATGATCATTTAAGTTCTTTTGTTTTATCAAATTTTTAGGTAAGAAATATCTTAGTTTGTTCATTAAAACATCATATTGAAATATTATTTTCAAATATATGTTGATGATGAGACCTTTGGTCCTATAAAAAAATAATTGTTTGATGAATTTTTAGAACTCATGCAAAAAAAATTTAATGAGCATGATGGGTGAGTTAAATTATTTTTTATGTTTTCATATTTATCAAAATGAACATGAGAATGTTCTAAATCAAAGCAACCACCTACTAGATGTACATAAAATATTTGGACTTGAAATTGGTAAAGTACACACAACTACTATGAGTTATAAGGAAATACTTGATTTGTATGTAGTTGGAAAACAAGTTGGCATTAAGATTTACAGAGGAATAATTATAAGATTATTATATTTATCTAATATTAGACTTGATATTATTTTTTCAGTATGTATTTGTGATAAATTTTAATAAAATCATAAGTAATCTCATTTAAAAGATGTCAAAACTAATTCTAAGGTATTTAAAAGGAACAGTTAAACGTTTCTTACTTTTTTCAAAAACATATGATTTTAATTTAACTTCATATTCAGATGCAACATTTTTTTATTGTATACCAGATAGAAATATTACCTTAGGAACCTGACATTTTCTAGGAAAGTCCTTGGTATCATGGCTTATTAAGAAAAAACACTCTATTCTACTATCCACTGCTGAAGAATAATATTTTTATAATAGTAATTATTGTGAACAATTATTGTGGATGAAACAAAACTTGATGGATTTTGGATTCAATTTTATTAAATTATAAATTAAATTTAATAATACTAATGTTATCAATATTTCTACGATTCCAAAAATTCTTTTGAAAATAAATCATATAGATTTTAGGAATCATTTTTGAGGGATCATGCTCAAAAAGGTGATATTACTCTGGAATTTATCTCTACTAAAATCAACTAGAAGATATTTTTATTAATACCATTTAATGTGAGTGTTTTGATTTTATCAAAATTTAATTGGGTTTGTTTTAATTTAAATGAATCTTAATATATTTTATGTTCTTCAATTTTAATTTTGGGTTTATTTTATATTGTTTTTTAATACTTCATAATGTTTTAATTGGATTATTTTATTATATATTCTTAAATTTTTTAAGCTTAAAAAATATATTTATTTTGTAATTTCTTTAAATTTATTTAATATATTTTTTGGAATCAACCCAAAAACCCATTCTGGTATATAAGTTGTTTGGGAATCAGTTTCATAGCCTAACTCTTATTTGATACTAAACTTATTCTCCATTTTCATGTGTATCATCTTCCCATAGATGAACTATCTCCCTGAACCTCAAAAATTTTGATCCTTGATTGACCTCTAAACAACCTTATCATCCCTGGGAAATTCAATTTTCATGGATATAGGAAGTTCATGTTCTTACAATAGATCCAAAGTTGATGCATCTCAAAGGGAACTCACTGTAAAATCCATCGATATATAATAGATATAGAAAACTGATATTTTGTTTGAAAATTTTAATTTAGTTTCAATTTTTGGAGTTTGTGTTTGATTAAAATAATATCTACTTTTTGTTTTAGTAAAAATTTGATGTGTTTATGAGTAATAAAAAGTTTTAGTTTATTCAAATAGAGGATATAGTTTCATAGAATATTAATTGAAAGAAAGTGATGGTTTCTTTTGTCCCAATGGATGATATATTAAATTTTCACTATAATGGGAGTTCAATTTTAGTCATACCTTGGTGGTTACATGTTTTTTTACCCATAAAAAGTTTTATAGTTTTTGTTTAGTACCTCTATTTTTGAAATGAAACTCATGAAATATTTTTTCAGTAGAGTAAAAGGTGTAGTGCAATTTCTTATAGACAATAATAGCTCAATGTGATAGTAAAATAGATAATGTTGTTTTTCAAGACATTTATTTTCTACATATTCTGATAAATAACATAAATGTGAATTTGGGAAGGTATATTATATGCTCCATGCATCATTGTTTCTTAGGAAAGGTCAAGTTCAACTATTATACTTATAGTTGGTTGATCTCCCTAGTTATGAAGAAGAAAGAAGTTGATTTTTTTGGGATAACTAGAGTTGAAAGGCTAAGAATGAAGTATTATGATTATGTATTAGTTTTTCATTTATATAGATTTAAATGGGTTTTATTTTTTAGTATTAAGAGTTAACATTTCTATGTGTTTATAAGTTCTTACAAATTGGTTAAAAAATAGAAAGATGTAAAATTTATTTCTTTAAGACGTGACCATAGAGAATAATTTAAAAATCATGAGTTCAATTTCTATTGTTCAAAACATGGCATCAAATATACTTTCTCTTCCCCTAGGACACCTCAAAAAAAGGTGTTGTTGATAGGAGAAATAGGAAATTGTAAAAACTTTAATAACAATTCTATGTGAATATAACCTTCTTAATCATTTTTTGGATGGATTTGTGAGTAAAACAAGTTACCTAATAAACAGAGTTCTAATTAGAACAATTTTGTAGAAAATACCCTATAATATATGGAATAATTGAAATCTAAAAGTTGTATGGGTATTTTGATGAAATGTTTATATTTTAAATACCAAGTATAATATTGGTCAATTAGATCTAAATAATGATGAAGGAATCTTCCAATGATATTTTACTACATCTAAGAAATATATAGTTTTAAATAAAAGGTAAATGATTGTTAAAGAATCAACTCATATGAAGTTTTATGAAATCCATACTTTTCATCATGAAATGATTCAAGTTAATTAACTAAGTGATTCTTTTTAAAACATGATAAATGAACCTCAAGTTGATAATAAAAGGGATGAATAATTGGAACTTGATTTTCCAGAACCAAATCCTGAAAGGATGGATACTAGTTCACTAGAAATTTTTGTTCCTAAACATCTTATAACCCTTAAGAACCATTCCATAAAAAATGTTATAGAAAACTTAGATAAATGTATTAGTACTATAAGGTGTGTGAGAATCATTTTAGAGTTTTATAAATTTTTATATTAGCTATAAACTAAGTCTATATAAGAATACTTAGTAGATGAGAGTTGGGTTATAGAAATGCAAGTGAAACTAAACCAATTCAAGAGGAATAGGGTTTTTCAATTATTTAATAAACCATCTAACTATCTTATTATAGGAAAAAAATGATTTTTTATCAATAAATAGGATTCCCATGGTGTTATCACTATGAATAAGTATAGATTAGTAGTTAAAGGTTACAATCAAGAAGAAGGTATAGGTTATCAAGAGACCATTGAGCCTTTATCTTTACTAGAATACATTAGGGTTCTATTTTATTTTTCATCACATATGAATTTTGAATTATATCATATGGATATAAAATACTATTTTCAAAATGGTTTTCTTATGGAGGAATCCTTTATTGAACAAACTCATGTCTTTCAACAGCCCCATTTTCCCAATTTAGTCTTTAAACTCCCCAATTCTCTCTATAAACATAAACAAGAACCTAGGGTTTGGTATGAATATTTATGTTATTTTAGGTTACAAAATTTTTTCATTTGGTAATGAATATCCAAAATTTTTTATGAAAACATTATCATCAGATATTTTTTTTCAAATATATGTTGATGACATGATATTTGGTTCTATAAATAAAAAAATTGTGTAGTGACATTTCAAAACTGGTGAAAAAATAATTTGAAATGACCATGATGGGTGAGTTGAATTATTTTCTAGGTTATAATATTTATTAAAAGGTTTATGGGAATGTACTAAATCGAATAAAGTACATACTAGAATTACTAAAAATATTTCGACTCGAAAGTCGTTGTGTTCATACAACTCCTATGAGTTATAATGAAAATATTGATTTGGATGAAGCTGGGAAACCAATTGAAAAAAATAATTACAGAGGAATAATTGGATGTTTAATGTATTTGACTTATAGTATAGTAGATATTATGTTTGTAGTGTGTATTTGTGCAAGATTTAATGAAAATCATAAGGAAATTCATTTAAAAGTTGTTAAGATAATTTTATGGTATTTAAATGGAACAATTTATCTTTCCTTACTTATTCCAAAAACATCTAGTTTTAATTTAACATCTTATTCAGATGTTGAATTTGGTTTTTGTAGACTATATAATAAGTGTACCTGAAGAAACTTCCATTTATTAGAGGAATCCACATTATTCTGGTCTAGTAAGAATTGAAACTATGTTTCACTGTCCACTATTCAAGAAAAATATATTTATTCTTGTAGTTTTTGTCTATAGGTATTGTGAATAAAACTCACCTTGATGGATTTTGGATTCAATTATAAAAACTTATCCATTAAATATGAAAACACTACTTCTATTAACATTTATAAGAATCATATAAATCATTTGAGAACAAATAATGTAGATTTAAGGCATCATTTCTTGAGGGATCATGCTAAAAAGGATGATATTACTCTTAAAATTTTCTATATTGAGAATTAGTAAAAAATATATTTTAATTAATCCCTCTGTGTGTGAACATTTTGATTTTACCAAAAGAGGATTAGGTTTTTCTAAATTTAAATCAATATTGATTTATTTTAGGTTCTATAATTTTAAATTTTGATTTATTTGTTAATATTGTTTTTAATTAATTATAAAAATTTAATTGGTTTATTTTATTATATTTTCTTAAAAGTTTCATGTTTATAAAATTTCGTTCTTTTATATTTTATTTTTTTATTATATATTTGTTGGAATAAACCCAAAACCCCATTTGGGTACATACATGTTTTGTAAATATGGTATGTTACCAAACTCTTATTTGGCACTCAACCCATTCTATATTCATATATGTATTGTCTTCCCAAAGTTGAACCATCTCCTGGAACCTCAAACCTTTCAATCCATGCTCGAAGTCCAACAAACTTTGTCAGCCATGGGAAAGTCATAGAATGAGGATGGAGAAATTTAAGGTTCTTATATGAAATCTAAAGGTGGTTCATATCAAAGGGTACTCACTGGAAAATCCATCGATACAGAATAGATAAAGAAAACTAATATGTTGTTGAAGAAATTAATTTAGTTTCAATGTTGGGAGTTTGTGTTCGGTGAAATGAATTTTGGTTTTATATTAGAGGAGTAATTTGTTGAGTTTATGAGTAATGTGAAGTTTCAGATTAATAAATAATAGGACTTAATTTCACCTATTATCAATACCAAGGAAGTGATGGTTTTTTCTATCCAAATGGTTTTGATGTTCTATTATCCCCTTGAGGGGGATTTCAATTTTAGTCAGACCATTGTGGATAACTGTTTTGCTGGCCCATCAGAACATTTCCATTATTTCTAAAACCCTTATTTTGAAAAGAAACCTATGAAATATTTTTCATCAAAGTGGAAGGTGTTGTACAAGTTTTTGAAGACTTGAATAGCTCTTAGATATGGTGAAATAGAGAAATTTCATTTTCAAAACATTTACAGGTTGTACATTATGATAAATTACATAAAATTGATCATTATATGGTATATGATGAACTTCATGCATCATTTCTCCATATTAATGGGTAATCTCAACAATTATATTTATAGAAGGTTGATATCCCTTGTTATAAAGAAGAAATAAGATGATCTTAATGAAGGAGATGTAGTCATGTGTTACAAGAGTAGTAGTCTGTCATCATTTTTTCAAAATATCTTTAATTACTTTTGAGTATTTTCTATAAATTACTTGAATCAGGTAGGATAGGAATATGTGGATCAGAGGGGGGCATTAAAAACATCAATACCTAGGGTTGCAGCATCTACTGAGATGGTGCATACTAGAGAAGTAGAGGAGTCTGTGCATTCCAGATCCAATCCTTAAGTGCCAGTCGTATGTCCTATTATAGTTAAGAAAGTTTAGGGGTCAGGAATGAGATTCTTAGAGAAAATTTGATGATGTTGGAGTTTTTCATCATCATGTTGAGGAACCATTTGTTAAGAAAACTATTGAAGTTCCTAATAAAAGGCCAGTTTAGACTACACTTGTAATTTTTGATCTCACAAAATGTATGGAGACGTGGTAGGAGCATTGAAAATTCTTATAGGATAACCTATTGGTAGAGAAATGGTTGATGATGTGGTTATGGGGTATATTGAGCATTCCCATACACCTCATGCACCATCACTGACTCCATTTTTTCATAGGGATTCTCCCTTAGTGAGTAAGATCTTAGATAGTTAATAGAATCCATCCTTTTCTTATGCAATAATAGAGGAGTTCGATAATCCAATACCAGATTATTATGATTTTATGGTGAAGCTTGTTTAATAAAAAGTTGATATTAGAGAACTCAAGGAGTCCTCAATTTATAAATCTATTTTTAATAAAATAATTTGGTCATTATATTCCTTGACAAAATTGATAAAGAATATTGAGTCTGATCTTCTAGTTCATCTTACTTCTAATTCTGAAGTAACTTCTAAGGAACATGAATGGATTAAATCACTGGTGAGGGAATTGGAGGATGTTTTTTCTACCAAGGATAATTTTAATGAGATTGCTACTATAGTTTCATCTCAAATAGATGTTTTTTAGAATATTATAATGGTGAATTCAGGTTTATCATAAGAAGTTATTAATGAGTTAAAGTCTTTTAGGGGTGATATGAAGGAATCATTACACACTATACAAAGTGTGGGGATAAGACAGATTGAATTTATCAAAAATTTCAGCATGATGCTACTACTCCCATAGAACCATCATTTGTTCCACAATTTTCAAAGTTGATTTGATCAAGTGTTGTCGAAATTAAATTATGTGTCCTCTTATATTCAAGTTCATTATTTTGATATGATTACACCTACTCTAATGCAATAATTGAATAAGGATATTATGTTTGAGTTCCAAGACACCAATGAAACTATAAGGACTCTTAATATTGGAGTTTACATGTGCATGAATGTCCATGTTGGTCATTTTAATGAATCACTCGGTATAATGGTAGAAGAAAACTTTAGATTATATAATGACAAGGGATATGGTTTCATGACCTATTTGATCAATCGCGAAAGCACTCAAATTACTTTCAAGAGGATAAAGGAGATCTATCATTCCATAATGAATCTGGATTCAGAATCTTTTGAGGGGGAGTCAATATTAGAATTAGAAGAATCTCTAGTAGTGTTAGTTCTAGTTAAAGGTAGGGAGCTGGTTGTCTATAGATCTCTAAGGTCTATTCCTCCAATTTAACTTGTTTCTCCTGCTTCTGTGGTGTCAAATTGAGTTGAACTCGAGCCTACTACATTGGAGCTCAAATTTCAGAATCTTCTATCTGTGTTGTGAAGGAGGTTGTGAAAAGTTTACTAGAGTAGGTCAAAATCATGGATAAGAAGCTATAATCAATTAATTGAAAAATTATAGGCATGAAGATTTTAGTGGATCATATTTTGAAGATTTATTTAGTGGAGATTCTATAAAATCTAATTACTTCTAACATTACTCTTCTTCTTATCCATCATGCTATAAGTGCTCATTTTATATTTTTATTAGGAAAAATTGAATCATTCAAAGGGATTCTAATATGTGGTTTTTCATCTGTTGATCAAATTCACAAGTAGGAATCTTTCATACTCCTTGAGTTTTACAAGTCATACATTATAAAAAGGATTTACATGGATGTTGAAACCTTGTATAATATAATAAGATAAAGGCCTCTTGGTATAGATCCTTCTAAAAAATATAGAGGATCTAGACTGTGAATTGATGTTTTTTATGATCCATCCTCCATGTATTAGAAATATAAATCAATGTTAGATGTCAATTTAGATATTAATCATTCTTAGGGATAACCCTCATCATCTAAACCTCTAAAGAAAGTTACTTTTTTCAGCTACTGACACCAATGATTTTATTATATTTCAATCTCATATTAAAAATATACTTATTGATTTTTTTCAACATCTATAAGTAAAATTTATTGATCAATATGATAGTGGATATATTTCAAAGGTTGGTAATCAGACAATGTTGTCACTAATGCATACTTCAACAACCTCTAAAACTGAACCTTCTTTCAAAATAATTCTATCCAAACCAACTCCCCAGTTCACACCCATTCATAAAACTGAATCATTTGATATATGTATTATATTTTTATTTTGGTTTTATTAAATGGATGTATATCTGTATGTGATGATAATAAATGAAATACTTCATTATTTATTTGTTGTGTTTCTCTTATTTATTTATTTCAGTTGATGTTATTCATTTACTATCTTTTTCATAACTATTGTTTTCATTTAATATGTTTAATCTCTTTATTTTTCAATTGAATTATATACCTTTTATTATTCATCATTTAGTTTTAGCACCATCATAAAATATTTTATTACTTTAAAAGTTCTACATTAAATTTGTTTTTCCTCTATTTACCTTAATTATTAATGACACAAAATGGGGAGAAGTTATATATGTTTTACACTAAGGATTAATCAAATGGGGGGAAATTTTGTCCAAATTAAGAGATGTTTTAAATTAAGGAGGTGAAGTAAAGGATAAACAATAAATTTAAAAATCAATATATAAATTTTATAGTATTTCCAAAAATCCTTTTAAAACTATTTACAATTTCATGTTTAATATCAAATATGTTTTGTGGTCATCAAAAAGGGAGGTGTTTTTAGACTATGAATGTAGTTCCAATATATCTCATTTTATTTATTTTTTAATGATCTCAAATACCCTTCATAATTTACTGATGATTTTTAAGTGTTTTCATCATGTTTTATCTTATTTTTACGTGTTTTCAGAAGCTTATTTCATTAATTATCCATTTTGGACAATTTGGATGAAATTTTAATAAGTTGGAAAAAATTTACTATGTGTGGTATTCAAATATGTGATGAAATGGCTATGTGAGTATTCAATTATGTATATCACCAACATGAAGGATTTTTCAATATATATCGGTTGTGTTATGAAATTGCCTATGTGGAAATCACCTATGACAATGAGATCGACTCGATGATCAATCAGCTACGTATTTCAATTAGTTACATGAATAGGTTGCATGGAGTAATTAGATATTTGAATACGATACATGTTCTAATCAGATACATCATTTCAAATGGCTATATTTTATTTGGTTGGGTGAGTAAAAATCCTATGTGGATTAATTTAACCAGGTGAAGAAAATTGTCTATATGATGAAAAATTTCTTCGTGAATAAGTCCTATATGAAATCAACTACATGGATTCAAATATGAAATTCATCAATATAGTGATCTATAATCAGGAAAATCATGTTGCAATCTAAATTTATTAATGTCGACGAACTTGAGTGAGATTTTAATGATTTTTAATATATTCAAATGTTTTATTACCTCTTTATAGTAAAAATTATTCTAAAAAGAGGAAAGTACTAAAAAAGGAAAAAAGTACAAGGATTATTTATTTATCTTTACTATTTATTATGTATTTCTAATAAAATGAAATATTTTTATCTTATATTTTATGGATCATGTGTTTTTCATATAATTTAGATGTTTTTCATGTATTTAAAAATATACCATGAGATCACATAAGAATGTAAGGGAGAAAGAGATATACATAAAAGAACTGTGTACCTGCTTGAATATTAAAAAACCTATATAAAATCTCTTCAACACTGCTCTATTATTCATGAAAAATAGTAAGAAGCTTCATGAGCTATAGTTGAGTGACATTGATCCACTTTTCTGTTATATTAGAAGACTCTCCTCAAGTTGATTTTTTTCTGATCATCTCCACTTATGTTTTATTTCTTTCTTCATTTGTATCTTACAACTGTGTGTAGTGACTGTAAACTCTTTATTTTATCATCTCTCTTTTTATAAAGGTTCTAAAAATAACATTAGGGGTGGTAGTAATATATCCTTGCGGTATATTGTTTTAATGCTCTAGTTCTTTGGTAGTAAGTGTTGACGTCTTTCTCTCCATTGTGAAGTCCATAGAAAAGGGACTGCCAATCCCTAGAAAAAGGATTGATCTATTAAAAATCACCATACTCATGGAAAAGAGTGTTAGAAGATTGGACTAGAGGACTTTTATTCCCCAAAAACCTATAATTATTTCTGGTAGTTTCCTTTCCTTCTATTTTTATTTTCTAATGCTGCTTTTGATAAGGAAATAACAATAAGTTTGGAAAATTTAAAAGAGGGTGGTTTTTTAACCAAAGAAAATTTCAAGAACTCAATTCACCCCATATTGATTCTTTTTCATACCGTTCATAAAAATAAGTTCAACTTAATTTCGGTTCATTGTGAATATTATCCATAGTAAATATTTTTAACCTTGATAAAAGAGGTAAATTGTGTTAAAATCATAGGTTAAAACATTAAAATCTATCTAGCACAGGTATTTATGTTTTTTTCTAAGTGGTTCTCAACCAAAGGTTTTCTTAAGAATATAAATAACGTAATTAATATAATTATATTAAATTTTTTAATTAAAACCTCAATTTTGTGAAATATATGTAATATTTTATTCAAATTAAAAACTATTTTTGGGTCTTTTACTTTTATTATTTTTTTAAAATTAAGGAAAAAGTACTGAACAACAAGACCAGAGTAGTAAAAGAGCAGAAGAACATAGAAAAAAGAGAAAACTATAGAGTCCAAAAGTGGTTTAAGGCTAGAAAATCACCTCTAATAAGATTCTTACCTTCAATAGAGAGAGAATGCATGTCTGAGGGAAGAAAAACATTGAGGCCCTACAAGCTCTCTCCATAAACTAGGGGGTTCCTAGGATCAATGAAATTGTGCTCTCTCCATGGAAGATATCATTCCCACACATCAAAACTACCATACACAAAAGAGAAGAAGATAGTTTTCAAACAATTCCCGATCTCCTTAGTAATATACCAATCCAAATACAGAACCAAACTCACATTGATGACCATATTCCAGAAGATGCATATAGAGGTTCTTTGAGAATCATCATGCATGAAACCGGGCATTCTTATCCTATGAGATAAAAGTCAGTGATTTTGGACCAACATTGTTATGGCTCCAACACTGCAATAAGAGAAACCTTTTTGGATCGAACCTCATTAACAACATAATCAGTTTTAACCAGGGATCCCATGTCGTTGGTATTCCAAATGAGAAAGGATAACATTAAGAAAGACTATGCTGAGTTTTTTCCCCCAGTAGCTTAACCTCTTTCCGTAAATGAGAGATTGAATTTGGTGCTTCGTATGAGATCCGGTCCTCACACCTATGAAGTCCTAAGGAGGAGACTAAGGAGGGGGTTGACAGAACCTCAGAACCGTGGGAGGTAGAAGATAGGCCAGATGAAAATTCAGTTGGGGCCTCCTAAAGGCCTCCATTAGAGATACCCTATGAGCCTTCTGGTGGCAGGTCAGAAGCTGGAAGAGGTAGGATAGGATTCTGGCTAGAGGCCCTGGCTGTAGTCGGAGATTTATAGGGAAGACACTCAAAGAGAGTACCCTCATCCTGAGAAGGATCATAAAAATATTAAGAGAGGTATCCCAACATGTATAAATATCATGTATCAACATTGAGAGTGGGAGGACTAGAAGGTAGTCCAAGGAGATCCATACCTTTAGCTAACTGTGAGAAATCAAAACAAGGCTAAAAAAGGATTCCACGGGTAGAACCACCTGGGTTCATAAAAGGTACTAAATCCTTGTAAGGGTTTTCACTAACATACTTAGGAAGAAAAAACGGGTTCCCCGGAGTCCCTATCAACCACATCAGCTGAAACATCCATAGAATCGGGCGAAGGACTGTCTGAGAAGACCAGAGGTAGCGCAGCCCGATCCTGACCAGATGTGGAGTCGAACGATGAGTATATGGGATGCTTTCATGGAAGAGTAATGCGCTTCCCAATATCCTTGATGTGATTCAACCTGTAGATGAGAAGAGAGTGTCCTTGATGATGGAAGAAAGAGCAGAACCTGGGCAGAGAGTGTTTTGGTTCATCCCACACATGGGTGTTTCCATTATTTTATATATGATGTATCTTGTAGATTTGAAGATATATATTTTTGGAAATTCATGATTCTTCTACTATGTATCTGCCAGCATGAGATTCAGGTAATATCTTATGATATCGTTTTGAGATATTTTCAGATTTTTTTTTCAATCATGATATATGGCATATGGGAGCCTATTAAAGGGGAAGCAGTGAATCAAGGAGGTGACAATTGGGTGGTGCACGATAGCCCAAGGAGAGAAGATACTTGGGTGATTGTTTTCTAGGGCGTGGGCAGCAGTGAGCAGCGTCAAATCAGGTTGTGAAACGAGGTGATGAAACGACGCTGCAAGTTCGATTTTGATCTCCGAAGGGTAACGTATTGTCACGGACTATTATCAGAGAGGCGACAGAGGCATATCAGGGTGTGGTTTTTTGCACAGGTTTTTATGCTGTATTTGTGATTCAAGTTTCGGGTTTAACTTGGATTTTTGTACTCTCTGATTCATAGTGAATTTTCTCAGAGTTTCCCAGTGATTTTTTAATCCTTTGAAAGGAGGGTTTTTTCATGTTAAAATTTTTGTCCACATTTCTTATTCTGCTGTTTGGTTTGGCGCTTCATTTATATTGGTGATTCTCACAATTTTTTGTTGTCACAACTGACATTATATTTGAAACCAATCTCTTTCTAACCCAACATCTAGTATCAGAGGAGGTTATCCGTGTTTTCTGGCTAATTAATATGGGGGATTCACGCCGTGGGATTTCTGATCACATTGAACTGTTCAACGGGAAAAATGATTTTACACTTTGGCAGCAAAGAGTGAAAAATATTTTGGTTTGTGAGAAGACAGCGAAGGTGTTGAAGAAAAAATCAAAGAATCTGGAGATGATGAGTGATGATGATTGGCAGGATATTTGAGAGTTGGCGACAAGCACGATTCAGATGTATTTGGGTGATAATACACTATGGGAAGTGATGAATCTGACAGATCCGGAGGAGATCTAGGTGAAGCTTGAAAGCAGGTATAAATCAAAATCCCTCCCAAATCGTTTATATTTGAAGAAACTGTTGTATCATTTGCGAATGACACCGAATGGAGATTTAGGTAACTATCTGGACAAGTTCACTAAACTTCTGATGGAGCTATCCTCGATGATGGTCAAGATTGATGATAAAGGTAACGTGGTACCTATTGAAATGGAAGAAGAAGACAAGGATTTTCTTATTTTGGGTTCGTTGTCTGATTCATATGACAATCTCGTCACCACACTATTGTTCGGGAAGTATAAACTGAAGTTGGATGATGTTATTTCATCATTGTTGATGAACGCGACTCGACAAAAGACCAATGATAGTGAATCTTCAGGTTATGGTGGTACTCTAGCTGTGGCAGATGGAGGTGGTAGCCAGAGAGGTCGGTCAAAGACAAGAAGAAAGGTCAAGTGCTACTTTTACAATAAGGAGGGTCATGTGTAGAGAAGCTGCTATGAATTCAAAAAGATTAATAAAGAACTGAAGGTGCACAAAACCTATTCTGAGGATACTGGTGTAAGTCTTGTTCAGGGTGATGGTGATTTACTTTCAATTGGAATTGATTGTCGCAGGTCATATTTGTACACCAAATGGGTTGTTGATTCAGCCGCATCATGCCATATTTCACCAAAGAAGGGAATATTTTCATCATATGAAGAAGGTTTCTTTGCTAGATTGAAGATGGGAAATGGAGATTCTGCTGATTTCATTGGTGTTGGTGATATTTTTATCATTACGAATGTAGGATGTACACTGACATTCAGAGATGTACGACATGTGCCAGGTATTCGCCATAATCTGTTATCTGCTAGTTCTCTTGATATTGATGGATTCATGAGTTCATTTGGCGGTGGAACATGGACTTTGCCCAGAGGATTTTTGGTTTATGTGCACGGAAAAATGGATGACATGCTTTACAGGACAGATGTAAAGGCATGCGGTGATGTGACGAATCCAGTTGCAAAGAGGACTTCGTCAGATTTTTGGCAGTGGTGATCATCCTGCATGACTCGAAGACCATCGACTATGTTAAAGACGGTTTGGAAGCCGAAGCTTGTCATGGCAAGTGTTTTAGATCATACACCAAATTATTTTTCTTCAGAGAGTTCCACTATTAAAGAAAGAATGGAAATCATAGAGCGAGGTGATACGCTGAGTGTTTTTGACTCCTCGAAGGATGTTGAGCAGAGGGAGCAAGTAATTCCTACAGGTGCTCTAGATTATGTGGTGATCACAGTTATGGGGAAGCCTAATATTGTTGATTATGGTATTAGAAGTGCAGACATAAGTATGAAGAAGACTTCGGCATTTGGATTTCTTTTTCAGGGGGAGATTTCAGTTTTCTGTCAGAGATGCAAAAGAGGGATGTCTTATTTTCTGCAAAGGATGGCGGTTGGTGAGATACCAACCAGTTTTCTTTCCAACTGAGTTTTTTGGATGCGATATCCTTCTTCAATGGTCTGAAGGGGGAGATTGTTGGGGTTCATCCCACACATGGGTGTTTCCATTATTTTAGATATGATATATCTTTTAGATTTGAAGATATATTTTTTTGGAAATTCATGATTCTTCCACTGTGTATCTGCCAGCATGAGATTCAAGTAATATCTCATGATATCTATATGAGATATTTTTAGATTTCCATTTCAATTAAGATATGTGGCATATGGGAGACTATTAAAGGGGAAGAAGTGAATCAAGGAGGTGACAATTGGGTGGTGCGCGACAACCCAAGGAGAGAAAATACCTGGGTGACTGTTTTCTAGGGCGTGGGCAGCAGCGAGCAGCGGCAAATCAGGTTGTGAAATGAGGTGCTGCAACGATGCTGCAAGTTCAATTTTGATCTCATAAGGGTGAAGTATTGTCACAGACTATTATTAGAGATGTGACGAAGGCATATCAGGGTGTTTTTTTTTCGCACAGGTTTTTATGCTGTATTTGCGATTAATGTTTTGGGTTTAACTTGGATTTTTGTACTCTCTAATTCATAGTGAATTTTCTCAGAGTTTCCCCATGGTTTTTTAATCTTTCGAAAGGAGGGTTTTTTAGGTAAAAATTTGTGTCCACATTTGTTATTCTGCTTTTTGGTTTGGCGCTTCATTTATATAGGTGATTCTCAAAAAAATTTGTTGTCGCAACTGAGTTTATATTTGAAACCAATCTGTTTCCGACCCAACATATAGGGGTAGACAACAGATTGGTACTAGTTGAAGGAGTACAAGATGTGAAGCATAATATAACCCAGAAGGTGGTAGGATTAATCCATGTACACACAGATTCGAGCAATGGAAGACTCCTCCAGAAGAAAAGTCCAATCATCCGCACACAGGAAGTGGAAGAGAGAATCGTTGATGGCCCCAAGTAAAGCATTGTTCAAGAAGGGAAGGGGAAAGACCAAAATAGAGACTCACACAGGATCTTGTGGAGAGTCCCTACCATGATGAAACTCTGTGTACCATCTCATTAGAGTGACCAACATAATCCCAAGACCCTTGAGAATTTTCACCAAGATTAAATGATATCCACCTATAAGCCAATAACATTACAGAATGTCTTTTGGTTCATGGATGAAACACTAGACGGAGCATCCCGAACCCATGAGCCGATAAAGCTATGAAAGGAGGAAAGTGTAAGGTGATCAGTGCCGAATATGGCCACCAACATCCATTGAAGTCCCTCTAAGGCTACAGTGAATAAATCAATGGAAAAAACCATAGACTAAATAGAACTATTCTCCAAATCAGGTGAAGCAACAAAGGGGACCTCTGAGAAGCAGGGGAGACACCGCAGCTGGGGCTTCCCAATAAGAGATTACTTGAAGGAAAGTCCTTTATGAGGAAGAAGTGAGCCATCCACCTTCGGAAGGGTAGATAGATAAGGAATGAGTGGTGAGGAACTAGTATCAAAGATATCCAAAGTAGGAGACACCACCTTCGAAAGCACAGATAAAGCTGGGATAACTGTCGAAAAATTCAAAACCACAGGAGGCATATGAGTCGCGTTTGACATAAAGGAGAGATCCATTCAGATCACCCAATTTATTTCATTCATAGTGGTATTTTGGGCCTTTTCATTTATAGGATTTGTTGGAAGATTCCATTTGGTTTTTGGATTAATCCAAAACTGTAAAAACTTATATTTTTAGTTATTTAACCAAAAAAACTATATAATACAATTTATTACCTTATTTCAAGGTAGAATAATATTTACACTTAATTTTGGTTTTTTCGTAAAAAAAATCATGTGTTTTATATTATAATATTAAATTTAATTTCTTACCCATAGAGAAATAAAATTTGATAAAATAGATTCATAATTTTGGAATTATCACATCTAAATTTTGTTGTAAGGACATTTTATTTTTTTCATATAATAAAGTTGTCATGATAAAAATTTAAATTATCAGAGTTAAGGTTAAAATGGGTTTATAGTTATTTAACTAGATGATAAGGATTAAAATGTATTTAATACTTTCCCAAATGTGATTGGTCAAGTTTATTTTGACATTATCAAATATTATCTTTGAATTTTTCATGTCTTGGTTCCACTTTCCATGATAGTATATATATTGTTTAATCTTTTAAGTAATTCCAATTGTTTTCTTTCCCTCCTATATAAATTGATACAACCTCTTCTCCCTTATCCACACATGATACACATTTTACATCAAACTAAACCTACAAAAATTCCTCTCCAATATCCTTATCCATGCTCTAGAGGTTGTTTTATTCCCAAAATACCAACCATAGGGTTCTTAAGAGTATATCTAAAGGATTTCTTTCAAAAAAAGAGGAAATCACCTTAACCGATCACTTTCGTATTAATTATTCTTTTACCCCATATAAATCTATGATATTTATCATAAAATAAAAACATAAATATGGTTAATATACTCAAATAATATTAGTATTATGAAACCCCCACTATCCACCTTATTTATATCATATAGAAAGCGTAAATATCACTCATACGTACGTACGGTTTACCATCTCATTGTAGTGGTGTAATTCGTTTTTCATCACCAATTTTCTTGGATGGTTATAATAATAGATTTAATAAATAAAAATGTTATATATGATTTAAAAATAATTCTGTATAGTTGAATTATTATTATCCTTTCATTCATTCCATCCATTGAAAAATGAAAACATCATTCATGCGCACATACGACCTATTGTCTCTATGAAAGGTGTAATTTGTTTGTTTATCTATAAATTATATGGATGATTATAAATATATATTAAATGAATATATATATATATATCATGATTAAAATTATGATGATCATGGATCCATGATTGTTATACAATTACCAAAACTAATTAAGTAACACATACGTTAAAAATTAACAAGTTATCACTCAAAACAGTGATTTTAGAAAATAATTGTTAATAAATGGGTTATATAATGTTATATATAAGTCATATATTATATTATATATTTAAATATGGTGATAGAAAAGATTTATAATAAGTCAATATTTATTATACAGAAGGTTAGGACACATACGAAGGAAGTCAGATCTGAGTTGAGGGTTTAGTTCAGAATCTCATCATTATTCAGGATTGTTTATGTTTAAGTATCTTTTAGGGGAATTAATTTATCATTATATATTAAAAAAAATTAGTTTATTTTTATATGGTTATTTCTATAAATTATCATTTTACATTTTATTTTCTTCTCTTTATGTACCCATGATAATGAAATATTTTTTTTATGGAAGGTCGACTTCTTTTCTACTCGGTCGGAAATCTTTTCCTTACATGTTCATGTTTTCCTTACAATATTTTAGATACTTTTTTTATTATCCAATTATCTATTAAATATATTTTTACCCATTTTTTTATTTTTACAAAATTATTTAAAATGGATATTTGAAAAGTTTTCCAAATGAGGTAGTTTTTACTTTTTACCAAACAATGTGAAAATAATATTTGTTTTAACTTACACGATAAGAATAGAATATTCCCTCACCTTGAACACTAAATGATTTTAAAATTATATTAAAAATATTCATTGATTGTTTTCAGTGAAACCATTTTTAATAATATTATAAAAAAATTTAGTTTTTTAAATTCATTTTCTATATGAAAAGAGTGTTCCTCAAGAATATTTTTAGTAACCATTTTATGGTATTTTTATTCATACAAAACAATAACAATTATTTTAATTATGATCCAAATGGGATATATTGTAATGATACCATCTTTATTATTTCATGAGATGGTTTAAGATCAGTTTTACTAATGATATTAATGTCATTCTATATGATAGTTCTTCATATATGTGATGTTTTTTTATTATAAAGGCATGTTGATTAAGTTGTATTATTTATTCATATGATTAATGCATTGGAATTATTAAGTAAAAGTTGAGGCCAAGAATTATATATCCCCTCAATGCATCATTTTTATCATGAGACACACTATATTGGTTATTTGGTTGAGGCCTTACCCATTTATGTAAGATGTCTTGGCACGGGGCCTTAAAGTCATTTTTATAAGGAATTGGCATGAGGGATTAATGGTAAGTTTATTATGTCCATCATTATTAATTCCATGATTATGAAATAAATTATTGATTTCTATGTAATAATTCAAGTAGTTATGATATCCATGGATATGTTTCAAGGTCATGTGATAATTTATATGGAATTATTTTATCATCATTTATTCATATTAAATTATCTATGCCTTATTTATTCCATATTATTTTCGGTTATATGAATACCCATACTAAGCATCTGAGCTCACCCATTTATTATGTTTCCTTTCCCATGGATTAGAAAAAGTTTATTATGATACATATTCAAGTATATTCTAGAGGTAATAATGATGTTCCAAAATAAAATACTATGTTATAGTTTATGTTTTCAAATGCAATGTCAGTTTTGAGTATATATATAATTTTACAAGATTATTAAACAATTCGATCCCTTGGGATATGATCACTTGTATCTATTACCAATATAATAATTTAAATACTGGATCAAGGAACCTAGAATAGAGGCATTTATAGTTGGTATGAAAGGATGTTTAGTATAAAACTTGGAAACTATATTTTGGAAAACATTTATAAGGGAACATTACCCTATGACTAAACATGAGGATAAGTTTATGTATTAGATAACATCCAAAAGTTTTGATAATGTGGATATTGTATGGTTTTTAAAGTAATGCATTTCTTACTAGATACTACAGGTGGAAATGGTTTTGGGATAAATGAATCTAGTGGTCATGACCACGACGAGAGTTGGTCAAGTATATCTCATCCATCATTCTAGTGCATGGTGATTTTTCCCTTATTGTGCACCTAGTTTGACACTCTCAGGGGATATTCGTGGGTTAATTCACATTTTCTTTATAAAAAATTATAAAATATTTTCAAATACTTATTATTTTAGAATATTACCAAACAAATCATGTTTAGGATTCTAGGATTAGTTATTAATAAATTTTCAATTTATGTTATGTGTTTCACTATTTTTAAAATTGTACATTATGATTCATAATGTTATGATCTAATCTAGAATATTACATTATTTAGAAATGAAACCTTATGGAAGTAATGGAAAAAATGTCATCACTCATAATCAATGTTGGGATTTCCCTGGTGATAAAGTTAACATGAATTGTGTTGGAGCTTAGTACATTATTACTGTACTAGGATAGTTGACTTAGGTTATGACCAATAACAATTCCCGTATGGAACAACCTGTTTCTTCATATTGTGAATCATTGATGTCAGACCGCTTTATATGGTTGAAAAAACCATCCTTCAATGAAACTAAAAATCCATTGATAGTATAATAGTGGATCAAGTATCTATAAAAGATATTTTTATATTTGATAAGTAATGAAAAGGAGAATGTTATTCTAGTAGTGTATTATTTTGAGGAATATATTGATCAATGTGGTCCTTGATTCATAATACAATGTAGGTGGGGGAGATATATATAATGGAATAGGCTATTTTTAAGGAGATATTCTTTGAAAAAAAACCTTTCCTCATGGGTAACGAGATGATATGGAAATAAAATTCCGAAATCTAATATATAAAGAATAGGGAAGTCTTAATGAGTATAAGAAATACATTACATGATTATAAATCTATGATATAGACTATGTATATAATATAGAAAGATATATTTTTGATTTCTTTTAAGGGATTAATCCAAGCCTCTAAAGGGTACTGGTCTCTCAATAATTTTCATCATATAACGATATGGTATCATGTTTCATCAGGATGAAGAAATAATTCTCTGTGTGATATATTTTGAAAGGAAATAAAGAGAAGATGAGGAAAATTGAGCACCAAAAAATGAGTTTGATTAAAATAAGGGATAGATTTAACTTCTCACATGGGATAAATGTTTAAAGAAACACTCTGGTGCTTAATTAAAGTGAATGGGTGTTTTCCTCAAATGTGGTGAGAAATGAAATTTGGCATGTGAATGAAATGGTATGAAAGATGCATCTAATGTTCAGTGTTTCAACTATAAAGAGATGGGTTATTATGAAAACTAATTCCTCTAATATCAAGGAAATATACTCAGAATAAGCTAAGGGATCATGTTCAAGCATATACAATTACTACAACTAATGTTTCAATCCATTAAGTTGTGATAATATATAAATTGATCATAAAATCATTCTTTATTTGATTCTAGATCTATAAACTCTTTTATATTTTTCATGGACATAAAGTCATCACATAAAACTATGAGAAAATAATTATCAACTAAGGAACCTAGTAAACATATAGTTATCGAGAATTTTCTGTTAAGATGAATAATTATTTTTTAGTTTTAAACATTATTTGTATACTTATGTTTTGAATTGAAATAATCCTCATTTTTAGGGACAGATTTAGTTTTCAGGATTTAGGAATTAGTATATGATGTAAAAAATAATATAGAAAAGGGACCTTGAAAAAAATTTAACTCTTTAAACTTTATTTCCACTGAATGGATGGACCTTTTACGCCTCACAAATTTATGTTTTTGAGGTCATTAACTTTATCATGATCATGTTCTCTACCACTCTCTATTATTCCTTAGACAATATTTTTATCCTCTATTTCTACATTTTAAATTCACTCCAATGTTATCCTTATACATGAACTCAAAATGTGATATTTCAGTTAACCTTTATGTATCCCGCTTCCCCTTCGTAAAAGAGGTTTTATTATTCCTGTTTATGTGTGGGTTTTCAACACAAGTATTTTAACATATTGAAATTTTTATTACTGAGATAAAATCAAAGGTGTGTAATTCATTTTTGGGGAGTAGAATGTTACATCCTAATATTTTAGAATATATTTCTTATTAAATAAATTTTATTTCATTGATAGTTTTAATTACATGAAACATCATGTTAAAGCGAATCGTGATGCACAATTAAACTATTATTATTTAAATATTATAGTTATAAATGTAATGAACCAACCCAGGAAAACCTGAACCATCTCCCAAGATGGCCTACCACATGGCCCAAACCGTGTTAACGATCACCATGGGCTGGCGAAAAGGATCAAGAATAACCAATAACCTCATTGGAATGGTTTCGCCTACGGTAACCAGTATGACCCATCCATAGAATGGGATGGCCACACTAATAACATCAAATTCGACCAAATAATATATAAATTTCTGATTATGAATAAAAGGAAAGTATATATGATAAGAAAAAATGTACATCATAAACCAAACATTCCATGAAATCAAATATATACATGGTATCTCAATTCAACGCCCCAAATTCAAAAAAATGGGAGAAATGTGAAATAAGGCCTATACATACATCCCCATGGGTACAAAATACCCAAATGACTCCACATGATCCAACTACATGATACCATATCTCCTCTACAAAACTTTGGATGATGATAATCAAGAAGAGACACCAAGGTACATGGTGCCCTTTCCTATACTTGTATCCTGGAAAATGAAATCACCATACACCCAAAGTAAAATATAGGGTCTGAATCACATATCATAATATGATACCATCATGAATCTATTTAAGGTTTTTACCCATGAAAACCAATAAATTAATTTGAAATAAAATTTTAAAATTAAACCACATTCAAGAGATTTCACTTTCAAATAAAGATTTTTTATTCCCTTTGGTTTTTCGTCTCAAATAAATCATTTTTTTCCAAAACATTTCTCAACATATCTCAATTTAACAATAAAGGCATAATATTCTTAATATATCTAACTAATAAAGGGAATGCATAACATCATCATCATATATTCATTTAAATGGAAATGGGAATACTGTAACACCCTATAATTCTAAAAGAATAAAATTTTATTTTATATCATATGTGAAATAAAAAAACAAGCTTAAATAACCTAGTAAATACATTTCTATAATTTTAATCTCCTTGAAATCTTGTGAAACATGCAACCCTGAGCCGAGATGAACTATAATATAGTATATCATTATAACCTAGTAGCTAAATTTGCCAGTATTAAAAGTAATAACTAAATTATGAAAATTATATGGATCAAAAATGTAAAACTAAATTAATTGGATATCTATTTATTATAAATAAAATAAGAATAATTTTAATGAAAAATAAATGTTTTCTGAAAACTGTATTTTTTTAAATGGCAGTTTAGTCGCGCTTTACGCACATAATTTGAAATTAATATTTAATAATTCAAGATAAATTAATTGATAAAATGAACTTAATTTTTTAAATAATAATATCATAATTATATTAGGGTTAGTTTTTGGTAATTTACAAAAAATTCTACATTTTTGATGAATAGTGAAAATATCGATTTTCATTAGAAACAACATTTTTATTTAAATAATATACAAGGTAAAACAATATTTTAAATTGGTTATAAAGTAAAATTAGTTAAATTTTATTAAAATCTAACTATTTTAGGCCATTTTAATCAATTTAGTATTGAATTTTGGATATAAAAACCTTCTATACTTATGAGATTTTTCTCTTCGAAAACTCTCTTTTTCGTCACGTCTACGAGTATAATTTTAAATTGGAATATGACACTTATTTGAATTAAAATTTAAAAAATTGATTATATATTTTAAATCATAATAATTTATATTATATAATAATAAAAACATATTTTTTAACCATTTTCAATAGTAAAAGTAGTAAAAATTAATTATTAGGGTTAATGTAAAAATTGATTTATCGGGGGTTAAACTAAAAAGATAAGGGTTAAAATAGAATAAAAACTTTTACAAAACCAATTTTATGAGAATATTTAGAAATAATCACATATAATGTCTTATAATGGACTATTTTTCAGGATTTTGAAATTATAAAAATGTGGTTGTAATTGAATTTTTTTAAACATTCCACGTGTGTCCTCTCCCCCACAAATAAATGGCCACCTGCTATCCTACCCTATTAATACATCCAAAACAATTTGTATTGTAAAATACCTACCCAAATAACTTTTTTACTCCCATACCAAAAATCTAGATCAATGTTTTTTATCATAAAGACATCTTATGAATTTTTTTGGTGTTATCCAAAATAAGTTCCCCAAAGAAGAGGTAACATTCTTAAACGAGCATTTTCATTTTATTTAATCTTCCACATCCCTAAAATATTATTTATTTATTATAATATAATAATAATATTATATAAAATATAATAATATTTTATTATGTTAATTTAATAGAATATATACATCACTTCTTCCATCAAATGGGAAATGAAACCATCGATCGTGTGTATGACAGACTACGACCTTGTAAACTAATGCAATTCATTTTCCATCACCCCCTTTCATAGATGGATATAATGATGTATTTAACATTTTAATTTTATATTTATGATATTATTATACTAATATAATTATAATATCACATATAACTTATTACTTTACAAGCTGTTAAAAATATGATAACGTTGCACATATGTATTGTGGAATGCCACCTCACAAAGCCATGTGGTTTGTTTTTCACATACGATTTACATGGAAAGTAATAAGGATAAATTTAATGAATATATTTGATATATATGATATGATATTTATTCTTTAATATTTATGTTTCACCCACTTCCTTATAATCTTCCTCATTAATGGAATGATCTTGTCTCTCATTCAGATGTGTGGTCTACCATCTCCACGAAGCGATTCAATTTATTTTCCATGTCCATTCTTCTTTAATGATTCTAAAAATATATATATTAAGACAAAATTATTTTTATAACCTTGATATAATTATGGATAATATTTTTCTATATCTTATACCCAAGAACCATAACATTGACGACAAAACACGCATGAGGAAACAAGGCAATTAATACTCAAAATATTGAAAATAATGAAATATTATTAACTAATGGGTGATAATATCTTATAAGAGGATCATATATGATATTATAAATTTTAGTATAGTTATTTTATAATTTAATAACAATATTAAAACCATTATATATGAGGTTAAATAACATTAAACTAAATGGAATTTTAAGGTAAGCGAATTTATCTCAATTTCCCTTCATTAAGACATATTTTGCTGTTATGCACATAATTAATTTATATGGTGTAAATACTTACCATTTTATATGTAATATACAAAATCCTTAATAATTAATGTTATTTTAGGTTTCAAATTAATTTATTTTATCCAAATTTATTTGAGTTGAAAATTACCAAGTGGTAAGGGAGTTCGTCAAAATTTCTCTTTATTTAGGCATATTATAATTTTTTGCACCTTATTTATTTTATATTTTTGTATACACTAAACCATTTTCATGTAATATCTTGAATAATTCATAATTTATGGTATTTAAAGTGTTAATATAAATTATTTCATCTAAGGATATTTTACACGAAATTTTCCAAGTGGTAAAGGATTTCATAACTTAATTTCTTTTCATTGGGTTATATTACTTATTCATTGTATTTTACATTATAAAGTTGTGTGTGTAAATAATTTTTAATATATTATATTTTACCTACAACTATTTTATATGTATTTATATTTGATAAACAAAATTTATTCATTTATTATTTTTCACTTCAACGTTATGATCTTGGTAAGGGTTTATTTCACAATCTCATTTTAATCAAGATTATTTATACTTGAATTTACATTAAAGGAAATTATTTTATTATTAGTGTAACATCCCAGGTAATTAAAGAATAAATAATTTTCATATTTATTAATATTTACGAATTAAATATTAATTCTATTTTAAAGGGGTTGCTATGTTCGATAGCGTACCCGACACACAACGATGAGTTTCTTTGAAACTTACGTTGCACACTAGTAATAAAATAATATTATTTTAAATGTTAGTTAACATGTAGCCGTTGTATTGGCGGGAATGGATAGAAATAACTAAAATATGATTATATATGTTTTTAAGTGTTTTTATATTTATCCAATAAAAGATAAAGGCTTAAAATATTGAAGGAATTCAATTTTAGGCATTTATACCCTAATTTTCATTAAGGGTTCACTTATCACCCTTTAATGGTGAACCGTCATTAAATATAGTTTTGATCACTCTTATAATTTATTTTGGATCAAATATAACTCTTCTTTAGAATCGGGACATCAAAATTTACTTTGTGTAATTTTTTGGAACCTTTCTGATAAAGTTCATTTTTTTTATGAATAGTGTAAAATGTTGCATTTTAATTCAAAACCACTTTTTAATCTAATTTATTTATATGATTAGATTATGTTTTGAATTGGTTTTAAAGTGAAATTATAAAATATTTTTACCAGTTAATCCAATGGTGGTCATTGGAATCAATTTCGATTTGAAATCAGACTTAAACTAGTGTCAATCTTTTGATACTTATTGTTTTGTAAAAACACGCTATTTGTCATGACAGCGGGAATTAATTATTAAATTAATTAATGTGACTTATATGATTTGAATTTTGTAAAATGGACTTCATTTTTGAATTCGGAATATCAAATATAGCTTAGGGTGAATTTTTGGTAATTTTCTGAAAAACTTCAATTTTTGATGAATAGTGAAACCACTAAGTGGTAATCAAGCAAACTGATTTTTCAGTTAAATGAAAGTTTACCACTAATGTGTATTGAATTTTGAAAATCCGACATACATGGTTGTCATTAAGAAGTAAAATGTGGTTCAATGAGATTATAATAATTTTTTTTGGTGAATAGTAACTTATTAAGTTCTTAATCGCGATTAGTGGTAATTAGGGTAGTTTAATGTATAAATAATGCTTTAATAATATAAAATGACTTAGACACATGTCCCAACCTCATTGGTTGTGTCATGGCCGACCAAGACAAGCCATGGCCAAACTTGGGGACCCCATGTATCCACTTTTGTTGGGAAATGACATAAATTACTTTTTATTAAATGTTAATGTGAAAATGACACAAACATAATATGTTTTGCGAAAACAATTTTTAAGTGGGGTTATACAAGCCCAAATTTTGATTATAAATAGTCATTGGAAAGCTAAAAAGATTTCCTATATCATAGTATTTTTTTTATAATTTTTAGACATTAAATAAATTAAATTATTTACGACATAATAATGATGCAGTGATGACATCATTATTTAACGATTAAAATAAAATGGAAAGATAATGTAAAATCTAAAACCTACACATGGCCAAAACCAATTGGATGAGTGGATTTCGATGCCTTATCACCTTATCCACGAATTCCATCAATGTGGGACCTTTTAAAACCGAAACACATTTTCAAATAATGTAATGTTTCTTTACTTTCCAAAAGTGCCCCTCCTCTCCCCTTATAAAAGGCCCCCACCTCTACCTCATTTCACACACTCTTCAAGCCATTGGCTCGGCCAACCCCTGCCCATTTGCTCTCTCCACATTCCTCTCCTCATCCTAGAGGATTCCCTTTGGGCAGAATCCTTTAAAAAGAAGCCTTTAGGCTCAACTCAAAAGGAGTTACACTTTTTAAGGTAATTCATTCTCTCATGTTCATTTGTTTTATTTTGCTTCTCCAACACCCTAAACTCTTTTTATTTACTTCTTTTGTAACAACACCAGTATCTTCAATATACTAGGATGTTGTTATAAGATTTATTTGAGCTACACTCTCACACAACTACATCAAATGGTTAAAGAACATACGGTTTCCGTGGATGGCGAAATTCTGCCTCCCGAAACGATGATTGTTCAATACTCATTTAACACCTTCAAAGGTGGCCATTATGATGTCACTATTTTTATATATGATATGTAATATGTTTATGTTTTACTTATGCTTCTGTATTTTTCATTTGTGTCTTACCTTTATGGCTTCCATTATGGGTATACGCGATATCTTCACTTAAGGAAGTGCGGACTACCGCCCCCTCAAAGTGATGTGATTCGTTAATGCCATATGTGGGACGTGTAAAGGATGGATTTAAAGTTATTATATATGATGTTATACTGGAATTATAATATACCTATATATATCATTATCATTTATTTCCATTAAAGTATGAGATAGAAATGAAAGTAGCGTTCATGCGTACGTACGGACTACCGTCTCCATGAACGGTGCATTTCATTTCTTATCCCCAAATGTAATGTACTATTAAAAGTACATGTATATAATGGATATATAAAATTAATGATATATCTAAATGATGAATATAATTCTGGAATTAAAATATACATAAGTCTCATTTAGTTTTAATTCCGTTAATATGACAAAGAAATGAAAGTAGCGTTCATGCGTACGTACGGCTTACCGTCTCCATGAACGGTGCATTTCATTTCTTACCTCTAAATGATTATGTAATATTTTAAATACATGTATGTACTGGATATATATGAAATATATTATATCTACATCATGAATACCATTCTGGATATAATGAAACATTGACCAAATTAACAACATGTAAGTGTAAGAAGTCTATTTTTGACTTAAGAACCAAATACCGACAAAATGAACATTATTAACTTAAATGATTTCATGATGTTCATAACATGGTATAAAAGAAATAATGAACTTGGAAAAGATTCATAATCAAGTAGAGATTAACTAAAGTTTATTATTCAGGAGTTTAAAGAACGGTCGGGTCAAGTCAGATACGAGGTATGGGAACTTCTTAACCCAATTTCCATTCTTTGGGTTAATCTCCTACTTTCAAATTATGTCATTATATTATTATGTCGTATCTTGTATTTGTACTTTATTTATATGTACTTATAGTGAATACACATAATGTATCTATTTTATTTTAAAAATTATCTTTGTATGGGACTTCGTCTCAATCTCCTTTCGTTGAGGCATATTTTATTTTATACACAACTTTCTTTTATACGGTGTATAAACCCCTTTGACTTTTACGTTTACTCAAAAGGAATCTTTTTTATACGAAGCGTTTACTAAACGACAAAAGGGAATGTTTTTGTCGTACGTATACGGCGACAACGACTTCTCCGCCGTCGTAACCGTTATTTGAGTTTTGGCTTCCTCTACAAGCCATACTTTTTTTTTAAAAGAAAAATAAATACCATGTTTTACTTTGGTATTGAAAATGGTTTTCATAATGTTTTTATTATATCAATGTGTTGTATTGATATCTCGTGATTGAAATGTGGAAATGTTATGTTTCCTTTATGCATGTTTTATGTGATATGATTATGTTATGGTTCTTGGGCATTATTATGAAGACGGGTGGTTCCGTGATAAACTAAGGGCGGGTGAGCCCGTTATAGCTCTCCAATGCATTGGGTAACGCGAAGGAGTGAAACGTTAAGGTTTCTCCGAAGAGATTTTAGGGAATATACTGTGATGGGTATTCCAAACGTAACCAAGAGGGTTACCCCCTACGTAAGAATGTTATGAATGCCTCAAGTTACCTTTACGTATTATGATTTATATGATTTATTCATGTTTTTATGAGGTTTGTTAAAGTGCCTATGTTTTATGGGTAAAGTATGATTTCATTCTTATGTATATATGAACTCATGTTTCCTTTCCATGTTTTTATAACCCATACTGAGTTTTTATGCTCATCCCAAGTTTTTGAAATGTTTTTCACAGGTCAAGGGAAAGGTACATGATAAGATGATAGAGTCAAGGATGTGTCAAGAAATAATCCATGTTTTATTTTAAATGTGTTTCCATTGATGGGAATGAAGAATACTATCTTTATGTAACCTCTTTGTTTATATGTGGAATGTAATGCAAGTTTTATGATCTAATTCTCTAAAACTCTAAACCCTAAAAGATCCTCAACGTGTAATCTTGTAATAACTCAAGATTAAGTAAGGTTTAAGGCTGGGGCCTTATAGTTGGTATCAGAGGTCGGTTTAGACAACTTTAGGAGTTAGAAAAGTGTTAAATTATAATATGATTGAAATGATATAGCATTTACGGATTACCATGTTGCTTCGCCTAAGATATTTCCATGTTCAGAATGGTTTTCCGTAGGGGAAACAAAGCAGCTATGTTGGGACGACATCAGGAGGAAGACAACCTTCCAAATCAGCAACCTGAGATGGTTGGAATCGGAACTGAACAGTTTGTTGCAGTGATGGCACAGTTGACTCAGGCTATAAATGGTGGTGGTATCCATGCACGAGATCAGCCAGATCAACCGCATAGGAACATGTCAATGGTGGAACATTTCATGAGGCAACATCCCCCATCATTCAGAGGATCATCTGACCCTGTGCTAGCTGAAGGGTGGATTAAAGCACTGGAGAAGATTTTTGATGTCATGGGGTGTTCAGACAATCAAAAGGTTAGTCTTGCTATTTACCGTTTGGAGGGTGAAGCAGATCAGTGGTGGTCTATGGTTAAAAATATCAGGGACGCCGATGAGATTGATGCTCTTGACTGGGATGAATTCAAAGGTATGTTTCTTGAGAAGTATTTTCCTAAGGCTGTTCGACTTAGGATGGAAAAGCAATTCTTGGAATTGAGGCAAGAGGAAGAATCAGTGGCTGCCTATGAAGAAAGGTTCACTCGATTGGCAAGGTATGCTCCAAATTTTATCCGGGACCTTGATAGTAAAATCAATCGTTTTTACTCAGGATTAAAGCCAAAGTATCGAAGGGCATTAGCTTCTCGTGAGTTTAAAAGTTATGAAAAGCTTGTTCGATGTGCTGAGAAGGTGGAAATGGAGTTTGCCGATGACCAAGTGTTCTATAACAACCAGCAGAAGAAGAGACCGAGGTGGCAGGAGAAAGGTAAGAATTCTTCAAAGAAGTCTGATGGTAAGAGAACTAAGTTTCCAGTTTGTGATAAATGTGGCAAAAGGCATGCTGGGGAATGTCTTCTGAATTCTGGAAAGTGCTACCGATGTGGTAAGATGGGACATAAGGCTCATGATTGCACTGAAAAGGATCAAGGTGAAGGTAAGAACAAGTTTGATTTACAGTTAGTGAAATGTTATAAGTGCAATGAGATGGGACACTATGCAAACGAGTGTCCGACAAGGAGCTTGAGTGATGGGAAGCAGTTAGACTACAAGCAGAAAGGGGTGGTGAAATCCTTTGCAACTACTTCAGCAGGCGTCGGGCCATCAAATGAAGTTGTATCAGCTCTAGGGAGCTCAGTTTTTTTCAAAGATTGACTTGAGATCGGGGTACCATCAGCTGAATGTAAAGGAGGCAGATGTTCCGAAGATTGTGTTCCGTACTAGATATGTCCAATATGAATTTGTAGTTATGCCTTTGGGGTTAACCAATGCACCTGCTGTATTCATGGACCTTATGAATAAAATTTTCCATGAGTTCTTGGATAAGTTTGTGTTTGTGTTTTGAGGTTTGGGAAGAGGTTATGTGTGCCTTGTGATTAACAGTTGAAGAATGAGTTGTTATGTGAGGCTCATAGTTCCCCGTTTTCAGTTCATCCGGGCAGTACTAAGATGTATAGAGATCTGCGGGAGTATTACTGGTGGGATGGAATGAAAAGAGATATTGCTGATTTTACTGTGAAGTGTTTGACTTGTCAGCAGGTTAAAGCAGAGCGGCAGTTACCGAAAGGGATGCTTCAGCCTTTACCAGTGCCAGAGTGGAAATGGGAGAATATATCCATGGACTTTGTTGTTGGATTACCGAAGACATCTCGAGGTAATAATGCAATCTGGGTTATTGTTGATCGCTTGACCAAGTCTGCTCATTTCCTTGTTATACGAGATAATTTCTCTCTTGATCAACTTTCCCGTTTGTATCTTAAAGAGATAGTCAGGTTACATGGAGTTCCTCTCTCCATTGTATCGGATCGTGATCCCAGGTTTACTTCTATCTTTTGGAAAGGCCTTCAGAAGTCGTTGGGTACTGAATTAAATTTTAGTACAGCTTTTCATCCTCAATCAGATGGGAAGTCGGAACGAACAATTCAGACATTGGAGGATATGCTACGAGCTTGTTCTATGGATTATCAGGGAAGTTGGGACCAACATCTTTCTTTGGTTGAGTTTTCATATAATAACAGTTTTCATTCTAGTATAGAGATGGCACCATTTCAGGCATTATATGGGAAGCGATGTCGAACTCTAGCTTTCTGGGATGAAGTGGGTGAAAGGAAGTTGATGGGACCAGAATTGGTAGAAGAGATGGCAGAAAAAGTTCAGCTGATTCAGAAGCACATGAGAACAGCTCAGAGCAGGCAGAAGAGTTATGCGGATAACCGGAGGAAGGATCTATCTTTCGAGGTAGGTGATCATGTTTTTCTCAAGGTTTCTCCTTGGAAAAGTGTGATGAGATTTGGTAAGAAAGGAAAGTTGAGTCCAAGGTTCATTGGACCATACGAAATTCTGGAAAGAGTTGGATCAGTTGCATACCGAGTGGCTTTACCTCCGAGTATCTCTCAGGTACACAATGTTTCTCATGTTTCGATGTTGAGAAAGTATATGCCAGATCCATCTCATGTTTTGAGTCCAGAGGTAGTTCAGCTGGAAGAGAACCTATCTTATGAGGAACAACCGGTCCAGATTCTTGACCACAGGGAGCAAGTGTTACGGAATAAGGTGGTTCATCAGGTAAAGGTTTTGTGGAAAAACCACATGATTAAAGAGGCAACATGGGAATCTGAAAATGCAATGAGGGATAAGTACCCCAACTTATTTTGATAAGTGAATAAAATTGCGAGGACGCAATTCCCAAAAGGGGGGAAGGATGTAACATCCCAGGTAATTAAAGAATAAATAATTTTCATATTTATTAATATTTACGAATTAAATATTAATTCTATTTTAAAGGGGTTGCTATGTTCGATAGCGTACCCGACACACAACGATGAGTTTCTTTGAAACTTACGTTGCACACTAGTAATAAAATAATATTATTTTAAATGTTAGTTAACATGTAGCCGTTGTATTGGCGGGAATGGATAGAAATAACTAAAATATGATTATATATGTTTTTAAGTGTTTTTATATTTATCCAATAAAAGATAAAGGCTTAAAATATTGAAGGAATTCAATTTTAGGCATTTATACCCTAATTTTCATTAAGGGTTCACTTATCACCCTTTAATGGTGAACCGTCATTAAATATAGTTTTGATCACTCTTATAATTTATTTTGGATCAAATATAACTCTTCTTTAGAATCGGGACATCAAAATTTACTTTGTGTAATTTTTTGGAACCTTTCTGATAAAGTTCATTTTTTTTATGAATAGTGTAAAATGTTGCATTTTAATTCAAAACCACTTTTTAATCTAATTTATTTATATGATTAGATTATGTTTTGAATTGGTTTTAAAGTGAAATTATAAAATATTTTTACCAGTTAATCCAATGGTGGTCATTGGAATCAATTTCGATTTGAAATCGGACTTAAACTAGTGTCAATCTTTTGATACTTATTGTTTTGTAAAAACACGCTATTTGTCATGACAGCGGGAATTAATTATTAAATTAATTAATGTGACTTATATGATTTGAATTTTGTAAAATGGACTTCATTTTTGAATTCGGAATATCAAATATAGCTTAGGGTGAATTTTTGGTAATTTTCTGAAAAACTTCAATTTTTGATGAATAGTGAAACCACTAAGTGGTAATCAAGCAAACTGATTTTTCAGTTAAATGAAAGTTTACCACTAATGTGTATTGAATTTTGAAAATCCGACATACATGGTTGTCATTAAGAAGTAAAATGTGGTTCAATGAGATTATAATAATTTTTTTTGGTGAATAGTAACTTATTAAGTTCTTAATCGCGATTAGTGGTAATTAGGGTAGTTTAATGTATAAATAATGCTTTAATAATATAAAATGACTTAGACACATGTCCCAACCTCATTGGTTGTGTCATGGCCGACCAAGACAAGCCATGGCCAAACTTGGGGACCCCATGTATCCACTTTTGTTGGGAAATGACATAAATTACTTTTTATTAAATGTTAAAGTGAAAATGACACAAACATAATATGTTTTGCGAAAACAATTTTTAAGTGGGGTTATACAAGCCCAAATTTTGATTATAAATAGTCATTGGAAAGCTAAAAAGATTTCCTATATCATAGTATTTTTTTTATAATTTTTAGACATTAAATAAATTAAATTATTTACGACATAATAATGATGCAGTGATGACATCATTATTTAACGATTAAAATAAAATGGAAAGATAATGTAAAATATAAAACCTACACATGGCCAAAACCAATTGGATGAGTGGATTTCGATGCCTTATCACCTTATCCACGAATTCCATCAATGTGGGACCTTTTAAAACCGAAACACATTTTCAAATAATGTAATGTTTCTTTACTTTCCAAAAGTGCCCCTCCTCTCCCCTTATAAAAGGCCCCCACCTCTACCTCATTTCACACACTCTTCAAGCCATTGGCTCGGCCAACCCCTGCCCATTTGCTCTCTCCACATTCCTCTCCTCATCCTAGAGGATTCCCTTTGGGCAGAATCCTTTCAAAAGAAGCCTTTAGGCTCAACTCAAAAGGAGTTACACTTTTTAAGGTAATTCATTCTCTCATGTTCATTTGTTTTATTTTGCTTCTCCAACCCCCTAAACTCTTTTTATTTACTTCTTTTGTAACAACACCAGTATCTTCAATATACTAGGATGTTGTTATAAGATTTATTTGAGCTACACTCTCACACAACTACATCAAATGGTTAAAGAACATACGGTTTCCGTGGATGGCGAAATTCTGCCTCCCGAAACGATGATTGTTCAATACTCATTTAACACCTTCAAAGGTGGCCATTATGATGTCACTATTTTTATATATGATATGTAATATGTTTATGTTTTACTTATGCTTCTGTATTTTTCATTTGTGTCTTACCTTTATGGCTTCCATTATGGGTATACGCGATATCTTCACTTAAGGAAGTGCGGACTACCGCCCCCTCAAAGTGATGTGATTCGTTAATGCCATATGTGGGACGTGTAAAGGATGGATTTAAAGTTATTATATATGATGTTATACTGGAATTATAATATACCTATATATATCATTATCATTTATTTCCATTAAAGTATGAGATAGAAATGAAAGTAGCGTTCATGCGTACGTACGGACTACCGTCTCCATGAACGGTGCATTTCATTTCTTATCCCCAAATGTAATGTACTATTAAAAGTACATGTATATAATGGATATATAAAATTAATGATATATCTAAATGATGAATATAATTCTGGAATTAAAATATACATAAGTCTCATTTAGTTTTAATTCCGTTAATATGACAAAGAAATGAAAGTAGCGTTCATGCGTACGTACGGCTTACCGTCTCCATGAACGGTGCATTTCATTTCTTACCTCTAAATGATTATGTAATATTTTAAATACATGTATGTACTGGATATATATGAAATATATGATATCTACATCATGAATACCATTCTGGATATAATGAAACATTGACCAAATTAACAACATGTAAGTGTAAGAAGTCTATTTTTGACTTAAGAACCAAATACCGACAAAATGAACATTATTAACTTAAATGATTTCATGATGTTCATAACATGGTATAAAAGAAATAATGAACTTGGAAAAGATTCATAATCAAGTAGAGATTAACTAAAGTTTATTATTCAGGAGTTTAAAGAACGGTCGGGTCAAGTCAGATACGAGGTATGGGAACTTCTTAACCCAATTTCCATTCTTTGGGTTAATCTCCTACTTTCAAATTATGTCATTATATTATTATGTCGTATCTTGTATTTGTACTTTATTTATATGTACTTATAGTGAATACACATAATGTATCTATTTTATTTTAAAAATTATCTTTGTATGGGACTTCGTCTCAATCTCCTTTCGTTGAGGCATATTTTATTTTATACACAACTTTCTTTTATACGGTGTATAAACCCCTTTGACTTTTACGTTTACTCAAAAGGAATCTTTTTTATACGAAGCGTTTACTAAACGACAAAAGGGAATGTTTTTGTCGTACGTATACGGCGACAACGACTTCTCCGCCGTAGTAACCGTTATTTGAGTTTTGGCTTCCTCTACAAGCCATACTTTTTTTTTTAAAAGAAAAATAAATACCATGTTTTACTTTGGTATTGAAAATGGTTTTCATAATGTTTTTATTATATCAATGTGTTGTATTGATATCTCGTGATTGAAATGTGGAAATGTTATGTTTCCTTTATGCATGTTTTATGTGATATGATTATGTTATGGTTCTTGGGCATTATTATGAAGACGGGTGGTTCCGTGATAAACTAAGGGCGGGTGAGCCCGTTATAGCTCTCCAATGCATTGGGTAACGCGAAGGAGTGAAACGTTAAGGTTTCTCCGAAGAGATTTTAGGGAATATACTGTGATGGGTATTCCAAACGTAACCAAGAGGGTTACCCCCTACGTAAGAATGTTATGAATGCCTCAAGTTACCTTTACGTATTATGATTTATATGATTTATTCATGTTTTTATGAGGTTTGTTAAAGTGCCTATGTTTTATGGGTAAAGTATGATTTCATTCTTATGTATATATGAACTCATGTTTCCTTCCCATGTTTTTATAACCCATACTGAGTTTTTATGCTCATCCCAAGTTTTTGAAATGTTTTTCACAGGTCAAGGGAAAGGTACATGATAAGATGATAGAGTCAAGGATGTGTCAAGAAATAATCCATGTTTTATTTTAAATGTGTTTCCATTGATGGGAATGAAGAATACTATCTTTATGTAACCTCTTTGTTTATATGTGGAATGTAATGCAAGTTTTATGATCTAATTCTCTAAAACTCTAAACCCGAAAAGATCCTCAACGTGTAATCTTGTAATAACTCAAGATTAAGTAAGGTTTAAGGCTGGGGCCTTATAATTAGATAATAAACCAATTTAATTTTTTTATCCTCCATTTATTCATTATTTTTTCACTTAATAGTTCCATTTTCTCACTCTTTGGTGCTTAAATATTTTTAGATCATTTTTTAAGAAAATCTGACTCAATTTCACTCTTTTGTCAAAAATCCAATTTCTTCTAGAACAATGTTTTCAAAAAATATTTTTAACATTCTATAAATGATTTATTAAATACATTTTTACCCATGTTTTACATTTTAGAAAAATAAAATTAATGGAATCTTCATGTGATTTTCCAAACAATGCTTACTTAGATTTTACTCAAAAAGTGAATGGAATATTTGTTTTAACATGTACGATATGTATAGAATTTATTATTTTCATGAACACTAACTATTTTAAAGAATTCCTTTATATTTTTCAAATTTTATTTTCAAATAAATTTATTTTCAAACTATTTTTTTAACTTTTAGTTTTAAAATTTCATTTTCAAAATGAAAATGATATTTTCCTCAATAATTTTTTAAAGATATTTTTATAGTATTTATATTAATTAATAACAATAACCCATTATTTTACTTATAATACAGTGAGGATATGTTGTATCAATTCCATACATATTATTTATATGTATATTTTATGATCATTTTGACCAGGTAAAGTATCAATATTCACTTTCAAGAATCATTTTTGTAGTCATCAACATTCAATTGAAATATTCACTTTTTTGTGATCATTGGAAAAAATATTTCTCCGAAATATCCATATTGTTTTTCATGGATATTTTTATTTTTTAAACGATATATAATTTCTATATAAGGTGTTTTACATTGAAATTTATTTTATTAATAAGGGAAATATTGATAAATCCATATCCTTTACTCAATAAGAATATTTTATGATAAGGAATATTGTTCATGAAATAAATAAATTATTTAATATACGAGGAATGATTTGGACATGAAGTGTCATGACCCAAACAAGCACTTCATTTATTTATGGATCTCATTCATAACAATAAATTTTTACTATTTTTTATAATAAAATAACATAGAATGATTTTTTATTTCATGAGAACATCATACATCATTCATAAATTTGGACTAGTGAAACAATTAACAACAATAAGACATTAAAATTAAAGAATAATGAATTAACTTTAATAAACTCCTTAGGATTAATATTCCCCAAGAAGATCACCCCTTCCATTAAGATCATAAAATGGAAAATAAATATTAAAAGAAAAATAGACGTATGAAATATGTTAATAACCTTTATAATAGATGTAGTGAGTAATGATGAGAATACGATACTCTATATGGTAATATGATTATTGGTATTTATGTTTTTCAACTAATATATTTGATTAACATTGTGATCTGTAGTCATAAATAAGTTGGTCATTACTATTTTTCATTACATAGATACATTCAAATGAAATTCAGGATTATTTAGGGATATAATTAGTTTCAAAGTCAATAAACCACATTCTATTTAAAATATTGGAAGTATTAAATAAAATTTTTATTCTATCAATTACCTTTTAAGAATAGTTTTTCTTAATAAAATTGAGATATATTTTGATAAATTGATTTTTTGGACATAAATTGTAATTTCCAAAAAAGATAAAAATACATATAATAAACAATAATATTATGAATAATAACTATTTTAATGAAATATTATGATAAAACACTCCTATTTAAATATAAAAAAAATTCAAGTGTCAAAACTTTTACTATGCATTTTCAATCCACTATTATTTTTAATAAATAATGATTTTTATATTTAAAAGTTATAATTATAATATTTTGAGAATTATTCTGATAAAATGAATATAATTTTTGAAATCAGAATGCTGAAATTAAGCTGAGTTAAATTTATGATAATTTTCTAAAATATTTTAATTTTTCATGAATTGTAAAAATATAGTTTGAGTTTTCTGGTATGTTTAATGACATCATACTTATGTCATGATAATGAAAAAACTAATTAATCGTAGTCCACAAATTAAAATATTTTATTTTATTAATATCATGTATTTTAATATATTTTAATCAACTTCCAAATATATAATTTACTTTCAAAACTCTAAAATAGAAAAATTAAATTGAAAAATGTTATTTTGTGAAAACATTAATTTTCCTTACCAAAATAACTAATATAAAATTATGTTATACTTTTTTGGATTAAAATAATATAAAATTTGTCCCAAATTTCCAATATTATGGTAAAATACCACTGTAAATCTCATGGTTTTTCATTTACCACTACCTAGGTGTCCATGGCCTTTGTTTAGAAATTAATAAACAAATCCTCCACTTTTGCAATAAATAACAACTAATTTATCCATTTGCATTCACTGAAAATTATTCTTACATGATTATTTGAAAATTTTACCTCCCAAGGAGTCCTCCAAAGGTGTCCTCAATCTCTCGACGTCCTAATCATCATGCTTTTGGAGTTACATTTCAAGGTAAGGGGAATCTCTTGTTATCTTTTCCATTCAAGTTTTCTATTTATGTGGTATGTATTTCAAATTTCCAAACTAAGTTCTTCTATAAAATTTATTTTTTCCATTTACTATAATAAGATTATTTTTTTAATTGGATACCCTTTTCCCCTCTCTTTTTACACTTTTCTAAAACAATGTTTTATACCTGTCATGCTATCGATTTTATTTCTCCAAATTCCTTTCTACACCTCAAGAAATTCCTTTTTATTTTATTTATGTGAATACCCAGACCTATTTTTTTCCAATGGTATTCACCAAGATGAAAAATTTATTTATTTTATTCTATTATTTACATATATAAAACCCTCATTCCCATTATTTGGGTTATAAATGTCATAAATATCTTATCCTTAATAACTTATTAAAACATCATGATTTTTATATGAATCCTATTTATTTTATGCTATATTGGTTATTTATGAAATGTTTTATTATGATCTATGTGGATAAAATTAATTAATACATATTTAGGGTTCTCGCTGATAGCACTCTAATTTATTGGGTATGTAATTTAATCTATAGAGATAATATGTTTTATGATACCTTTTTAATTTTTATGACACCTCAGTGAAAACCCTTGGTGATATTCTTTTTAATGTCTCATTTAAATGATGTATCCACATTTAAATGGTGTGATTCTTGTTATTATTAATATTATATTTCTCTTTATCATTAATTTATGATATTCCTCAATTTCATATTGATATTTCTCAAGATCACATGTAAACTATTTCCCTTTCTTCCTCTTACTAGGACTTATGCTCACCCTTTCATTTGGTGTATTTCCCCAGGTTATGAGATGCATTAAATGTAATAGTATGAACTTATGATGAATCCTTTAAAGTGGATTAAAATAATGTTTTTTGGTTTCTTGTATTATGTAGCTAACTTATAAGATACTAAACCTAAATGATCTTCCTAATTTCTACATGTGTATTATGATACTAAACCTAAAATATCTTCCTAATTTCTAAATGTGTATTATGTAATGAAAAGTTATGTAATAAAAATGGGATGTTATATGATGGTATAGGTGGGGCTTAGTTACATACATTCCCTCGATGCATCGGTATTAACATGAGATGAATCAGTCAGCTAGACTATGTTAAATGAGTTTTTTAGTGCATACCTAACAATAAGTTTTAAAATGCCTCAGAAAGGTATTGATAGTAGAGGTATCATGGTGGTTAATATCATGAATTTTAATAATTAAGAATTTCCTTCATCAAGATTTTATTTATTATTATTGATTATATTTTTGTCAATGATATTATCTCTAGATGATTTTCATTCTCAGTTTATTGATTAAATGTAAATTATATTCAGTTATTTATCTTTCCATATTGTTTATTCCTTATCCAATTATGATAGACATGTTATTGATTAAATGGAATTTTTTTTAGTTATTTACCTTTCTATATTCATTATGGTAGTCAATTTATTTAAATTTCATGTCTATTTCAATGTTTATTATATTTATTGATCCATGATATCTAATTTTGTACTTAACCCTAACTAATAATTTGAGATCACCCTTATTTCGTTTCATTTCAAAGATATAGTGACTCAAGTTTTGGCCCTATCAGACTTTTGAATATTTCTATAAATAATTAAAGATATAGGCACGAAGACAGCGTGTGATTTCGAGGCCCGGTGTGCCCCGAATAAATTTTATAAAAATATTAATCATTTTTAAACTATGCACATGGAGGGGGTGTGAAATCTCCTAAACGGTAGCTCAGAATGGGAATCTGAGTGCATAGTTGCGTCCGAAATGTGCCGCTTACCCTAGGCGAGGTGTAAACTTTGCGGGCGCAGGCCTGCGGTGGAATGCGCCGCCAGGGAAATTTTCATAAATAAGTGGAAAAGTCCATTTACGAGCATCTGCTCAAATAACTTCTGAACGGAGTCTCGGATCGCAAATCCGAGTCCTCCGTTGCATTCGAAATGGTTAGTTTACCCTAGGGGCAACCTAATTTCCTCCTCGTAGGGAGGTATGGTCGGGGGCATTGATTTAAATGATGGTTTTCAAATAAATAAAAACAAAAACCTATCTCTCCCCCCCATCTGCCTCCGACGGGCAACAGAATGACACCCCCTCCACCGTTCGTTTCATCGTCAAATCGAGCTACAATCGTCTATTTTCTGCGCCGATTGTCAGCAGATCGAGCTTCAGGGCGTCATCGGCGTCATTCTGCACCCGAAGCTTCGGCATTTCGCCAGTGAGGTAGGCAGTTTGAGTTTTAATCCCCGGATCCTATTTTTTCTGTGAATTGCTTCGTTTTGTTGTCTTAGTAGGGAATATCACATCCCAGGGTCGCGCTAGTACCTTCGGATCGCAAAACGGACTGCCGGGGTGCCCCCTGAGGTCTGCGGAAGGTCCGCTGGTGGGGCACCGACGCTGGTAGAGCGCGGCAGCCCGCGGTGGAGCGCGTCGACCGGCCGCCCCAGGCGGCAGAGCGCCGACGTAGCCGATTTAGGCCGGTCTGGCCCCTTTTTCTTACATGAGGGTTTTAAACCCCTGTTTCCTACAATCCGGGAGTCCGAATCGTGTGCTGAATGTAGCGACGTGACCCTAAGGATGATGAAAACCCTCCAGTGTGGTTTCAAGGGTTTAAAGGTTTGGGATTGTGGCCCGGGAGTTAGAAATGTCGTATAAAATAATAATGTTTTATTATTTTATGACTTCGGGCCATTGTTACTTTTCCCGGAGCATCTGAATGACATGACTTCAGTGGCGTTGATACCATGATGGTACGATGTAATTTTTGAGATGGTTTCCAGGAGTTGGGAATGAGAATGGGGTGTAGGCCCCACGAGGCCGGGTTTTGGCGTTTGCGTAGAAACACAACTTTTGCACCGGGAGTCCGATTTTTCATGATGAATAGTTGATCTTGTGTGTTTTTTCAAGAGGATCGCAATGGTGTGATCCGGTCGACAGGAATCAGGATCATAGAGTCGGCCCCACCTGGGATAGCTTCAGTGAATAGTTCATTTTTCACCGGGTGTCCATTTCAGATGAACGAGTAATCGATTACGTGTGTTTTTTCAAGGGGATCGTTGTGGTATGATCCACCTGATGAGTTTCTGGATCGTTACATGGACCCTGCACAGGCAGGCTACGGTGAATAGTGCCTTTTCCACCGGTTGTCTGTTTCGGGAGAGTAAACAGCCTATCCTACGTGTTTTTCTGCATGTATCGCGATGGTGGCCTCGGTATCGTCCTTGGTGCTACGCAAGGTGGTGTTGTTGCGGGTCGCTCGGGTTAGCGATGTTTGGACCAACATCGGTTGAGGGTACTCCCTTGGTTCGTTCCTACGAGGGTTCACACAACATCACAACCCTAGTATAGGCTTGTGATCCTCTCGACGGGATGTTTAATCTGTTAGAGTTGTGGCATCCCTCTGGTGGGCCTGGAGCGGGATCCTCTAGCATCATTTCCCTAGATTGGGTTCTTGGTATCGTTGTGACCGCTTATCCTCAGGCGGTCATCCCTTATCTAACAGGTTAACCCCGTAGGGTTTGTGGCATCATCGGGAATATGACCCCCTACACAGTGGGTCGTACTCAGTAGGGTTGTGGCATCATTGGGTATACAATCCCCTACTCAGCATGAGAATTGTGGTAGGGTTGCGGTATCGTTGACTAAACGATCCCCTAATCAGCGTGTGGTTTCAGGGGGGTTGCAATATCATTGGTTATATGATCCCCTACTCAGCGTGTGGTTTTAGTAGGGTTGTGGTATCGTTGGTTATACGATCCCAAACTAAGTGTGTGCTTTCATTATGGTTGCGACATCATCGGTTCGATCCCCTACATTGTGATTTATACCAGATAGGATTTCGGTATCATCGTGACCAACTTTACGCAGACGACGATCCTCTATTTGAGTGACGGGTTCCTGTCGAATGCCAGATCGGTTTGTGGTATCCCCCAGGGGACCCTGGGAGTGATCCTCTATCTTTGAGATCTTCATATACTGGTGTGGGTTCAGGTATCCCCTAGAGGACCCTAGGAGCGATCCCCTATCCGAGGAGTTTGTTGTTCTTGCTGTTTCAGTGTTGTTTTCCTCATTGATGCTATCCGACGAGCGGGATCTCTTGGGTGAGTGTCTGAGATGTTTGTATGAAACCCGATGGAGTGTATCTATAAAAATAGTGTCATTTGGGATGACAGTGATCATGGAGGGTGCTCTCCTGGTTGTGGACAGTTGTTGGTGATGAGGTCGGCACCTCAGGTGGCTTGTTGCATGAGCTGAGTATATCTGGATTTCTCAAGGTGTATGTATGGGCATACACTTTAGCTGAGATTACTAGTCGGATTTAGCTGAGGATGGTCATGAGATGGAGTTCCTCTCTAATCTGGGTTCTCTCTGGCTGGGATGAGTGGACTGTTGGCTTTCATTTTCTCTCTTTTGTTTTGGATTTTTGGGATGCCTACTGAGTATGTTTATACTCACCCTTCACGAGCTTTGCCCGCACATGTTTGTGTCTTGTGCAGACCATAGGCCTTTCGACGGATTCCTAGGAGAACCCGAAGCAGTCGGAGAATAGTGAGCAGGATTGACCGCGGTGTTTACTGGAGCTGTGCTGAGGAGCTTACCAGTGGGTGTTTGGGTAGTGTTTCCCATCCTTCTAAGCAGGTTGGAAAACGTTGCGGTTTTATTTTGTTGGACCCTATTTTTCCCTTTGTACTTCTGTTGTACTCTAGTTTTGGGATAGTTGTATGCATGCACATACTTTTCAGTTTTATATATCTCTGTATTGTTGCATGGAGGTGTTTGTGGGTGCGTGTGTACAGGTACCTTGGTCTAATGCCTCCCATGTGTGTGATAGCCTACTCGGCGCTGGACACCAGCCCCTTTCCTATTGGAGGCGGGTTTGGGGAGTCACGGCTCGAGCCCTGTTGGGTCGGGTCGTGACACTAGCAATCTATGAAGTGTACTAAGAATGATACTAGGATATTGTAAAGACCCCAACCCTAGTAGCCTGGAGTTGGTGTCTTACTTTATTACATTGGTACTATAAACAACTATTCCCATCTTAAATGACCGAATAGTTTAGTTTCTTTGGAAAACCAGATAAAAAGACAATTATTAAATTACAACATAAAAGTAAAAAAACATAAAAACTACAATGGGAACACCAATAAAATCTTAGATTACCCATACAAGTTATTCATCATTTAATTCTTCACATCCTTGGGAAAATAAAACATAAGAAATAGGTGAGGTCAGATGCATAGTAAGGGTAATAAATCCAGTGTAAGCTATCATAAATAAATATAAAAAATAATAAAAGGTGAATAAATAAAAAAACATTCCATTAAAAAACAAACTTGAGCATAATATGGTTGGAATAAAAGTAGATAAAACAATTCCATAAATAATCCCATGAGAAAAAACATAACCATGGATATCCTACTAATTGAATAAACACATGGAATATATATTACTAGTATCATAATGAGGGAATTAATAATCTCATACATCATAAACATACCGTCAATTATTCGTCCAAGAAACCATACATAAATGGGTAAAAAATCACCCTAACTATCTCATGAGACCTACCAATGCATCAATGGGAAATAACAGGCCACACTCAACACTTACTATGTCCAATTCATTCCTTATATGTAAAATAATATATTTGAAAAAAATTATTTAAATAAAATCATCTCATACCACTTTTAAATATTTTAAGCATAATGATAGATGAAAATACTCTAATAAAATCGTTGATACATTCTTGAGAGAAATTCCATTTTACTTTGGAAAGAATAGTTATTTTGGAAAATCATTTTTATTTTTCATAAAATCAGATTTTAAACATAAATATAGTAGAATAGAAAATATTAGGATAATGAAATTATGTTTTAGGAATAAATTTTTCCCAACTGAAGTGAAACCATGTACAAATTTTTTTTATAAACATTAGAAATAAACCACTTTAGTGCGGTTTAATGGAAAATATTAAAGATTCATTAAAATAGAAAAGTGATAAAATATTTTAATAAAACCATAAAATAACTATGATATTTTTCATGATCAACGGTTTTAATTTATAAAAATACTGGTGGACTAAAATAGACTTGGGAGTGTACTTGTAAATGGGTATGAAATAAGAAAATTCCCTTAAATCGGGTTACTTATTAGGGATAATTGAAAAGGGAACCTTGTAAAACATTTATTTCCCCATAAAAGAAATATTAAATGATATTGACACATGATTTTGGAGAATATAAAAATAACTTATTATAATTATATAAAAATAATTAAAAATTATATCATGGTTAAGAGAGAGAAATTGTAACCCGAAAGAAAAATAGTGGTTTGGGGAGAATCCCTTACCAATTTATAACAGTCAAGTTGTGTTCCCCAAAGAATTATTTATCATAATATAAAATATTTAATACCATAAAGATAAATATATTCAATATATGATACACAAATGGTCATTATACATACACCAGATTAAAGAAATAGGGGTGAATAAGGCATTTCTCATAGAAATAAAAGTGAGATGAGAAACCCCTTACAAGGATCATATCATTATAGTGAAGGAAAAATAAATGAATTAATTATATTTGAAAAATATAAATATAAAAAATAAAATTTTATATAAAATATAAAACAATAATAGGTGATTTTAAATATATTCTTTTCATAACATAACCAATGACATATATGTTTAACTCAATAAATGGAAATTGAGTTAATAAATCCCTTACCTTATTTATTAAAGTGTTACAAAATTGTACTTCAATTCATGGATGATGAAATTAGATTTATTAATAATTTAATTCAGAACCTATAAAATATTTAATTTATTTATTATAATTTTACTAAGTTTATTTTGTAACGACCCAAACTTTCAATAATGAAAATTCCTCTTGATCTAATTAAATGTCCCTTTATGTAAAATTTTTATATAAAAAGTCAACTTCTTTGGTTTTATATTTTTGGATTTTATAATATTGTTATGAATTGTGGTCGTTGCTAATATAGTCATTGAAAAGTGATCACATGATTAGTATAAATATAGGGATTTAACAAATCCAATTTACTCAGACAAAGGAAGCGATGGCCTCATCCAGTAGACATGCCCCAAACGAAGCCCATTTGTCAGAGCTCGGAAAGGAGGATTCATATTTGGGCTTCACTCTTAACCAAGCCCAAGTTGAGCTTGAATATGTTAAGCTTGAGCGGGATCGCCTATGAGAGAAGTGGAAGTTGATAGAGATTACCATCCGATCAATTTTATCCGAGCCACCCCAAGAGTCTGTCACCATCGCACACCTTACTCTTCAGTCTTATGTAGGTGTTATAAGGGGTTATGTAACAAGACCTTAGCACTATGGTTATGTAAATTATTTTTGTATATAATAAAAAATATACTTTCATTTTATTATTGTTGCATTGTAAATAGTTTTTAAAGCATAAATAGTATTCTTAGTTAACGTTCAACATAGAAATAAATTTTTATGAATTAATGGATTTTTGAATTAAATAATATTTTAATAAAATACTATTATTATTATTAAATTAATTTTTATTAAATATAAATGATCTTATAATTTTATGAATGCAATTGTAATTTTTATTAAGGGTTGAAAGCCATTTTTTGTCAAAACCCATGAATTGTCGATAAATTTCAGTTTTTATTTTCAAAGTGAAAATTAACATATTTAAAAAATTATTTAGATAAAATGAATAATATTTCTGGAATTAGGATGTCAAAATTATCCAATGGTGAATTTTTCAAAATTTCATGAGATAATCAATTTTTTGGGTAAAAATTAAATACCGTTTAAATATATAATGTGTTTTATGACATAATAATGACCCAATAGTGATGTAATAAAATACTATAAACATTATTTTCGGACAATATATGTTTTACAATTAAAATAATTTTATTTTGTATTTGTTTAATTTTTTTAAAAAGCTTTAGTGGAACTTTCAAGACTTATTAAACATTTTGTCTTTTAAATTGTTTTCCTTGGGAGTGTGACACAACTCCACATAATCAACCCCATTATTTTAAGATGTTCGGACTTTGAAATTGTAAAATATAGTTTTCCACTTCCATTTTCTAAAAACCATGGGCAAAAATCATGGTCTGTTTTGTGGTTTGGATTTTTTTAATGTGAGGTGTCCCAAACCTAAATAATAAAGAATTCCCTCACCTTTACTATATAAACCCACCCAATCTCTCACTTCCTCCTCACTCAAATCCTTTTTAGTTCATCCAAAATCTCCCTTATTCTCTTTTATAATCTTCCCAAGGTGCCCCAAGCTCCCAAGAAGCCTCTCTCAATCCTCTCTCAAGCCTTCGGAAGCATACTTCCATGTAAGGGTTTTTCTTCCTTTCTCATTTTTGTCCAATATTCTCTAAATTCTTATGAAGTTTTAATTTCAATCATAAATGTTGGGGTATGGTTTATAACCTCCCCCATATAGAACTATTTATGTTTTAATGATGGGATATCCCTTTCTCTCTCATTAAACACCTCTCATGTACACCGGTTACTATGCTGAAATTCTGAAAAGAATTTCTCTCTCCTCATTTACATTTATGAAATTCTTTTGTATCAAGAATATAAATTCCATTACAATTGTTGGGATATGTATCTATATGACCCTATTACTGTCCATTTCATGTACTTATTATGGGAAACCCATTTCTCTCTCATCATCCATTTTTATGAATTCTTACATCACGCCTTTACACTCCCAAAATTGCACCGATTTTCCAAGCCAATGTCATTATGTAGTGAATACCATGCCCATTTCTCTATCAATGATATCCACCTTTATGAACATTTACTTATTGATTATAAAGTTTAATGTATTAATTCCACATTCCATTATCATGGAATAAATGATGATGTTTTATGAATCCATGTTATATGATCCATGTGGCACATTTATGCATGAAATGAAATGTTTAATAATGGTGTTCCATTATAGCACTCCAATGCATTGGGTAAAGTGTAGTATCATGATACACCATGTGCAATGGGTGTTTAGTCATGATAATTAAAGTGAAATTAGGTTTTACTTGTGCTCTATGTGCAATGAGGGTTTACTGATGCTCCATGTGTAATGAGCCTTGGCTCATGCTAATTCCATTTTAAGTGTTGTTACCACATTTCCTTATTATGATTATCATGATTCATCATGCCTTTATGTTTATGCTTCTCTTGTTCTCTATTGATATTCCTATTATCTAATATGTATTGTATTCCTCATGTTATTATATTATTATTCCCTTACGGGGATTTATAGCTCACCCTTTTCTTTTGCATGTCCTCAGGTTATCCCATGCAATGCTAAGTACAGGGGAATGTAGTGGTCATGTAAAGGTTGTTTTCAATAAAGATATTGTTTTTCATTTTCTAAGTTGTTATGTAGTGATCCTATAAACCAAAGACACTAGACCACTCAATATTCTATGTTGTATCAAATGATTTTTATGTAATAAATTATGTTTAATTATGTAGTAAAAAGATCAGTGTTGTCATAGTTGGTATCAGAGGATTGGTTTAGTAATTTTTGTGATTAGGATTAGAGAACCCTAGTAAATCCATAAAGACAGGACTATGTATAATAAAAACATCCCTATGTTTTGGTGAGTATTTATTTTGTAGTTAATCAAGAAAATACATCCCTGTCTGGATACGAGTAGGTGGAGGCATCTCTGGACCAGATGTATCCTAGGGGTAAAACCCAAAAAAACCTCTTTGAGCTCGACTCGAATGGGAAATGGTGTATGAAAATGGGTCGTGGTGCACTCTTGGTTACGAAAGTCCTAGGGGATATGATTTGGTAAATTCATAGGCTTAGTATGAACCATTATTAATAGACTGAAAAATTCCCTAAGAATATATGTTAGAAAGTAGATCATGGATAACATAGACTGAATACAATAGATTCATATGTGAGGGAAATAAAATTTATTTATAAGTCATCAGTTTTTTCCTTGTATTACCCTTTATGTGTTACCCATAACTTTCCTTTTATTCCATCTAATGGATGGTAATAGGAGGACCTGGGCTAACAACCGATGTGAAGATCAATGTTATCACTATATTAATGAGATTCCCAATCCAATGGGATCGAGAATCGCGAAATTTTTCACCCTTCTCTCTCAGCTAACTCAAGATTTGAATAGAAACATGGGTCAAGTGAAACATTCAAACCCCACCCCCCTAAGAAAGAACAAGTTTCTATCGAGAGATTCATGATAAAAATGAATCCTACTTTTAATGGATCATTTGATCCCTCAATCACTGAACAATGGATCAACTCTATTTAAAAGTTCTTCTCCATCCATCAATGTTCTAAACTAGAAAAGGTTCTCCTGGATTCTTATCGTATGGAGGGTGAAGCTGATCAATGGTGGACATTGATAAAAAATATGAATAATGAGGAGGAGATCGAGGCATTGTAATGGTAGGATTTCTAGAAGATGTTTTTCAATAAATATTTTCCACACAACATCCGGCTTAAGATGGAAAGGGTCTTCCTTGCCCTAAAGAAAAAATTTGACAAATCTGTTGGAGTGTATGAGGAAAACTTCACAAGGATTTCATGACACTCTTCTGGATTTGTCATTACCCCCAAATTCATGGTTTACCACTTCTTTGGTGGGATAAAACCTTGCCCGTGGAAATCATTCGCGATCCATGACTTCAACAGCAATGAGGAAATTGTATGATGTGACCTCAAGGTTGAAATAGAGATTGAAGAATCTCAGGGCTATCATGGGGACAAGAAGCCTAAGGCATACTTCAATGCTGGCAGTCCGATGGATAAATCCAACGGTGCTAAGATGATCCATCACCCCACTTGCCAAAGGTGCGAAAAGAAGCACCCTAGAAATTGCCTGAAGGGTATGAGGAAATGCTTTAGGTGTGGAAGAGAAGGGAACCTAGCTGTTAACTATCTTCAAGAAAGACCCACAGCTGCAATAGAGGAGATGAACACTCCGTTCAAACTTCAACGTGTGGTTCATTACTACAACTGCAAAGAACTAGGGAATCATGCGAATCAGTTCCCTAAGCCAAGGGTTTTTAGAGGCAACCAACAACCTCCAAGGCTGCAGGGGTGATCTTTTTCCATCACTACTGCCGACGTGAACCCCAAAAATGAAGTGGTGAAAGGTACACTAGTTATTCATTCAATAATAGCGAACATACCTTTTTATTCAGGTTCTACACATTCTTTTATATCAGTAATGTTTAGTATAACAATCCCAGCAGCACCACAAATCATGTAAGTGAATATGTCAGTTAGTAAGGAAAATGGGGAAATCATTTCATTCAATGAATATAACTCCTCCCTTATCATAAAACGTGGATTGAACTTCCCGGAGAACCTCGTCATACTCCCTCTGGTGGAATATTATGCAATTCTTGGTAAGGATTGGCTTTCTTTATATAGAGATAGCATAAATTTCTGTGAGAGGGAAATCACTCTCCATGTAGAGAATCGACCCCCAATTCATTACAATTTCAAGGAGGAAGATGAATCTTCTTTAGATCCATCATATCAAGAGTGGATATTACTTCCCTATGACCATGCGTATCTACCTCAGATGATTGAGTCTAAGAAGGAAACCATCCTAGAAGACATGCCTATTGTGAGGGAATTCACTGAAGTGTTTCCGGAGATATTTCCTGGTCTTCCTCCTAGAAGAGATGTTTAATTATCAATTGATCTTATACCTGGGGCATTTCCAATATCCAAGACTACCTATAGAATAGATTTTGTGGAGCTTGAGGAAATAAATAAACAACTATAGGAGAATTCCGATAGAGGGTTTATACACCCAAGTGCTCCACCATGGGGTGCACCAGTCCTCTTCATCAAGATGAAGGATGGGTCAATGTGCCTTTGAATCTATTATCGTGAGCTCAAAAAAATCTTGATAAAGGACAAGTATACTCTCCCATGAATTGATGACTTGTTCGATCAGCTGCGTGGAGCACAATACTTCTCCAAGGTAGATTTGTGGTTGGGATATTATCAAGTAAGGGTGAAGAAGGAAGATATCCCTAAGACTCCTTTTCGTACAAGATACGGGCACTATGAATTCATAGTAATGCCTTTTGGAATCACTAATTCTCTAGAAATATTCATGGACAAGATGAATAGAGTCTTTAGAGATTACCTAGAAAAATTTGTGGCAGTATATATCGATGATATTCTGATATACTCCAAAACCAAAGAGAATCATGAAAAGAATCTAAGAACTATACTAGAGACCTTGCAGAAGGAGAAGATCTATGAAAAGTACATCAAGTGTGATCTGTGGTTGAAGGAGGTCTCATTCATGGGCCATTTCAACACAAGTAATGGGATATATGTGGATCCCTCAAAAATAGATGCAATTTACAGATGGTCGAGGCAAACATCGGTAACAGATATCCGTAGCTTCTTGGGGTTGGTTTGATATTATTGACGATTTGTGAGAAATTTATCACGAATGTCCAACCCTCTTACCAAGATGACTTGGAAACGAGTAAATTTTTCTTACAGTGATGAATGTGAAGAAATATTCAAGTAGTTGAAAAAAAGGCTTATCACTATAGTCGTGATCACTCTACCCACAAGTGGAGGATGTTTTGTGGTATTCAGTGATGCTTCGAAGAAGGGTCTGGGATGTGTGTTGATGCAAAATTAAAAAGTCATTGCCTATGCTTCAAGGAAATTGAAATTTCATAAACATAACTATCCAAAACATGACCTCGAGTTGGATTCAGTGAACTTCACTTTGAAAATTCGGCAACATTACCTCTTTAGGGATAACAGTGAAATATATACAGACCACAAAATCCTCAAGTATATATTCACATAGAAAGAGTTGAACATGCACGAATGAAGATGGTTAGAGCTGATCAAATACTATGACTTCTCAATCCATTACCACCCTAGGAATGCGAACAAGGTTTTGGATGCCCTAAGTATAAAGGACCCAATGATTCTATCATTGATGAAAATTTAAAAGGATCCAATCTTCATAGATTTGATGAATATGGACATGGGAGTCATAAATAAGGGAACATCATCAATCCTTTTACAAATTATTTCTCAACCGCCACATTTTGATAGTTTAAAGGATGCTCAAAAGGATGATATGACAATTCAAGAAAATGTGGATGTTATCATAAAATGGAAATACTCATGGTTTAATGTTAATGAAGAAGTAATTGTGAGATTTGGGAAAAGACTATGTGTTCCATCATGTCCGGAGTTGAAGAAGGAACTTTTGGATGATGCACAGAGTTCAAATTTCTCTATTCACCCAGGAAACACAAAGATGCATCGATATCCTTGAGATCATTATTGGTGGGATAATATGAAGAAGGAGATCGCTGAATATACATCAAAGTTCCTAGTGTGTCAGCAAGTGAAGGAAGAAAGGAAGAAGTATAAGGGGATGATGTGACCATTTCCCATACTAGAATGGAAATTGGAGAACATCACCATGGAATTTGTCACTAGAATTCTGAAGACATCCAAAGCCAACAATGCAATCTGGCTTGTTGTGGATCGTCTTACCAAGGCTTCACACTTCATTGATATTTGGGAGGATTTCTCATTAGATCAACTGGCATAGATATATATCAGAGAAGTGGTAAGGCTGCATGGAGTACCACTATCTATTATGTCCGATCGAGATCTAAGATTTGTCTCTATGTTTTGGAAGAGTCTTCAACATGATCTGAATACTGAACTGAACTTCAGTACGACCTATCATCCTCAAAATGATGGCCAATCCGAGCGGGCTATCCTAACACTTGTGGAAATGTTGAGAGCGTGATCAATGGACTTTAAAGGAGAATGGGATCAACATCTTTCTCTAATTGAGTTCTCTTATAATAAAATTTTCCACTCCAGTATCCAAATGACACCATATGAATCCCTTTATGGGAAAAGGTGCAGAACACCAACATGTTGGGATGAGGTCGATGAGCATAATCTACTTCGACCAGAAATGGTCAACGAAATGGTAGAGAAGCTGAAAACCATTCAGCAGCATATCAAGGCAGCCCAGAGTCAACAGAAGACTTTTGCAGATAACCTTCTATGAGGACATGAGTTTAAAGTTGGAGACATTGTATTTCTATGCATATCTCTGTGGAAGAAGGCCATGAGGTTTGGAAAGAAATGGATGTTAAGTCCAAGGTACATAGGCCCCTTCTATATTCTTGATTGTGTTGGGGCTATGGCCTATCGACTAGCACTTCCACCTACCAGAGCCAAATTACATGATGTCTTTCATGTATCCCACTTAAAGAAGTACATACCGGAAAATTCACATGTACTCTCTTCAGAGGTGGTACAGTTAGAGGACGATCATTCTTACGAGGAGCAACTAGTGAAGATCTCAGATCAGGGAGAAAAAATTTTACGAAATAAGACAGTGACCCTTGTCAAGGTGTTGTGGCGAAACCACATGTTTGAATAAGCGACGTGGGAATCAGAGGAAATGTTGAATCAAAGATACCCACATATGTTTTTGTGTGGGAAAAGGAAATTTTGATGGAAAAATTTCATAAGGGGGGATGATTGTAAGGACCCAAACTTTCATTAATTAAATGACCTCTTAATCTAATAAAATGTCACTTTATGTAAAAAGTTTTTATAAAATATAAACTTATTTGGTTTTATGATTTTGGATTTTAAAATACTATTAATAATTGTGACCATTTCTAATATAGACTTTGAATAGTGATCACATGATTAGTATAAATATAGGGCTTTAACAGATTCAATTTACTCAGACAAAGGAAGTGATGACATCATCCAGTAGACGTGCCCCATACGAAGCCCATTTGTCAGAGCTCGTAATGGAGGTTGTATCTTTGGGATTTGCTTTTGTCCAATCCCAATACGAGGTTGAATATGTTAAGCTCAAGTGGGATAGCCTACGAGAGAATTGGAATTTGATAGATATTACCACCCGAGCAAATGTTATCTGAGCCACACCAAGAGTCTGTCACCATTGCACACCTTACTATTCGGTCTTATGTGAGTGTTATAAAGAGTTATGTAACAAGACCTTATCACTATGGTTATGTACATTATTTTTTATATAATAATTAATATACTTTCATTTTATTATTGTTTCCTTGTTAATATTTTTTAAAGCACAAATAGTATTTTTAGTTAACATCCAACTAAGAAATCTACTTTGATGAATTATAGGATTTTTGAATTAAATAATATTTTTATAAAACATTATTATTATTATTAAATTAATTTTTATTATATATAAATTATCTTATTATTTTATGAATGCAATTGTAATTTTTATTAAGGTTTGAAAGCTGTTTTTATCAAAACCCATGATTTCTCGATAAATGTCAGTTTTTATTTTAAAAGTGAAAATTAACATATTTAGAAAATTATTTAGATAAAATGAATAATATTTATGGAATCAGGATGTCTAAATTATCCAACGGTGAATTTTTCATAATTTTCTGAGACAGTGAAATTTTTGGATAAAAATTAAATACCGTTTAAATATATAATGTGTTTTATGATATCATAATGACCCAATAGTGATGTAATAAAATAATATAAACTTTATGTTCATAAAATATATGTTATACCTTTAAAATAATGTAATTTTGGGTTTGTTTGATTTATTTTACAATGCTTTAGTGGACCCTTCAAAACTTATTAATCATTTTGTCTTTTTAAATTGTTTTCCTTGGGAGTGCGACTCACCTCCACATAAGAAACTCCATTATTTTAAGAAATTATGACTTTGGACTTATAAAATATATTTCATCCAAATCCATTTTCCAAAAACCATGGTAAAAACCCATGGTCTGGTTTGTGGTTTGGATTAGTTTAATGTGAGGTGTCCCAAACCTAAATAATTAAGAATCCACTCACCTTTCCTATATAAATCCACCCATGATCCCACTTAATCCACACTCAAAGACTTTTTAGTTCATACAAACTCTTTCATACTCTCTCTATAATACTCACAAGTTTCCCCAAGCTCCCATGAAGTCTCTCTCAAGCCTCTCTCAAGCCTTTGAAAGCACACTTCCAAGTAAGGGTTTTTCATTTTTCTCATTTTTATCCAATATTCTTTAAATTGTTATGCCCTTTTAATTTCAAGTATAAATGTGGGGGTATGGTTTTTCACCTCCCCCATGCTGGCCTATTTAGGTTTGAATGATGGGAGACCCCTTTATCTCTCATTAAATTCCTCCCATGTACACCCGTTACTATGCCGAAATTCCGAATGGAATTTCTCTCTCCTCATTTAAATTCAAGAAATTTTTCTGTATCATGAATCTAAATTCCATTAAAATTATTAGGACATGTATCCATACGAACCCCTTACTTTCCATTTCATGTACATATGATGAGACATCCCCTTCTCTCTCATCAACCATTTTTATGAATTCTTACATCACGCCGTTACGCTGCCCGAAATTGCACCAATTTTCTAAGCCAATGTCATTGTATAGTAAATACCATGCCCATTTCTCTATCAAGGGTATTAAACTTTATGAACATTTAATTATTGATTATAAATATTCATGTATTAATTCTACATTCCTTTATAATTGAATAAATGATGATGTTTTATAAACCATGTTATATGATCCATGTGGCACACTTATGCATGAAATTAAATGTTTAAGAATGGTGCGTCCTTATAGCGCTCCAATGCATTGGGTAAAGAATAGTTTCATGATACATCATGTGAAATGGGTGTTTACTTATACAAATTCAATTAAAATGAGGTTTTACTCGTGCTCCATGTGCAATGAGGGTTTACTCATGCTCCATGTGCAATGAGCCTTGGCTCATGCTAATTCCATGTTAAGTGTGGTTTCCACATTACCTTATTATGATTATCATGCTTTATCATGCCTTTATGTTTATGATTCTCTTTTGATATATTGATATGCCTATTTTCTAACATTTAGTGTATTCTTCATGTTATTCCATGATTATTTCCTTACTATGCTTTTTAGCTCACCATTTTCTTATGCATGTCCTCAGGTTATCCCATGCTATGCTAAATACTATGGAATGAAGTGGTCATTTAAAGGAAATTTTCAATAAAGATATTGTTTTTCATGTTCTAAGTTGTTATGTAATGATCCTAAGCCACAAAGACATTATACCTCTCAGTCGTATTTGTTGTATAAAATTAAGTTTATGTAATAAATTATGTTTAATTGTGTAATAAAAAGATCAGGGTTGTCATACATTCATGTCCTTTTTAATGAGTTAGAAGATTCAATTTCATTGTTAGCAGTGTTATTTTCTTTTATTTTCATGATTAGTTCACTTTTATACATGTATAAAAGATCATATAAGATGGGAATAATTATACAGAATTGAAATTTTTTGTTAATAAATAAAAAAATATGATTAAATTGTTAAATATTTCATTTTTTATTTTAGGTGAGCATGAATTATTATATAAGACATTAGTGATAGTCGTTTAGATTATTTTGGAGGCTTTTTTGATCATCGTGAACTATTTTTATTTCTTGAATTGATATTATGTATTCATATGGGTTATATAACGAAAAATAAGTATTGATAAATATTTTATAATTAGGTTTAACTGTAAAAATGGTTTTATGACAAACCTTGAAGGGGGAATTGAAAAATTAAAACATGTCATCCACAAAGGCAATAAATTGGCACCTCACGAAGGATGTTTTAATTTTTATAATAAAATAATTCTGAGAAGAGAATTTATTGTGGATTTTACATTGAAATAATAACATTATTGTATATATAAGATATTTTTTCTTCATGTATTTCTATAAAGAAGAGGTGAGGAGAATATTAAAATATAAAAGTAAGTGAAAAGAAAATAAAGAAAGGTAAAGAGGATTTAACCTCTTGAATTATTCTCCTTGAGAACCTCCTTAGGGAAATTGGTTTTTGTCTATTTTTGATACTATTACCTCATTGAAGTGGAAAAGAGTCTTGGGAAAATGATTTGGAATAAATTTGGCATGCTTCAAGGATTAAGAGGAGTTAGAAGAAGAGGTGGTGAAGGGTGGTATTTATAGTGGAGGACATGGGCATTTTTTTATTATTGTATTCATTAGTTTATTATTTTGGATAAATATAAGAAATAATGGTGATTCCATAACTAAATAATGTAAATAGTTAAGGATAGTTCTATATTATGGAACTTATATCAACTATGACTCAAGGAATAGTATATTTAACTTATAATGTATATATATTGAAAATTACTATATTTCATAATTCACTAAAAATTCAACTATTTTAGAAAAATAAAAAAAATTTACCCTATACATTTTTTTAAAAATTTATAGTTAAAAAATAAACTACATTTTGTGAAAATAATTTTCTAATTATAAGAAATTTGATTTTAAATAAAATCATCATTTACTCAAAAAAAATATCAACTTTAATATGATAACTATTTTTATGACTCTTTGAAAAAATAATTAAGGTCTACTAAATTTATCTTATAATAATAAGGCAAAAAAATATTAATTTATTAATCTATTTTATTAAATTTAATTTAATTTTAAATAATTGTATTATTATAAAATTTTAAATAAACATTTCTATTTTACAAAAATTCTAACACTTAATTTATCATTTTTAAAACATTTATTTACTTATTCCTTGATATTAATATACCATATTTTTATTTATATGATAATAATATTTTATTTATATTTTAATAGGTGAGGCTACTATTCAAATCATAAATAGTCGATTAATATAATGAAAATGATAGTTTTATAGAAATTAAGATTTTTCTTTTTTTACTGTAAAATAAATATTTTCAAAAAAAATACCAAAATTTCAAACTAAGATAATTTTGAAATTATGATTTTAAAAATAAAGTTTATTTAGTTCAAAATAATTTTAAAATTTGTAAAAATTTAGTTTTAAAGCATGTTCTCTGATAAAATGCGGTAAAACTGCCTTTAGAAAATATATAGCCTTTTAATTAGTAAAATCAGATTCAGTCATATCTTATGTCTATAAAATAATTTGGATGAATGTAAAAACATTTGATTAAATATATGATATATAAACTTCCTTAATACTATTAATTCCAACAATTTAACGGGAGGGTTATAATGGTCATTTTAAAATAATGATATTTAATTGTTATCATTGTTCATTTAAGCATGGTATTGTGTGAAACCTATGTTTTAAAGAAATTAACATAAAAAAGATACATATCATAAAATCCTAGGGTGTTACATTCTCTTTTATTTCAATAAATTGAATCTTAAAAATTTGAAATTTTAATTCAAAAATCAATGGTTGATACTTTAAAATTCTATTGTGGGAAACCCAAATCAGAAATAGGGTTATCAAAATATTTTCTAAATAAGAGGGAATGGGAAATGCAGAGGTTACCACATTAATAGGCATTTAAATAAGATAACATTACTGTGAAGTTAAAATATGGACATGGAAGAATAATATAACCATCATGTTTTGATGGAGAGTGACAGAGAACATGGTCATTAAAATGTTAACCATCACAAGGATGTATATTTGTGATTGGTTAAAATACATTTGATTTATCAAAAAGAAAATTAAAAAGAGATAATTTTTGTTGCCAAAATATTTTTCCAAGATTTTATGGATTATTTTAATATTCATATAATCATTTGATAAAATAAAATTAATTGTTTACTTTACATCTAATAAGAATAATATCATCATTTATTGTTCTACAATATATTATCTCTTTATCCCTTACTCTTTTATATGAATGTTAAAGATAAAATTTTTAAACCGAAATCAGTTTTAATAAATCACATGGCCCATAAGTTATTCCTTTTGCCTTTAAATGTTTACTAAAACCAAGGATTTTAGAATATGTTATCAACGAATAATAATGTAAATTTTTTAACTTGATCCATTCCACAAGTTTCTAATATTAAGACTCGTCTAAAACATATATTTACACATTCAATGTCCAAAAATTTAAAAGTAAGGTCACTGAATTTACAAAATCAACTTAACATAAGATTCCCAAAATAATGTAGCTCTTAATCCCACATATCAAACATATTAATACCTTGAAACCTTAAACTCTTAATGGAAACATGTATCCTTTCAAATTTGTATGGAATAATTACCTCAGTATAATACTTATATGTCTCATGATTCTTATAAATATAATATCATAACATAATTCTTGAATCCAGAAACAAAAATACATTACTTATTCTACATCAGTTGTAGTAACAACATAATATTGACCTTGATCCCTTTTCTTTTTCTAGTCTATATTTTATTAACACTTGGGAAATTCATATGTGTAGTGACCCATATAATTATAGTTTAAATATTTCACATTTACAACTTCTTTCTCTACCTTACATTCATGATCCTGGTGAAATTTATCTTCACACTTGTAAAAAATCACATTCCCTTCAATCAAGTAAAAGGGTGTTTATTCCTATATGTATTACATGTGGGAAAATCCTCCTTTCAGTTTTCCCCTTTATTCGCCTATTTATCTACTATTATATTCTTCTATTTCATTCAATTAAACCCATATTACTTAGATAATTATTTATCTATCTTGATAGCACATGAGACAATATCCTCACATAATAAGACTGTTTTGGAGACCAATGACCTTAAAAGGAATGGTTTTAAACCATTAATTAATCGATCAATATTAATATTTGAATTTCAGATGTAATCCATAGCATTCTAGATAATATTTTAAAGCTGGATTTATACGTATCATCATTCTAATACCCCTTTTTCCTCAAATTTAAGAATTTTCCCTCCATGTCTGCTCTTTGTTCACGAGGGACATATTTTTCTAAAATATTTTCCTTAAAATCCTTCAATTCCGTATTTCAAATTTTTAACACCTTAGTGTTTTAAATCAATAACCACCATTAATATGATTCTCTAGAAATAAACCATGATAACTTTGTCCTTTTTGTTACATCCCAAAGTGATAAATGTCTTCTCTAAGAAACTTATCCACTTATCTACAAGAAATGGGTTTATAGTCTCATTGAATGATGTAGGTTTTTGTCTCAAGAATAAATCTGACACAGTTCATCCACATTATGGATAAGGATGGTCCATACGAGTAAGGTTATTGTTCATAACCTGAGTTAGCTGTCAAAATATTGTTATAAGTTCCTTATCTCCCACTCCAACATTATTATCTTTCAAAAGTGGGTAATCCCTATATATGATATTTGAATTGATATGGTTTCCATTACTTCCACAATGCTCTATTTATAAACAACAGAACACACTAAATTTGGTTATGAATCATAATGCATAGTTTTATAACTATAAAAACACAAAACTTAATTTGTAGAATTTATGTAAAGCTAATCTCATAATCATCAACATGGTTTCTTTAGGGACATGTTTTTTCTTAAATCCTTCATAATTTTTTCTAAATAAAATGTGAATTATCCTAAGAATATACCCCGGGAGTGTCAAACCAGGGTGTTGTAAGGATCATTATTGTGTACCCGGTTACACCGAGTTAATCCCAATGCACCTTGTTAGAGTTGTTAACACTAGGTACATATGTTCCAGAACCATGTACACTTGTAATATCTAGAATGCGATTTTTTTCTAGGAATACTCACATGAACTCTACCTTACTGAAATTATAGGATGTTCTTTTATGCTTATCCTCAAATTCTATCTTAGGGTTTTGTTCCATATTCTATGTTTTCCAAATATAGATTTCACTTTTTATATTAAAATTTCTCTAATATCAACTATAAATACCCCATCCCAAGTATCCCCGAGTTGGTGCCTTAATTTTTTACATTGTTACTATGAACAAGTGTTTTCATCCCAAATAACAGAATAATTTAGTATCTTTGGAAAACCAGATACAAGCACAATTTTAACATTACAAATTGAAAGGAAATACAACACAAAAAATCTATTAGATTCACCCATAAAATCTTAAAATATCCCTATAATTCATTCATAATATACATTTTCACATCCTAGGGAAAATAAAACATAAGAAATGAGTGATATCAGATGCTCAGTAATGGTAAGAAATACAGTATAATCTATCATAAATAAATATAAAATATAAGGCAATGTGAATAAATAAAAATATATTCCATTAAAACCTAAACTTGAGCATAATAAGGAAGGAATAAAATATGATTTAATAATTCCATAAATAATCACATGAGAAAGAAGTTTAACCATGGATATTATACTATATAAACAATCATATAGAATATAAATTATTATTATCATAATGGGTAAATGAATAATTATATACATCGTAAACATGTTTTCAAGTCTTTGGATAATAAAACATACATAAATGGGTGAAAACTTGGTTTATCTTGTCTTATGAGACCTACCAGTGGATCGAGAGTCTATAATGGGCCATTCTCATCACTTACTAAGTCTAAAACATCACTCATATGTAAAATATTAGATTTAAAAATATATCATTAAATAAAAGTGTCTCATCACACTTTGGAATAATTTAATCATAATCATTTATGAAAATACTTTAATAAAAATCATAGATAAATTCTTGAGAAAAATTCCCATTTTCATTGGAAAGAATAGTTATTTTGGAAACCATTTTTATTTGTCATAAAATCATATTGTAAACATGAATATCCTAGAAAATAAAATTTAATGACAATTTAATTTTTTTAGGCATAAATGATTCCTAAATAATTTGAAAAAATGTAAAAAGAGTTTAAGAAAATTTAGAAATAATCCTTTTTAGTGTGGTTCAACAGAAAATATTAAATATTCATTAAAACATAAAAATGATTAAATATTTTCATAAAACTAGAAATGAACTAATATATAATTTCATGACAAAAAAATTTATTTTAGAATAATATTGGTTTCTTAAAATATATTATGTACTGTAATTGAAATTGTGTATGAAATTCAAAAATCCCCTTAAATCGAGTTTACTTATCGGGGGGAGTTGAAAAGGGGACCTTATAAAACATGTATTTAGCAAAAAAATAAATATATACTCATCTAGATAAATGATTTTGGAAAATATAAAAATTATATAGAATAAGTATATAAAAATAATGAAAAATTACATTGGGGTGAAGAGATAAAATGTTTAACCTAAAAGAAAAATAATGGTTTGGGGAGAATCTCTTGCCACTTTCCAAATAGATAAAATGTGGGCCCAATAAAATTAATGACAATCACGTGAAAAATTAAATGCCAACAATATATAAATATTCATGATATGATACATAAATGGGAATTATAGATACACCACACACGATAAATAATGGTGAATAAGGCATATCTTACAGAAATAAAAGATAGATTAGAAAACCCTTACAAAGATAGTATCATTGGAGTGAGGAAAAATCAATGAAATAATTATGTATGAAAAATATAAATCTAGATAATAAAATTTGATATAAAATATAAAAAAACTAAAGGTAATTTTAAACATATTCTTTCTATAACAAAACCAATGAAATATATGTTTAACTCAACGAATGGAAATTGAGTTAAGATATACCTTACCTTCTTTATGAAAGTGTTCCATACTTGTAATTAACATACAAGATAATGAAATTTGATTCATTAATAATTTAATTTAGAACCTATTCCACATTAATTTTATTTATTATAATTTTATTAATTTCATTCTTGGCCTTTTTTATGAGTTATAAGATTAAATTTTGTCATTTGGGGGTGTTCTTTTCCTTGGTTTTCATGATTATATACATGTATGAAAAATAATGTCAAATGGGAATAATTATCTATAATTGAAATATTATTTTATTAATTAAGATTCATAATATTTAATGGTTATATAAAACATCTGTCTATTTTGTGTAAGGGTGAATAGTTAGATAAGATGTTAGTGATAATCATTCAGATTATTTTGGTAGTTTTTTGATCATCATGAACTATTTTGATTCATTTATTAATATTATGTATACATAATGGTTTAAAAACATTAAATATGCTGTAATAGATATATTATAATATTATTTAACTATAAAAATGGTTTTATGATCAACTTTGAATGTGAAATTGAAAATCCAAAACATGTGGTCCACAAAGGTAGTAAATTTGAGCCATATGAATGATGCTTTAATTTTTAGAATAAAAAAAATAGGGGAATAGAATTTATGCTGGATTTTACATTAAAATAATAGAATTCCATTATATATAATATACTTGAGTTATCATGCATGTTTGGATAAATTAGGTGAGAATAGTATAAATAAAGAAAAGAAAGTGAAAAGAAAATAAATAAAGCGAAATAAGATTTTACCTCTTGAGTTTCTATCCTTGAGAACCTCCTTAGTGAAATTGGTTTTTGTTTTTTGTGGAGACCAAAACCTCCTAAACATGGGGAAGAGGCTTATTAAGAGTATTGGGTAGAAATTAGACAAGCTTCAAGGCTTAAAATATGTGAGGAGAAGATGTGGTATTTATAGTGGAGGAGAAGGGTGTTTTATGATTATTTTATTCGTTAGTTTATTATTTTGGATCAAGAAAAGATATAGTCACGATTCCATAAAAAACAATAAATAGAGAATAATAGTTCAATATTATTGTTCTTATATCTATGATGACTCATGGAATAGTCAATTTAACCCATGTGCTACTGCATGCCAACATAATCATGGAATATCTCGCAGTATTCCTACCTTTAATTATTTCATGATTCCTCAAACAACCCCTATCTCACACCCCGATATACCCATGTGTTACTTCATGACAACATAATCATGGACAAGTAATAATCATGAAAATAAATTTCAAGAAAAAATATAATAATAAATATGCCCATTTTATCAAAAAAATCCTGATAAAATAATTTCTATAATTATTTTAGAAATCCATTCAAATCTATAAAATGAATTTGAAACAATTTATCAAACACATGGTGATCATACATGCCACACCCATTTGAAAATCCCTCTATAGACACTTATTTTCCAAAAAAAGTCATATAACAAAACAAAAATGGTATATATATATATATATCAAAAAATAATTTATTTTAAAGTTAAAAAAACAAAAACCAAAGGTGATTAATAATTTAAAGGAAACCATGGAAAACAACATTAAATAGAGACACCTACTAAGAAAATGGTTCTAACTTCACCTTCTTCGATGATAACCACCCAAAATTGGAAGATACAGGATTAACACACTGAATCTATAATAAAAAAAACAAATCCCCAATTACACACCATGTATTCATCAAATACCCCAAGTAAGTTTAAAAATATATGTGAAATTAGATGAATAAGTATTGAAAAGAGAGAAGGAAGAAAAAAACCCAAGAAATTAACTTAACTCAAGCCAAACCACAAAGAAACCAAGAGAAAGTCCACCACCAAGGAAGAAGGGAAACTCCACCACCAAGGATAATGTAACACCCCAAGAATTCATAATGTGTTATTTCTTCAAAATAATTCAATAACTTGCACTACACGTAACACCAAGTTCAATTGCACCATGACTTACCAAAAATCCATTCAAAAGAGGTTATGAATAGTATTAACTAAATTTTATACTTTATATAATCCTTATAATTTTTCCATATTATGAGTATCTTAGAGATAATGCAAGAACAAATTCATTTTCAGTATTGCACTTTTATCAACTTTTAATAGTGAACCCTTTTTAAATACAATATTTTAAACTTTTTGACTAAATGGGGACATAAAAAATTTAAAATTAAACATCCCAAGCTTCCACGGTACGCTTTCATTGAATAATACAGTAGCGTGTGTTGTACGCAACCTTGAGTTTTAACACACACCACAACCAATCAAACTAGCCGTTATGAATAGTAATACCTAATTTTTGAAATTATATATATTTTATATTTCAAAATGGACTTCATTTTTGGATTCAGAATATCTAATTTAGCCTAAGGTGAAATTTTGGTACTTTTCGGATAACTTTCATATTTTGATGAATAGTGAAAATTACTAAATTTTAATTAAAAACAACTTTTTAATCAAAATAATTAATAGTGATAAATTATGGATTTGAGTGGCTTTAAAGTATATTTATAATATATTTTTACCATTTAATATAATGTTGGTCATTGGACATAATTTTACAATTAAACCGAACATAAACAAGTGTCAATCTTTTGATAGTTATTATCTCTTAAAAACACGCCTTTTGTTTTGACAGCGGGAATTAATTTTAAATTAATTTCTGCCACTTCTGTGTTTTGAATTTAGAAAAATGGATTCCATATTTGGAATCAGGATGTCCAAATTCTGTAAATAGGTAACTTTTATTTTTAGACATTTTGAATAATTGTTGTGGTAAATATTTTATTTACCATGGTTATGGGTAAATCTGGTAAATAAGGGTTAAAAAATAATATTATAATAATACTAAATTACCCTAAAACGTGTCCTAGCCTTATTGGTTGATAAATGTTCGACCATAGGCATCTTTGGGGCGATTTGGGGACCCCATGGTGCCACTTTTAGGTGATAGGGACACTTTATTTTAATTATGTTAAAATGAATACAAAAATGGCACAAGCATATATCTTTTAGAAAAACAATTATTACATAGGGTTATATATGTTGTATTTTAGATTATAAATATTAATTATAAAGATAAAACGATTTCCTATATAATTATATTTTATTTATAATTTTTAGACATTAAATAATTTATTTTATTTATGACACAATGATGATGCAGTAATTACGAAAATAGTGAAAAATTAAATTAATTGATATTATAAACACCCAAATAAATATAATATGAAACTTTTAATGAATTAAACTAATTTTCTAGGATACTATGATATATTATTATTGATTTAATTTAACTTTTTCGAAGTAATCAATCTGTTATGAGTTTCAAAAAAATCAACTATTGAATAGTGTAAAAATTGACATAAAAGAGTTCTTAAAACAGATATTATAATATTAATTGATATTAAATTCCTAAAAATCTAAGGTTCGGCCAAGAGACTTATATCATGATATTTTCATCATTAATGGACCACTTGGGGGTCTCTTGGATGTATATAGTATGTTTATTAACCATATTATATAAAAATACAAAGAGACGTTGTAAAAGTGAAACTAATTAACTTAGAGTTAATACTTAAAGATAAGGTTAATATAAGTACCCAAACATGTCTAAATTCTATTGGTTGAGTTGTTTTCGACCCATACCCATCTTAACCTTTGAATAGTCAACTTTGGAGACCTTGGAAACCGATTATGAATTTATTATAAACTAATATCTCTAGCTTTTCCAAAGGTGCCCCTCACCCCTCTTATAAAAAGGCACTCCTCCTTCTCATTTCTTCACAACTTCAAAGCCTTTTGGTTCGGCCAAACTCTGCCCAAATACTCTCCCAACTTCCCTCACTACAACCTAGAGGCCTTAGTTAGATCAGAAAGCCAACCTAAGGAGCCCTTTTGATCAAATGAAAAGGAAGAACCCGAAGAAGAGGTAATGATTTCACCACCCATTTTCCAAGTTCATTTCTTCTTCCACTTCTTCTTCCTTTGTTGTTACCATTATAAAATAATAACTCCAGTATCATATATATACTATGATTTTATTATAAATATGGTACAACCATATTCAGTATTCTATCCACCTTTTGAATAACATGTCACCATACGTGCGTACGTACGGCTTACCGTCTTCACGTCGTGGTGTAATTGTTATTCAATATAATATTATTTGGATGGGTATAATAATGATGTGTAACTCATGTAAATAATAAATATAACATGTTAATGATTCAGTATATATGATATACCATCCATTTATATATTATTTTAGTATCAAAAGAATGATATTGTCGCTCGTGCGTACGTACGGACTACCGTCTCGACGAACGCGATGAGATTCATTCTCCATCGTATCCATTCAAGTATAATTATCATTTGATGATTTAAAAAATGATTTTTATGGACTTGATATCATTCTGGATATGAATAATATACAACCTATCCTTTACAAACATGTCTTACGTAACAAAACATATAAAAGAAAACAAGTAAGTTAACACCCGAAACAATGATAATACTAAGATATTATTATCAAATCAGTATTTAAAGATCATATATGATATCATATTAATATATATGATTCTTGAATAATTTAATAACATTTATTTCACCATTATACAGGAGGTTAAACTACCCCAACCAAGGAAAAGTACAAGGTAAGGGGTTTTCATCTCACTCCTTATTCCCGTGAGATTCATGTCATATTGCCACCATCCCCTTTTGTGTGGTGTATGTACTGCCCATAATTATATTCGTTGTGTAATACACTTTAATTTATATGTATTTACATACTAATTTTATGATACCTCTTTCATGGGTTGTATGTTTCATATGTTACCAAATTGGTAATGGTTATTTCACAATCTCTTCATTATCCGAGGTTGCTTATATGTAATAATCTACTGGGATCTCTTTATCATCCACATCCAGGTTTCTTAAAAATGTATTTCAAAACATTTTTACTATTTAAAAGAATATGGATTAAATTCATTTATACCCTTGTTTGACTTTTTATAAGAGGTTTATAAAGGAATCTTTCCGTCGTTTTCCAAACAAGGTGATTTTTAACCTTTTCGACAGAATTAAGGTAAGATTGTTTTTTTAACTTATACGGAGGGTGCGGTTATTTTCCGCCGTTATAAAATCGTCGAATCTTCCCTTACAAGATTATAAGAATATTTTCAAATTAAATGTATTATTTTATAATTATTTTACTTTTAAAATTATTTTAAGAAAAAGAGATATTTCCCTAAAATAGTTTTGATTTTATCTATGTCAACATCCTTTGATGGATTTTAAGCTTATTTGAAGTTGAGTTGTTATGATACAAAATATCCATATTTTATTGAAGGTTTTGTGATATTTTTGACTGTGGATAAGTTATTCTTATGTCACTCATGGTTTTTGTTTAAATTATTGACATTTCATAAGTTATTTTTAATCCGAATGTTTATGTTATATTTCAACCTTTCATTCGGATGAATGTGTTAGAAAAGTATGTTCCGGGTTGGGGACCGGTAAAAGTAAGCCCTCCGGTTTGGTCTCCGGTTATTAGAGGAACTCCGGTTTGGTATCCGGTTATTAGAGGCACTCCGGGTTGGTGTCCAGTTATTAGAGGCACTCCGGGTTGGGTTACGGTTACAGTTATCCCCTAGGTCTTGGGATGAGGCCTTGACAAAGAAATTAATGTTCAACATTATGCATTCCAACATTATGAAAGTGGTTATTGATATTGCATGTTATTATTCGATTAGTAGAATATCCATGTGAACAAGTAAATGGTATTATTTCATTTTACTTTTACCATACTATGTTGAAGTTCAAGTTTAAAAGGATTTTGTTTTAGTTATACATAGCCTTAAATGTTTATTCTTATTTATGAAAGTTTCCGGTATATTGTTATCCTTACTGGGCATTTGAGCTCACCCCTTTTCTATGTTTTATTTTTCCCAGGAAGTGAAGAAGTAAATTATGAATGACCTGCAGGGATATTATGTGGGGATATGAGTGTGGTTTATGGAGACAATATGTTGTTGTAGTAGTTTTTCATTTTATGATGTAATGTAAGACTTATGAATATATCTAGTGTTTCCAAGGCTACTAAACCAATCGGTCTTTCGAGATTTGACCTTTCTTGTGATCATGCCAATGTTATGTAATAATGCACCGACTCTGGGTAACTAGGGTCGGGGCGTTACAGTTGGTATCAGAGGAATTTTATTACAAACCTTAGAAGCTAGATTTAGATAAACTCAAATTAAAGCATGTATTCCTAAGATGAACTTTGAGGATTAGAATAGAAGAACTTCCTAGTATTTTGGTATTGTAGAGATTTTGTGAGTTTTCCGAGCAATACATCCCTGTCTGGATACGAGCAGGTAGAGGCGGCTCTGGCACAGATGTACCTAGGGGTAAAACCCGAAAACACCGCTTGATCTAGACTCGAACGGGAAATGGTGCACGACAACGGGCCTTGCTGCACTCTTGGTTTTGACACTCCCGGGGGATATGCTTAGGATAATTCTCATTTTCTTTACAAACCATTATGAATGGTTTATGAGTATATACATCCTCAAAGGAGACATTTTTATGATTATGGATTATATCCATAATTAGTTCAATTTATGTTAACTGTTTTATAAGTATGGGATTATGTATTTTGATTCATAAACTGATCTAGTGTATGCCATTGTTTAGAAATGGCGCCCAATAGAAGGAATGAGAACTCCAGAAATGCACATGATCCAAAGAGAAGGAAGGATCATATCTTTCATGGTCTTAAGATAGAATTTATAAGAGAAATAGTCTCCCATGTATTATCATCATATGAAGAAATAATATCATGTGTTGATAAGATAAGTAAAGAGTTTACTGAGTCCTATGGCTTTGAAGGGAATCAAGAGAAGAAAAGGATGGAAGAGAGAAAGATGTATAAAGGGATGATGGAAAAGAAGAATTTACCGATATGTGGTAACTGTGGAAAGAAACACCCTGGAACTTGCCTGAAAGGAATGGGATTTTGTTATAAGTGTGGAGGAAAAGGGCACAAATTACGTGACTGCAAGGGTAAGAAAATGGTTTCAAATGTACAATGCTTCATTTGCATGGAGTTTAAACACTATACTAACCTATATCCCAGTCATCAGACTATGCCACAAATGATGTTATTGGATAATAATCATGTTATGATACTACCACAGATGAAGAGGAATGATTAGAGTTCTTATGTTGATTATGTTAATTGAGTGTTGTATCAACAATGTACTTGTTATAATAATTATGGAGTATATAAGGATTGTACTGCAGTACTATTTCATTAAGGACTTGAGATTGTGTGGAACAAAAAAAAGTGACTCAATAGCAAGATAAATTCTTGGAAAATATATGGTTGAGAGAATGAGAAATCATAATATTGTTCTGATACGGAAGTAGTGATTTCGGAATAATATGTGATTGTTTTGGATAAATTATACTGGATATTCTTGACTACCATGGAACTGATTAATGATTTGTATATTCCAAAATTGTTGGGGTTTAAAATTTTTTTTGGATTAATGAAGTACATCCAGCATTCTATAAGGAATAAGGGAGCATGAATGTAATCAATAAGGAATATGGTAATACATGATGAAGGTATTCATATGCTATTACGGGGTAAAAGGATCTATATTATGTTTACCTTCCTTATAAATGTTGGACTGTGAGTTTGGAAAGAAGTATTTTGGATATTTCTAGTTTGGATTATTTTGGATTGTCATAAAAGGACAACCTGGAGGGCGGGCGGCAACTCGTCGCGTCCGGCAAGGCTGCGAGACTTGAACCTGCAACCGAAGGGCGACAAGGGTGTATCACCTACCACTGGCCCACGAGATGTCTTGGATTAAATAATTTAGTTTTTATTAAAAGATCTTGTAGATGAATTATAAATTCGTTTATTTTGGAACCCTATACGAATAGTGTAAATAGAATTTTTTACATTCTATTATCTTTTAGAGTGAAAGATGAGTTTGTGGTAGAAATTTATTAATGGATAAAACTCTAATTATAATGTAATTATATCTCCTTATGATCTTAGCCAATCTCATAAATAAATTCCTCAACATTAAAAAAAGCAACTTAGAACAAAAATGTTTTCCTAGATGGTACCTTAAATCATCACTAATTTATGGCTTCGGGATTGTTGGCCTTTTCATATCCATGTTCTCTACCACTCTCCATCAGATAATTGATGGTTAGATTTTTATTCCATATCCATATTTTCCTATAAGGAACCCTAGTATGTGTTATTTTCGGTAATCTTCATACTTTTGACTCTTTATTTTAAATAGAGGCCTCATTAATTCATTTTTCGATGTGGGATTTCAACTAAGATATTTTGAAACTTCAAAAATGTGTTATCCTAATACCCTATGTTTTGTTGAACTGATGGTATTTCAAATCATCATAGATTGATGAATTTAAGGACCTAAATTTTACACTTGTTTGTGATTGATGACCTCAATCACTACCTATAAATATTTACGTTTTCCTCCAATTATATGTCTTTAATTGCCACCAATGTTCTCCTAATCGAGATCATAATTTGGTGGTGACCCTTTGATTTCTCTTTTCCTCATATTAAGACTAAATTTTAGTAACCCAATTTCCGATGTGGGTTTTCCCACAAATATATTTTCTACTTTCAACCTTTTATTTTCGAAGAACAATTTCAAATTGCGAGGACCCAATTTATTGAAGGAGGGGAGAATGTAACACCCCAAGAATTCATAATGTGTTATTTCTTCAAAATAATTCAATAACTTGCACTACACGCAACACCGAGTTCAATTGCACCATGACTTACCAAAAACCCATTAAAAAGAGGTTATGAATAGTATTAACTAAATTTTATACTTTATATAATCCTTATAATTTTTCCATATTATGAGTATCTTAGAGATAATGCAAGAACAAATTCATTTTCAGTATTGCACTTTTATCAACTTTTAATAGTGATCCCTTTTTAAATACAATATTTTAAACTTTTTGACTAAATGGGGACATCAAAATTTAAAATGAAACATCCCATGCTTCCACGGTATGCTTTCTTTGAATAATACAGTAGCGTGTGTTGTACGCAACCTTGAGTTTTAACACACACCACAACCAATCAAACTAGCCGTTATAAATATTAATACCTAATTTTTGAAATTATATATATTTTATATTTCAAAATGGACTTCATTTTTGGATTCGGAATATATAATTTATCCTAAGGTGAAATTTTGGTACTTTTCGGATAACTTTCATATTTTGATGAATAGTGAAAATTACTAAATTTTAATTAAAAACAACTTTTTAATCAAAATAATTAATAGTGATAAATTATGAATTTGAGTGGTTTTAAAGAATATTTAGAATATATTTTTACCATTTAATATAATTTTGGTCATTGGACATAATTTTACAATTACACCGAACATAAACAAGTGTCAATCTTTTGATAGTTATTATCTCTTAAAAACACGCTTTTTGTTTTGACAGTGGGAATTAATTTTAAATTAATTTCTGCCACTTCTGTGTTTTGAATTTAGAAAAATGGATTCCATATTTGAAATCATGATGTCCAAATTGTGTAAATAGTTAACTTTTACTTTTAGACATTTTGAATAATTACTGTGGTAAATATTTTATTTACCATGGTTAAGGGTAAATCTGGTAAATAAGGGTTAAAAATAATATTATAATAATACTAAATTACCCTAAAACGTGTCCTAGCCTTATTGGTTGATACATGTTCGACCATAGACATCTTTGGGTCGATTTGGGGACCCCATGGTGCCACTTGTAGGTGATAGGGACACTTTATTTTAATTAAGTTAAAATGAATACAAAAATGACACAAGCATATATCTTCTAGAAATACAATTATTACATAGGGTTATATATGTTGGATTTTAGATTATAAATATTAATTAGAAAGATAAAACTATTTCCTACATAATTATAATTTATTTATAATTTTTAGACATTAAATAAAGTATTTTATTTATGACACAATGATGATGCAGTAATTACTAAAATAGTGAAAAATTAAATTAATTGATATTATAAATACCCAAATAAATATATTATGAAACTTTTAATGAATTAAACGAATTTTCTAGGATAATATGATATATTAGTATTGATTTAATTTACTTTTTTTGAAGTAATAAATCTTTTATGAGTTTCAAATAAATCAACTATTGAATAGTGTCAAAATTGACATAAAAGAGTTCTTAAAACAAATATTATATTATTAATTGATATTAAATTCCTAAAAATCCATGGTTCGGCCAAGAGACTTATATCATGATAGGTGCATCATTAATGGACCACTTGGGGGTCGCTTGGATGTATATAGTATGTTTATTAACCATATTATATAAAAATACAAAGAGACATTGTAAAAGTGAAACTAATTAACTTAGAGTTAATACTTAAAGATAAGGTTAATATAAGTACACAAACCTGTCTAAATTCTTTTGGTTGAGTTGTTTTCGACCCATCCCAACCTTAACCTTTGAATAGTCAACTTTTGAGCCATTGGAAACCGATTATGAATTTATTATAAACTAATATCTCTAGCTTTTCCAAAGGTGCCCCACACCCCTCTTATAAAAGGGCACTCCTCCTTCTCATTTCTTCACAACTTCAAAGCCTTTTGGTTCGGTAAAACTCTACCCAAATACTCTCCAAACTTCCCTCACTACAACCTAGAGGCCTTAGTTTGATCATAAAGCCAACCTAAGGATCCCTTTTGATCAAATCAAAAGGAAGAACCCGAAGAAGAGGTAATGATTTCACCACCCTTTTTCCAAGTTCATTTCTTCTTCCACTTCTTCTTCCTTTGTTGTTACCTTTCTAAAATAATAACTCCAGTATCATATATATACTGTGATGTTATTATAAATATGTTACAACCATATTCATTATTCTATCCACCCTTTGAATAACAAGTCACCATATGTGCGTACGTACGGCTTACCGTCTCCACGTCGTGCTGTAATTGTTATTCAATATAATATTATTTGGATGGGTATAATAATGATGTGTAACTCATGTAAATAATAAATATAACATGTTAATGATTCAGTATATATGATATACCATCAATTTATATATTATTTTAATATCAGAAGAATGATATTGTCGCTCGTGCGTACGTACGGACTACCGTCTCCACGAACGCGATGAGATTCATTCTCCATCGTATCCATTCAAGTATAATTGTCATTTGATGATTTAAAAAATTATGTTTAAGGACTTGATATCATTTTGTATATGAATAATATACAACCTATCCTTTACAAACTTGTCTTACGTAACAAAACATATAAAAGAAAACAAGTAAGTTAACACCCGAAACAATGATAATACTAAGATATTATTATCAAATAAATATTAAAAGATCATATATGATATCATATTAATATATATGATTCTTGAATAATTTAATAACATGTATTTCACCATTATACAGGATGTTAAACTACCCCAACCAAGGAAAAGTACTAGGTAAGGGGTTTTCATCTCACTCCTTATTCCCGTGAGATTCATGTCATATTGCCACCATCACCTTTTGTGTGGTGTATGTACTGCCCATAATTATATTAGTTGTGTAATAAACTCTTATTTATGTGTATTTACATATTAATTGTATGATTCCTCTTTCATGGGTTGTATATTTCATAAGATACCAAATTGGTAAGGGTTATTTCACAATCTCTTCATTATCCGAGGTTGTTTATATGTAATAATCTACTGGGATCTCTTTATCATCCACATCCATGTTTCTTAAAAATGTATTTCAAAACATTTTTACTATTTACATGAATATGGGTTAGAGTCATTTATACCCTTTTTTGACTTTTTATAAGAGGTTTATAAAGGAATCTTTCCGTCGTTTTCCAAACAAGGTGCTTTTTAACCTTTTCGACAGAATTAAGGTAAGAATGTTTTTTTAACTTATACGGCGGGTGCGGTTATTTTCTGCCGTTATAAAATCGTCGAACCTTCCCTTACAAGCATAGAAGAATATTTTCAAATTGAATGTATTATTTTATAATTATTTTACTTTTAAAATGATTTTAAGAAAAAGAGATATTTCCCTAAAATAGTTTTGATTTCATCTATGTCAACATCCTTTGATGGATTTTAAGCTTATTTGAAGTTGAGTTATTATGATACAAAACTTCAATATTTTATTGAAGGTTTTGTGATATTTTTGACTGTGGATAAGTTATTATTATGTCACTCATGGTTTTTGTTTAAAGTATTGACATTTCATAAGTTATTTTTAATCCGAATGTTTATGTTATATTTCAACCTTTCATTCGGATGAATGTGTTAGAAAAGTATGTTCCGGGTTGGGGACCGGTAAAAGTAAGCCCTCCGGTTTGGTCTCCGGTTATTAGAGGAACTCCGGTTTGGTCTCCGGTTATTAGAGGCACTCCGGGTTGGTGTCCTGTTATTAGAGGCACTCCGGGTTGGGTTACGGTTACAGTTAACCCCTAGGTCTTGGGATGAGGCCTTGACAAAGAAATTAATGTTCAGCATTATGCATTCCAACATTATGAAAGTGGTTATTTATATTGCATGTGATTATTCGATTAGTAGAATATCCATGTGAACAAGTAAATGGCATTATTTCATTTTAATTTTTCCATACTATGTTGAAGTTCAAGTTTAAAAGGCTTTTGTTTTAGTTATACATAGCCTTAAATGTTTATTCTTATTTATGAAAGTTTCCGGAATATTGTTATCCTTACTGGGCATTTGAGCTCACCCCTTTTCTATGTTTTATTTTTCCCAGGAAGTGAAGAAGTAAATTATGAATGACCTTCAGGGATATTATGTGGGGATATGAGTGTGGTTTATGGATAAAATATGTTGTTGTAGTAGTTTTTCATTTTATGATGTAATGTAAGAATTATGAATATATCTAGTGTTTCCAAGGCTACTAAACCAATCGGTCTTTCGAGATTTGATCTTTCTTGTTATCATGCCAATGTTATGTAATAAGGCACCGACTCTGGGTAACTAGGGTCGGGGCGTTACAGATAAGGGGTTTTATAGATTGGGAATGGAAAATAAGGTCGAAAACCGTTTAAAGTATTTAGGAAAAATTGTAAAATACCAATTTTTAAGTGACCCGGATATTCCCCATGGTTTGGCCACACTGTTAGAAAAACCATGGTCCAACCATGGGGGATACTATATACAAAAAAATAAAGATAAACTGTTTCCCCTAGCCTATGTAGGATTTGAAAAACCATTCTTAAAACTTGAAAAATACAACATTCTTAACCTAAACCACCCTTGTATTGTTAGATGTATGATTAAACAAATTCTGCACCAACCATGTGCCTGGTCTATTTCTCCCAAAAACATCAATTATTTATCCCTTCCCCCAGGAACTCTAAGAACAAACAAAAAATTATAAATAAAACTCAATATTAGATGAACCAATGACCTATAGGGTGTTACAAACTCCCAATAATGCCACTCTCTACCCCTAGAATGTACACAAGAACCCTCAGAAGAAAATAATTGAAGGCATTACAACCTCACTAGATCTTCTCACTCCCATGTCTCATGGCTATCACCACCATGATTCTTGTGAAAGATCAATGGGATTGAATTTACATAGATTAAATTGTTCTAATAATTAAAGATACAAAATTGCTACTCTATAATCATGTTATTAGGATGGATCTGTAAATATTACCACTCTATCACAAGAGATGGGTCAAGATAGTATCTATTTAAGTAGGAGACTTGAAAGACGTCATAGATTGAGGTCTGTAATGGTGGAAACTATAACTGATAGGCTACCTTTACAATGCACTCAAAAACATGGAATGTATTAACATAATGTGGTTTCAGTTTCACATACTTTCCCAAGAGATAATTTACTAGTCGAACAGATACCTAACGAAACACTTTTTCACCTACCTGAAACACTAATTGGTGATGATAATGGTTAAAATATGACTTCATGAAAATTTGATATGACTCTAACATTTTATGAATCACCCGCACTGACTCATTCATCTCATGTATGAGGCTCGTACCTACCAAGGCTCACTCACCCAATTTATCCCATCACAATGGGGATTGTCACAACCATCCATACAACACCTCAAATATTTACAGCCTGATTGAGGCTTAATACCTTGTTTTATAAGAATCCTTAGACAATGGATGGTTCCTTTCCAAAAAACTCTAGAAATCAAGCATCCATGCCTATAACATATCCTAGAGAGTGTGGATGATTCGCTCAGACAAAAAATATATCTATGAGTGATACATGGTGATCAATCTCAACATAGTTAGAAAAACTCCTAGAGTCCCTTCTAGAATTAGTAAGTGAAACATGCATCCTTTTCTGGCACTATCACTGAGGAAACTCCTTAATCTTGAATGAAATTACAGATATTTAGGCATCTGAGGTACTCTTTATTTTTTGAATCCATGTTGGAAATAAATTGGGATGATATCATAAAATGATAGAAAATAACCCATATGAAAACTTTCCCAATTATTTTTCTAGGTTTTCCAATATGTAAATCCGTATATATCTCATACAAATTTCATACAGGAATGAGAGGTTGATATATTAACCATACTGTTATCTAATTCTCATCTTTGATCCTATAGAAAGTAACGAATTTGGAAATAATTTATACCACTTTATATCCCATCTCAAGCCACAAATATTTACCTCTCAATGCATATAACATATGGGTCTCCCTAGGGTGCATAAACCAATTGGAACCATGCACCTCATAAATAACCTCCTTACTCAGGATCAAATGAATATTCATGCACTTCTTTAAGATAATAGAACTACCAGGAGACCAATAAAAATCACCTGAGGTCTACCCCCTCATTTAAAACACTATTAATTTTTTTTCACTTGGGGTTGGATTCCTACAGACTCTTAACCTAGTTGATAAGGGACGGTGTAACCCACATGATGACTATGATCACCTTATCTCCATCCTAAAGCACATATATACTCATATTAGTAAACAAAATCATCATAACCCAATCATCTAGTGATTCCTAAAATTATTGCACTAGAATCTTCCTACTCAATGTGTTAGTGACTACATTCCTCTTCTCATGTGTACACTACTAAAAAATAAGCCTTTAACAATGATAACCTATATCAATGCTATAAAAATCAATGATAATGTGTACCTTTATTATCGCTAAAAACTAAATGGTTGAATCATCCATAAAAAAATCAACTAACTAAGTTATTCCTACCCCATCACCCAATCCATCCCACCATACTGTTGGAAGCATGTTTTCAATCACCACAGACTGGAGACAAGAATTGGGAATAACCAACAATATGTTGGGAATCTTTTTTCCCATGGTAGCTAGTATAACTCATCCATATAATGGGATAGACACACCAATAACATAAAAGTAAAAAAAGTAAAATATAACATTTAGAGTACATAAATAAGGTAAGGAAATAACATATGTAGTAATGTACATAAAAAAAATAAACCAAAAAAGTCATATATACATGGTATCTCAAGTCAAATACCAATACTCAAATGAATGAAAAAATTATGAACAAGTCTTATAAATACAACCCCCTGAGTATAAGATCCCAAAATGAATTCATGTGAGCCAACTCCATGAGACCACATCTCCTCCACAAAAAATCAGATAGGCAGTAATCAATAAAATCCAACTATATCATAAAAAATGAAATCTACTTATGCCCAAAGTAATATATAGATTGTGGGTACCAAATTATATTTAGATACCTTTGTGAATCTATTTAATTATTTTACCCATGCAAATAAATAAATGAGTTTGAAATCACATTTCAAATCCAAAACACTTTGAAAACAATTCACATTAAAATAAACCTTTTTAAATCCATTTGGTTTTTCATCTCAAATAAAATAGTTTTTCTAAAACATTTCTCAGCATGGATCAATTTATCAAGAAAATAACAACATACTCAATATACCCAACAAAGGAAGGGAAATAAAAATATCCTAATTACGTAACCATATAAATGGAAATTTTCATTACATATCACATTACATAAAACGTGGAACTAATAAAATTCATAGATCATATAAATAAATATTACTTGAGTATTGTGAACCTAGGGATATAAACTCAAGTGTATAATGGGATTGAGACTAAACAAGGTATTCTAGATAGGTAAGAAAAGTGGAATCTCTCACAGTCCTCCCTGAGCCCAGCTCAAATAGATCTCACAGTATCTCGACAACTAAATGGATGCTCTCATATTTTTCCTAACCAAAGTCTCTCATATTCCATAGGAAACTAAAATAGAGTCACTCGTGGTCTTACCACCCCTAAAACTCTCACAGTCCCTCAGAAAACCCCCCACCACCAAACACACCCAAGTTATCCCATGTTTTACACTATGCCTACATAATAAAATTTAAGTGTCAATAAGGAAAAACCATTTCCCAAGCCAATTTCATAAAAAATCATTCCCATTTAATCAAAAAATCATTCTCATGGTAATACCATTTATAAAATTATTTCAAAAAACTATTTAAATATATAAAATCCATTTTAGATGATTTATCAAACACTAAGTGTGCATACAAGCAACACCCATTGGTAAAACCCTCTTTAAACACTCAATTTCGAAAATGAGTCATAGAAAATAACATAAATATGATAAAAATCAGAAATAAATAATTTATTTGGAAATTAAATAAATACAAACCGAAAGATATTTATAATTTAAAGTTAATACATGGTAGGGGACCTTAAATAGAAACACTTACCTCAAAAATGTTTTCAAATTCACCGCCTTCAACAATAACCACCCATAATTAGAAGATAAGGGCCTTGCACAACTAACACATAAGAAAAACAACCAAAACCCTTATTAAAAACACTAGATTCATCATAAACCCATAATAGTGTTACACATGTCCATGAAAATCGATGAAAAATTATTGAGGAGGTGAAAGGAAGAACAAAATCCAAAGAAATCAACTTACCTCAATCCAAAAAACTAAGAAACAAAGAGTAAATCTACCACCAAACGATAGGGGAAACTCCACCACTAATTTGAAGGGATTGTGAAAGATAGGGAAGGAAAATGATGTAAAAAGCAATTAAAATTCAACAAGTGAAAATGGTAAAATACTAATTTTTTGTGACCTAGAAAGGACACATAGTTTGGTTACATAGTTAAACAAGAAATGCACCAATCATGAGTGGCTACTGTCTCCCCAAAACTCAATCTACATGGTATACCCTAAGATGATTTTTTTAAAAAAATATATTCTTAAACTATGAAAAATTATACTATCCCAACCTACAACACCCTCACACGGTTAGAAACATGGTTAAAAAATCATGAAATAATTGTGCACATTTTTTATTTCTCCCCCAAACTACCATTTCTAATCTCTAACACATGGTAAATCCAAGAATGAATCAAAAAGAAAAATAAAACTCAAAATTAAATATATCAATGACTCGGTGGGTGACACAATAAACTAGCCATTAAATTAGCTAGTAAGGATTAGATTAACCAAATTATTAAATATCTATAAAGCTCATTCTCAATGTAGATGTTTTGATAATTTCATAGGAAATAAGTACTCAATTTTTATTCCAATCATTTTATTATTCAAAAATAAATTTTCATAAAAATTTATTTTATTAAATTTCATTAGTTAATATTATAATTAATTTCTAAAAGTTCTACATTTTTTATTTTATCAAAATAATTTCAGTTTTAAAATCAAAATATCAAAATTATCGTAGTGTGAAACATTGAGATTTTTTTAATAGTTTGATTTTTTCAGTGAATAGTGAAAAATATGAAATTTTTTAAAACTATCATTTATTTTAATTTAAAAAATATTTATAATTATTTTAATTTAATCATAAATTAACATAATCATCTTTTATATAGAAATAATATAATTAATTACATCAGTATCGTTAGTATACATTGTAACACCCCAAGATTTTAAGGTATGCCATTTTCTAAATTTAATTGCTTTGATAGTTTCTGTTTCATGAAACACTCATCTTAAACAAACAATGAAATATTATAATGTGATCGTTATAACATAACTGTTAAATTAGCAGGAATGGATTGTATTAACCACATTGTGAAATATATAATAGTTCAGATCATTATTAATTTATTAATTAATTTCTATTACATAGTGATATTAATGAAATTTTTATATTATATATTGAGTCAAATATCTTAACATTCATCCAATAGATTTTATAGTCATAAGATAAGAACAAATATATTTTTACGCATAAAAACTATATTGTTCAAAAGGTTGTTTTCCACATTTTAATGACACACATGTTTTAAAAATAAATTTTGACACTTTTATAAATTATATTTGAAAACATAAACTTCATTTTTAAATAAGGATATCAAGATTTATTTTGGTTTAATTTTTTGAATTCTTCTTATAAGTTTAATTGTTTTATGAATTGTGACAAATACAACATTTTAATTGAAAACATACATTCCATATGAATAATTTATAATGTTAAATTACATTTGAAGTTGAGTTAAGTAAAATTAGATCAATTATACATTTATTAACCCAATTAAGGTTATTTTATTCTTTTTTACATTTCATTTAGATGTAAGAACATGTCATACTTTTGAACATGTTTACATAAAAAACCTGCTTACACCCCCCATCCACAAGATTAATTTTTAATCAATTTTAGTCACTTTTGTGTTTTGAATTTTATAAAATGGATAACATATTTAGAATTAGAAGGTTCTAATTTAATATTTAGTTCCATTTTATTTTTGGAAAATATGAATAATAAAATTAGTAATTTTTATTACCACAGTTTAGGATAAATCAGGTAATTAAGGGTAAAACTAAAATTATAAATATTAGAAAATGTCCCTAACACTTTCCCCAACATTATTTGATGAGTATTTTTCATCCATAATAAGTAAAGGATCGTTTTTGTTACTATTTATGGCTATTTGGATGATAATATAACCTTTAATGTATTTTATTCAAAGAAAAGTCAAACTTGTCATACTTTTGTTTTTAACAAGTTAAATATTTTTAATATGGGGTTACCTAGGAGATATATTTGACTATGAATAGTATTTTAAAAGATAAAATAGGTATATTCATCATAGTAATTGTTTTTAATTTTTAGGAAATAAATAATTACCTTAATGGTTTGAACAATGATGATGTAGTAATTGTTTAATTAGTTGAAATTCCAAATAAATGATATTAAAAATTGGACAATAAAAATAATTTGAGATAATTAATGTAATATAAATTTTTTAGAGATTAAATTGACATGATAGGTATGTATTAAAATATTTTTTAATATATATTGTTTTATTGATATTTTTAAAATTTAATGTAATGAAGAGTGTCAAAATCGACATTAATGATATTTTAAAATATATAATATTTTATTATATAATATAAAATTCCTAAAAAAATTTAATTCATACATAGGATTATTATATGGTTTTTAATTTCATAAATTATCCATTTATGGTTCTTTATCCATTTTACAGTATCAATATTAACCCTCAAATAGTAAAAATTCATGCTGTCACGGTAAGAGTTAAATGGTTTAAATAAGGGTTAAACCAAAAGATAAGGGTATAACCATGAACTAAAAATGTCCAAAAACTATTTTATAAATAATATTACACCCTTATAACCTTATTATTTAATTTTTTATATTTAATGGACACTTGTTTTATGAAAATAACTTATATATTATTTAAATCAAAGACAGTTACAAAATGTCACTCACTTTGTATTGAATAACTTTTATTTCCCAAAAAGGGACACAATCAAGATATAAAAGAACCAAAATTTTTGTTTTTATCTTAATAAAATTATTTTCATTATAAAGTTTTATATTAAATTTTTAGAAATTATATGATTACTTTAAATGCTTTGGCAATGCTAATAAATTATTTATTTTATTAAAAAAAATAATTGATTTTAAATGTACTAATTTTGATATATTTGGGATTATTTAATGTTTATAATGAATTTTATAGATATATAATATATATTAACAAGGTTTTAAATCATTATATTATAATTCACACTTTTTCTTGTTGTATTTGAAGTCCAATTAAATGAATAGTATCAAATTTGACAATAATTGTTTGTTATTGAATTAATATATTATTAAAATATTAAAATATCATATAAATATTAAATAATACAAAATTGAATAATATATGGTCGAAAATATCTCTCACTATTCATTTATAGGTCATTTGGAAGCCATTGGATCCAGAATATCCTTATTATATTTTAATATGTTGAGGATTTTCAAAATTGCCTCAAACCTCAATTATTAAAGGGATCCTCCTCCATCACTTATTTATACCATTATGAGGAATATATCTTGACCAAACTCTTCATATTTATCTTCTAAAAATAATTATTTAAGTTATAGTGGTTTTTTTCATTCCAAAATTTCAAACCTAGATCCTTTAAGAAGAGATTAAAGGAAGTCTGCTGAAGAAGATCTAATCTTCATCATCGACTCTTTCAAGTGTATTTCTTCTTATACTTACTATTCATGTGTTGTTTCCATTTTAAATTAATAAATACAGTATAATATATTTTATGATATTTTATTAATATTATGGTATAACAATATCCCAACTTTTATCCATCCTATGAAAAACAAAATCACCATGTGTGCGTATGTACACCTTTGCATCTTCATCCGGGGTGTAATCTATTTTTCATCACCACTTTACTTGGATGAGTATAATGAAGAAAATGATGTATATATATAATTAAAATGACATTATATTTATTCTTCAAAAATTAATATACCAGAAACTTCCTTACCCTTTCACCATTAAGGGAATAATAGTGTCTCTTGTGTGTATGCTCGACCTACTGTATCCATGACATGATGGGATTCATTTTCCATGTTCACCATTAAATGATGATTCTAATAATTAATATAATAAATAAATATAATATATATTACCATAACATAATTATTGATATGAATTGACTATATCCTATTCAAAATAATCAAGACTTACACGACAACCCATGCCTAGAAAAATGAGGCAGTTAACACCCAAAACATGGGTAATAACAAAATATTATTAATAAACAGGTGATAAGAGGATATAATAGGATCATATATGATATCATAAATATGGATATGGTTCTATTATAAATTAATAACATGATATGAACAATTATATAGGATTTTAAATCACGTTCAACTAAAGGAATGCGCAAGGTAAGGGATTTTTGTCTCAATTTTTATAAGATACATGCCTTATTTACCAATTATTTTATTTGTTTGGTGTATATAATTCCACTTTAATATAATATAATGAATATAAATATCTTAATGGTATTTAAATATTCATTTGATGTTATGGGGAATATGATTTAATTGACTACATAGTGTTAAGGCTTTATTTCACAATCTTATCATTATTCGGGGTTGGATATATGTAAGTATCTACCAGGAAATATTAACATTCCAAGATTATATTTTAAAAAATAAAAACGTTCTTAATATTCTCATAAGAAAAACTAATGAAATTTTTACCAATTTTTTACTTTTAATAAAAATTGTACAGAATATCCTTGTAATTCTCAAAACAATGCCTGTTTAGATTTTATTAAAAAAAGTGAAACGAATCATTGTTTTAATGTGTATGAAATGAATGGAATTTATAGAATTTATGATCATCCAATTTTTTTTAAAGGATATTATATTTTATACAAATGTTATTTTTGGTGAAATGTATTTTCAAAATTTTTTGTAATATTTTAGTGAATTTTTGAAAAATGAAATTTCCTTAAATAATGTTTTTAATGATATTTTTATTCATTAATGACATTAAAATTATAATATACTTATGATAAATTGAGTATATTTTATTTTAATATTAATTTTATTATTTATTTTGATAATTTATGATTATTTTAACTATGGATGTACTATTTTGATACCATTTACCTTGTTACTTTGAATGGTTTATGGTGATGTTTATTGACTAGAGAAAGTAGTCACATTTTGTGTGCAAGATTTTCATTACAAATTTTTATGTTCATTATTTTTCATCCGTGTATTTTGTAGAATGAATTTTATATAGTATGTTATTGGAAGTTATTTCTATATACCCTCATTGCATCGGTAGGTCTCATGGGATAAAATAGATCAAGTTTTGGCCAAGGCCTTATCTAATTGTTTATAATTCTTGTTTGATTCCTTGATAGTATGTTTTAGACATCTAGAATTATGAATTCCATCATTATGAGATAATTTATTAATATTCCATGTGATTATTAGAATAGTAGAATACCCATGGTTATGTTTTATTCTCATGTGATCATTCATATGGAGTTATTTGATCATCTTTTATTCCTATCATATTATACACAAGTTATTGATTAAATGGTATGTGCTATAGTTAATTAAATTTCCATAAAACATTATTTTTATTTATGATATCTTCCTTTGTAAATGTACCATTACTGATCATGTGAGATCACCCCTTTATTATGTTCCATTTTTTTATAGGATGTTGTGAAGTTTAATATGAATGATATTAAAGGATAAGATAAATGAATAATGGTGTTCTCAAATGATTCACTATGTTGTATTTAAAATTTTTAATTGTAATTTAAGATTAAAATAGGTATATAATTTTCCAAATCAATTAAACAGATCAGAACTTTCTGGTTAAATTCTTATATCTATTCCAATGTAATAAAGTAAGGAACCAGCTTCGGTCTACTGGGGTTGGGGTTCTTACAATTGGTATCCAATTAATTCTTATAGAAACCCTTGGAACAAGATTAAGGAAAACAAATATTAAATAATAAAACCTCATGAAATAATTTTGAATCATTCCCAAATAAGTTAAACTTATGATTTATAGCTTAGTTGTACATAAATGTTCAATATTGGTTATGCTATTATCTAGTTTTGAGGTTATACATTATGTTTCATAATTTTATGATCCAATCTAATGTATTACATTTCTTAGAAATGTAACATAGTAGAAGTAATGGGAAATGCATAAATGAACATATTGCAAAGAGTAAGAATGATCATTTTTCAATGGGTTTAAGCCATTATTTCGAATGGAACAAGTCTCCAAAACATTATCATCACATGAGGACATAGTATCATGTGATAATGAAACAGAGAAATAATTATGTAAGTATTACGGCTTTATAGGGATGAACAATAACAATAGTACATATATGATAAATATGGATAAAGGAAAGAATGGAAATATTTATTTTCCCACATGTGATAATTATGAAAAGAAACACCCTGGTACTTTCTTAAAAGGAATAGGAGTTTCCTACATGTATGGAATGATAATCCATTATTCTTGTGATTGTAATGGTAAGAATATTTTTTAAAATTTACCATGATTTATCTGCAAGGGATTGGACACTAGGTAAATCAATTTCACAATCTTAAAAATAATATACCCCAAAAGATGATAATAGACCATGGTCATGATTATGATACTACCACAAACAAAGATGAATGATTAGTATTCTTATGTTTGGTTTCCAAAAAATATGTTATTTTATTGTTTTATCAATAATGATTTGGTTATAAGAATTGTGAGATATATAAGAATTATACTCCAGTACTTCTAATATAAATATTTGGAATCATATGATGAATATTACCCATAACCAAGAGAAGTGATTATGTGGTATGTTAATCTTTTGGAAACACATGATTAAGGGAAGATAACCCTTACCATATGCTTTATGTTGAGATAATAATGATAAATAGATATTTATGGGATATTATTAGTGGCCATAAATGTGTTTAGTGATTTGATGGTTTATGATATCTTTCATGGATTTGCAATATGTTTGGATTTAATGAATATATTCAACAACCTCGTATTTTATTTTTGGAAGAAATCATGCATAAATTAAGGTTTAAAGTTGACCAAGGTATTTATATATTTTTTATGTGAAAATAAGCACTACACTATTTGGATAATCAAACGATAAATTTATTTTGGAAATTTAGTGACCTTAGTTATAATTTTTTTGAACTTTAAACATTGATATATGTATTTTAGATAAATAGTAATCTTTAAATGGATTAAGTTTAACAACATATTTTTTTGAGGTTAGAATATGATTTATTTGATAATATGTGCTAACCATTTTGGTTTTAGCAAACATTTAAAGGCTGAAGGAATTACTTGTGGATATTATGATTCATTCAAGTGATTTATATAGGAAAAAATAATCTTTGATATCAATTTCATGAATTAAGATTGAAACTCAACCAAAGGATGATATTATTCTTATGAAATGGAATGAAATCAACTATTTTTATTTCATAAAGTGAATATCTGAATAGTAATAGAATTCATGTAATCTAGGAAGAAGGATTTTGGAACAAAAATGTTATCCATTTACCTTTATTTCCATGAAATAAATTCTCTTTTAAACCATAAAAAATTTATGGTTTTTATGGTTAAATTTACAATGACCATGTTCTCTATCACATTCCATCCAAACATGATTGTTATATTTCTCTTTGATGTCCATTTTTCACGTCCCACTAATGTTATCATATGTGAAATATAAATTTTGGGGGTTACCTTTGCATTTCCCATTCTATCTTATTAACATGAGGTTTTATAAACCCTATTTTGGATGTTGCTTTCGAACAAAGTAATTTTCAAGTATCAAGTATTGATTTTCGATGTGGAATTTTAAATTTCTAGGATACAGTTTATTGAAGGAGGAGAGAATATAACACCCCAAGATTTTATGGTATGTCCTTTTTTAAATTTAATCTCTTTGATAGCTTAAATTCTACAAAACATCCATCTTAAACAAATAATGAAATATTATTATGTGGTCGTTATAACCTAGTCGTTAAATTACTGGGAATGAGTAGTATTAACCACATTGCGAAATATTTAATTTTCCAACTCATTATTAATGTATTAATTAATTTCTATTAGTGAATGATATTAACAGATATTATATATTATATATTAAATCAAAAAAATTCACATTCATTGAATATATTTGATAGGAATAAGATAAGAACAAATATAATTTTACGTATAAAAAATTGTACTTTTCTAAGTTGGGTTTTCCGCCTTTTAATAGCGCCCTTTTTTGAAACTAAATTTTACAATTTTAGAAATTATATTTGAGAAAATAAAAAAATAACAATATAAAAACTAAATTTGGTTTTATTTTTTTATTCTTTTGATAAGTTTCATTTTTTATGAATAGTGAAAAAAAATTATTTTAATTGAAAACAGACTTTTCATCTAAATAATTTATAATGTTAAATTATATTTTAAATTGGTTTTAAAGTAAAATTAGATAAATTATACATATATTAATCCAATTTAGTTCATTTTAATATTTTTTATATTTAAATATTATAATAAAACATTTTAAACTTTTGAACATTTTCACTTTAAATACCCACATTCACACCCTGTCTACCGGATTAATTTTAAATTAACTTTTTCCAATTCTGTGTTTTAAATTTGGAAAAATAGAGACAATATTTGGAATAATAGTTTCTAAATTTTTTAAATAGTTCAATTTTATTTTTAGATAATATGAATAGTAAACCTTTTAATTTTTATTACCACGGTTAATGGTAAATCGGTTAAAAAAGGGTAAAAATAATATTACAGATATTATAAAATGACCCTAACACTTTAAAAAAATATATTTGATTATTATTTTTGTACCTAATTATTAAATTATCTGTTATGAGGCCATTTATGTCCATTTGGATGAGAATATAACATTTATAAAATTTTATTCAATGAAAAGTCAAACATATCATTCTTTTGTTTTGAACAAGATAATTATTTTTAATATGGTGTTAAATTGGGTATATATTAGACAATAAATATTATTATAAAATATAAAATAGTTATCTTTACCATGGTTATTTATTTTTAATTTTCATGGATGAAATAATTATCTTAAAGCCAGACACAATGATGATGCAGTAATTATTTACTTAATAGAAATATCAAATAAATGATATTAAAAATATTAAATTACATATAATTTAAAATAATTAATGTCATACCTGAATTTTATAGTTTACTGTGATATTTTATAGATTCATTAAAATAGTTTTTTTGAACATATAAAATTTTATTGATATTTATAAAAGTCAATGTAATGAATAGTGTCATAATATACATTAATGATGATTTAAAACAAATAATATTTTATGAAATGATATAAAATTTATAAAAATATTAAATTCATCAAAATTATTGATATAAGGTCACAAATGTTATCAATTATCCATTTTTCAGTCATTTTTTATTTAATAGTAACTATATTAACCTTCAATGATTAAATATTCTTGTTTTCGTAGTAAGAGTTAAAGAAGTTAAATATGGGTTAAAACGAAAAGATAAGTGTATAACCAGGAACTAAACTTGTCCAAATATTATTTTATTAATAATAATTTACCTTTATCACCTTAGGCTTTAATTTTAGTTGTTCAATGGAATGTTTTACCAGAAAATAACTTATATATTATTTTAATAGATTATTGTTACAAAATGTCACTCTCTTTGTATTTAATTTTTTTATGAATCCACTTGGTGATTAATTCAAGATATGAATGCAAATAAGTGTATATTTTATATTAATTAAATAATTTTAATTATAAAAAATTATATTAAATTTTTATAAATTATATAATTAGGCTTCTACAATGCCAATACAGTATTTATTTAATTAGAACAAAACCAAAATAATTGATTTTAAAAGTATTAATTTTGATATATTTCGGATGATTTAATGTGTATAATTTATTTTATAGATTTATATGATATATGAGATACTTTTTTAGTCATTAGATTCAAATTTCCACTTTTTCTTATTGTATTTGAAGTCAAATTAAATGAATAGTATCACATTTGACAATAATAGTATTTTATTGAATTAATATATAATTAAATTATTTAAAACCCATAAAAATATTAAATAATACCTAATGGGATAAGATATGGTAAAACATTAATTCAAATATTCACATATAGTCTATTTGGATGTCTTTAGATCTATAATATCCTTAATATATTTTCATATTTTGTGGGTTTCTGAAAGTTCCCCTCACCTAAATTATCAAAGGGCACCTCCTCCTTCACTTCTTTACACCACTTTGAGCCATATAGCTGAAAGAAACTCTAAAAATATATTTATTAAACCTAATTAGTTATGTTATATATGTTATGGTACTTCCATAAGATCAAACCTAGATCCCTTATGAAGAGATTAACGGAAGTCTACAGAAGAAGAGGTAATCATCTTTATTGAAAATTTCACATTTATTTGTTATTCTACTACCTATTCATGAGTTTTTTCTATTATAAAGTAATAAAAATAGTATAATATATATTATGAGATGTCAGTATTATTATCTTATAAAAATATTCCACCTTTTAACTATCCATTAAAAAACCAAATCATCGTTCATGCGTAGTTACGACTTACCATCTCCACGCCATAGTGTAATCTACATTTCTTCACAACATTACTTGGATGGGTATAATTATGGAAATAATTAATATATATAATAAATATTAAATTATATTGATTCTATAAAAATTAAAATACCATACACTTCTTTACCCTTTCACCATTAAGGGAATGATAATATCGCTTGTGTGTACGTACGACCTATCATCTCCATGACGTAATGAAAATAGTTTTCCATGTTCACCATTCAATAATGATTATAAGAATATATAAAATGAATAAATATAAAATATATGACCTTAATAAAATTATTCAAATGATGTTACTATATCTTTTGCACATGAATAAGGACTTACATGACAAAACATGTATAAGAAAATGATGTCGTTAACAATTAAAACAAGGGTAATAAAAATTAGTATTAACAAATAAGATATAAGATAGGATAAAATAATAATAAATGATATCATAAATATGTATAAAGTTCTACTATAAATTAATAACATTATTTAGATCATTATATATAAGTTTAAATAGCTTTCAATTAATGGAAAGTTCTATGTAAGATATTTTCATCTAACTTTTATTTTTGTGGGATACATGTCTTATTCACCACTTTTTTCTCTTGTGTGGTATATACACTTAAAATTTAATATAATATCATGAATATACCTATATTTATGGTATTTTAAGTTTCATTTTATGTTATTGGTAATATTATTCAACTTATTACAAAGTGGTAAGGGTTTATTTCACAATCTCATCATTATTTGAAATTTTCTATGTTTAATTATCCACTGGGGAATATTTCACTTCCATGTTTATGTTTTATTAAAATAAATTTATAAGGTTTTTAATATTTTCCTACAATTGGTTAAAGTAATTTTTTACCCATATTTTACTTTAAAAAAAATTATTGGAATCTTCATGTCATTCTCACAATAATATCTGTTTGGATTTTATTGAAAAGGGGAACAGAATCATTGTTTTAACGTATAAGAAATGGGTGAAATTTAAAGCCTTAATGACCACTACAATTTTTTAATCTATATTATATTTTTTAAAAAGGTTATATTTTGTGTAATGTATTTTTAAAATGTTTTCAAAAATATTTGTTAATTTCAAAGTGAAAAGGAAATTTTCCTCAAAGAGTTTTTGTAATGATATTTTTATTCATCATTGACATCAAAAATTTAATTTACTTAGGATCCATTTGGGATATTTTATATTAATATCATCCTTATTCTTTATTTTAATTTTTAATGATTAGTTTGACTGTGGATGTGCTATTTTGATATCATTCGCCTTATTACTCGGAATGATTTATGGTTGTGTATATTGATTGGGGAAAGTATTCACATTTTATATCGTAGCTTTTAAATATTAATTTTTATGTTGATTATGTTTCACTCCTATAATTTTTGTAATGCATTGGAAATTGTAAGTGAGGGGTGGGGCATCCTTTAGCCGCTTGATGCATCTGTAGGTCTCATCTGACAAACTAGACTTAGTTTTGGCCAATGCCTTACCCATTTGTGTACTCTTCCTGGTTGATGCCTTGAAATTATGTTTTAGACATATATAATTATTCATTATATTATTACAAGATTAGTTATTGATATTTAATTTGATTTTTTGACCAGTATAATATCCATGTTTAGGTTTAATTATCTTGTGATTATTTATATGGAATTATTTGATCATCTTTTATTCCTTCCATATTATGATCAAGTGATTAATAAAATGTAATGTGGTTCAATTAATTTCCATTCCATAATCATTTATGATTATTTATAATTGCTTCTATTGTATGTATACCCTTACTGAGATATGGTGGAGGAAGTTGGGGATACAAGTGGAAACCTTAGATTGGGTGAAAAGGATCCTTGTGCAAAGTAGGATTATCGAGTGAAGGGAATTGAAGACAGTATAATTTATTATCACCCTGATCTTATTGGTCATAGGTATCTCTTTCTTCTATGTGCAATAAACAAGGAAAATATATCGAAGCTTATTAATGGTAAAGGATCTAGATCTAGGATGAATTTTTCATATACCTTAATGTTGTGGGGAATATTTCTTTCTTATATTTTGATTCACCAACCCCATGAAGAATTATAAACAACGGTATAATTGAACATGTGTCAACTAATTAGTATGGTATAAAATAATGTGTAAGTATTTACTAGTTATCAATTATTGTGCGAGTATTGATTCCAAAAGTGATGAAGCCATAAAAATTCAATGAACTAATCCATATGATTGTAGATATTTAGGGATTTTATGATTAGAGGATGATGGCTATGGGTTTTGTATTTTACCATATTTTCTCTCCTTCAAATGAATGGAAAAAGAAAGCATGAAGCTTAGTTTTGATTTCTATGAAAAATGGTTTTCGTTGGATTCAAGAATGGGATCCAAATTTTATCCCTAAAAACATAAATACTACTAATTCTCAGGTTTGGATCTGATTCTGTAAAATTAATTGGATTTACTCGCAACCATGAATCCTTTTTTGACATCGCTTATTCTATTATAAATATTATAATATTTGATAGGATGATAGAGAACCCAATTTTTTCTCAATATAGAAGGATCTTTGTTGAGTTTGATATGTCTACCAGACTAGTTGAAGATGTTTTTTCAAGCACCATGGATGATAGTATCAAATTCTATTTTTTTATAATTGGAAACAAAAATTCTGTGGTAATTTTCAATTCTTTAGGAATTTAGTCTCTAAATGAAATAGGAATAAATTGTGTATCTTTTAAAATAATAGTGGTAATGGTGATTCCTCCTACATGATAAGGAATGGGAAGTATTTTACCCCTCTATCTAGTGCTAAGGCCTCTAAATTTGTTAAATTGAATGGTAATATTTTAGATCCCCCATCTAAGGGTGCTGTCTGGACCCGCCTTAACTAAGATGAGGGAAGGGACAATAGATTGTCAGACCCTTCCTTCCCCAAGTTGAATGTGATATAATAACCCCTGAGACCAACCTTTAATAGGCCCCGGAGTGGTGACTAGCACCACAATTATAGAATCACACATAACATGGAAGACATTAACCATTTTATTTAGTAGGATCAGGAGATAAGACAGTAAATCCAAAAAAACAACAAAACTAGAAGTAAATGTAAAGCCAAAACAATCCATTCCCCCAAGCATGTTCCAAAAATATGTGCTACCACAAAAAAAAAGAAAATTACAAATGAAAGTACCAAAATAAAAGAAAATCAGAGACATCAACGGTCCCAACGTCTGAACTAGTAGGGTTCGACATGGCCCTTGAAGTCCTCCTAGAAACCTGAAAACAGTCTTATATATGTAGGTTGAGTATACCTTTATACTCATTAGGGGAAACCAAAAACATTCATTCATAAGTGGGGAGGAATTATAATGCCCTATGAGAAAATGAGATAACCAAAGCCCCTATAAGGGAAAATATCTACCCAAACCCCACCAAGTCATGGTCCCCAAATAATGCAAGTCAAGTAAAGTAATAGTAATAACACGTCGATGTTTGGGTACCCCACACCACTTTACCACTCGTTATTGAAGGCATACTATGCGTTAGACCTCCCCTTCCATTTTCATTATAGTCCCACTACCGCCCCAAAAAACAACCATTTGGGCCACCAGAAACACATATCCCGCCTGCAGACTCCGGGGCCACAAAAACCAGACACATACCTGCCTGCAAACACCTGGGCCACAAAAAATACCTCCACGCCCGAAGACACCTGGACCAGAGAAACTACCGTCGCGTCTGAAGACACCTGGGCCTCACCCCAAAGGAACTTGGGAAGCCAACAACCCACACACACCGAGGAAAACCACCATAACCAATTGGACTAAATAATTTTTTTCTATAATGGACCTCAGGCCATCACATCCTGCCTGAAAAATCTTGGGCTATTCAGGAAAGGGTGAAGAAAAGTAGCTAATAACCAGTCACTCATAGGAGTGTTGGGAAAAATACCATCCCCCAAGAAATGGGGTGTTAGGCATGAAGTGATCCACTTGGGTGTGGAACGAATAAGAAACATAAGAAAAAATTTACACATATAGGTAAACAAGAACTCATCCCAACCTAGGGGTTCCAAAACCATCCAATACACAAACACCCTCATTACTATTCATTCATAAAAAGCACAACAGCCACAACCAAGGCATGAATCATTCCCTGAATGCAATTCCCCATGGAACCCATTCTTGTTATTATATAATTGTGATTCCATTTAAATAATTATTCACTACCAGGAAACTAACAGGCATAGCCATAAGCGATGGAAGGAAAAACATCCAAGCAGCAATTTAAGCATTCACACCTAGTTCTCTTGTAAAGTCACAACAACCAAAGGGATCTGTGAGAGCCCTCGAAGTACTAGAACCAAAAAAATCCCCAAAATAATTCCCCACATAACCCCAAATCCACAAACCAACAACTGAACAATAGGGGATCCCATCCTCATCCATATCACATCAAAAGAATCAAGAAAAAAACCCACACACATAACCAGAATAGATCTAGGGAGTTTTCAGATTTAAACATGCCATTCATTTAATTCTGTCCTTCCATTTGGTTAACTGAGGTGACCACACAATAATTTTTATTTATTGGACATCCATTTAATCAACCAAGTTTATGTAATTTACTAGTTTCCATGTTACATACATTCAATCATCGAAATATCCAGAAACAAAAGAGGTTCATTAGTTCCAAGAAAGGACCACCAATGGCCAGGATTTTCAGTGTACATAATCCCATATAATTCACAACATATAGTTAAAGGTAAAAGATTACAAAATCATCATCAGACACACCCCTTCATTCTTTAAAAACCATTTATTATCTTCGTTAAGGATTGGTATCATCCCTCCCCATAAGAACATTATTATACCCACCCCGCATGATACGCAGTAAAGAGATATGAAGGGAAAAACCTACTTGGATGATCAAAGATCGATGTTTTTCTCCTCACACTATGAATTGGGGATGCGTGACTTGCAGGGGAAGAAATATGAGGAATCCAAGAGTGAGTAGAAAAGGCTCTAGCACAGGCGCACCACTAGCCTCAGGAAGGGGGGCTCCAAATGCAACGAGGAAAGTAAAAGAGACTATCCAAGAAGAATAAAGAATCCTCGTGCGAGAAAATGTGTGAACTTAAAGATACGGGATATGAAATCTTGGGCAGATTTAACGGAGGATTGTTGTTTCACCACATTGTTAGACACTTACACACAATGGAATTAATTATTATTTAATAATTCTCATTGGAGAGGTGTCCATAACAGCAATGAGTTAAAAGGATTCATTTAAGCAGAGGAAAATGCATAACTGTGACATGGGGTTTGGGTCAGTAAAGGGTTGCCCCACTCCTAGAGATCTAGATCATCATTTATAGTCCTTAAAAATATAATCAAAACCCTTTAAGAGGCATTAAAACTTAAAGAAAGAATTATTGGGAAAGAAATATCTCACAACCCTGTGGCACCGATCGGGTGTGGCACTGATTGGTTAGAACGATCGATGAATCCCTGATCAGTGACTCACTGATTGATGAATCACTGATCTATGAGACTGATCAGGGACACACCGTTCACTGACTCACTGATCAGGGACACACCGATCGGTGACTCACCGATCAGGGACACACCGATGGGTGACACCACGATGACACCATGCCATAAACACCGTCGCCCTCACGACTCAATGATGGGTCTAGGGTACCCCAACACAAAAAAATTGACAAAGTAATAGACTAGGAGGGTTTGAGACGTTACATCAGATACATCTCAACTATTCTCTTCCTAGAGAATCGAAACTAGACCCAAAGAAAAGAGAGGGTTCCGAACAACCACCTACAAGATACCTCTCAGGAGTAAACCTCCTCGACATCTAGGAACACTTCTACCTCATGTAAAAAATCATACAAAGGTCACACCATCTACTCATATGGATTAGGGAGTCCCTTTTTCCATGTCAATATACTATCTGCTTTGGGTGGAACTGACTCGCCTGCACGGGTTTAATTTCATCCACCCTAATGCGGCTTGATTAGGAATCAAGTCCTCTTCACCCCGCAGTCAAGACTCTTCATACACATTCAGAGAACAAGGAAAACAACACATTTCATGGTTAACAAGGTCTAACACTACATCAAAATCAAGTACGAAACAAAACAGAACAAAACTAAAATCATATCTGGGTTTTGGGCACGCATTTGAACTTCTTGCTACCATGTACTCTCCTTGAGGCCACCATCCCTCCACAACACACGAACCAAAGTAATGTATCATACCCAAAGCACTTTATCCTTTCAATCTTCGATCCATTCTAGTCATTCCATGAATGTAGAATCATCCCCTATATCCAACTCTCCTTGGTCAATGACAAGACAATCATCATGTAGATATCAACGAAGCTGGGAGATGTGGAAAACATTTTGGATCTTTTCGAACTGAGATGGAAACACCAGCTAATATTCCACCTCACTAACTCGCCCCAACACTTTGAATGGCCCGATGAACCTAGGAGAGAGTTTTCTCCCCTTTTCAAACCTTTGATACCCATGTTGAGGGTATACCTTCAGGAACACGTGGTACCTGACCTCAAACTATAAGGGTCTCCTCATATGATCAGCGTACGACTTATGTCGGTCCTGAGCCGCCTTCATCCTCTCTCGTACGAGCTGAAAATTCTCAGTGCTTCTCCACACCACCTTCGGGCCAAGAACAACTGCTCTGACGACCTCTATCTAGCACACGGGTTAGCAATATGGTTCCCCATACAAGGCTTTTAACGGAGCCATGTCAATAGTAGAGTGATTGATATCATTGTAGGAAAACTCTACCTGAGGAAAGTGGCATACCCATGATCCCATGAAATACAAAACAAATTCTCGTAGCATATCCTCCAATGTCTAGATGGTCTGCTCGGTCTTCCCTCTTGTCTGGGGGTGGAAAGCAGTGTTTAGTCATAACTGTGTGACAAAAGAACGTTGCAATCCCCTCCAGACTTGTGAGGTAAATCGTGCATCCTTATCCGAGACTATGGTTCTTAGAACTCTATGCAACCACACCACCTCATCAATTTATCTTCTTGCTATGGCATCCACCACACTTGACTCCTTGATCACCAAGAAGTGAGATGACTTCGTCAGCCGATCTACCACTACCCAGATAGCATTGCAACCTCCTTGAACCGTGGGTATTCCGGTGAAGAAATCCATCGATATGTCATCCCACTTACACTTGGGGAAAACTAAAGGCTGCAAAAAACCTCTTGGGATGTGGTGTTCATCCTTTACCTGTTGGCACAACAGGAACCTTTCCACAAACTTCAGCATTGCCCGCTTCTCCCCAGGCCACAAAAACTGATTCATCATGCCTCGATAAATCTTTTAAAAACTTGGGTGTACCACTAGGGGTGATTTTTGGAACTCACCAAGAACTCTCCCATGGATTTCCAATGGGAAAGAAAACTTTACATGAAACAACATCTGATTCTGTCCATCATCTAACCATCCTTTTGGGGTATTCCCCTATCTAAAACAATCATGTATCACTTCTACCTATACGTCCTACCATTGAGACTCCTCCACCTGCTGCAACAGGTAGCAATGTAATATCATCTGGAATAGACATCCTCTACCTTCCTCCACCCGTGCATCTAGGTTTAGGGAAGTCAAATACACCATTTCTTTCCAATAATATGTCAATTCTTGGACCACGTCCTTATAATAATTTCTACTCAAGGCATCGGCCACCACATTCCCCTTTCCTGAGCTATAGGAAATCTAAAAGTCATAGTTCTGAAGAAACTCCATCCACCTCTTCTACTAAAAGTGCAGGTCTCACTGAGAGAAGATATAACTCATGCTATTGTGATCCATGAAGACCAAAAAGCACTCCCCAATGAGGTAGTACCGCCACAAATTTAGTGCGAACACAACCACTGCGAGATCCATGTCGTGATTGGCATAGTTACGGTCATGGGGACATAAATTCCTAGACCCATAAGTGAGAACCCCTACTGTTGCATCACCACACACCCCCAACCTTGGCCTGAATCATCACACAACACCTCAAACATCACCCCTTATTATGGAAACATCGTCATTGGGGAACTAACCAACTTCCCCTTTAGATAAAAAATGATTTCCAAACACTTATCACTTCATACAAAGGCCTGGTCCTTTCTAGTCAAGGCTGTCAAAGGAGCTACAACTAGAGAGAATTCAGGTACAAACCTCTGATAATATCCTGCAAAAAATGAAACAATGAACCTATGTTACACTATTGGGTGCTTTCCAAGAAACAACTACTTCAAACTTTGATGAATCTACTACTATTCTATGATCTGACACCATGTTTCCAAGGAAGTGCACCACTCATGTCCAGAACATGCACATGGAAAACTTCTCATAGAGCTGGTGTCGTCAAAGGACCTCTAAAACCATTCTTAGATGATTGACATGATCCTATTCTGATCATGAGTAGATCAATATGTCATCAATGAAAATAATGAAAAATCAGTCCAAAAACTCATGGAAAAAAGATTTCATGATCCCTATGAACATAGCAGGTGCATTTGTAACACCGAACAACATGACTACGAACACAAAGTTCCCATACCTGCACCTGAAAGCAGTCTTCGGGATATCACAATATTTCACCCTTAACTGGTGATACCCAGACTACATATCGATCTTAGAGAACCAAACGACTCCCTTTAGCTATCCAAAGAGGTCGTTTATTGTTGGAAGAGGGTAACGATTCTTGACTATTACCTGATTTAGTCTCCAGTAGTCTATGCACAGCCTAAGACAACCATATGCCTTCTTCGCGAACAAGACCAGAACACCCCATGGAGACATGCTTGGTAAAACAAAACCCTTATTCATCAGTTGGTCAATTTGAATCTGTAACTCCTGCATCTCAGAAGGCACCACCCGATAAGGAGCCATCGAAATTGGATGGGCACTGGGTTGTAAGTCTATCTCGAACTCAATGTCACCTCTAGAGGGTAGAGTCAAAACCTCCTTATGGAAAACAACTAGGAACTCTCTGAAAACTCCCAAAAAATCCATCATCTCAGCATCCAATTTTAAAATCTTGGCCAACATAGAAAGAAGAGGCTCCACACGCCATCTCGTCACCTGACAACCCCGTTCTCCGACAAAAGCTACACGCTGTCCACCCATATCTGAAAACACGACCCTTCATCTAAAGTAGTCAATAATGACACACAGAAATAAGAATTATGATGCTTAAAATGAAATCATATCGATGGATCTATAGAAAAAAAGGTCCCCAAAGGACTGATGTGGCCCTAACATCAGTCCAAATCCCCAGAAAACATAAGACAAGTTGTTCTAACCTCTGACTGGCGTACTCAAAACCAGGGGAATGAGAAGTCTCTCTACATTTATACCCAAATCATGTGCTAAACTGGGTTAAAATTTTTTTGTGAATCTACTAAATCAAACAAGGCATAGGAAAGAGTGCTAAAAAACCTTATCGTACCTTGAACAACTTCGGGCCCTACTGGAACTACTACCTCTATGGCATGCAACTACCCACGCCTAACTCCTCTTCTGATCAGTTGTCAGCCGCCTCCCTGATCACACCCTGGACAATGTCCCGGAGAAACACCCTGAGGTTAGCCTCCTCATGCAACGTCTGCTCTCAGAGGAGAGGGAGCTTACTGTCCCCACTACTACTATTGAAAGGGTCTATCTAGAAGCTGTTGCAGCTAGGTTGGTTGTTGAACCTTACCAACCCCACTGTACTACACTCAGTCCAAACACTGATTAAGAATGTTCCCACGACTTCCATAGATGAAGCATCTCAGTCTTGGTCTTGCAAAGAATGGTCGAGGACCAAAATATTGAGACTATAATTGATGGGGCATGGTCCCCACTTGTCGAAACCTGGAAGGTCCTCACACTGGAGGCTTGCTGCTAACAACCACCCCCTTTGACAAGCCTAACCGGTTTCCCTCTCGGGTCACACCTCCAAGAATGTGCATCCTATCCACCACTTTAACCTTATTCTTCACCACTATGTATGTCGATAGGGTGAAAGGAGTAACAACATACTAAAGAGATAGTTGAAGTGACTTTTCTAAACATCTCACCTGAGACTGCTCATCCTGAAAGAGGTTTGGAGAAAATATAAGGAGTTCCTTGAACTTGATCTCCAACTCATTCAATGAAATTCTCCCCTACATAATGGAGCGTAGCTCCTGCCTCTTCTCCACCTTCATTGTGGAAGAGAGGAATTCCACCAAGAACTCCCTCTCAAATTCAATCCACTAAACTTTGGCCTCCCTCTTCTCCCATGATAGAGCGTCCACCACTGATGCACCACTCCCTACATCTGGATTATAGCCATAGAAAACCAGTACTTTATTAGAGCCCAGATCAAGATGAAAGCTATCTCTATCTCCTTGATCCAGCCCTCTATCTTCATGTCTGAGACACTACCCTTGTACTTTCTGAGGGTCTTCCACAAAAAGGCACGAAGCATCCACTACCACTAGTTGTCCTCCACCTCTCGATCAACCCTCTACTGATCATCCAAATCAACCTCCTGGACCTCAATTTCCTGCACTACCCGTGGTCGCCGTCCAGGTGCCATAGCTGTAATGTAAACAAGAAATTCCTAAGCCCGAGTATTGTAGAATATTGATTTTAAAATTTTCATATACTTTTTATTCCATTTAAATCCCTAAAATACCCAAGGCACACAAGAACAAAAGTCATTATGATGCACGTACCTTTCCTATGGTCTCTACCCTGCAATAATTGAAGCCTCACTTGGTTGTTTAGTAGGTTCAAAGTCCTTGCATCGGATCACAGGGGGCCCTAAAATCTCATGTCCAAGACGGTCTTCCCTAGTCAATTTCATGCACCAAGTATGATTAACATTTTTTCCCTACCATCCCATGAAATCCTCACTATGCCTAACTCTATACGCTATCTTATCTCTCAACTTTCCTTTGATACCATTATGTCTTGACTCGACTTCACCAAGATGAGGTAAGGGATAATAAATTTCCATACCCTTCCTTTGCCAAGTTTAAGGAGAGATAATGGCCCCTGAGACCTGCCTTCAATAGGCCCTAGAGTGGCGACTAGGACCAAGGGTATAGAATCACACGTAACATGGAAGGTATTACCCTTTATTTTTAGTTGGATCGGGAGATAAGATAGTAAATCCCAAAAAACACTAAAACTAGAATTAAAATTAAATCCAAAACAATCCATTCCCACAAGCATGTTCCAAAAATTAGTGCTACACAAAAACAAGAAAAATACAGAGGAATGAACCAAAAGAAATGAAAAGTTGCAATGTCAACGGTCCCAATGTCTGAACTAGTAGGGTATGGAATGGTCCTCAAAGTCCTCATAGAAACCTAAAATATGTTTTATATACGTAGGGTGAGTATACAGGTATATTCTAGTATGGAAAACCAAAAAATCTTATGCACATGTGTGGAGGAATTCTATTTCCACGTGAGAAATAGAGATAACCAAAGAACCAAGAAAAGAAATTATCCACAAAACCCCACCATAGAATGCTCCCAAAATAATACTACTCAAGTAAATTAATATTAATAACACATCGATGTTTGGTTACCCGACACCACTTTCCCAATGGTTATTGAAGACATCCTACATGTCAGAACTCCCCTGACATTTTCACTACAGTCTCACTACCGCCCCAACAACAACCTTTTGGGCCACCACAACCACGCATCTCACCTACAAACACCTGGGACACAAAAACCACCCACATCCTCACCCACAGCCACCTGGGTCACAACAACTACTACCACACCTGAAGACACTTGGGCCAGAGAAACTACCATCATGCCCGAAGACACATGGGCCTCATTCTGAAGGCACTTGGGAAACCAACCACCCACACACACCTGGGCCAAACACCGCAACTAACCAAACCAAAGAATCTTGGGCTACAATGGACCTCAAGCCATCACATCCTACCCAATGAGTCGTGGGATACTCGAGAAAGGGAGGAGAAGAGGATCTAATAACAAGTCAATAATAGAAGTGTTGGGAAAAACACTCGCCCCCATAAAATTAGTTGTTTGGAATGAAGTGATCGACTTTGGTGGGTCGTGAATAAGAAATATAAGAACTAATTTATACATATAGGTAAAAAATAACTCTACCCAACCTAGGGTTTCCAAAACCCGCCCATACATAAACACCCTCATTACCATTCATTCATAAAAAAAACAATACCCACAACCAAGTCATGACTCATTCTCTGAAATAAATTCCCAACTGAACCCATTGTTTTTATCATATTCAAGTGATTCCATTTAAATAATTCTTCACTACCATGCAACTAACAATAATAGACACAATCCAAGGAAAGAAAAATATCTAAGAAGAAATTTAAGCATTCACACCCAGTTCTCTTGTAAAGTCACAACAATAAAAGGGATCTGTGAGATCCCTAGAAGTACGAGAACCAAACCGATCCCCAACATATGGCCTTATAGGGTCCCAAATCCACAAACCAACAACATCCCAATAGGGGATCCCATCCCCATCCATGTCACCCCATAAGAATCAAGCAGAACAACCATACACATCTCCAGAATAGAGCTAGGGTGTTTCAGATTTAAATATGCCCCTCATTTAATTTTTTCCTTCCATTTGGTTAACCAGGGTGACCACACACGGGTTTTTATTCATTGGTCAACCATTTAATAAACTTTGTTTATGTGATTTACCAGTTTCCATGTTACATCCATTCAATCATAGAAATATCCAGAAAATAGAGGTTCATTAGTGCACTAGAAAGGACCACAAACGACCATGATTTTAAGTGGACATAAGACCATATAATTTAAAACATATATGAAAAGGTAAAAGAGTAAAGCAGCATCATTAGACACACCACTTCATTTTTAAAAACCATTTATTATCTTTGTTAAGGTTTGGTTTAATCCATCCCCATAGGAACATTATCATAACCACCTCGCATGATACATAGTAAATAGAGAAAAAGGAAAAAACCTACTTGAATGATCAACGATCAAAGTTTTTATCCTCATGCCAAGAACTGGGGATGTGCGACTTGTAGGGGAAGAGCTCTGAGGACTCCAATAGTGAGTAGTAAAGGCTCCAGCATAGGCGCACCACTAGCCTCAGGAAGGGGTGGCTCCAAATGCACCAAGGAAAGAAAAATCGACTAGACATGAAGAAGAAAGAATCCTTGTGCAATAAAAGGTGAGATCCTGGAGTTACGAGATATGAAATTTGGAATCGATTTAAAGTCAGATCGTGGCTTCACCACATGGTTGGATGGTTACACGTAATGGAATTAATTGTTATTTAATAAATCTCATTGGATTGGTGGAAATAATAGTTGTGAGTTAAAAGGTTTCATTTAAACAGAGGAAAACACCAAACAGTGACACAAGGATTGGGTTAGTCAAGGGTCTCCCCACTTGTGGAGATTTAGAACATCATTTATGGTCCTTAAAATCAACCTAAAAAAACATTAAAAGGCATTAAACTTTAAAGACAACATTACCAAAAAATAAATCCCCAACAAACCCGTGCCACTGATCGGGTGTGACACTAATAGCTACCTCCCTAAAATGTGACTCACCGATCAGTGAGACTGGTCATAGACTCTTGATCAGTGACTCACTGATCGGCGACTCACAGTTCAGTGAGACCGATCAATGACTCACCAATCGGGGACACACTGATCAATGACTCACCGACCAGGGACACACTAATCAGTGAGACCGGTTAGGGACACACGGATCGGTGAGACCGATCGTGGACACACCGATTGGTGAGACCGATCGTGGACACACCAATCAGTGAGACCGATCGGTTACACTGATGGGTGACACCCTGCCACCGAGACCACCATCCTCACAACTCATTGATGGGTCCAGGGCGCCCCAATACCAAAAATAGACAAGGTAATGGACTAGGAAGGTCTGAGCCATTAGAAATAGAACCAAGGATGATAATGTAAATAGTGTCATTATACATATGCATGCCCCTGTGGGTGTGACTAAAGAGGTCAATGTGGGGCTACACTTTGTTGATGATGTTGTTGCAACATCAGTCCTCAATAAATATGATCAAGAATTATTGGTTGTGGGTTGTATTTCTAATTATTTGGTGAAGATTGGTGATGGGAATATTGCACAACCTGATCATGATAATTCTCTAGTTTCTATTTGTAATTCTTCTCAGGGTGTTTTGAACACTGAACATGCTAGTGCACCATTACCTAGGAAAATTGAACCTCCTAAATCTACTCCATAATCTGATCATGCTCTTATTCAGGGCATTGTATTGGATTATTTTCACTCTTCTACAAAGGTTACACATTTATTTTCATCCCATAAGGATCTTGTTTCTCTCTCTACTCAGGGTGTTATGACAATAGAACAGGCCATTTCACCATTTCTAAGCAGGTTACCCCGCCTATCTCTACTAAGGAATTTGATCAGGATCTTGTTCAAGGAATTGATTTGGATTTTGGTCATTATACTATTGAGGATACTCATTGATCATCATTTGAGTAAGATCATATTTATCTACCTGGTATTCATGTAGATGGTTTGGTGTTGAACATTGTTTTTAATTCATTAGAATTTTTACTGTCCAATGAAATGGTGCATTCTTTGGATAATTTTATTCATCACACAAGTGATCCATTTTAACAGGTTCCATCATCCCAAACTACAAGGAGAAAGCTACTGGAAATCTTAAATTTGATTCCAATTGAATCATCTAACATGTTTAATTCTTTAAGTGTGGATTATTAGTCTAAATGTGATGAGGAATCATCCCCATCTGGGAAAATCCTGAGTGATATTTCTCTTACTGATGAAGTAGATGTGAAAGGTGATAGGACTAAAGAACCAATGCTTTAAGATCAAGCAACGAAACAACTTTATGAGGGGCCTATTACTATGATCATCTCTTTTAATCAACGAAGTTCCTTTTTAGAATTGCTAAGGTCTTGGTAACTCTCCCATAGTCAAATACCTTTGGAACATTATTAAGACCAACAATCCTCTTCTTATTGATCTTGTTGAACCATGAATGAAAGTTAATAATTGTAAGGAATTAAAATGGAGCTCCTTAGACTTCTCCTTTTTTGATAATAATCATGTTTAAGGTTTTATAGATTCTTTGTGGGTTATTAAACTTGAAAGTGCCATTATTAATTCCTAAAATAATGATTTTCAATCTATTAATATTTAATTTATTATGAATGACATTGCTCTTTCTGCGAACATTGTTTAATATTTTAACCTGTATATAAGATAAAGATTTTTATGGATAAGGTTAGAATACATGTTAGAGAATATGTGTCATAGTTGGATTATACTGGGTGATTTTAATGATTTTTTAGACATATTGAAAAAACTATCAGAAAATTTTGTAGAACATCATCCAATAAATTCTCTTCTTACATTGATAAATGTGGCTTGATTAAAGTCCCCCTTGTTGGAGAAGATTATACTTTGAGTAGGTATACTCTAAATGAAATGAATGATAGTAAATTGGATAGATGTTTTGTTCAAGTGGATAATAGGAATGATAAATTTTATTTATCTGGTCCCAATCTTCTAAAGATTCATTCAAATCACAATCCTCTGGTGATTGATCTCTATTTCACTAAATCAGGGTTTTCTCCATTTTCTTTAAATTTTAAAAATGTTTTTATTTTTGTTCATGGTTGTAGGTAAATTATTTTGGATAGTTAGAATGTTGTATTCTTGGGCATCCATTTGCATATTCTTATTATTATGTTGAATTTTTTTAATGTAAGACTTTAATAATAGTTTAAATCAAACATATCTAAACATGTAATTGATATTAAGGAGGATGAATCTAATTTGGATCTTTTCCAACATAGAAATATAAGTCAAGATGTTCCCTCTTAGGAATAGATCGAAGCCCTCTCCAAAATTAATAGTTTATTGATCCCTAAGAAGAATCATTCCCCGTAATCAATTCAACAATAGGTGTTTTAATGAGGGAGATAAGAACTCAATATTCTTTCATTTCATGTATAGGGAGGAAAATGCAGTAAGAAATATAAATTATCTTAAAATTTATGGGAGTTTTTATTACTCTAAAAATGAAATTTCAAAAGTTTTGACATGTTATTTTGAGGATCTTTACTTAGACAATAGGGAGTAAAAGACTCAAAAAATGATCAAATTCATTGACCTGATCATTGATGAAATCCAGAATAAGTGTCTTATTGAGGAACCCATTACAAAATAAATTCATACACCTCTATTCACATTAAATATTGATATTGATACTAGTTATAATGGTTTCACTAAAAAATTCTTCATGTTCTACTAGAACATTTTTCATATTGATTTAGTTAATGCAGTGATATAATTCTTTATTCACACATCTATTCCCTATGGTAAGAACTCCGATTTCATTACATCAATTCAAAATAAAAATAATGATCTGGATATTAGATACTTCAAGCCTAATGATATTGGAAATTATGTACCAAAGGTGATTAGAAAAATTATGACACACAAATAGGGTGATATTTCCAAGGATTTTATCTCTGCAAATATGTTTTTGTTTTCCCCTAGGATCAATATACATAATTTCCTTCACACTACATTAGAGTGTGTGAATATTATGAAGAAAAAAGTTAAAGAAGGTAATATTTCCTTGAATATTTATATTTATAAATCCTTTGATACTATAAAATGGAACTTCATATTTGATATTCTAAAAATGAATTGGTCTTCCAAGAGATTTATTAATTTTATTTGTTATATTCTTAAGATGACTAGGCTATCAATCCTTGTCAATGGGTCCCCAAGAGAAATCTTTTAGTGATCCAGAGGGTTCAAGCATGGGGATTCTTCATCTAGCCTTCTATTTTCCATAGTTGAGGATTACTTAATCTTTTGTATTATTAATCTCATTAATGTTTTTATTTATCAGTAAATGAAGGTTTGGAGGTATTGTTCTCACCCTCACATATACTCTATAAATAATATATTATTATTTTGCGAAGGATGATAGAGTTACCATTTCTTTTATCAAAGTCATTTTTGGGCATTATGAAGAATTTTCTTATTAGTTTATCTCTTGGAGAAGTACTTAGTTATTTTTTGGAAAATGAGTGCTTATTTAGAAGTAGAATAGGGTGGCCCAACATATTGGTGTGAAGAGAGAATACTTTCCTTTATATATCTTAGAGTTACACTTTTTTAGGGTAAGGTGAAAAGTTGTTACATAGAGAATATTTCTTCAAAAATTATTAATTAGTTGGAAACCTAGATGGGAAAGGCTATGTATCTGGTAGATAGAATTTTCTTAGCCAATTCTGTGATCATCTTAGTGTTTGTACATACTTTCTTTTTATATAGATGGCCTAGATCCCTCATTAAGTAGTTGTAATGTACAATTTAAAATTTTATATGGATTATTTATATTCGTGAAAGGAAGTTGGTCATGGTTTCATGGAAGGAATGTGTCAATCCAGTCAATATGGGGGGAATGTGAGTCAAATATATCAAGATCTTCAATGTAAATTTTCTAAAAAAATCACATTGAGGCTTATGTCCACCACTGATTCCCGACTGGAATTCCTCTATACCATATTTGTTAAAAAATTGAAAAATGGGAATGTCGTGTATATTTCTTCAACCATTTTTCTAGCTATTAAGTAGGCCTATTGTGAGATTACACCTTATTAAAAATGGATGGAATGTAGTTAGTTACATTTTAATTGTGGAACCACTCCTGGGCTATCAAATCATATCATTTATGATGTTCCTATTCTTGTTCCTCAAAGGAATGCTACAATTTTTTAGTTACGTTTTAATTCGGATATGCATGATATTCTACCTCCTCAACTCACTATGTATTTATCTAGGTATTTGTATTCAAATCATGATATTCTAAAATGGACACCTAATCTGGACGGTAGATTTATCAACAGGGATTCTTATAGGTATCTGTTTGGAGACTCAACCAGTATGCCTATTTGGGTTTCGGGATTTACAAATCCATTCATTTATCCTTATGATCTTCTATTAACTTGGAAAATATGAGGAAAATAATTTCATTCCAAAGCTTCATTTAGTGTGTCATACTTTATCTTTCCCATGCTTATAAGCTTTTTCTGCATGCAGAGGAGTCTCTTTACCATATGTTTTCTCATTGTTTATTCATAGACAAATTATGGTTCTATGTATAGGATTTTTTTACTAAAGTTTTTATTTTTAGAGTCTTAAAGAGATTATTTCATCTATATGCTGAATGACCTGTATTTAGAATATTAAATCACTCATGTTGGTTTTTAATGCTAGAGTCCATTCATACACATTGAGATCAAGGAATGATATGTCCTTCAACAATTATGCACCTTCTTTTAATTTTATAGTTTATAATATTCATAAAGGTATTATTCTTGCATCCAAAAACCAAAATTGGTCAATGAATAATGATTTCTCTAATATAGTTATTCTGATATCACTTGGTTTCATTGGTAGGGTGAAGAAACCAATAGTGTCAAGATCCATTAGATGGATACCCCAGATCTTAGGGTGGTTAAAATTTAGCATTTATGGTGTGGATTCAGGTGCACTAGGGACCTCAGGTTTTTGTGGTATCTTTCTTACTCATCGGGGTCTTGTTAAGGGGTTTTTCTACCACTTTATTGAGAATGGTTATGTAATTGAATCTGAGTTGTGGTCTATGTTCAAGGGAGTCAAATATGTTTCCCATTGTGGTTATCATGTTCTTTGGTAGGAATGGGATTCGAATGTATTAGTGAAAATTCTCAATGTCTTCTCCAAGACTGTCCCATGGATAATTTTGACATCCTGGATTAATTTCCTTCATCCATCAAACTTTGTTTCTTTTGTTGTTACTCATGTCTATAAGGAGGAAAATCAGGTTGTTGATTCTCTTTCTAAGAGGGCAGTTATGGAGTCCAGTTCAAGGTTGTCCATTTTTTTTACCATTTTTTAGTTTGGTTGAGGTAGAGTCTCATGGATATTTTCATAATTTAATTTATAAATCCTCTTTTTAATTATTCTTTTGACACTTTACTTTTGTAATAAAATTTCATAGGAGCAGGTTCGCCTTCCTTGTGAACCTTTTGGCTATACCCTTAATGAGAATATGAGATCACCCCTTTCTTATGTTTTATTTTATCCAAGGATAAATAATGTTATTATGACTAATATTATAGGTTAATATAGGAGAATAATATTGTTCTAAAATTATTCACTATATTTTATTTCATATTTTAAATCGTAATGCAAGATTCTTGTATGAATCTAGTTTACCAAAACTATTAAATTGGTCAGTCCTTTGTGATTTGAATATTGTATTTATTATAATTTAATAAACAATTTCATTATATCAGGGATAAAAGGTTTAGGGTCCTTATATAAATTATTTTAGTATAAGTTCATTTTTTGAACATGAAAAAACATTTTTCTTAAAACATGTTTTTCACTGAGTCTTATATTTTTATTGAAATTTTATTTGTGAAAAATAAGTTAATTAAAATTGATAAAATTTATTCCATATTTTGAATCATAATAATTGATATAATTTAATAATTTCAGTACAATTTTTTACATTATGAATAGTAATGATATTAAATAATTTTCACCACGGTAAAAGAGGTAAAATTAGGTTTAAACCATATGGTAAATAATTAAAATATACCTAAAACATGTCTTTATATTATTTTATGAGTGGTTTTTGACTATAGATATTATTAAATAGTTAAATAATTTATTTTACATCATTATTTTGAAATTTTCACCCAATATTCACTTTTTTAAAATATAATTTTTCTTTTATTCAAATTTAAAAATACTTTTGAGTGTATTCATTTAATATAATTCTTGAAAGAATTAATTTAGTTTTAGAATGGTAAAAAAGTATAAAAATCTTAAATTATTTATTATTTAACCAAAAAAGTCATGCATACTATTTTATTATTTTATTTCAAGGTAAAACAATTTTTAGTATAAAATCATGAATTTTCTTATAATTTTTTTTCATGCATTTTGTGTTCTTATATTAAAAATATATTATTAAACTTATATAAATTAAATATGAAAAATGGATTCAAAATTTTTAATCATGATGTTCAAATCTATTTTTAATACCACTTTTTTTGTCATATAATTAATTTATCATGCTAAAAAGTTAAATCATCATGATTAAGATCAAAATGGGTTTAATGTAATTTAACTAGAAGATAAGGATAAAAATGTATCCAACACACACCCAAATGTGATTATTTGAGTTTATTTAAACCTTATAATATAATATATTTTAATTTAAGGATCTTTGGTTTAACTTTATATGGTTTTGATAAATATATATTATTTAATCTTTCGAGTAATTCCAAGTGTGTCATTTCCCTCCCTTATAAAATGATACCACCTCTCCTCTAGTATACACTCTTAATAAGTCATTAGTCTCAAAACACATAATAATAATTACTCCCCAAAATCCTTATCCATGTTTTAGTGGTTCAGATCTTCCCAAAATACCAACCCTAGAGTTATTAAGAAGAGATCTATAGGGGTTCTTTCAAAAAATAGGTAATCACCATAACTGGTCACTTTATTTTCACTTATTCATTTACCTAATCTAAATAAATGGTTTTTATAATAAAATAAAAACTTCATTATCCTAAATATACTAAAAATTTTTTATTATTATGAAACAAATTTTTTTTTATTCTTTCAATCCTACAGACTGTGAAAACATTGCTCATTTGTACATACGACATATCATCTCTACATTATGGTGTAATTCATTTTGTATAAAAACTTTACTAGGATGGTTATAATGATATATTTTGTAAATATATATGATATATAAGAAATAATAATTATTATATAATGGTTAATTTTAATTTACCTTTCTTTCATTCCATCTGTCAAAAAGTAAAAATACATTCATGCATACATTTGACATATTGTATCCATGAAAGATGTAATTAATTTTCTTATCTCTACATTTTAAAGATTATTATAAATATATATATATATAATGAAAATATATTATATTAATATAATTAATAAAATTTTGGTGATTAAGAACCCATGATCAAAGTACAAGTACAAAAACTATCCAACAGAAACATAGGTTAAAAATAAATTTGTTATCACCTGAAACAGTGATTTTAATAAAGAATTATTAATAAATAGGTGATAAAAGATTAAAAATAAATCATATAAAATATTATATTTATAAATATATTATGGTTATATAATATATTTATAATAAATCAATATTTATTATAAATTAGTTTTTATCACATACGAAGGAATTCATAGCTAAAGTAATCGTATATTTCACAATCTTATCATTATTTGAGATTGTTTATGTTTAATTATCCACTGGGGTGATTATTTGATATCAAAATATTAAACCAATTTATTATATTATTATATTCTTATTTCTATAAATTACAATTTTACATCTATTTTCCTCTATTTAAGAACTTAATATACCAAAATAATGTCTTTAAGGAAACCGACATTGTTCTTCTACCCAGTCAAAAATATTTTTATTCCATGTCCATATTTTCCTTAAATTTTTTAAATAATGTTTTTAAAATTATAAAATTATTTATTAATGACATTTTTACCCACATTATACATTTTTAAAAAATTGTTTAAAAGGGATCATATTTTTATTTTCTGAAATAAGTATTTTAAATTTTTTTTCATTAATGTGAAAGGAATATTTGTTTTAACATACAAAACATAAATTTAATTTACTACCATAATTAAAAATAAATTATTTGAAACAAACATTACAAGTTTCAATTATTATATTCAAAGAAAATATTTTTCTCAATATTTATGAAATTTTTAGTTTTTAAAAGAGATTTTCAATGTGAAACGAGTATTTTCATCTAGTGTATTTTTAATAAAACTTTTATGGTATTTCTATTTATAAATGTCAATAAACCTTTATTATAATTATGATACAATGTGGAATATTATAATGATACCATTCTTATTATTTCTCTTGATGTTTTATGATACATTTGGCTGGGAAAATTATTAATATTTTATATTCTAGTTCTTCCTATAAGGATAATTGTTTATTATTAGGGCATGTTGATTAAATTTTACTATTTATTAATATGATTAATGAATTTGAATTTTAAATTTATAGATAGGATGTGTAGTTATATATCACCTTGATGTACAATTATGTCTCATGAGAAAAAATAGATTGGGTATTAGGTCGAGTCCTTACCCATTTTTTAAGGTGTATTGGCAAGATACATTAATGGTATGTTTATGATGTCTTAGAAAGAGGCCTCGATAGTAAGTTTAGGACTTTCATAATTATTCATTTCATAATTATAAAGTTATTTATTTATTTATATGGGATTATTCATGTAGTTATGATATCCATGAAAAAGTTTCAAGAACATGTGATTATTAATATTAAATTATTTGATCATCATTTATTCCTGTCATATTATTAATTACATATTTATTACATGTTATAATTATCTATATTCATAATCTTACATAAATTAACCACTATCTTTGTTCTTATAGAGTCGGGATATTTAGAGTTTTTATTTGAATAATATAGTAAAAACCTTGGGAACTGGATTTATGAAAACATAGATTATGGAACATATCCCTATGACTATACTCGAGTTTAATTCTACGTATAGGTTAACATCCTAAAGTTATGGTCGGGAATAGATTATGTGTTTTTTAAATAAATGAATCCTTTTTTGATATTAAAATGGTATATGGTATTGGATAAGATACCTATAGGGGTAATAACCCCAAAGAGAGCTGGTTAAGTATATCTTAGCTATCAATATGGTTCATGATGAGTTTTCCCTTTCTAAACACCTAGTTTGACACTTCTAGGCATATTATTGGTTTAATTCACATTTTATTTTCAAACCATTATGAATGATTTGAAAATATTTTTATTATTTGAGAATATTCTCAATGAATCCAAATTTATTATTCTAAGTTGAGTATTCATAAATTTTTAATTTATGTTAAGTGTTTCACTTGTTTTAAATTTATGTTTTATGATTCAAAATATTATGATCTAATCTTGTGTATTTCATTGTTTAGAAATGTGTCCTAGTGAATATAATGGAAATCATGATAACACCCAAATTCATTTTAGGTATTTCCCTCATGATAATATTTACAAAAATTGTGTTGTAGAAGAGCATATAATGATTTTATTATGAAATTTTTCTCAAGGTATGACTAATAACCTTTCCAATATAGAAAAAATTATTTATTAACATCATAATTTATTAATGTCAAACCAATTTAAGTGGGAAACCCATGTTTTTTTAAATTCAAATCCATTGATATAAGATTAGTGGATCATGTATCTATAAAATATATTTCTATCTTTTAGATGTAATGAAAGTGAGAAGATTATTCTGGAAGTGTATTTTTTAAAGTAATATATTTATCGATGTTGGTCATTGATTCAAAATAAAAATGAGGAGGATTATATATATAGAATGGAATAGAATATTTTTAAGGATATATTCTTCAAAAAATACTTTCCTCATGTTGATTGAGCTTATAAGGAATGTAAATTACACTATCTAATATAGAATGAAGAGAAAAGTGTTACTGAGTATAAAAAAAATTAAAAGATTAGAAATAAACTCTATGGACTATGTACATAATATAGATATTTATATATACCATTTATTTTATGTGATTAAGTAAATCCTCTAAAGGGTATTAGTCTCTTAAAAAATTTAATCATATGATGATATGGAATCAATTGTCATCAAGATGGAGAAAGAATTCTGAAAGTCATATATTTTAAAAGAAAATCAATAGAAGAAGAGGAAAAATAAGCACCAATAAAAATAAATCGGGTGGACGAAAATAAGGGAAGATAGAACTTCATACATGTGAAAATTATGGAAAGAAACACCCTGGTACTTACATTAAGGGAATGGGTGTTTACTACATGTGTGAAGGGAAAGGCCATCATGATCACAAATAAATAGGTAATAAGAATGGATTTAATTTTCATTATTTCAATTTTAAAGATATGGGGAACTATGTAAATTAATTAAAAATCATAAATGGATTATATCCCAAAATAATCAATGGGATAAAGGACGATCTTAGGTAATTACTACAGATGAATTTAAAATCACTTAAGTTATGATAATAAGTACTTTGATCGTAAACTCATAATTTATTTGATTTTAGATATATTCTATCTTTTATATTTTTAATAGATATAAAATAATCCCTTGACCCTCTAAGTAAATAATAATAAAAAAATACAACTATTAGGAATTTTTTATTTAGAAGATTCTATTAATATGAAAAATTATTCCCTAGTTGTAAAAATGGTTGTTATACTCATTTTTAGCTTTGAAATAATCCTGATTTTTAAGGTCTTGTTTAGTTTTGAGGATCAAGGAATTATTATATGATTTAAAAAAATAATATAGTAAAAGAATCTTTAAAAAAATTATTTTTCCTTTATTTCAGATGAATTGATTTTCTTTTCACCCCTCATTGATTTATGGTTTTTGGTAATTAAATTTCATAAGTACATGTTCTCAATCACACTCTATTATTCCTTAGATAATAGTTTTCTCCTCTAAATATATATTTATATATTGATTTCCCAACAATTTTCCCTTTATATGGAAACTTGAATATATGATATTTTGGGTAATATTTTTGTCTTCCACTACCCCTTTTCAAATAAAGTTTTATTTTTACTTTGTAACGTGCGGGTTTTCAATAAAATTATTATCAAATATTAAAACCTTGATTATCGAGCCAAATTTTCAAGGAAAAAATTTATTTAATGGCTTTATAATGTAACACCATGAAATTTTAGAAAATATTTATTTTTAAATAAATTTTATTTATTTGATATCATGTGTGATACGCAACACCGAGTTTAAAAAAACTATGACATACTATTTAAATATTATTATTTAAATGTTACAGTTATAAGATAGTTGTTCATTTGGTTCATTTTAACTTTATTTACCACATTATGAAATAAATATAAATTCATACTCAATTTAAATTTATTAATTATTTCTTATGAAATAAGCACTCCATTTTTAGTAAAGTTATTTTTCTCTTCAAAAATACATTATCTTCATAAACTATTTTTATTACCTTTTGTGAGTGAATATTATAATTAATTTTTGAACATTGAGAAATTTTATTCAATCAAAATAACATTATTTTTTAAATCATAATATTAAAATTATCTTAGGTTAAAACTTTGGGATTTTTTTAAAGATTAATTTTTTAGTGAATATTGAAAATACCAATTTTTATATAACTATCATATATTTTACCTGAAAAAAACCACTTAATGATTTGAATTTAATAATAAATTAATATTATACTTCTATATTTATAAATAATCTAGCTAATTACTTTTTAATCATTATTATACCTAATTTTTTTATAAAGTAGTTTCTAGACATTAAAATGAATTTTTCTCAAAATATTGTTTTCATGGGATTTTACTTTTTTATCGTAAATTAATTTCCACCAATTATATGATTTGAATTTGGTAAAATGGATTCTATATTGAAAATAATAATAATTAATACAATTTAATAATTTCAACAAAAAAAATTTCATTATGAATAGTAAACAAAGTAAATATTTTTCACCTAGGTAAAAGATGTAAAATTGGGTTAAAACCATAGAGAAAAACATTAGAATTATTAAGAAACATATTTTTATCATATTTTATGATTTTTTTATAGATCAAATATTATATTAAGGAGTTGAATAATTTATTTTAATCATTGATGTTAATTTTTTAACCCAATCATTACTTCGTCGAAAGATAAGTTATATTTTATTCAAATTAAAAACAATTTTTTGGGTCTTTTCATTTAATGCAGTGATTTGAAGATTCCATTCAGTTTCTTCTTAATTAAAAATTATACAACCCATAATTTTTTTATTTCACCAAAAAATAGGGTAACCAATTTATTCCTTTATGTCATGGTAAATTAATTTTTACTCTTAAATTTTGTATTTTCCTCAAACCTGTTTCCTTGAGATTTTTATTCTTATATTTAAAATAATTTCTTCAACAATTAGAAACTAAATATGGAAAAATGTATTAAAATTTTATAATTATAATTTTCAAAAAAATATATTTATCCTTTTATTTTTATTCATATAATTACGTTATCATGGTAAAAAGTTAAAATATCACAATTACAGTTAAAATGGGTTTAAAGTTATTTAACTAGAAGATATGGATTGAAATGTATCCAAAACCTTCCCAAATGTTATTTTTTGAGTTTATTTACAACTTATCACATCTTATCATAGAAGTTTTGGTTCCTTGAATCCACTTTACATGAATATGATATATATATTATTTAATATTTCAATTAATTACATGTGAGTGTGTCCTTTCCCTCAACATTAAAAGGATACCACCACTCTTCTTTTTTCCTCACTTAATTATATTTTTATATAAAAAAACTATATAAAAATACATCAGAAAAATAATTTCACATGTTATATAGTTATTAATATTCCAAGAATATCAACCCTATGGCCCCTAAGTGGAGATCTAAATGAGTTTTTTCAAAAAATCGGTATTCTCCTTAATTGATCAATTTATTTTTACTTTCTATTTTACCTCGCATAAATATATGGTATTTATCATAAAATAATAAACCCATTATCATAAATATACATAAATTTTATTATTATTATGAACCCACAACCATCTACCCTCTTTATGACCTATAGAAAGTGAACACGTTTCGTGTGCGTACGTACAACTTATTGTTTCCACGTAACAGTGTAATTAATTTTTTGTCACCACATAAATTGGATGGTTATAATGATGTATTTAATAAATATATTTTATATCTATGATATGATAATTATTTTTTTAAATGTAAATTATTATTTACCTTTATTTCATTTCATCCGTTGAAACGTAAAAAAAGCATTCATGTGTACGTGGGGCCTTCCGTCTCCATGAACGGTGTAATTTATTATTTTATATCTACCTTCTATGAATGATTATAAATATATAAATATATAAATATATAAATATATATATTGAATATTTTTTATATTTATATCATGATTAAAAATATGTAGATTTTGGAACCATAAAGGATTGAAACTATTGAACCAAAACATATGTTAAAATGAACCAGTTATCACTCGAAATAATGATTCTAATAAAAACTTATTAACAAATTGGTTATAAATGGTTATAAGTAAATAATATATTCTATAATATATATGAATATGGTTCTAGAATATATTTAAAATAAATCTATAGATTATATATATGATGATCGAATACATATGAAGGAATTCGAGCATATCGTAAGGGTTTATTTCATAATCTCATCATTACTCAAGATTATGTAAGTATAATTATTCATTGGGAGAATTATTTGATCTTTATATATTTAAAAAATATATTTTATGATCCTATGGTAATTTATATAAATTTAATGTTTTCTGTTCATTTTCATCTTTTTATGTACTCAAGATAAAAAACATTTAGGAAAAATGACTATTTTTTTACTTGTTTAGGAATATTTTTCTTCCTTTTCCGTATTTTAATTAAAATTATTTAAAAAATAACTATTATCCTATTATTTATTATATAAAATGTTTACCTATTCATTAGTTTTTACAAAAAAGGCTTAAAAGGAATCTTCTTTTCATTTTCCAAGTGAGGCACTTTATAATTTTTACCGAAAATATTAAAAGAATATTTGATTTAATGTATACATCATTAATGGAATTTCTCATCATTATGATCACTCAATTATTTGAAACTTACTTTAAAATTTTCTTGTATTATTTTTTAAATAATATTTTTCCTAATATTCTAGATATTTTTTAGTTTTTAAAAGTTATTTTCAATGTGAACAAAATATTTTCCTCAATATTATTTTTAATAAACTTTTTATAGTATTTCTATTCATCAATGAAAATAACACTTTATTTTACTTATGATACACTAGGGATATGTTGTAATGATACCATTGATGGTATTTTTATGTATGATTTTTTATTAGTTTGATTGGGGAAATTATTGAAATTGTGTATTCTAGTTCTTTCTATATGGATTGTTTTTTATTAAGGCCTGTTGACTAAGTTATATTGTTTATTCATATTATGAATGTATCAGAATTTTTAAGTAATGGGTGGGGATTGCAATTATATATCCCCTTTATGAATCAATAGGTCTCACAAGGAAAACAATATTGGGTATTTGGATGAGACTTTACCCATTTATGTGAGATGTATGAGCATGAGGCTTTGACGATTTGTTCATGATGTCTTGGAATGAGGCATCATCTATAAGTTTAAGATATATAACATTATGCATTCCATCATTATGAAATTAGGTGTTGATTTCCATGTTATTATTTGAGTAGTTATGATATCATTGTATATTTTTTATGATTATGTGATTATTTATATGGAATTATTTTATCATCAGTTATTTCATCCAAATTATGTATTCCTTATTTATTCTGTGTTAGATTCTTTTTTATGAAAACCCTTCATGAGAATCTGAGATAACCCTTTTCATATGTTTCTATTCCCTAGTATGCTTGGAATATTCTTGTAATTTATATGAAATGATAATATAGATGGAATAAATATGTTTTGAAATATAATACTATGTTGTAGTTTATGTTCTGAAATGAAAGGTTAGTTTAATGTATGTATCTAGTTTTCCAAGACTACTAATCTACTTATATTTTTAGGGTGTGGTCTCTTGTATTAGGTACTAATTTAATAATGTAACCACTGCCTATGAGCTTCTAGGGTCAGGGCCTTTAGAAATTAAACCCAAATTAAAATATATTATAGGTCAAAATATTATCAAATAATCAAATTATTGATAGGATTTTGAGATATTTGTAGCTTTAACCTTTAGTTTAAACAATTTTTAACCTCTTTTAATCTTTATCATACTTACAAACTTTTACAATGGTAAAATAATTATATGATTAAAATCAAAATGAAACTTATCACCTAATTTGAACTATATGATTAAAAATATTAAAATCAATCTAAAATATTAATTTTTTAGAAGTGGAAAAAAATAATTTTAATATAAATACAGAAAACATTATGAAAAATATTTTTTAGAAAAATGTATTTTTAATCATAATAATAAATTTACTCTAAAATCATGTCTAATATTTATTCTCAAGAAATTTTGGTTTATGATCAGTAAAATTAGATTTATGTAAATTTAAAATTAATCTAAAACAAAATATAACCCTGCAAATACTTAATTTAAGAAAATGATCAAAAATAGTTCTTTTATTAGAATAAAAATAACTCAGGTTTTTAAAATGTCAAACATATATTTTATAAATTGAAAGTAGAATTTTTAAATGATTTATTTTAATTTTTAAATATATATATGGAATATAATTTTTTTTAAAATCGCAAGTAATTATACTATTATGATTACATCATAGAAGTGATAGTATTTATCAAAATGATATTTTTCACTCTTTACCTAAAAATTGACTGGTTATGAAAAAACTCGAAAATTCACCCTAACATAATTTTGAAATGATGAATTCAAAAAATTATTTAATTTAATAAAATTAAAATTATATAGTTTAGAAATTTATATTTTAAATAAAACCATATAATTCATGTAAAACATTTTAATTTAAATGAAATAATTTATTTTTTGATTGAAAAAATATATGAAATTATTAAAATTAATTTGAATCCATAAAATAAAATTATGAACATTAATAAGACATGATATTGATTTATTGTTAACAATATATGGGTTGTTACACTATTCCCCTTAAATAAATTTCATCATCATAATTTTATTCATTAACAAAAGGGTGAGGATATTTCCCTTATAGACTTTTCATATTCTCATGTTTATTATTGAATAATATGGTTATTCTATAAAAAATTTACCAGAAATGTCACATTATTCCATAATTAATTCTCTCTAAGATCAATAATATGAATTGACATTTCTTCATAAGAATAATTATCCTCTAATAAAACAATCCAGGGCTCAAAAAACTATATGCATTAGGTATATATTTTCTTAAAAACAATCATGCAACACATAATATACTGAGCGTAAACTCATAGATAAGTATACTATGAAATATATTTATCCTAATTTCTCCAAAATTTTATACAACACAATTATCCAAAGAGTTAATTTTTCATTTTTTTTCAAAACACATGATATATTTCCATAGAGATATTTTAAGAAAAACATTATCTACTATGTAAAATAAAAAATAAATCCTCTATTTATCTTTAAAACTATTGGGTCTTATCTAAGTTATCCTCATATGTCGTTAAATCATTTTTACCTTTTCAACCATCTCTTCTACTGATTATTTTTGCAATAAATTTATCTCTCTATTTTCATTTCAACATGTGGGAGTTCAACACCACTTATTATATAATGACTCAAATGGAGTCATATTTATATAGGAATGAAATCTATTATTATAATAATATTTCACTAATTAATTTTGTTGATCCCAAATTCCATCATAATTCAATAAAAGAGATTCAGGAATATCCTATAAATTTTTTTTCCAATCATATTATCCATGAAATTAAAGGTGAAGAGTTGTACTAAAACTTAACTCAGCATCCAATAACTTTAAAAGTAATTTTTAAAATTGGATTTTAATAAGGGATCATTATCAAAGGATTGATTTATCCACTCAAAATATCAATCATATTGAGGGTAAAATTTTGTAATAAAACATAACTTGATGCCCTATGTATTATAATGTTTTTTTTCTAAAAATTGGATATAAATAGAGGATTATGATCAGATACAATAGAGTGAGTAACTCCATGTAACCAATTTATCTCTTTAATATGTAGTCAGGAAAGCTGATTCAAAGACATATTATCTCAAATTGAAAAAAATGCATAGATTTATTCAAATCGTAAAAATAAAACAAATCATATTATTATGTAAAGATGTATTTGGTAATACCTCTATGAAATCCATGGACATATTCTCCTATTTCCATTCAAGTACTAACAGTGGTTGAAGAATCCCCTCTGATAGTTTTCATTCACCTTTAAACTATTTAAAATTCAAACATTTCCTGGTAAAATTATAAATAACTTCCTTCATTAATTCCAAATAAAAATATTCCTAAAGATATTAATATATCATGGTGTTACTAGGATGAAAAAATATAGAGAGATGTGAGATTCCCTCAATAATTCCCTTTTCAAATGAAAATCACTCAGTTCACATACCCTCTTTTTAAATCGTAAATCACTATCTTTTTCAACATTAAACTCAGACAAACATTCCTTTATAATTCAATTATATTGTTTCTTTCAAACAATAATCTTAATTTTGAAAATTTATAATTCTTTCTTTCAAATGTGATTTTAACGATACATTATCCAAAAAGAGAATCTTTTTGGAAACCGAATATTCAATACTAGATTCATTAAATTATTAACTATTGGATTATGTTCCAATCTAATCTTAGATAATGATTCATTATCCTCTCAAGTCAAAGTATCTCTTACCTTATTATCTTTATGTGGGTTATAGTTAAATGTGAAATCATGATATTTTTTCTATTACATCCATCTTCTTTTAAACATATTTAACTCTTATTGAGTGAATACATTTTTAAATCTTTTATGATAAGTATATATATAACATTTCTCCCCGTACAAAATATTACTTTAAATTTTTAAATAAAATACTACAACAGAAAGCTCTATGTCATGCATTGGATAGTTATACTCAATAGTTTTAAACTAACATGATGCATATGTCATCACTAGATAATATTATTTCATAAAAAATCACGATCCTTAAATAAATCATCATTATAAATAAAAAAATTCACCATTTATCGATGGTAATGTTATTAGTGGATCATTAATCAATATTATTTTTAATAATTTAAAAATTCATCAAATTACTCTAACCAAATGAATCAAAAAACCTTTCATGTTAACTTGGTTAGTGAGTAAGATAATAAAATAAATTTTTCAAAAAACTAATGGTAATAACCAGTTAGTCCTAAAAACATCAAATACTAGAGATATTAGTAGTTATTGACCATTATTTCACAACTTTGGTGTTATTAGAATCAAATTTTGTTCCATTTTTATTTACAATATGTTCAAGGGAAAAAATATACTTGTTGGAAACAAAATTTTATGCAGTGAAATAAATCCGTAGAGATAAAAATGAATTGCTGAAGGGTATGCCTCATGAATCACCTTTGCAAAGACCTCTAGCAATGTGCTGACTGAAAATCTGTCGGTATGGCTTCTCTGTGACCAATAAAAAGGAAATTATAGAAGCCTAGGAGAGTTCGAGAAACTTGATTATAGCCTATACAACCACCAAAAGGCAATGATTGATGCCTCTGTGAGTCTGTGAAACATGACCGTAACCGCTGCTACCATCACAAAGATAATAACGGAAGCCTCTGTGAGTCCTAGAAAAATGATAGAAGACTCCAATACCCCCACATAGCAATGAACGACTCCTCTAAATATCCTAAGAATGTGGAAGATCAGCCTCTGACTGTGGAGCATTATTTTCTTCATGGAAATTTCCTCAGATCATTACGATACCCAATGCCTATATATACTCAGGTCACCCCCACTACAAAGGATAAACACCCTAACCATTATACTTATATTATATTGATTTTAGAATAACCCTTTTCTCTATGAACCACTGAGAAAATGAATCATCTGAGGTTCTTTAGCATTTCTATCCCACTTTCCCTTTTCTCCATTTTACCTTCCCTTCATGTAGGGGATTCCCTTCATGAATCCCTTTGGACATTGTAAAGAAAGGAGACTCCTTCAGTACTCGGAACATCGTCAAGAACTCAGTATTAATGAATCACCCAAAAAATTATTGAATACATTCCCAATATAGATCATTATAAATCCTGAAAAACCCTTTTTCATGTAGCCCCTTCACTTCGTGAATCACCTGAGCTTTGTGAAGCCTCACTCTATGAGTCCTACTTCATGAACCCATATTCTAAATAGCCCTCCAGGAAAGTACATGATGATTTCGTGGTCCCATATGTGGTGGTTCATGTTGCATTATACTACCACATTCTTCTTCGCATAGGCATGCTAACGGCTATTCCTTCTTCGCATTGCCACGCTAATGTGGACCCCTCAATAGATAACTCCACATCCCCTAATATCTGTTGTTGCTTATGCCTTCCCTTCCCAAAGTGTAAGTTGGTACTAGTTATGTAAGTCTTAGTGGTGTGGAGATATTCCTCATTGTATGAGCAACAGGATATTAAACTATTGAGAAAACCCACGTCCTCAACCCACGATGTTTTTTAAACAAACAACAATATACTATTAAAATATTAGTATTTAAATGTTACAGTTATAACCTGACCTTTAAATTAGAAGGTATGAATAAGATTAACCATATTATTAAATATATGTAATTTTCATACTCAATAAATATGTATTTATTATTTCATAATAAATAAGTAATCCATTTTTAGTAGTCATTTTATTCTTCAAAAAAACATTTTTTTTAAAAACATTTATTAATTTTTATGAGGTATATTATAATTAAAATTTAAAACTTTTATAAATTATATTTCATCAAAATAATTTCATTTTTAAAATCATCATATCAAAATTATCTTTGGGTGAAACATGGGATTTTTTATAATTGGTTGATTTTTCAATAAATAGTGAAACAATGGATTTTTGTAAACGTGCTATTTATTTTAACTGAAAATGTCCCATAATGATTTGAATTTAATACTAGATTTAAATAACCTACATTTAGTTATAAATAATCTTATTAATTTGATTTTAGTCATCATTATACATGATTTTCGCATATGTATATTTTTTGACTTCGAAATTCATTTTTTTAAACGGTTGTTCATTGTGTTTTAAATTTTTACCTTAAATTAACTTCCTTCACTTATGTGAATTGAATTTTATAAAATTGATTTAATATTTTGATTTATAATAATTAATATAATTTAATAGGCTAAACTCAATATTTTTTCATCATGAATAGTAAATATTGTTTACCTCAATAAAAGATGTAAAATTTGGTTAAAATAACTGGGTAAAACATTAAAATATCTCTAACACATATTTTTATACCATTATATGAGAGTTTTTTGAATAAATTTATTCTCAAAATGTTAAATATTTCATTTTAAATCTTTATTTTTAATTTGGTAATCCAAGTTTGACTTTTGTAAAAAATAAGTTATATTTTATTCAAATTAAAAACTATTTTTGAGTCTTCGGATTTAATGTCACTTTTGGAAAATGAAATTAGGTTTCTGATTGATCAAAAATTATAAAAACCATAATTTTATATTATTTAACCAAAAAAATCATTGAAACCAATTTATAACTTTATTTCAAGGAATGATACTTTTTACTCTTAAATTGGGTATTTTCCTAAAAACTATTTTCAGGAATTTTATGTTGTTATATTTAAATTAATTTATTCCCAGTTTAGAATTTAAACATGATTAAATGGAAAAAAAATTAAATCATAGTGTCTGGATTTTTTATAATTCATATTTTCTCATATAATTAATTTATCATGGAAAAAATTTAAATTTTCACAGTTATGGTTAAAATTGGTTTACAGTGATTTTATGGGAAGATAAGGATTATAATATATCCAAAAACATTCCTAGATATTATTTATTGATTTTATTTAGTCCTTATATAATATTATATTTTAATTTTTGGTGTCTTCGTTCCACTTTACATGATTAGGATATATAGATATATATATATATATATATATATTTTTTTTCTTTTAATTAATTCTATGTGTGTCACTTCTCTCCCTTATAAAAGGATTACACCTATCATATATTATAAACACTTAATAATCATTTTATCTCAATAAAATAATATAAAAATCCCTCCTCAAAATCCTTATACATGTTATAGTGGAGATAGATTTCCCCAAATACCAACCCTAGGGTCCTTAAGATAAGATATGAAGGATCTCTTCCAAAAAAGAGTTAATCGCCATAATAGATCACTTTATTTTTAATTCTTATTTTACCTCTTATAAATCTACAGTATTTATTATAAAATAATAATTTAATTATAATAAAATATATTTAAATTTTATTATGGTTATTTAATATTCACAATCTACCTTCTTTCTATTGCAAGGAAAATGGAATCATCATTTGTGCAAACATATGACTTACCATATCCACGTAGTAGTATAATTTATTTTTCAACACCACATTACATGGATGATAATAATGATAGATTTAGTAAATTTATATGATATATATTATATAATAATTATTCTATAAATTGTAATTTTTATTTACCTTTTTTTTCCATCCGTTAAAAAGTGAAAACATCGTTCAGGCATATGTACGGTCAACCGTCTCAATGAACAGTGCGTTTCATTTTTCTATCTGTACATTTTATAGATGATTATAAATATATATATATAAATATATATAAATAATATATATTATATTTATATCATGACTAATATTATAAGGATGGTGAAACCATGATAAACTTCTAAGGACTAAAACTACTGAACCAAAACATAAGTTAAAAATGAAGTGGTTATCATACAGAATATTAATTTTCATTAAGAATTGTTAAAAAATAGTGATAAAAGGTTATAAGTAAATAATATATGGAATGATATATATTATTATGTTTCTGTAATATATTTATAATAAATAATAATTTATTATATAGGTTTCTCTAATACATATGAAGGAATTCAGACCCGAGCTAAGGATTTATTTCACAATCTCATCGTTATTAGGGATTGTTTTTGTTTAAGTATTTTTAAAGGGATTTGTTTGATATATATATATATAATAAAACAAATTTGTTTACTACACTTTTTTATTTATAAAAATTAAATTTTTCCTTTTATTTTCTTCTCTCTAAGTACTCGTGATACCAAAATAATATTTTTAATGAAAACCGACATTGTTTTTCTACTCAATTGGGAATATTTTTCTTCCATATCCATATATTCATTAAAATGTTTTGAATTATCATTTTAATTTTCTATAATATTTATTAAATTAATTTTTATCCATTTTTTACTTTTTATTTAATCTTTTAAAATTAATATTCTTTCCATGTTTCGATTCTGGTAGTTTTGACCTTTTACCAAAAATTTTAAAGGAATATGTTTTTTAGCATAGAAATCATTAATGGAATTTCCCACCACCTTGAAAACAAAATTCATTGAAAATTAATTTAAAATTTCTCATTATTATTTTGAAATAAAATATTTTTCCTAATATTCTATAAATTATTAGATTTCAAAATTTATTTTTAATTTTAAAAAATTATTTTCCTCAAGAATATTTTTTAATAATATTTTTATGGTACTTATTTTCATCAACAAAAATAACCCATTACTTTAATTATAATAAAATGGGCATATGTTATAATGATATCATACTTATTATTTCTATAGATGGTTTATGTTTAGTTAAACTAGGGAAATTATTGACAATCCATATTCTATTTATTTCTATAAGATCAGTTTTTGACTATTAAGGGAAATTTATTAAGTTGTATTGTCCATTCATGTAATGAATGAATTGGAATTATTATGTCATGGGTAGGGCCTATAATTATATAGACCCTCTATTCATCAGTTAGTCTCACAAGAAAAACTATATTAGGTATTTCACTACGGCCTTTCCCATTTATAAAATATGACTTTACATGAATCCTTGATAGTATGTTTATAATGTCTTGGCATGAGGTATGAACAATAATTTCATGATGTCCTAAATTATGAATTACATCATTATAAAATTATTTATTGATTTACATGTGATTATTTGAGTAGTTATGATATCCACGGATAAGTTTTAAGATCATGTGATTATTTTTATGTCATTATTTAACAACTATTTATTCCTTCCATATTATTAATGACTTGTTTATTCCATGTTAGATTCAACTATATGCATACCCTTAATGAGAATATGATCTCACACCATTATTATTTTTCCATTCCCTATCATTATAGAAACTATATTATTATAGATATGTAATTATATTCAAGAGGTAATAATAATATTCTCAAAGAAACTACCATGTAATAGTTTATGTTTTCTAATGAAATATCAATTTTAAGTATGTATCTAGTTTTCCAAGACTACTAAATTATTCAGTCCATCAGGATAGAATCAATTATATATAGTACCAATGTAATAAAGTAACCATTGGCACTCTGCTTCTAGGTTTTCTATCTTTATAGTTAATATCAGAGAAGGTTTAGTAGAAACCTCAGGAACTAGATTTAGGAAAACATAGGTTATGGAATTAATTCTTATAAATGACCATGAGGATAAGTCTATGTATAGGATAAAATCCTTAAGTATTAATAAGGTGGATCTAAGGATTTTTTTCATATAAATAAATCCACATCTAGATAAAACAAGTGGGAATGGTTTTGGAATAGATGCATCATGTGGTAATACCCCTGAAGAGAATTGGTTGAGTAAATATTGACCATAACTCTAGTTTGACACTCTTAGGGGATATGATTTGGTTAATTTAAATTTTATTTACAAACTGTTATCTTAAATTTGAAAATATTTTTGTAATTTGAGAATCTTCTCAAAGAAACAAAGTTTATGATTCTGAGATTAGTTATGCATAAATCTTCAAATTATGTTAAGTGTTTCACTAGTTTAAAAATTATACATTATGATTCATAATTTTATGATAAAATTTAGTTTATTCCAATTATTATAAATTTTTCATAGTCTATGGAATGAAAATTGTTTCCACAATTGTAATTAATGTTGTGATTTCCCTGTATTGTGTTAGAGCTAAGTAGGTTTTCACTGTATTCAGATAGTTGACTTAGGTTATAAAAAATAAAATTCCCCATATATAACAAAAAATTTCTTCCTAGAATATTTCATTGATATTGGTACACTATATGTGTAATAAAACTCTATCCATTAATGGAACAAAAAAATATATTGATATCAGAATGGTAGATCATCTCTGGAAAAGATATTTCTTTCTTTGATAAGTAATGAAATCGAAAAATTTTATTTTGGAAGTGTATTTTTTAAAGGAACATGTAGATTAATTGTAATATTTTATTCAAAATAAAAATTTTGATGAGGATATATGGAGAACATAATGGAATATTTTTAAGTAGATTCTCATCTAAAAATAATTTCTTCATGCGCAATGAGATGATATGGAAATGAAATTCTAGAATCTAAGACTAATGGAAGAGGAAAGTTTTTCTGAGTATGACAAAATTTTATATGATTATAAAGACATTCTATGCACTATATATGAAATATATAAATTAATATTGACTATTTCTATAGTGAGATTAATCGAAGCCTCTAAAGGGGACTTTTCTGTCAAAAAAATCATTATATGATGTTATGATATCAAGTTATATTAGGATGGAGAAAGAATTATCTATGTCATATATTTTCAAATGAAATAAAGATTAGGTGGGTAAAAGTGATCAATAAGAAAAAATATATTACTTGAAGAAAAATAATAGAAGGATTTAAATTCACAAATGTGATAATTATGGACTGAAACAACCTGGTACATTATTAAAGGGAACGCTTGTTTTCTTAAAGTGTGGATAGAAAGACCATCAGATGTGTGAATTATTGGGTAATAATGATACCAATAATGTTCATTGTTTCAATTATAAGGATATGGGTAAATATGGAAAATATTCCCTAAATTTCAAGGTAATATACCTCTGAATAAGCTAAGGGATCAAGGTCAAGCTTATCCAATTACTACGGTTGAAGTTGAAGTCCATTAAGTTATGATAGTAGGTACTTTGATCATAAACTCATGCATTATTTGATTCTAGATAAATGAACTCTTTAATATTTTTCATTGATATCAAATAATCCCTTGAAACTCAAAGGAAATATTTTTCAACCAAGTCATCAAGTAAGAATCTTTTAATCAAGAAGTTTCTGTTAAGATGAAAAATTATTCCCTTGTTATAAAAATGGTTTCTATAATCATGTTGGGATTTTAAATAAACCTATTTTTTGGGTCTTATTTAGTTTTTAATAATTAATAATTATTATATGATGCATAAAATAACATAGGAAAATATTCTTGAAAAAAATATTATTCCTTTAACTTCATTTATAATGAATTAATGGTCTTTCCACCCATCACTAATTTATGGTTTTGTGGTTATTAAATTTCTCAAGATCATGTTATAGATCACTATATATTAGTCCTTGGATATTATTTTTCCCCTCCATGTCTATATTTTAACATCCTACCAATTTTATCCTTATCTAGGAACTCAAATATGTGATATTTTAGCATCTTTTATTTCTCCCACCCCCCTTTTCAAAAGAAGTGTTATTATTCCTTTGCATGATGTGGATTTTCAAAAAAAGTATTTTCAAATATTGAACACCTGATATTAAAGATAAAATTTTCAGGGTGTAATTTATCTAATGGGGTATAATTTAACACCTCATGATTTTATAATATATTTATTTTTAATTAATTATTTTTTATATGGTAGCTTGTCTTACACCCAACACTAGTTTTTAACAAACCATGATATAAAATTAAAATATTATTATTTGAATATTATAAATATAACCTAGATATTAAATAAAAATATTTAAATTGTTTTAATAGTGTTATGAAGAATATATAAAGGTCATACTCAATTCAAATGCTTTGATTATTTCTTAGGAAAAAAGCACTCAATTCTTAGTAAAGTTATTTTATTCTTAAAAAATAATTTTTCAAAAAAAATGGTCTTTTTATTTTTGTGAGTAAATATTATAATTATTTTCTCGAACATTTAGTAACTTAATTTTATCAGAAAATATTGTTGGAATATTCCTGTTTGATCATGTTTTAATTCTCACAAATCATGAAAATCATGCTAATATTTTTTTAATAATCTTGTTCTTCTTAGGATTCCATGGTTACTGGTTTAAATTCATAATCTCACAAGTTATGATTAATATTTGTCTATTATGTTTTACCAAATATTAAGTTTAATTCATTTTGTGAAGGTTACTACTTAAGACTGTTTATATATATTTGGCTAAGTCTAAGAAATTGTAACCCTGATACCATGACCCTGATACCATGACCCAGACACCGTAACACTGATATCGTCACTAGAAAATGTAACCCATATTCTGTAATACTGACACTGTGACCTTGAAACCATGAACTAGACACAGTAACCCTTATATTTTGACTAGACATTGTGACCCAGACACCATGACCTAATATCGTGACCTGATACCGAACTCCTGATGTCGTGAATCAAGCACCGGTCAAAGTTTTAACAAAGGAATAAACACCGTAACCAGAGACATCATGATCCTAACACCACATTTGTACTACCTGTTCTAGATGTCAATACAGCTGTGGCACCATGACTATCTCATTGCTCAAAGGCAAAGGAGAAGACACTTTTCTAATATAATCTATGACAATGTCCTTTAATCTTTTTTTGTTTTCAATTTAATTTATAACCATCATATTCAAGTAATTAAATGAAACTGACATCATTAATGTTTATTTGTATACATGTTACCTAATAGTATGAGGTACGAGGTGAAGAATACATGAAACTTGTTAGCTCCATCATGTTAACCCTCAATTAAAAAGAAGATAAGCCGCTTCTGAAATACACAGAAATAGACGTGTGGGATTTTTTTTAAAAAATAAAACACATGAATGAAACCTACTACTGAAGAACCCATGAAGAACTATCGATTACTTAAGGATAAACTACTTTAGTTTATAGCATCAAATATCTTTGCAGTACCAACTAGAAGAACATGAGCTATATAGCTCACATCATTGAACTGGAAAGCAGAGCACCAGACTTGTGATACTCTGTTTTCACAGGAGGACTCGATACTTGCTCCATATTTATCCTACAAGTCCAAATATGCATAGAATAACACTCAGAGCATTTCTAATCATTTATCATCATCTTTTTCTATTAGGCATTTTTTTATCTTTTGAGCAGTGTGTGTGTGTCTGTGTGTGTGACTGTATTAAAAAAACACACTATCCCTTGTATTAAACTGAAAGATACAATATATCCTTCCTCTAATATCTTCTTAAATCTATTTAATTCCATAGATATGTGTGGAATAGGTCATTGTGTATCCTGGTAGACAATTCCCACAAAGAATGGTGGAAGAGGCCGTGTGACCTGGACAGCTTTATGTAATGTTGTTTTACCCTGATCTACAGTGTGGATCAATATATTATATATATAGAATGCTTGGTGGAAGGTGATCACTAAGTGGAGTAGAATTAAGTCGTGACTTGAGACTAAACCACTTGTTTTGTCCATTATGTTTTTAGATTTGGTTTTTCTCTACATTACTATATTTTTCTGAAAAAAACTTGATATTACATTGATAGTTAGTCTTGGATAGAATTTATAATTTTTTTTCCTTTTAGAATATCTTCAAAAGGTTTATTAAAAATTCACATTGGTATCACTGAAAATTATTCAATCTTTTAAGAAGGTATTTTAACAATAAAACCTTTATATCTATATTACCTTGATTAACTGGCATGTGTACTTTCTTATTGGGGAATTTTTTTAAGTAAAAATTTTAAAAGAAATTTTTATAGTTACTCAATTAAACCCCCCTATTTAGTACTCTACTCCAACCAACATTTGGTATTAGATGGGTTTATTCTTATTGAGGATTTGTTTTAAAATCTTTTCAACTGTGATTTTTTTGTACATTAAAGATATGTAGATTTCTATTAGTTCTAAATTTCTAGCTATTTAAAATTATTTATTTACTATGAAAAATAGACAATAAAGTGTTGAAACAAACAAACAACCATTATTTAATGGAACTAATTGTTCCTAATGGAAAATTAAAATGAAAATGGATTTTGAAAGTATGGTTTTTGAAATTTGTTCTTCAGTTATAAATGAGTATAAGATTCCTACTACTGATAGAACTACTTGGCATGAACCAACTATGACTTCTTATAGAAATACCCTCAAAGCCCTGAATTCCTTATACTACTCTTTTTAAGAGATGATGAATTTAACTGAATATCTGCATGTAAAACAACCCATGAAATTTGGGATACTTTGTCTATCTCACAAGAGGGGACCGCTAGTGTTATTGAAATGAGACTTAATACTTAGACTATTAAATATGATAGAATTAAAATGAAGCATGATGAACCTATTTCTGATATGTATCTCAGGTTCAAAGAAATTTTCAACACACTGATCTCTCTAGGAAGAGAAGTTACAACCAATTAACAAATCAAGAGGATTATCAAATTCTTACCTATCAGATGGAGAGGATCTTCTGTCTCTATTAGAGAATCATATGACATCAGAAAATTGCATTTCGGAGAACTCATTGGGAAGATAATGATGTATGAAGAAGATTTGAATGTCAACAAGTAAGAGAAAGATAAACCCAAAAGAAAATATTTGGCATTTAATACCACTACCTCTAAACACAAAGAAAATGAGAAACTGCAAGTCATTGTATAGAGTTCCAGAAGTGAACAGTCTTCACCAGACAATGATAAGGAGATGGCTCAATTATCCATAAGGTTTAAGAAATTTTACAAAAGGAATAAATTCTTCATAAATCCTAATAAAAAAGGAAGATATGATCAAAAAGGATGCTGGAATAAGGAGTGGAAAAGAAATGAAAAGTTTTATGAGATTTTATGTTATGAATGTAAGTGAAGGGGATATGTAAATGTTGATTATCCCAAGCTCTAGTATAAAAGAAAATATGAAGACAAAAATATAATGTTTAAAAGGCAGTGAAAGAAACTTAGAGTTCTTCTAAGGATAGTTCAAGTGACTCATATTCTTCACATGATGAATAGGCTAACAAAGCCAATATGTGTTTCATGACAAACACATCTGAGTTAACCCTAAAATCTCCTATACATAATATCTATTATTCTGGAGATGAAACTGATTCTGAAAATAAGTCTAAAGAAGAGATGTTTGAGTATTTTAATATTCTTGAAGATACATGTAATGAACTAATAGAAAAATACAGGTCTTTAAAGAGATATTTTTGTCTTTAATCAACTATAAAATATGAACTTGTTGTATAAAGATTGAAAAATTTTCAGTTACTCAAAGAAAAAAATGAATTAAATCTATCTTTTGAGCAATTTAAAAAGGACCTTGCAAGGTTTACTAGTGGTAAAGATGTTTTGGTAAAACTTATAGGTAAAAAAATGTCTCAAAATACACTAATTGTATTAAATATCAACCTAGTGAATGAAATTTTTGAAAAACCAATTTTGTATCTAAATCTAGAACATACAGCTTTATTCCCAGTTTAGGAAAACATTTTACTAGTTCAAACTGTGAGACATATTCATATTTTATGAGTTTTTCTAGGCCAAATAAATTTTATTTCTCAAATATATTATATAATTCTTATATTAAACTCATGAGGTATATGTTGGTTCCTAAATCACTCGTTCCTAATATCACTATACCCAGACAAATATGGGAAACAAAGTCTATTTCTATTTCAATATTTTGTTGGAAAATTGATTGAAGATCTTATGTAAAAGATTATGGTACTTGGACAGTGGGTGTTCAAGACACATGATAGGAGACTATTCATGTTTCAAGAACCTAATAATAATTAATGGTGGAAATTTCACTTTTGTGGACAATGCTAGAGGAAAACTTATTATACTAGGCTAAATTGATAACTCTAACGCAGTTTTAATTCTAAAGTACTTTTTTTTATTGATTGAAATATAATCTGATTAGTATTTCACAGCTATTTGATGATGGATTTCATGTTAAATTTGAAAACGATTATTGAAATGTTTTTAATACTAAATTTTTTTTTATTTTCATCATTAAGAAACAAAAATGTATATTTTGTTAAATTGGATTCTTTAGTTTCCCAATATGCTTCTTGTTTAAGTATATTTCACAATGATTCTTGAGTATACCATTGAAAACTATGATACTAAAATATTTTCCCCTACCTAAAGCTAACTAGAAAAATGTTTAATAAAAAATATACCAAATATTGAGTTACAAAATGATAAAGTGTGTAATCCTTATCAAAAGGGGAAGCAACACAAAATTTACATCAAACCAAAGAAAGAAGTTTCAACTTCTCAACATCTTGAGTTGGTCCACATGGATTTGTTTGGACAATCTAGAGTTTCTATTTTAAATGGGAAGAACTATGATTATGTTCTTGTAGATGAATTTTCTAGGTATACTTGGACCTTCTTCTTAGATCACAAAAGTTAATCCTTCTCTCACATCACCAAGTATGATAAAACTGTAGAAAACCTTAGTGGACTTAAAATTAAATCTCTAAGAAGTGACCATGGTCGTGACTTTGAAAATCAAGAGTTTGAATAATTTTTTCCCACAAAATCTCTATAATCATAATTTATCTTCTCCTAGAACACCTCAACAAAATAGAGTTATATAAAGAATAAATAGAACCCTGCAAGAAATTTCTAGAACCATGCCTACTGAATATGACTTACCTATTTATTTTTGGGATGATGCTTGAAATACAAAATTCTATATTATTAATAGAGTGTTAATTAGCTTATTCTTAAAATAACTCCATATGAATTGTGGAATAATAGAAAGCCCAAAGTGAACTACTTTGAAGTCTGTGGTTGCAAAGTTTGTATCGTTAATACCAAGTACAATCTTGAAAAATTTGCATCTAATAGAGATGAAGGGATTTTTCCAAGATATTCAATCTCTAGTAAAGCCTATAGAGTTTTTAACCAAAAGAACTAAATGTATGGAGGAATCTTCCCAAGTAATGTTTGATGAGATAGATCCATATGTTCCAAATACCTCTCTAAATAATCTTGAGGATTATATGTCAAATCTATACATTAATACTAAAACCTATAACCATTCTATAAATGAATATATGAAAAATTCCAGTTCTAGAAAATCTCTAGATTCAAGCCATAATGAACCAAAACCAAGTGATGAACCTAAATTGACTAGCCCCGCCTTTTCTCGACCAACTATAACCCTTAAGAACCATCCCTTAGATGATGTAGTTGGATATCTAGATAGAGGATCAGAAATTAGATATTCTCATAGAAACCAGGTTGAACATCAATATTTCTTGTCACAACTTAAACCTAAAACCATTAATGATTCTATCAATGATGAATTTGGGGTGATGGTTATGAAAGAAGAAATTAATCAATTTGAAAGGTACAATATTTGGAAACTCATTGAAAGACATGAAGACATATTCACCATAGAAACTAAGTAGGTGTGTATAAATAAAGTAGATGAAGCTGGTAACATAGTGAGAAAAAAAGATAGATTGGTTGCACAAGGCTATATTCAATGTTTCCGACTCTTTCACCAGGGTGCACGCATCCTCCTGTGGGGGATACGTAGTTGTTTCCCCACATTACCACTTTCCAAAGGCGGGCGGCATATATCACTTATTCAAATATGTTTTCTCCTTGATCGAAATGGGGTGATGGGATGTCGGTTGTTCCTTCTGTGGATTCCTCCTAAAAACTCATTACCGCGTCCAGTTCTCCCTTAAATATTAAGACATGGTTTGTTAATATTATTCCTGGTGCCATATCTTTGTGGATGCTATTTAATTACTCTAAATTTATCAGGACATTACATGGGTTCTTGACATGGTAGAAACCTTCAGTCAGAGTAGATGACAACATCAAGCATGTCGGGGAATCTCTGGATGCGTGGACATTGGGGAACCTGTATTCTTCTACATAAGAGGGCATCTCAAGGGGGAAGAACCTGAGGAATCCCATGTCAGTCGTGGGGTATCTTATGATGAAGGCATGTCTCTGAGGTTTTCCTCAGCTTCTCATGTTTAACATGAGGTAGGCCGTGAGTTTAACATCTTGTTGGTAAAAAATGACGGTGATCAGAACATCCCATAGAGACAAATCAGATTAGTATATCCATAGGGGAACAACTGGATGGTTTACTAGGTGGATGTATTAGAACACTGAATAAGTGTATACCCAGGATGGTCTGTCCCATAAAGAGAAGATGTCACACCTTGAAGGCAGATCTGGACACCAATGAGGGTGGATTTGGGAGTGTGCATGCCAGAATGGGGGAACACCAAGGTTTACCATTGGATAGCATTGAACCTCATGGAGGTATCCTACATACCCTATATAGATGATAGGGATAAAAACCCACGTTGTTCAAAGGGGTGATGAATCAGGGTATACAGAAAGCACAAAAACCTGGATACATGATGGGGCTTATGCATGAAAATCATCCCAAGTACTGCTAGATGCAATGAGGAGTTGGATGACATGATCCCACCGGGATGTGGTGGCCCAGGTAAGAATCAATATGGATGATGGATATTTGAATGAAGTGGAGGGATAATGAGATATAACTGACATGAGGATGACGGTGATGTTTGGATTGAGCTTTGAAGAGACTTTCTACGTATCCCCGTGGCAGTTAATCAAAGTCTGTGTAGTTTGGTGGAGTGGGAACTGACATGAAGGGGGTCGAAACCAATGGTTGTTGGGCTTGAGCCTCAGGGAGGCTTCTTACGTACTTTGCCTTAGCAATGATCAAAGTCCACGTAGTTTGAAATAGTTTTTGGGGCATACACTCTATGATGGCCTGAGAGGATGTCTTGGTCAATGCTTACTCTAATCCCACATGAGTCATGCTCGATGTGAGAAACAATAGGCTGCAAGGAACTGGCGATCTCAATTCAAAGGTACGTCCTTGAAGGGTGGTGAATGGGGTGATAACACATGGTTAGCGTCCCAAAATGGAAACAGGGGCTTACGCATGGTATGTAGCCCAGTTGCCGCTATGGAGCAAAAATGATGAATGGGTATTACACAAGGAAGCTATCTGGGTGCCGCTATGGAGAGACAATGGTGAATGGGGCTTATGCAAGGAAGCTTCCTAGGTGCTATTATGGAGTGGCAATGGTGAATGGGGATTATGCAAGGAAGCTACTCAGGTGTCTTCCTCATTTATGGTCATGAGGGCATCCCAACACACTGGTGAGTTGAGGCATATGATTGAGTCCTACACCTATGCGCTAGTGCACAAGCGGGATAATGCAAAGGGCGATGGAATCTGTCTAAACAAAGGGGAATTAAAAGTGTGAATCACATGCCCAACATTTGGAATGCAGTGAGGGTGGTGTGACGATGGAGGATAACTGTTGACCGTGATCGAAACACAGCATCCATATCGCATTTTCCAGAAATGGGGACAAACAAATGAGGGTAAAATATTGACCGTGTTCAAAACACAAGACCTGACTAAAAGTGTCATCCAATGTCTTTCGGGGCATTGGTCCAGGATGGTAGGTGAGATGATACATCATGGGACCAGGACATTAGGTGGTCCCTTCAGACATGAAAGATGATGAAGATCCGAATGAAAGACACGCAAAGCATGAGGTGGAGTGATGGAATGTTTGAACGGATTCCAATGCTCTTGAAATTATGCCACTGTAATCATGGCATGAGGCATCATATTATTGTTACATAAGGAATCTCTTATTTGGAAAACGATGCATACTATTATTGAATGATAGGTCATTCTATAGTTTATAGTCATGTAGAGAGGACTGTTGGCATCTTATACATTGAGCATAAAGAATATCTCATTTAGCATAAGAGGAATCCTATGTTTGTCACATAGGGAGTACTACAATTTATAGTCATATAGAGAGGACTGTTGGAATCCTATGCTAGGTGCATAAGGCATATCTTGTTTGGAGCAAGAGGAATCCTATTATTTAATGATAGGGAATTATATTGTTTAAAGTCATATAGATAGGACTATTGGAATCTTATTCTTGGAGCATAAGTAATCTCTCATTTAGGGAAAGAGGCATCCTATCTTTGTAACATAGGGTGAAATACAGCTTATAGTTATGTAGATAGGACTGTTAGGCATAAGGCACCTAGAAATGGTTGGTGCTGAGACATACGCAATAGCCGCCCTTTCAGGTTCAACCTGACATAGGAGTCAGGTGATGGGGTTTAGATGAGTTTCTTGAGAAATTGTTCAACTCAAGGTACTCAGAGGGGATTGATTACGAGAATATCAATTCATGACATAGGAAATGGACCAAGAGTAATATGCTGACTCAAGGTGTTTCATGGTGTGCGGAGGAGTATCTCAAATCATGGTATCTCATATGTGGAAGGCGGCTCTGTATAAGGTCGCAATGGAAATTGATGATGTCCCAACCCAAAAAATTCATGGTGTGACTCTCCATTTTCATGAGTGTTAGAGCTAGGCTGTGGGGGAGCATGCCATGTAGTATGGACTAGAAGGAATAATCCTGGGAACTGTTGCACGTAAGATGGACTATGCATAGGATGGGTTGCGTGCAAGATTGGACTGGGCGACATAGGTGCACGCAAGATTCCGCACCTTGGTATTGTTGCACGTAAGATTGAATTCTTGCACACAAGATTGAATTCTTTCACATAATATTGGAAGTTTTGGGCACAATATTGGATGTTTTGCGCACAATATTGGAAGTTTTCTACACAAGCATGGAATCTTGTGTGCACATGACTTAGGAAGAAAACATGGAAGGTGAGAATCACACCACTGTGGTCCCACTCGAAAGCGGAACCATATGGGACATATCGCGTAAGATCTCACATTCAGGATTACATTCTTCCATGTATGCATGGAAGAGGCAATCTTACGCGTAGTAGAGTGGTGCCTGACTGCTGGATTGCTCCCCGGAGGGGTGGGGGTAGCACTAGTGTTTATAGGAAAACCTGGGAGTGGTTGCACGTAAGATTCCAGGTGCGGAAGTGACCTTGTACACATCTTAAGGTGGGTGTGCACACAAATGGGTTTTTAACGTCGTATTAGGCGCGTAAGAATCTTGGGCGCATAAAATATTTGCACGACATGTTGCATGCAAGATTTTACTATTTCACACAAGATTCCATTCTTGCATGCAAAACATCAATTCGTGCGCACAAAATTTCAATTCTTGCATGCAAACCATACTTTTCCCCAAAATCATCCTGGATGGCCATTTCTAGTAGCCTAACTTCGAACGACCATAAATTTTGATCCATAACTCTGTTCGGGCTCCAACACCTGTCAAATCGAAGATTTTGGAACAAGTTACACTCTGGGATCATGCATGAAAGTATTCATTGAATTACATGGATGCGTTTTCTAGTGCCAACAGTCAAGAAGAAGGAATTGACTATGAGAATACCTTTACACTGGTATCTAGACTTAAATCCATTAGTTCTTTTCTTGCATATGCAGCACATCTGAATTTCAATCTATATCAAATATATTTCAAGAGTGAATTCTTAAATGGGTATATAGCTGACGATGTTTTTGTTTAACAACCCCCTAGTTTCACAAATCCTCACTTTCCAAATCATGTTTTTAAATTATTAAAAGTTTTTTATTGCTTAACAGAATCTCTAAGTGATTTTTATGATAGATTAAGAATTTTTCTTATTTCCAAAGGTTTTACAAAAGGTATAGATGATACTACTATTTTTATAAAACGAATTTCCAATGATGTTCTAGTAGTTAAAATTTATATAGATGATATTATTTTTTGATCTTCAAAAACATATTTATGTATTGAGTTTTCTAAAATGATGCAAAATGAATTTGAAATGAGATAAATGGGTGAACTAAAATTCATTCTTGGATTTAAAATAATTCAAAATAAAGATGGTATTATTTTAAGTCAATGAAAATATAATAAATATCTTCTAAAATGTTTTGGTTTGGATAGAACTAAAAGTATTGATACTTTAATGAGTACTACTTGTAAGTTGGATCTTGATGATGAAGGAAAATCCGTTGATCAAACCACTTACAGAGGAATGATTGGAATCTTACTCTACTTAACTACTAGCCGACATGATATTATGTTTAGTTTATGTATGTGTTTTTCTTTTAAGAAAACCCTAAGGAATCTCATTTAAATGTTCTTAAATGAATTTTCAAATTATTTAAATATACACCTAATCTAGGGCTATTATATCCCTGAAGAAAATAATTTGAGTTAGTCAGCTATTTTAATGTTGATTTTTTTGGATGTAAGTTAGATAAAAAATCACCTCTGGGACATGTCACATTTTAGGAAGTGTCATGGAGTAGTACGAAATAAAACTCTGTTTCATTATATACTGCCAAAGATGAATACATATCTTCTGGTAGTTTTGTGCACAAATTTTGTTGATGAAACACACATTAATAGAAAATGGATATAAATTAAGACATGTAACTATAAATTGTGACAATACAAGTGCAATTAACATTTCAAATAATATTATTTCACACTCTAGGAGAAAAAATATTGATGTAAGACTTCACTTTTTGAGAGACCATTATCAAAAAGGTGATATCACTTTTGAATTCATTAGAACTGAATATCAGCTTGCTGATATATTCACTAAACCATTAAATTCTGAAAGGATAAATTATATCATACATTAATTAGAGATGACAAGTTTTAAGTGAAAGTATTAAGGTCTGTAACTTACTGTTTCAAAGTTTACAATTTCATGATTCATGATTTCCCATGATTATTGACTTGAAGTTACCATTTCATGTTTATAGTCTCATAGTTATTGTCTCCCAATTACTTTCCTTCACTTACAACCTCAAATGATACAGATTTACTATTTGGAGTCACACCATAAAGATGACACCATGACAACTTATTCTAGTCTCACCGCAAAGAGCCAATTTTATATTTTTCTTTAATTGTATTTCCCATATCGCTATTGATTATTTTATTATTATTTTTTCACATATTTTTGTTTATGACGTTTGGAATTACTATATGATAAAACCCCAATTTATTTCACTTCTCTCTACACTAGAGATTTCACCTCTCAAAAATGAAGCCCTTGCCTTCCAAATCTCCTACTCTCCTTAAACTCTTTCATCATCTTGAACCCAACATTTTATGCCCATAATGAAGTGACCTTATTTGTTGACTTCTGAGAAGTGAAGGTCTCACAAGAAATCAAGAATGTTGTCACAAAAAAATCACCATAAGGACTGCTAAATCCTAGTCTTGTAAATGTAGTAGTAATGTGTGAAAAGAAAGTATGTCTGTAGTGGATACTACCATGTAAGTCTCTCATCTTGAATGTTTTGACTGGAAAAGTTTGGTTGGACTGGTTTACGAAGGAAAAACGACCCATTTATCCAAAACATGTTTCTCGGTTTTATCAGTATGTCCAATTTTTATTCAATAAAAAAAGACAAATTTGTTTTAAGAAGCTGTTCAAAGATGTACTTTTACTTGAGGTTATGGGTTTCATTCCTAGGGATACATTATGAAGGAATATGCAAGGATAATTAGTGAGAACCTCCTCTTCCCAGTGATATTTTCATCTTGGAAGAAGATTTGGAAAGTCTAACAGGAAATAAGAATAAAAGAAGGGAAAGTACTGGTGAGTTGGATGGTGGGACAAGGCTGTTGTTTAAGTTTGTCCAGAATCTAATTAGTCCATGAAAGGGGATTTTTTTACTTTTATGTATCAATATTTATTTTTGAAAAATCTTATGAAGAATGGTCATATGATTAATCTATGTAATTATATTGTACTTCACATGTGTGAATTGATTGGGACAACTTCAAAGTCTACATCTTTGTTCTATTCAAGAGTTATATCTGTAATGTTGTCTGCTAAAGAAGTAGTTGAAAAAAATGAATAAGTAATTGAAGTTTAGAAGTTCTTTATCTCAAAGGATTCACTCATAAGGATGAAGATAAGCTGGAATCCTTCGAAAAATTCATAGGTATAGGAAAATGGAAGGATATATGAAAAGTTCAATCCCATTGAAAATACCTCAAGGCCTAAGGACAAGCATGACCTATGCCTAGAATTTAATGAGTTGGGGTAATACACAACTCAAGAAGCATAGGGTGTCAGTGATACATCTGTGGACATAACATTCTTAGAAGAAGATAGTGGCTTACCTGAACAACAAGTTGATGAACAACAAATTGGAGAAGAAATAGTTGATGAAGGCTTTGTTGATAAAGAAGGAAATGCTGCTAGTCTAGAAGAGCAAGATGTTCTTGAGGAAAATCTAGAAGAACCCGTTATTGGGGATGGTCCTATAGATGTGGATAGGTATGAAGAACAAGTTGATCTAGAATTAATCCTGTCAGATGAAGAAAAAATGGACCATGATTTTCGGAAATCTAGAATAGAGATGGGTGATCCTAAAATTGTTGACAATATAAAAATATAGCCAGAGACCAAGTCGCATGCTCTTAGATTTGATGCACAAATTGAGGGGGAGAAAGAAACCATTCTAGAAACTAAACAATCACAAATATCTATTTAGAAAAGCCCTATGAACAATGTGTATAAATTCCTTAGCTATTTTGAGGTCTTAGACTCTCAAGTGGACTCAATGAGAAGAATTGATCATACAACAACTTTTAAATTGAAATATTTTTCTCTACCAAGACTAATACCTACTAAGGATCCTGAAGGTATTGAGGTATATGAACCCGAGAGTGATGAAGAATCCCCAAGCTCTATAAACCATGAGGATTTAAAGGTGTTTGGAGAAAATATGTTGTCCAGATTTGAGAATATTTTGAAAGCTAAAATTCTCCATGTAACTCATCTCAGTGAATAAGATGATAGTATTCATTTAGAGAAACTTATATAGAAAACTCAACCTCATATATTGCATAAAATTCAAAAAACAAGAATTGAAAATCTGTAGCTAAGAGAAGAAGTAATATCTTTAAGGTCTTTGGTTGAGGAACTAAAGAATGAGTTTGAAACTATTGAACCTCCTGTTACTAAATTTAGCACTGAAGATGCTGAAAATATATCTAGATAGGTTACAACACTGATTTGACTAAATCTGGTAGCTATTGTTGAGAAAATAGTTTCAAACAATGACAAGATGGAAGAAGAATTTTGAAAATTAGCATCCTCAATTGATGTCTTTCCTGATATTTTCAAAGAAACTGTTGAAAATAGTGTCAAGATTATTTCTAAACCATCTATAGTAATCTAATATCTTTCCTACTCATCCAAGACTGATCAATCATCTTAGTTAGATAGTGTAGTTTTGAGAACGTTTATTCAAGAATAGCTTAAATCGTTGAAAAGTCCTTTTGTTCAATAAATCCTCTCAAAAAAATTTCAAAACAGTGAACATGTTCATGACATGGTTTGACTATAATCTATGGAATATTCTACAACCAATGATGAGATTATAAAGAAGGTGGATTTATACTTCAAAAAGATTTATACAAAGCATAAATTGACAAGTCATTATAAGTACCTTGTGAGAAATTTGAAAATTCCTCATGTGACTCAAGAGTTTAAGGACCATGTGAAGAAAATAAAAGAGTTCACACCTACCTTGGAGAATTTTATTGAGAATAAATTTAACTTTGAAAAAGAAATTCATTATGGTGGTGCGGTCATCACCGATTTCAACAAATTGTTGAAGCCCTATCTCCATGTGCAAAGCACTGCTATAGTGGCTCCTATAGCTGCTCCCTTGAGACCTGGTTCCACCCCTTCTTAATTATCTTTTTTTGCGTCTACTATCATGTCTATCTCTCAGAATCTGATCCATATTTGGAATGTTATTCTTGAATAATATATGCCTCAGTCTCGGACCAAACCCACACTTTCCCCTTATATTTTTGAAGGTGTTCCTCTTTCTTCTCTCACCATTGGATCACTCTCAACTACCACCTCCTCCTCTGCTCCAATGGATCCTCCTACTGATTCTTCCAAGGGGAAAGAGATGTCTGCTACCTCTAAATAGAAGTGATGAATGCCTACTTGATGAGAATGTTTTATATTTTGTTTCTTTTGTCTTATTTATGTATGAATAATATCTTATTTTTTTTCAACAAAATATTCCTTATTGTTGTTTAAGTCTAGTCTTTACATTTATTATCTTATTATTTTGTGCTTCTTATATTACTTTTGATACTCCCAAGTGAAGAAGAAATAATAATGACCTTATTAATTTTTAGATAGTTCATACATTCCATGATTTTGGATCTTCAAAAAGGGGGATATTGTTGGACTCCTATCATTTGATCATGTTTTAATGCTCAAAAATTGTGAAAATCATGAAAATCATGTCTAAATCATGTTGGAATTCTTATGATTACATGCTTATTGGTTTAAATTCAGAATCTCACAAGTTATGATTCTATTCTTACTAGTTTAAATTATAAATATCACAGGTTATACTTAATATTTTTCTATTATTTTTCACCAAATATTAAGTTTAATTCATTATGTGAAGGTTACTTCTTAAGAATGTCTATAGATATTTGGATAAGTCTGAGAAGCCGTAACCCTGACACTGTGTCCCTGATACCGGGACCCAGACATTGTAACCATGTTACAGTGACTAGACATCATAACCCAGACACCATTACCCTGACACTATGACCCGAATACAATGACCCAGACACCGTAACCATGATACTATGACCAGACACAGTGACATAGATACTATGACATGATATTATGACTTGATATTGTGCTCCTGACGTCATGACTCAAGCACTGGTCAATGTTCTAACAAAGGACTAGACACCGCTACCAGAGACACTACGATCCTAACACCATATATGTGCTACCAATTCAAGATATCAACACAACTATGGAACCATGACATTCTCATCACTCAAAGGCAAAGGAGAAGATAACATTTCCTTATGACACCATTTTCAAGTGACACTGTTTGAAGACAAATTGTGACACTGTCCTTTAATCTTTTTTTCATTTTTAATTAAATTTCTAACAGTCATATTCAAGTTATTAAATGGAACTCACATCATTAATATTTTTCTGTAGACATGTCACCTGACAGTATGAGTTATGAGGTGTAGAATACATGATTACTATTGGCTCCAACATGTGCACCCACAATTAAGAGGAAGATAAGCCGCTGTTGAAATATACAGAGAGATATGTGAAATAATTTTTTTTAAACAAACTCATGCATGAAACATACTACTTAAGAATACACTAAGCATATTTGATTCATGAAGGTTGAACTACCATAGATCATAGCTTCAAAAAACTTCACAGTACCAACTATAAGAACACGAGCTACATAGCTCACATCTTCGAACTAGAAACTAGAGAACCAACTTGCGATAATCTGTTTTTCACAAGAGGACTCGATACTATCATTTTCTTCATCCAACAAGTCCACAGCTACATATAATAACACTTAGAGAATTTCTAATCATTTCTCATCATCTTTGCTCTGTTGTGTATTTTTTTTAACTTTCAAGTAGTGTGTGTGTCTGTATTAAAAATACACATTGTATCCTGTATTAAACTGAAGGATACAAAATGACCCTCATCTCATATCTTCTTACATCTGTTTACTCCCACAGATATGTGTATAAGAGGTCCTTGGGTGACCTGTTAGCTTATTCCCATGAAGAACAGTGGAAGAGGTCTTTTGTCCATGACAGTCCTAGGTACTATTATGTTACCCCAATCTAAGGTGTGGATCAATCTCTTATCGATATAGACTACTTGGTGGATGGTGATCACAAATTGGAGTGGATTAATTCTTGGCTTAAGACTAAACCACTTGCTTTATTCGATGTGTCTTTTAATTTTGTTTTTCGTTGCTTTACTGTATATTTTAGAAAAACTAGATTTTACTGTGATAGTTAGTCTTGGATAAATGTTATAACTATTTTTACTAATTAGAATAACTTCAAAAATAGAATCAATAACTCACATTGGTATCACTAAGAATTAATCAATATTCTAAGAAGTTATTTGAATATTCAAACATTTATAATAGTATTACCTTGATTAACCGGCATGTGTACTTTCTTATTGGGGAATCTTTTTAAGTAAACATTTTAATAGAATTTTTTATAGATACTCAATTAAACCCCCTCTTGAGTACTATAATCTGACCAACAAATATAATTTTTTAAATAAACATATCAAATTTATATTAGGGTAAAATATTGATATTTTTCTTGAAAGATTTAATTTTCAGTAAATAGTGAAAATATGGATTTTTAAAAAAATATTATTTACATTAGTTGAAAAATCACCATAATAATTTGAATTTAAACCTAAATAAACGTTATTATTATTTATTTATAAATAAAATAATTAGTTACATTTAAATAATTATTATACCTGATTTTGGTATAAGATCATTTTTTTCACGAAAATCACCTTTACCTAAAAAATTATTTTTCATTGCGCTTTATGTTTTTTTCTTAAATTAATTTCATCCAATAATATGAATTGAATTTGGTAATATGTATTATATATTTTGAATAAAAATCATTTATATAATGTAATTGTTGCACCCATGAAATCTAAAGTAAAAAAACTTTTCTTTGATAACGTGTGTGACACGCGACACCAAACGTGAAAGGGAATATAATATCTCAACACTCTAAAATATATTTACTATTAAAAAAATATTCTATATATTTCAATTCACGCAACACCAAGTTATCTTTTTTAACAGACAATATATACCTTCCACGATAGCTTACATTACACGCAAGACAGAGTTTCACCAAATAAAAATGTATTGTTAAAATATTATGATATAACCTAGCTGTTATGTAAGTGGTTATGAATAGTATTATCTAACATAAGAAATTTTAAGGATTATATAAATATAAAATTTATTAATTTTCTATCAATTAATGAGAAATGAAAATAAGAACCAATTATATATAAAAACAGATATTATTACTTTCATGCTTCCAAATAAGTTTTGTCTTAATAAAAATAATTATTTATAATTATTTATTTATTTAATTGAAATAAATATTTTATATTTTAAATAAAATATTTTAAATTTTCATCCATTAGGTTTTATAGGGATAATTTAAGAATAAACTCTATTTTACACATAAAACTTATATTTTTATAAAGGCAGTTTTACCATCTTTTAAATAAGAACTAATTTTAAATGTGAATTTTGACACTTTAATTGATTTAATTATTCAAAAAACATCATATTATAAATATAAACATGATAATTCTTCTAGGGTAATTTTTTATTTTTTAAGGAAAACTTTCATTTTTACATGAATAGTTAAAAATACTGACTTTTAGTTCAAAACTAATTTTTCATATAACTTATTTATAAGGTTAAACTATAGTTTAATTGGTTTTAAAGTGTAATAAGATAATATTTATATCTATTAATAAAATTTATTTCCTTTTAATCATTTTCACTTTGAAATTAATAATAAAAACATAGAAAACTTTCAAACATTTTTACTTTAAAAACCTTAATTGTCATCTCACCCATAGGATGGATTTTAAATTAATTTCTACCACTTAGATGATTATAATTTGGAAAAATTTATTCCATATTTTGAATCATAATAATTTATAATTTATAATAAGGCCAATTTTTTTAACATAAGATTATTGAAATTAATTAAAATTAATTAGAATTATTAAGGTAAAATTAAGCTTAATAAAGGACTAAACCGTTAATTTAAGGGCTCAAAAGACCTATAAACTAGTAAAAAACCCATTTCATGTCAATAATTATTCCATTTACCTTATATTATTGAGTTTTTCTAGTTTGGTATGATTTTTTTAGGTAAGAACATGTGTACACCTAACTTGTTTCTAAAAATTCCAAGTTAGGCTTTTTCCTACCATATAAAAGGACACAACCTATCCCCATTCGTCAAACCTTTCATCCCACATGGTTTTAGACATTATCTACCCAAATATCTTCCCATAATACCTCCCCTATACCTTGAAGTCTTCCTTTGGGAAGAAATCATTCCACGGAAGCCTTTTTTTACAAATTAAAAGAAGTTTTCCGATTAAGAGGCAACGTCTTATCTCAAGCTCTCTAGTTTTATTTTCAATCTATACCCCCTAAAATCTCATTATTACCTAGTTATATAACACCACCAGAATAATAAACATACTATTATGTTTTTTTATTAACAGGTATACCTAAACTAACACAAACTTTCATCTAATGCGTAACGAATATGCTGAATCTGTGTATAGTGAACTACTATCTCACGAAACTATGATTGTTTATTTTTCCCTTAGCACCTCTTATAGTTTCAATTATGATGGAAAATATATTTACATATGTTTTATATGATATTTTTTATGTCCTTTTAATTTTTTAATTTTTTTACACAAAATTTAATATGTTACATTTTATTTTAATATGATAACATCGTTTGAGGAAGTGTGGACTACCACCCCCTCAAAGTGATATGATTTGTTCACACGATACATGGAATGTATAAATGATGATTATAATTAAACATATGATACATGCAAAAGATATATATGATACTCATGACATAATTACATTTCTAGATATATATATATATATATATCATTTTCTATATTACCCTTTTAACACACCTAAAAAGTGATAACGTTAATCGTGGACATGTGGACTACCGCCACCTTGACATTATGTGATAAATTTTTCATCACAAGAATTATATATATAACTATTTATGATTAAATAATATTTTATTTATGATATAATGGTCATTCTATAAATATAATTTGTTACTTACCTTCTTTTGATAACGATCATTGAAAAATTGGAATGTTACTCATGCGTACATACAGCCTACCATCTCAATGATTGTAATGTTGATTCATTTTTCATAACCATATTTAATGATTGGTTTTAAAAGTATAATTGATGTATAAATATGATAATTATTTCATAATTATTATTCCGGAGGTATTATATAATGACCCCTTTGACCATAGTTAACCTACCAAAGTTGTTTTTGACACATGAACTAAATTTAGTCCATACACCTGACATAAACATAATTGTTTAAGTAGTTTTATACAACATAGTAATAAGTGAAATAAAATAATTATAAACATGAATATTTTTATAAGTAAAGTATAAAATTAACACAATTTTGTTATATAGGATTATAAATGATGTTCACCCAAATGTAAATACAATGTGTGATATTTCATCTCAATTTAAATTCCCTTGAGACTTTTTAGTTGTTATACACCAAGGTTATTTTATATAGTGCATATACATCCATTTGAAATGTTATATCCTGAAACTCTATATCCTCATGATATTATAAGTTTCATTTAATGTTATTCGTTTATGGAGATTATGACTCAAATGTTTCAAAGTGGTATGGGACACTTTGTAATGTTTAAATATTATTCTACTCGATTTTTTTAATTATTATCTTTGTAATATTACTTCCTTTTGTGATTATTAACTTTCTATTGAAACAAGAAATTTATTTTTTGTGCACATAATTTCTAAAATATGTTTCACATAGTTCCACCTTTTCATATAATAACTTGATTAATTCATTCTTCCTAACAATTTGAGATTAGATTTGAATTTTTTTATCTAAGGTGATTTGAGTTAAAAGTTACCATGTGGGAAAGAGATTTCATAACCCAATTTCTTTTCATTGGTTTATATTAATTTCATATTGTTGTTAATATTCTATAATTACATGTATAATGACTTTTATTATCTATTGATTTATTTTATCTTCCATATGTGAATTTATAGTTAATATATATAATCTACTCATTGATTGATTCTCACTGCAACATTATAATCTTTTCAGGGGTTTACTTGAAAATTTTATTTTGTTTGGAATTTTTTCCACTTGAATTTACATCAGGGGAAACTATTTTATCATTGGATAATAAACCCTTTAATCCTATTCTCCTCTGGTTATTCATGAACTTCATTAAGTTATAGTACCATTTTTCCACTCTTTGGTACTCAAAATGATTTATAAAATCATTTTCTAGATAACCAGACTTTATTTCTCTCTTTAGCTAGAGAACCTATTTTATTTTTTTTAAACATTCTTTATTAAAAAAATAAAAAAAATATTTATAATGATTTGGGAAATAAATTGTTACCATTTTTTTCTTTTACCAATGTTTTCAAAGGAATATTCTTATTGCTTTCCGAACAAGGCATTTTTCTAAACTTTAACCGTGCAAAAGAATGTTTTTTTACCTCATACGTCTTGTATTAATTTACGTACCCTAATTTTATAAAGATTAATTTTCATGTTTAAAAGGTTTATTTTTAAAGAAAATATTTTCTAAATCTATTTTCAAAGAAAAGGTTTTTCGTAAAAAATGGATATTTTCCTCAAGAATATTTTTAAAATTTAATTTTATAGTATTTCTATTCATCAACGACAGTGACACATATTTTTAATTCACTTGGGATATGTTTTATTGATACCATAATATTTATATATTTGGATGGTTTTTAGAATTATTTTTACAAGGATATTATCCACATTCACTTCCTTGATTTATTTGTTATCCCCCTTAAAATATTCAGTCTCTTATGAACATTGAACATTGGATTTCCCCTAAATTATCCATTTCATTTATCAGGGATATTACTATTTACTAAACCATATAACTCCTTACATACAATGTTTATTATCCACTGAAAGTGGAAAATATTATTTATTGATATTATAATATTCAGGCACTTCATTATTCATAAACACCATTTTAGTGCATTTTATACTTTGAACTTTATTTCACATCATGATTGAAATTATTTCATAAAACACTATTACATGGTACATTTTTGAAATCCATATAAAATACATAATATCTTTATTTTATTTTAATATTTTATTTTCAGGTATCCTATGATACAAGGAATAATTCATGCTTTTGGAGCACTTGACGATTCCATTTGGAAGACCGCCAAAGTGGGTCTTGAACCAAGAATATTCTGGGTGAAGTGAACCAGACCTCTGCCTAATAAAAGTATTGTATCAGCCGAGATCCAATCCCAATGATTATAAATATTTAACTAGAGATAAATAAATCATGGGGAACATTTAATTCAATAGGTTATCAAGTTAATTCAGATGTTTTAATGGAGTTACATGTATCCCAATTTGAAGATGAAATTATGGGCATGATTCTGCAGCCCAGAAAAATATCCCACCATTTAAATAATATCTCAAAAACCAAAATTATTTTGGGCTGAAATTTTCTAGAAAGTCGGGTGAAATCTATATATTCATATTTTTTATTCTATGGACCACCAAAATTCTACCATCTAGAGACTCATTTAGAAACACCTGTCAGAATAATGCTTGTTGGCTTGGATTTTTTATCAAGGGTAGAAAAGTACACCCCCCTTAACATTCCACCCACCATTTCCTACCAACATTAATTAAAGAGACTTGGAATATTGGGGGGTTGATCCAAGGCTTAAAAACCCCTTTTTAAGGTTTTCCTTTGGAGTATTTAGGAATATTTTGTGCTTGTTTCATTGTAATGTTATGTTGTAATTTTTTTTTCTTAAGTTATTCTGTCAATTTCATGTTTCTAGAGTCACATTATCTTATTTATAAAACATATTATTCTTCTCAATTTATGTTAATTTTATTAACATGTTGATACCATATTATCATGGTGTGGATTTATTCATACAGATAAGAGATAAATCCATCACAAAACATTGGAGTGTTCGTTATCTCATTGCTTTTCAACTCATCAATTCCTCCCTCATGAGTCTACTTCCCGATTTCATTGAAATAATAGCATGAATGGAGGGATAAACCACTTATGGGTTGATCCACATGAATAGAAAGGGAACATATTGGATGTTATTTATCACTCCATTTACGTCTAATCACTTATTTTAATTGATAATTTTTTTATGATCTTTAAACACATTCTTCCTTGTTGAATTTAAGGCCACAAAATTCAAGTGCTAATACAAACCTTTACCTTTGAGTTCTAATAAATATGATCCTCCAGGTGTATAGATTATTTGTATTAGGGTGTGTAGGTATTATACTAGTAAGTGATTATGTTTTTTGATCTTCTTAAATGAACCCGTCCCAAATATAAAAAATTTAAATAGTAAAAAAGGAATGAATCCAATCCACCCCAATGGATAACCTCGGATTAACTCATTATTTTAAATGGAATTCACTTATATCTCTTATTGTTCACTTAAACCTTTCCAAAATTAACCCAATGTTTTCCACTTAATAGCTAAAAAACCCATATAATGTACATGTCTGTAGGTTTCTTCTTAGGTATCTGAGGATTTGACAACCCAAGTTACACTACAAGAGACCACTTAAACCTAAAAACTTGGGTAAATTTGGAGGAGACCAAATTTTGACTCCATTTAGAGGGATACAAATAATTTATCTCAACACTCATTATATTCTCCCCTATTTCTCTTTTCCCACCTCAACTTCTCTTATATTTTCCCCTTTCTTTTGTTTTTAACTTTTCAGGGTGCATGTCTGCCTATAACCATGACCTATCAAACCGTCTAGTTAGGGTGGATAATACTTGGTTTGGGGAGTCAAGTACACCTAGATAACTCTTTAAATTATATACTAATATTCCAAATAATCTGATGTCAAAAATTAAGCCCATTTAATTGGATTTTCTTCATTGAAATTGACGCATAAACCTGGGTAGGAACCAAAATGTAAATCCAAATGAGGCAACCCCAAACATGGGGAATGCATTCGATAAAACCATGATTGATTACCTCACTCTTTCCTAGAACAATTCACCCTCTTCTTAGGAATTCATTCCTAGGAGAATCCCACTATAAATTCAAACCTCGTGTACTAAACCACCTTCCAACCTTCCACAATATTGAGTTATAAATTCCATATTTTCATGTCAAAGAGTTCAACGACATTATTGAAACCATGTACCCACCATATCAAGTTGAGTCAGGTAAGATAATGATCTTTCATTTCTCACTAAATGATTGAGAAACTAATTTTTTAAACAATCTCATACCTGTATCAATCCACACCTGGGACTAATTTCATATAGAGTCCTTCAAAAACTAATTCCCACTTCACAAAACTATCTCACTTAAAAAGATAATCCAAAACATTTTGGAAAAAGAAGGGGAGTAATTTTATGAAGCATGGGAAAGGTTCAAAGATACACTCAACATGGTACCTCATCATAAATTTTCAATCCCAGAACAATATCTAATATTCTATGAAGGGTTGGGTTTATGAAACAAACAGTTCATTGAAATGATGTGTAATGGAACCTCAAAAAATGAATCCCCAAATAATGCTTATGAGTATCTAGAAGGTTTGGACAAACAAAACCAAATACGGAGAAATCATCATTACAATGAGAAGACACCCAAATCTGGTGGAATTTACACTATTAGGGATGATTAAATACATTGGAGAAAACATGTTTTACTCACTATGAAGGTTGAAGAGATTGATCTTAGGAAGGTCCATGAAATTCAAATTATTAACCCTGTTTGAAAATTTGTGACAAATAGGAAAACAATACTGAAAACTACCCAACCATACCTTCCATTAAATAGTTTCATTTAGGAAGACCACCAATAGTGGTTAATTCAATGAACTTTCAGAACCCATGGTACCAAAACAATTTCCATCCAAGGTATAATGAACATCTAGGATTCTATTTGAAAGATAACCAGCAACCCACCCAACAACCTAGTCAGCCATAAGAACCATACCCCTACCTTCAACAAATTTTTCAAAACCATAACCAATTCCAAACAAAACTGGTCCAATACCAACACCCTATTATCCAATAACAACAACACATCCAAAAACCCTTTCAACAACCAATCCAACAACCAAAGTATCCTACTGGGATGAACCAACCAACACAAGCCCCTACCCAATCAATCCTTCTTACAATCCTATAGCAGTAGTGTAAAAAAATGGATAGAATGAAATCAAAAGTCTCATCACATAAACGTGAACTAAAAACATTAAAACTATAAAGGAACTCATTCCTACTTAGGGGGTACCATCCTCAACCTTATGGGTAGAATCTAGTTAAAGACAACCCTCTCATGAACAACTAAAAGAAGTGGCTATTTTAAGAAGTGGTAAATCTATTGAGAAACCTGAATAATCCATTCCAAAACCATTAAAAAATTCAAAAACACATGAAAATTATGAAGAACCACCCCCTGATTTTGAAAACCCAATGATAATGAGAAGGAACAGCAACCACACCAAACAATCAAATAACTTTCTCCCTTTCCTAAATGCATGAGAGGAAAATATAAATTATAACTGAATGAAACATTGAAGGGGATTATTATCTTAGGTTAAGTTAAAAATTCCCCTTCTCAATTAAATACAATCAATTCATGACTTCTCAAAGTACCTTAAGAACTTGTGAACTTTTAAAATGTTTTTTTCACATAAAAATCATGTCCTTTTAGATGCTAATGTGAGTATCACCATTCAATGAACCATTCCTCCCAAGTTAAAAGATCTTGGATGTATAAACATAAATGATTATTTAAGTGATACCAATGTTTTAAAATTCATTTGTGATCTTGGATCAATTGTGAACCTCATTACATATGTCATGTATTGTTAGGTAGGTCTCAAAGAACTCCAACCCACATCTGTCAGTCTTCAACTTGTTGATCGTTGTGTTCAAGTTCCTAAGGAGATCATAAAAGTTGTTTTAGAGAATGTCGAGAATTTCATTTACCCTAATGACTTCATTGTCATTGAAAATGACCCAATTTTAGGTTATTGGGAGAAAAAACCCATCATCCTTGGTCATCCGTTCTTAGAAACAATCAACTAAATCATTCGTGTTAGAAATGAGAACATGAAAATAAACTTTGGAAACATGAGTCTCAATCGGAACATCTACAATGAAAAATATCAAATTGGGGATGATGAAGAGGACATGAGGTCAACTAGATTGGTAGTGTTAATAGTTAACTATAGGAACACCAAGGAATTATTAAAGGATTTTAAGTTAATAAGTGATTGAATTCCTTTGTTCACATGAGGGAAATTTATCTCATTGGCTTGAATCTGTTTCATATAGTACTATTGATGATTTTATAAAAACACAAATCAATGATACCATTGGTGAAATAAATAATATTGAGTCCATAACCATTCATAGCACTAATCTGGACAATTTGGTGGCTAAAACTTATGTTCAAAAGGAACTAATTCTACTATGAAATTTTGAAAATGAAACAGAGTTCGATCCAAAGTCTCATCCTTCTTTTTAAAGTGTTAACAAATCTGGTCTTGAATTTAGGTTCCTACCTCCATCACTCAAGTATCAATTTCTAGGGGATAGTCGAGCCATTCCTATTTTTATTTATTCCTCTCTTAATGAAAATAAAGAGATGATGCTTTGGGATGTCCTAAGAAATCATAAGATAGAAATTGGATGGACCCCTTCTGATATTCCTAGGACAATCCCACTCATTGGAACTCATATTATTTTTCTTGAATCAGACTCTAAACCATGTCGTCGACCTTAGAGGAGACTCAATACTAATCTTATGGATGTGGTAAGGAATGAACTTCTTACGTTTTTGAACACGGGTATCATATACCCCATTGATGATAGTGAGTGGATAAGCCCAATTAAAGTTGACCAAAAGAAATATGGAATCACTATGATCACCAACGAGTATGGTGACCTTCTATACCTAAGGGTTGGTAGTGGATGGAGAGTTTGCATAGACTATAGTAAGCTCAACTCATGTATCCAGAAAGACCACTTCCATTTTCCCTTCATTGATCAAGTCCTCGAGCGAGTGGCAGGTTATCAATTCTACTACATCATAGATGGATTCTTAGAGTATAATCAAATCGATCTCTCTTTATAAGATCAAGGAAAAACAACCTTTACTTGTCTATTCAACGCTCTTTCCTTCAATGTCATGCCCTTTGGGTTATGTAATGCCCTTGGTACCATCTAGTTGTGTATGATTGGAATATTCTTAGACATGGTGGGGAATTGTATAGACGTCTTTATGGATGACTTATCAATATTTGGGAAAACTTTTTAGGGATTACATTAAATTTTTAAGGGGTTTTATCAAGTTGTGAGGATAAGAATCTCATTATAAACTGGGAAATATGATAGTTAATGGTAAAGGAAGGACTTGTTTTTTGATATTTGGTCACCAGTAGATGGATTGAAGTTGATAAAGTTAAGGTTGATATCATTAGTCACATTCCCTCTCCTAGAACTATTAAGGATGTGAGGTGTTTTTCAAGAATTGTTGGTTTCTATAGAAGGTTCATTAGGAACAATAGCTCTATTTACCAACCACTTTGTTCTCTTCTGGTAAAATATACTAAATTTTTATGGATTGAAAGCAATGATGAATCATTCTCAAAACTCAATTTAGCTCTTATCTCTCCACATATATTGAAATCTCCCAATTGGAAACTTCCATTCAAGATCATTTGTGATGCGAGTGACTTTATTATACAAGCAGTATTAGAAAATCAATGTGAGATAACTCTTTGTGCCATTTCATACACAATAAAATATTTAAATGATGCACAAACCAGCTACACCATCACTGATAAAAAGTTGATTTTTTTTCCTTTTCCATATATAAATTCATGTCCTATATCTTAGGATCACCCATCATTTTCTTCACATACCATTCATCCCTCAAATACCTTTTCCAAAAGCAAGATTCCAAGGCTAGATTAATTAGGTGGTTACTTATTCTTTAAGAGTTCGATATAATTATTAAGGATAAAAAGGGTGTTGAAAATGTTTTAGCTGATCATCTATCTATGATGGAATTCAATGAAAACTCACATCACCTTTCTGTGTTTGATTCATTTCCCAATGATCACCACTATTATGTGAGTGATTTACCATGGTATGCTGACATAAGAAAACATTTGGTGGTGGGTGACATTACAAAATTACTAGGGACCCAAGTTAAGAGTAAATTCCTTTTTGATGTTAATCAAGATGTTTTTGATGACCTTTACCTCTTCAATCTTTTTCCTGATCAAATCATTAGGAAATGGAGTGCCTTAGTCTGAGCAATCATTCATTTTAAAATTATTTCATTGAATGGAATGTAGAGTACAATTTTCCACAAAGAAAACCAATGAAAATTTCCTCCAAATTTATTTCCAATGGCCTAACCTAACTAAGGATTCATACCAATTCTTCCAAAGTCTTCCTCAATGTCAACAATTCAAATCCATTACCAAAAGGAATGAAATTCCATTCAATCCCATTATGGTCATCAAAATATTTCATTTTTGGGGAATTTATTTCCCTGGAACCTTCCCATAATCTATGGGATACCTCTACATCCTCTTAGATATTGATTATGTCTCGAAATGGGTTGAGGTAATTCCCACCAAGTCTAACGACCATCTTGTTGTGATCTGATTTCTGAAAGAGAACATATTTTTTTGATTTCGAATTCCTAAATCTATAATCAGTGATCGTAGAACCCATTTCTAAAAACTACCATTATATTCACTAAGGACTATGTATTTTAATTCTCATAAATTTTTTGCTGCATACCATCCTCAAACCAAAGGTCAAGCTGAGTTAGAGAATAGGGAGTTCAAGCAAATTTTTGAGAAAACTGCCAATCCCTCTAGGAAATATTAGACTCAGAAACTCTTGGATACCTTTTTAGAATATTGTATTTTATTAAAAAAACATCCTATTAATGTCACCATATAGGTTATTTTATGGAAAATCATGCAATTTACCTGTTGAAATTTAGCATATGGCCTTTTGTGAAATCAAAAAAAATAAAATTTGTCATTTCTTTGGCTGAAGTAAAGAGGAAATTAGATCATAATGAACTTAAGAACTTGTGATGAAGGATTATGAAAATCTAAAGATAAATAAAGCTTGAGTTAAAGCCAACCAATATAGGAATCTCAAAGTCAAAAAGTGGGGACTGGGAAAATTTGTGCTCTTATATAGTTCAAAACATCATTTATACTAAGGAACGTTAAGGTAAAGATGGTCAGGTCTATATATAGTACATAATGTGTACCATCATGGGGTAGTAGAGATTCATGATCCCACTAGTGTTCATGTCCTCAATGTCAATGATTATAGATTAAAATTATTAATTGAATCATTCAATAAACAATAAATAGAGTAGGTAACTAAGACCACTTATGAACAAGAAAAATGTTCATAGATTTAGGGTCCTTGTCAGGCTAATGAAATTAAATTAAGAACTTTTTGGGAGGAAACCCAGACTTTACCTATATATTTACTCGAGGATGGAATTTCAAAGTAAAAAAGATATGTATTTTACTTTCCTTTTGTTTTTGTTTATTTTTTGTTAAAAGAACATCAAGGGGTTCCCATTATGTTCTAATTGTTTGGGTGTGTATGATTAAGGTGAAATAGATATAGATGTATTTTTAGGAAATTGATATTTCCTCCAGGTATAAAAAAACAAACTTTCATCATTAATGAGACTTCTCTAAGTGACATGGAGATCAAATTATTAAGCAAGAGCATCATAAAATTAAACTTCAAAAACAAAGTGACTTTGTTCCATGTTTCTTATTTAAAATTATTTTTAGAAATCCTATCATCCATCTCTACCCCCTTATAATTTTTCTTTTCATTAAACACTGGGGATATTGTTATTATATGTTAGGGATGAGATGAAATAAAAAAAATTACTTTTTTGTACAAAAAAATGTGTGGAAAGAAAAATTCATTTAACCTTGAACATGATAATACACATTGCACACTTTTAAATTACATGTAAAATAATTTTTCTTGCCTTGATTCTTATTTTAATGCAATTTTTTGTTCATGAGTATAGATTTTGGAGAGTGTGGTTGTCCAATGTTATTTTTCACTATTTATATTTTCATCCATTAAATATAAAAAATTCTACACACATCCTTTGGATTTTGGGGTTTTAGTTTTAGTTATTGGGTTCCCATAATAAATGGCATAGGTTTGGTGATCATTTTAACTTTAACATGAGTCTTCAAAAAAATCAAAAAAAATCAAAAAAATCAAAAAAAAATCAAAAATAATTAATTACACGTAGAGAAATGGACCGACCTAATATGTGGCTTTCAACACTTGGAGAACATGCCTCCATAGGTTTCTAGACCATAGTTGGTAATCTTATCTCTATTTTTTTTAATTTGTTTTTTTTTTGATTGAGTAAACTTGATATGATGCCCAAGTATATGGGCTTCACTTGGGGCCCTAATGTCTTTGAGCCTGGGAGTCATCGGCAAAGTCTCACTACCTTGGTTGACTCGATTGAGTTGAATTTCAATTACCATCATAAAATTTCAAAAGAAAAAACATAATAAATAAATAAATAAAATGGATACTCATATTAATATTGAAAAGATATTCCACCTAGAACTTACATCTTTTCTCATTTGAATAAAGGTGTACCCCATGTCTATTATGATGCACAACACATCATCTTGCTTAATTTAAATTGGATGAAATGTGGTGACGAATTTGAACAAATGAAGGGGTTTAGGATTCAAATATGCCTCTGGACCTAGATTGTTTTAAATGATTTTGATGGGATTCTTAATTGTCTGGTATTATGTCTTTTGGTGAGCATTGTGTATTAAAATGTATTTGGAAAATGGAACTCAACTTTCATATTTTCGAGATATATTTTTCTCAAGGTTAGAAAAACTCAAGTTGGGGGGTGATTTTCCAATAAATTTTTCTAATAATTTTTTTTTATATGATAATATTTATGTGCTTTAATATTCATTAATGCTATTTTAGTTCATTTTATACTTTGAACATCATTTCACATCATGATTGCAATTCTTTCAAAAAATGAAATATTACATGGTAAATTTTTAAACACCATATAAAATAAATACTGGTATTTATTTTATTTTCCTATTTTATTTTCAATTATTCTATGTTATAAGGAGAAATTAATTCTTTTGTATCACTTGAATATTCAATTTGAAAGACCACCAAAGTGGGTCTTGAACCAAGAACATTATGGGCGAAGTGAACTGGACATCATCCCAATAGAAGTACTTTCGCATCCAAGATACAAGCCCAATGAGTCTCAAAATTAAACTTGAGATATAATATATCATGGGTGACATTTCAGTCAAAAATTTCCCAAGATTATTTGGTTGTTTTAATAGTGTTCCAGTCATCCCAAGTTGAAGATGAAATTTTGGGCCAAATTCTATAGCCCATAAAAAAAGTCCACCATTTAAATCGTATTGTGAAAACCAAAAACTATTTTGTGCTGAGAATTTAAATAAAGTTAGGTAACATAATTATCTTTGTATTTTTCTTCTATTTACCACCACAAATTGTCTATCTAGAGGCTCATTTAGACACACCTATGAGAGGCATGAAAGTTGGCTCAGATTTTTTATCAAGAGTGGAAAATTCCACTCTCCCTTAACATTCCACCCACCTTGTCCAAGAAACATTAATTGATGATACTTGAACTATTGGGGGATCAACCAAAGGCTTCACAGATTACTATTTAAGGTAGTTTTTTTATTATTATTAATATTTTTTGCTTTTTTAATTGTAATGTTATGTTGTTATTTTGTTATTTTAAGTTCTTCTTTCAATTTTGAGTTGCTCAAATCACATTAGCTTATTTATAATACTTATTATTATTCTAAATTTATGTTTTTTATTAACATGTTGATATTTTTTTATCAAGGTGTTAATTAATTCCCATAGTGAATAAATAAATCCTTCGCACAATGGTGGAGTGTTCATTATTTCTTTAATTTTCACCTCTTCAATTCCTCCCACAATGCATCGACAGGTTCCCGTGAGACAAAAAAGTTGTGTAAATTAGGCCAATTTATATCCATAGTTTTAAAATATCTGGAGGACGGATCTTGATAGTATAGGTCCTCATGTTCCTAATACATTATGTCTAACAATTAAGCATTTCTTTCATAGATATTTCAGTTATTATTCATCCATGAGATTTTGCATCAAATAATATATGGATATATTTAATTTCAGTTCCTTGATTAAATTGAATGTTTCAATTTATTACCTTTCCATATTTATTTTTCCTTATATAGTTATTTTAATCGAATGGGTTTCTAGTTATTTACATTTCAATATTTTTTACTCACTTTCTTCCCAGTTATTTATTACATGTCATGTGTGTTCTATTTATTAACCATTCCATTATTATTGTTCTCATTAATTCATTATCGATTTCTTTATATTTTTCCCTTATTGAGCATTTTATCTCACCCTTATTATTTTTATTTCCCCTGGAATCCAAGAAGATTAATATGAATGATATGTAGAGATATACTATATAGAATAAATTTATTCTCAAAGTTACGTTTTTGGAAAGTACAAAAAATCTATGTTGTAACTAGTGTATTCTTTTATCATGTATGTATCCGTTTTACCAAGAATACTAAGCTCTCATTCCTTTTATATTTGATTTATTGTAATCATGTCAATTTAATTGATAGCATACACCATATTTATGTCATCTGGGGTCAGGTCACAATAATTGGTATTAAAGGAATTTAGTAGAAACCTTGGGAACTAGATTTAGGAAAACATAGATAATAGAACATAACCCTAAGGAATAATTTTAAGATATGTAAAGAAGAAACCCCTATAATTTTTGTAAAGTATATATTATGTGGGTCATCCTAGCTATAAATCCCTATCGGGATACTACAAGTGTGTGTGGTTATTTCATAAATGTACCTAGGAGTAATAACTCTGACAAGGTGTTCCAGGCCATGTTTGAGGTAACCTGGCGCACGACAATGGGCCTTATTATGCACCTAGTTTGACACTCCCTAGGGATATTATTAGGATAATCCACTTTTTCATCACATACCATTATAAAAAGTTTGAATGGATAATGAAAATGAATAATGTGTTTTAGAATGAATATAAGGTTTCATGATTTAGAAATCCTAGAGATGATATTATGGATAAACATTACACCAAGGAAGAAACTATATTAAAATAAAATGGGTTAAGTATTTATGTATTGATTTTGTATTGAAAACAATTTTCAAAAGTCTATTTAGTGATTAAAATTATTTTAAGGATGTCCATCATATTTATTTTGAAAATTATATTAATTGTTTTAGAAAAAGAAAAAATATAAATTGTGTGAAAACAAATGAAATTTGGTAAAGCCACGGGTCTTGAACCCATAACTGAATGATGATAAGTGCTTCACACCAACCATTGACCTACACAATGTTTTGGTTAATATTTCACTAATTTTAGTTAGAAATTTTGATGAATAAATGTTAACGATGCACCAGTAATATCATTTTTGATGATTAGAAATTAATATATGAACCATATTGGTTTTGGAAGATATTTAAAGACAAATAGTTAAACTTGTAACTCTTTTATAGTCTGTATGACCCTTTAAAAGTATATTTTAGTTCTTTATGCATAAAAAATTAATTACCGATAATTAATTTTTGGGGGTGAATGGATAAATTATAATTTTATCAAAGCACAAAAAAAATTTAGGATTGTTCACATTAAATTGATACTGATCATGTAAGAATTATCCAACATTATGAAAATGACATAGAAATAAAATGTTATCATAATACATAAATTTCTATTGAACTGATGGTCTAATAAATCATTAAATAATTATGGATTTATATCACTCAACTTTATCTTGATCATTCACTACTTTGTGATTTGTGACCTCAATCACTCCCTATAAATATTTATGCTTTTCCTCTAAGTACATATCTTTACTTTCCACTGATTTTCTCCTACTTAGAGTCCCAGTTACATGGTAGTCCATGTGACTATTGTACTTTTAATTCTCTCTTTTATAAAGGATGACTTATGAAACCTTTTTACGATGTGAGATTTAAAACATAGCAATTATCAAACAATCTATCACCATGATCATGTTTAAATTGCAAGGAGGCAGTTTAAATAAGGTGGGGAGAATGTTATGCCCTGAAAATCTAAACCAAGAACTTTGTATTTGATAGGGTGTATGACAAGAGACACCAAGAACGTAAAGGGAATATAATATACCAAGACTCTACTATATATTTACTACTTAATATATATTCTATATATTTCAATTCATGAAACATTGAGTCAGCATGTGTTACATGCAAGAGCAACCTACCACGATAGCTTGCGTTACAAGAAAGACTAAGTTTCACAAAATAACAATGTATTATTAAAATATTATGATATAACCTAGTAATTATGTTAGAGGTTATGAATATTATTAACTAACGTAAGAAAATTTATGTTTTATACAAATAATAAATGAATTCATTATCTATAAATTCATGAGAAATGAAAGTAATAACAAATTAGATATAAAATGAAATATTATTATTTTTATGCTTCAAAATGAGTTTTGTCTTAATAAAAAAAATTAATTACAATAAGTTAATGATTTAAATAAAATATATATGTTATATATTATATAAAATATTTTTAATATTCATCCATTTGGTTTTATAGGCATAAGATAATAACAAACTAGATATAAAAACCAATATTTTTATAATGTCCATTTTACCACCTTTTAACGGAGAACCCATTTTAAATATTAATTTTGAAAAATTAATTTATTTAATAAGTATAAATAAACCTAATATTTCAAATAAAAACATAATAATTAGGTAATCATGATTTTTTAATATTTCTATGAAACATTTCATTTTTTAATGAATAGTTAAAAATACTGAATTTTAGTTCAAAACTCAATTTTCATCTAATATATTTATGAGGTTAAATTATAATTTAAATTTCATTAAAAGTTTAATTAGACAATATTTTTATTAATTAATAATATTTATTACATTTCAATCATTTCTACTTTGTATCTTAATTATAAAAACATTTCAAACTTTCATACGTTTTTACTTTAAAAATCTGTATTGTCGTCCTGCCTACATGGTGAATTTTAAATTAATTTCTGCAACTTATATGATTTGAATTTTGAAAAATTGATCCCATATTTTTAATAATAATAATTTATAATGTCTAATAATTCCATATTTTTTTAACAAAACTATTAGTGAATGTAATAAAAATTAATTATAACTATTAAGGTAAAATTAAGATTATTAAAGGACTAAACATTTAATTTAAAAGTTCAATTAAACTATACACATTTAAAACACCAATTTTATGGAAATAATTCTTCCAATAACTGTCAATTTTTTATTTTTGTTGTTTTTATGTCTTTTGATAGGTAATAACTTGTCTACACCTAACTTGTTTCCCAAATTTCCAACTGAGTCCTTTTTCCTCCTTTATAAAAGGTCAGAAACTCTCCCCTTCCTCAAACCTCTCAAACCATTTAGGTTCAGATAATATTAAACCAAATACATTCCCAAAAAACATATCTTATACCTTTAACAATCCATTTTTTCATAAATCATTCCAAGTAAGTCTTTTGGTACAATCCAAAATAAGTTACCTGATTAAGAGGTAACGTCTTCTCTCAAGCTATCTAGTTTTATTTCTATTATAAACCCCATAAAATATATTTATCCCATGATTATATAAAAAATAGTATATTAAATATACTATGAAGTTTTTATTGTTATTTGACCTACACTAACACACAATTTCATCTAAGGGGTAACAAACATATTATTTTTGTGTACGAAAAACTACTACATCAAGAAACGATGATTGTTCATTTTTCCTTTACCCCTATCATGGTGGACATTATTATCGAAAATATGTTTATATATGTTATTTATGTTATTTTTTATGTCCTTATACTTATTTAATGCTTTTATAACACATAAATGTATTGCATTCCATTTTATGATAATATGATAACATCATTTGACGAAGTGTGGACTACCGCCCCCTCAAAGCAATGTGATTCGTTCACACGATACATGGAATGTATAATAGATGATTATAATTAAAAATATGATACATACACAAAATATATTTTATATTCATGAAATAATTACATTTAATTAAATATATATATCATTTTCATTATTACCCTTTTCACATACTTAAAAAGTGATAGCATTATTCATGAACTTGTGGACAACCACTTCCTCGACATGATGTGATTCTTTTTTCATCCAAAAAAATATATATATAAGTATATATAATTAAATAATATGGTATTTATGATATAATTATAATTATGTAAATATATCATGTTACTTTCCTTATTTCCATAACAGTCATTGAAAAATGTGAACATTACTCATGTGTATGTATGGTCTATCATCTCCATGATTGTAACGTTGATTCATTTTTCAAAACCATATTTAATCATTTGGTTTTAAAAGTAAAATTGATATATAAATATGATAATTATTTCATTATTATTACTCTATAGATATTATATAATGACCCCTTTGACCACATATAACCTACCAATGTTTTTTTGACACATGATCCGAATTTAGTCAAAACACCTAACATAAAGATAATTGTATATGTAGTTTTATAAATCATAGTAATATTTGAAATAAAATAATGATAAATGAGAAAAATGTTCTCAATAAATATTAAATTAATATAATATTATTATACATGATGTTAATGGACTTTCACCCAAAAGGAAAGGCAAGGTAAGGGGTTTCATCTCAATTTAAATTCCATTGAGACTTATTTGTGGTTATACACCAAGTTTATTTTATATTGTGTATATAATTACATTTCAAATGTTATATAATAAATCTATTTATTATCATGATATTATAATTTTTATTTAATTTTATCCCTATATTAATATTATTAATCAAATGTTTCAATGTAGTGTGGTATATTTTGGAATGTTTAAATATTATTCTACTCAAGAACATTTTTAATGATTGTATTTGTAATATCACTTAATTTTGTGATTATTAACATTCTCTTTAAATAATCACGTTATTATTATGCATAAAATTTCTCAAATTTAGTTCTCATACTGCCACTTTTTTATATAATATCTTGATTTATTCATCCTTCATGATACTTTGATTTTAAATATGAATTATTTCATATAATGGGTTTTGATTTAAAAGTTACCAAGTGGAAGAGAGATCTCATAACCCAATTTCATTTCATTGGGTTATATGACATCCTAACTTTAATTAATATTCTATAATTATATGTACAATGACTTTGACTATCTATTGATGTATTTCCTCTTCTATAGGTGGATTTATAGTTTATACATACAATCTACTCACTGATTGATTACCACTGCAACATTATATTCTTTATAAGGGTTTACTTTACAATCTCATTTTATTCAATATTTTTTGCACTTAAATTTCCATCAAAAGAAATTATTTGATCAATGACTAATAAAACCTTTAATTTTATTCTCCTTTTGTTATTCATGATAATTATTAAGTGATAGTACCATTTTTTCACCCTTTGGTACTCAAAAAGGTTTATAATTGTTTTTTAGAAAAACTGAATTTATTTCTATCTTTAGTCTTGGAGAATGTTTTCTTATAAAACCATGTTTTATTAAAAAAATCATAAGTTTTATTAAAATTATTTTGTAAATACATATTTACCATTTTTGTCTTTTACTAATGTTTTCAAAGGAATACTTTTTTCTCTTTCCAAACAAAGAAATTTTCTACCCTTTAACTGTACAAAATAAATGTTCTTTTTACCTCATATTGAATGTACATATTTACCTACAATAAATTCTTTGAAGCCTCCATTTCATGTTTAAAAGGTTTATATTTAATGAAAATATTTTGTAAATTATATTCAAATATTTTAAAAAAATCGTAATAAAAGGATATTTTCCTCATGAATATTTTAAAAAAGACCGTTTTATAGTGTTTCTATTCATTAATAACAACAACATGTATTTTTACTCCATTTGGGATATATTGTATTGATACCATCTTATTTCCTTATAGGAATGGTTTTCAAATTTATTTGGACAAGCATAGTATTTACATTCACTTCCTATAGAATCCCGGCCTTTTCTTACATTACTATTACATCGTTCCAAAGATAAACAACATAATAGTATTACACATACAGGATCCAGAGGTTTAGTGTCTTGGGAAAACTAGGACCATACATAACAAATACCACATCAAGCATAAACATTCATTTAATATCTTCCTTTATAGATTCTTATTGGCACTTGTCCTCTCCATAGTACATATAGACACCTGAGGATATACATCAAAAGGGGTGAGCTAAAAGCCTAGTAAGAGGCTAGATAAGAACAATATATCATGGGGTGAGCATAATCATAATATAGGAAAAATATCGTGAACATGAGAGGAACATAAATAATAGATTTAAAATGTGGCAATGCATAAAAATGAAACATCATGTCTTAGTGGTTAACTACCACACATACTTGTGTTCCAAGATAGCATCTTGTTCACACATCATTTCACATTTACTCATGAGATTAATCACTTTACCCAATTCATTGGAGTGCTGTATAATTCCGGGCACACCTGTCATATTTAAACATTCATATTACGCTATATAATTCTGGGTGCACCCGTCACATAATAACATTATCATTTATCATACTTTCCACAATGAACATATAACATAAATTAACATAATGAAACCATGAAAAGGAATGGGTTTTATATCATAATAACATATTCATAAGCTTTGGGTTCCCATAAGAAATAGGTAATAACATACATGTTACAAGAACTGTTCACTTTGAGTGAGAAGTAAAAGGGGTGTTTTTAAAAGAAGAGTTCTTTTGGAAAACATTTTGTTGGACATAAAAACCAGTGAAAAACATGTATATCCCAGGAAATTAAAGTAAATTATGAAAAAATTATCTTTGAGGAGTAACCATATCAAAAATGGAGTGAAAGAGGGAGAACCCGAAAGAAGAAAATTGGGTTCGAGATTTCCCCTTACCTTGTACCTGAATGATTCCTTCTCTTTAATGTCCTCTATAATGAAATTATATTCATTAATTTTAAATCCAGAACCATGTGTACATTAATATTTTTCATTATGGTTTCATTATGTCATATTATCTTCTTTTGGATGATATATAGAGTTTAAAAAACATTGTTCGGGGATGTCCGTTTTTATGGTTTTTCTTGGGTGGTTCACTTGTATTCTTAAATTTAAGTTCGGGTAGATCATCGGTAGACATCCATAAATGATATTACATGTTATTAGTGATATTACAGGATCTAGAATGATTTTATAATTAATTATATTAGATCCATGTGGGTGAATCATTAGATAATAATTAAATGATGACTATTTGGGTAAATTTGAGCGGTTTTTGGATCACAACGAACTTGTTTTAACTTTTCACAGAGTAATATTTCCATAGGTTATTTACAGAACATAAAATAGAAAATGATACATAAAAAATTTTCTGGTTCAACCATAAAAATGGTTTCATGACCGGATCTGAAGGTAGAAATGGAAGAAGAGAGCATGTCATTTTTGAAGGTGATAAATTAACACCTCATGAACAACGTTCTCTTTAATAAACTAAAAGGAAGAGGGAAAGGGTGTGGGGTGATATAATATCCCATTAGAATCATAAAATTACATTATATGTATAATACTGGAGTTAAAAAACAAATTGTTTGAATATAGGTGGGGAGAGATCATGAAAGGAACTTGAACTTGAAAAGAAATTAAAGGAGAAGAGTGAGAGAAATTACCTCTTAAATCGTCCTCTTAAGATCCTCCTTAAAGAAGCTAGTCTTGATCTTTTGATGAGACCAGAAGATTTTGGACTTGGGGGAGGGGTTATGGAAGATGTTTGGGCAGAGTTTAGGTAAGTATTGGAGGTTGAGAGGTGTGAGGAAATGAGGGAGTGAAGGGTGGCTTTTATAGTGGAGTGGAGAGGGGTTTCCTTAATATAAAATTCATTAGTTTATTAGTTTTCCCTAAGACAAGGAATAGTGAGTCTTGGATGACCAATAATAGTAATTTTATAATTTAATCCCGAAACAAGTGGGCTTACATCAGTAGAACATCATCAATGACTCAATTAATACATTATTTAGCATTTATTGTAAATTATCGGATTCTACTATTCATCAAAAATTCAAGTATCTCAGAAAAATCCCAAAAATTTACCCCAAAATTTTTTCGACGTGTAGAATCCAAAAATGAATTCCATTTTTTAGAAATAATTTTCTAAATATTATTAATTTAATATTTAATTAAAATCATAATTTACATAAAAAACAGTTTTTTAAGATTAAAACTGATTTTATAGTTCTTTCAAAAATTATGTAGGGTCTTATAAAATTATCTAAAAACTATTAGACATTGATTCAATAATTTATGAATACATTTCAGGGAAATAAATATTCTTTTAAATTAATTAATTAATTAAAATTATTTATTTATGACTTATAAAATACAAAAAATGTTTACTAAGGTCGAATTGTTACTTTCTAAGATGTCTAAATTTTATTTTATTATTCATAGGAAATGTAACTCTTATGTCGAATGATTTACTATTCATAATGGGAATATTACGATTCATAAGGGTATGTTACTATTTATAAGGGTACGTTACTATTCACCAAAAATTATTTTTGTTTCATTAGACTCCAAAAATTATCTTGAACACAACTGTGTATGTCAGATTTTCAAAATTCTAAATAGTGGAGTGAAAAAACTTCTGTTTAAAGGTAACTTATCAGTTAGTAGCTCATTAATTTGTTTTTTCATGTTATTTTATGACATAAATATAATAAGGGAATTTTCCATTGAAATACTTTGGGTTGTTACATTGTTCCCCCCTTAAGAAATTTCGCCCCTGAAATTTCACTTTACACAAACAGGTGAGGGTACTTCTCTTTCATTGCCTCTTCTGGTTCCCATGTTGCTTCCTAAAACTTATGGTCCCTCCACAAAACATTGACAAGATGGTTTTTCTTGTTTCTTAGAACCTTATCTCTCGGATCTAGAATCATTACTGGCTGATCCTCATAGGATAGATCATCTTCCAGCTGCACCACCTCTGAGTTTAGTACATGTGAGGGGTCTGGTATGTACTTCCTCAATAGTGATACATGAAACACATCCTGATCGTGAGCCATATTCAGTGGAAGTTCTAGAAGATAGGCCACGACTCCTATGCAGTCAAGGATCTTAAATGGGCCAATATACCTTGGGCTTAGCTTCCCTTTCTTCCCAAATTGCATGACTCTCTTCCATAAAGATATTCGAAAGAAGACTTTTTCTCCAATTTCAAACTCCAAGTCCCTTTGACGGTTGTCAGCATAGCACTTTTTCTGACTTTGAGAAGCTTTGATGTGTTTCTAGATGACTTGAACCTTCATGGTTATCTCTTGAATAAGATCGGTCCCAAGTAGCTTTCTTTCTCTAATTCATCCCAACAGGTTGGAGTTCTACATCGGTTCCCATAAAGAGCTTCATACGGAGCCATCTGAATACTCGAGTGGATGCTATTTTTTTATGATAACTCAACTAATGGGAGGTTCTGATCCCATCCACCTTTTAATTCTAGAGAGCAGTCTCTTAGCATATCTTCAAGCGTCTGAATTGTCCTTTTAAACTGGCCATCAGTTTAGGGGTGATAGGCCGTGCTGAAATTTAATTCAGTACTCAATGTGTGTTGAAGGCTCCTCGAAAATCTAGATGTGAACCTTGGATCATGGTCAGAGACAGTTGACAGTGGAACACCGTGCAGTCTCACCACTTCCTTCACATATATCTTTGAAAGTTGTTCAAGTGAGATGTCTTCCCGAATAGCGATAAAATGGGCAGTCTTTGTGAGTCGGTCAACCACAACCCATATCGCATTATTTCCCTTTGACGTCTTCGAGAGACCTATGTCAAAGTCCATAGTAACATTTTCCCCATTTCCACATGGGTATAGGCAATGGCTTCATCATACCTTTGGACTTTTGCCGCTCAGCTTTAACTTGCTAACATACAAAGCACCTTGATATATATTCTGCAATCTCCTTCTTCATGTTTTCCCACCAGAAGTGTTCTCGGAGATCACGATGCATCTTGGTACTCCAATGATGGATAGAGAAAGTTGACCTATGTGAATTATCCAATAGCTCCTTCTTTATCCCGGGTGCTTAAGGCACACAAAGCCTCATTCCAAACCGAAACACACCATCATCATCAATATGGAACTTTTTTAGCTTCCCTTCCTTTACTGCATTCACCCTATTTTCTATCTCCACATCATCCCTTTGTGATTCCTTAATCTTCTCCTGGATGGATGGTTGTGTAATAATTTGGGGAAGGTTGGACGTATCCCCGGCCCTTACGATTCCCAAATCCATCCTTTTCACATCCCTAAAGATAAGGTCTTTCTCAATTTGCAACATGGATAGAGTAGCATGTTCTTTTCTGCTTAGAGCATCAGCTACCTTGCTCGCCTTTCTAGGATGATAGTGAATAGAGAAATCATAATCTTTGATTAGCCCTAACCATATCCTTTGACGCGTGTTGAGCTCCTTTTGTCTGAATATATATTTTAGGCTCTTGTGGTCGGTGTATATGTCACACTTCTCACCATAAAGGTAGTGCCGCCATATTTTTAAAGAAAAAAATCTCGGCTTCTAGCTCTAGATCTTGAATCAGGTAGTTCTGCTCATGGATCTTCAACTTTTGTGAGGCGTAGGCTATCACATTATCATTTTGCAAGAGTACACAACCCAAGCCTTTCTTTGAAGCATCACTGTATATCACAAAACTTTCTCCACTTTTCGGTAGTGTGAGTACAGGTGCAGTGATCAGCCTTCTCTTTAGCTCCTTGAAGATTCTGTCACATTCTTTTGTCCAGACATACTTTACCCCTTTCCTTGTTAACTTAGTTAGCGGGCTTGACAATCGTGAGAAGTTTCTCACAAAACGTCAGTAGTACCCAGCTAATCCAAGAAAACAACAGATTTCTGTGACACTAGAGGGCCCGAGCCATTCCTCAATCGCCTTTTTCTTTGAAGGGTCCACATAAATTCCCTCACTTGTGACCACATGTCCCAATAACGTGACTTAATGCATCCAAAAGTCACACTTTCTGAACTTGGCATACAACTTCTCCTTTCTCAAAGTCGCCAACACAAGTCTTATATATTCTTCATGTTACTCCTTGCTCTTGGAGTAGATGAGAATATCATCGATAAACACTACCAAAATTTTTTTGAGGTAATGTCTAAAGACTCTATTCATCAAATCCATAAAGATTGTATGGGAATTAGTAAGTCCAAAGGGCATCACCAAAAACTCATAGTGCCCATACCTTGTACAGAAGGCAGTCTTCTGGATATCTTCCTTCTTCACCTTTACTTGATGATATCCAGAACAAAGATCCACCTTTGAGAAGTATTGATCTCCTCTTAACTGATCGAACAAGTAATCAATCCATGGAAGAGGATACTTTTTCTTTATGGTGATCTTGTGGAGTTCCCGATAATCGATACACAACTAAATTGTTCCTTCCTTCTTCTTCACAAAGAGCACTGTCACACCCCATGGAAATTCACTAGGGCGTATGAACCCTTTGTCCAGATGCTCTTGCAGCTGCTTCTTTAACTCCACTAGTTTGATAGGAGCCATCCTATAGGGGAACATCGAGATAGGAGTATCTCCAGGTAAGCGTTCAATAGAGAACTCTACATCACGATCTGGGGGAATTTCGGGTAACTCTTCGTGAAATACATCACCGTATTCACACACGATGGGCATTTCCTCAAGTTTGGAACTTTCCTTCGACTGAACCATTTGGGCGAGGTATGCTTCTTCATAGGGGATCAACACCCACACCATTGAAGTATTTTTCAAAGGATATTCATGATATTTCTTGCATTTTTAGAGGATCATGGGATGGTTCGGAATATGAAAAGATATTTCCTTTTCCCGACAGTTGATATGTGCTCTAAATAATGAGAGCCAGTCCATTCCCATTATAGCATCGAATTCCACCAAAAGTATTACAAGATTTTCCGGAAGAATCTTCCCACATACGCCAATGGGAGAAGAGTCAAACACATGGGTTTCAATTATTGCATCACTTGGAGTTTTTACAGATATCTCTACTTCAAGGTTTCGGGGATTCGATTCTATAGTTCTAGAAAACCTGAAACATGTAAAGGAATGCGTAGAACCAGAATCAAATAAGACTTTTTCCATTATTGAGTGAATAGGAAGTTTACCTTGTACGACTTCATTATCATGATCCACCTCCGCAGTAGTGATGGAATAAGCTTTCCCTTGTTTCTTTGGCTTTTGTGGATGCTGATGCTGATTACCCTCGAGAGTTCGAGGTTTAGTGCTCTGGTTTGCATAGTGCCCTAGCTCCCTATAGTTGTAGCATTGAACCATGGGTGGTTCTCTCCTTTCATCGGCTACATTCTCCTTCCCTTTCATGTCTTTTCGACACTCTTGAGCATGGTGTCCTTCTTTCCCACATTTAAATCATTTCCCCGTCCCTTTGAGGCAGTTCCCATTGTGCAACATCCCACATTTTTGGCATGTCGGCCGTTGATTTTTCTTCCCATATTTATCATCAGATCCACCAGCTTGAAACTCCATCTTTCTTTTCTTATCTCCATAGACATGGGACCATTCTCTAAACTCCATATCCACTTTGAGAGCACACCGAACAACTTCTTCATAACTCACAAAGTCTCTAATTGCAGGAGCCTTTCAAAGGTGTGGTTTTAATCCACTAAGGAATCTATCAATTTTTCTATCATTGTTGATAACAAAACCCGAAGCATACCTTGCGAGCCTTGTGAAATTAGCTTAATAGGTTATGAAAAATTCTCCTTCTTTTTGCATGAGCTCTATGAATTCTACCTCCATATTCATGAAAATAGTTTTTGGGAAATACATTTTAAGAAACATTATCTTAAAGTGTTCCCATTCCATCTCTTCAATTTCCTCCCTTGGATTGGTGTTCTTAATCAAAGACCGCCATTGATCAGCTTCTCCATCTAGACGATAAACAGCTAGAGTCACCTTCTCCATCTTAGAAAATTGAAGAACACAAATGATCTTCTCTATGGAGTTGACCCACTATTCCGCAACTAGTGGATCAGAAGATCCACAAAACATCGATGGTTGTGGCCGCATAAAACATTCGATAGGTAGTTCCTTCCTCTTTGGTGAAGGAAAAAGTTCCGCATTATTATTGTTGTTATTCGTAACCTGAGATAATTGGGTAAGAATCGCCATGAAGTTTTGAACTCCACCTCCCAAATCATTGGGGATGTCGTTCGGGCAATCGTTGCATTGGCCCTCGCATGAGTTATTGGCCTGATTTCTCCTGGTTCCCCCAATTTTCTAAAATAGAAAACGTTAGAACAAAACATAACTAAAAAAGTACGGGGTAACTTATTCATTTAAACAATTTATACCAAAAACATAACATATGGGATCCCTAGGTAAATATCCTTGTGTGCATATTTTTACTTAGTCTCATACTAGAGGTTTTCTCTAGGGTTCACCAATCCCAATTCCCAAATTAACTAAACCATGCCTCTGATACCAACTATAGCATCCCAGCCTTTTCTTACATTACTATTACATTGTTTCAATGATAAAAAAACAAAATAGTATTACACATAGAGGATCTGGAGGTTTAGTGTCTCTGGTAAACTAGGACCATACATAACAAATACAACATCAAGCATAAACATTCATTTAATTTCATCTTCTATAGCTTCTTATTGGAACTTGTACTATCCTTAGTACATGTAGCCACTTGGGGATATACATAAAAAGGGGTGAGCTAAAAGCCCAGTAAGAGGATAGATAAGAACAATATATCATGGGGTGAGAATAATCATAACATAGGCAGAAGATCATGAACATGAGAGGAGCATAAATAAAAGACTTAAAATGTGGCAATGCAAAAAAATCAAATATCATGTCTTAGTGGTTAACTACCACACAAACATGTGAACCAAGATAGCATCTTTTTCACACATCATTTCACATTTACTCATGATATTCATCAATTTACCCAATGCATTGGAGCGCTGTATAATTCCGGGCACACCCGTCACATTTAAACATTCATATTAAGCTATATAATTCCGGGCGCACCCGTCACATCATAACATTATCATTTATCATGCTTTCCAAAATGAACATATAACATAAATTAACATAATGAATCCATAAAAATGAATGGGTTTCATCTCATAATAAAATATTCATAAGCTTTGGGTTCCCAAAAGAAATAGGTAATAACATACACGTTACAAGAACCGTTCACTTTGAGTGAGAAGTAAAAGGGGTGTTCTTAAAAGAAGAGTTATTTTGGAAAACATTTTGTTGGACATAAAACCAGTGACAAACATGTATATCCCAGAAAATTAAAGGAAATTATGAACAAAAGATCTTTGAGGAGTAACCATATCAAAAATGGAGTGAAAGAGGGAGAACCCGAAGGAAGAAAATTGGGTTCGAGATTTCCCCTTACCTTGTACCCAAATGCTTCCTTCTCTTCAATGTCCTGTATAATGAAATTATATTCATTAATTAGAAATCCAAAACCATGTGTACAATAATAGGGTTTATTCTGGTTTCATTATGTAATATTATCTTCTTTTGGATGATATATACATTTTAAAAAACATTGTTCAGGGATGTTCGTTTTTATGGTTTTTTTTTGATGGTTCACTTGTATTCTTAAATTTAAGTTCGGGTAGATCATGGGTAAACATCCAGAAATTATATTACATGTTATTAGTGATATTACAGGAGCTTTAATTATTTTATAATTAATTATATTAGATCCATGTGGGTGAATCATTAGATAATAATTAAATGATGATTATTTGGGTTAATTGGAGCGGTTTTTGGATCACAACGAACTTGTTTTAACTTTTCACTTAGTAATATGAACAAAGGTTATTTACAGAACATAAAATAGAAAATAATACATATAAAATATTCTGTTTCAACCATAAAAATGGTTTCATGACCAGATCTGAAGGTAGAAATGGAAGAAGAGAGCATGTCGTTTTTGAAGGTGATTAATTAACACCTCATGAACAACGTTCTCTTTAATAAAATTAAAGGAAGAGGGAAATGGTGTGGGGTGATATAATATCCCATTAGAATAATAAAATTACATTATATTTATAATACTGGAGTTAAAAAACAATTTGGATGAATATAGGTGGGGAGAGATCAAGAAAGGAACTTGAACTTTAAAGGAAGTTAAAGGAGAAGAGGGAGAGAAATTACCTCTTAAATCTTCCTCTTGAGATCCTCCTTAAGAAAGCTATTCTTGCTCTTTTGATGAGACCAGAAGATTTTGGACGTGGGGGAGGGGATAGGGAAGATTTTTGGGAAGATTTTAGAGAAGTATTGGAGCTTGATAGGTGTGAGGGAATGAGGGAGTGAAGGGTGGCTTTTATAGTGGAGGGGAGAGGGGTTTCCTTAATATAAAATTCATTAGTTTATTAATTTACCCTAAGAAAAGGAATAGTGAGTCTTGGATGACCAATAATAGTAATTTTATAATTTAATCCCGAAACAAGTGGGCTTACATCAGCCGAACAACATCGATGACTCAATTAATACATTATTTAGCATTTATTGTGAATTATGGGATTTTACTATTCATCAAAAAATTCTCAGAAAAATCCCAAAAATTTACCCCAACCATTTTTTGACCTATAGAATCAAAAAATGAAGTCCATTTTTCAAAAATTATTTTCTAAATATTATTAATTTATTATTTAATTAAAATCATAATTTACTTAAATTACATTATTTTAAGATTAAAACTGATTTTATAGTTCCTTAAAAAATTACGTAGGGTCTTATAAAATTATTTAAAAACTAGTAGACATTGATTCAATAATTTATGAATACATTTCAGGGAATTAAATATTATTTTAAATTAATTAATTAATTATAATTAATTATTTACGACTTATAAAATACCAAAAATGTTTACTAAGGTCAAATTGTCACTTTCTCAGATGTCTAAATTTTTTTTTATTATTCGTAGGAAATTTAACTATTCTGTTTGATGATTTACTATTCATAATGTTCACATTACTATTCATAAGGGTATGTTACAATTCACCAAACATTGTTTTTGTTTCATTAGACTCCAAAAATCATCTTGAACACAACTGTGTATGTTATATTTTCAAAATTCCAAACATCGGAGTGACAAAATTATGTTTAAAGGTCACTTATCAATTAGTAGCTCATTATTTTGTGTTTTCATGTTATTTTATGAGATAAATATAAGAAGGGAATTTTCCATTGAAAAACTTTGGGTTGTTACACTTCCTTGATTCATTTGTTAGTCCCCTTGAGATATTCATTATACTAGAAACATTGAAAATTGAATTTTTCCTAAATTATCCATTTAATTTATCATGGATATCACTATTTCCTAAACCATATACCTCCTTACATATGGTTTCTACTTTAACGGTTTTTTTATTATTTGGAAAAATATTGATAAATATGTATTTTTTGTTAAATATTGATATTTGATAAGTAATATTATATATTAATTACATCAATTTCTTGATATGAATAACGATTTGGGAATGAAATGACAGGTGGAGCACAAACCTTATATAACTCCTCAACACATCGAAAGTTTCTCATGATAAAAACAATTTTTTCAAATTAAATGAGTTTCTATCTGTAGTTTTAAATTTTCAGATGGATGTATATTGACAGTATAGGTCCCCATGTTCCTAAGAAATGACATCCAAAAAATAAGAATTTACTTTATAGATATTTCAGTTATTATTCATCAATTATATTTTGAGTCAACATATCTATGGATACATTTCATTTCAGTTCATTGATTAAATGGAATGTGTTTCATTTTCTTACCTTTCCATATTTATTTTTCCTTATCTAGTTATTTTAATGGAATTTGTTTCTATTTTTTTACCTTTCCTTATTTTTGACTCACTTGCTTCTCAGTTATTTGTTATATGGTATGTGTGTTCTATTATTTACCATGCCATTATTATTATTCTCATTGATTAATTATTCCTTCCACTATATTTCTCCCATATTTAGAATATGAGTTCGCCCTTATTATGTTTATTTCCTCTGGAATCCAAGAATCTTGCTATGAAAGATATAAAAAGATATACTAGATGTAATAATGTTATTATCGAATTTATTTATTTAGAAATAAGAGAAAAATTAGGTTGTAATTATTGTATTATTATCCCATGTATGTATCTGGTTTACCAAGACTACTAAACCCTCATTCTTTAGATATTTTATTCCTTGTAATCATGCCAATGTAACTGATAGCATACACTAGCCCCAGGCTATATGGGGTCAGATCACTATAGTAATTGGGTTTTTTGGACTACTAATGTTATTCCATCATATCCTGTGTAATTTATATTTTTTTGATCTAAAATTCCCTTCATACATTACTGATGGTTTTTTATGTTTATTAATCATGTTGTACCTTATTTTTAAGTCCCTAGATAGTTAATTTCATTAATTTTTCATTCTTGAAACTTTGTATAAAATTTTCATAAGTATGTAAAAATCGACTATATGAGGCATTCAACTACATGGAGAAATGGATATATGAGAATTCGTCTATTTAAGTCACTAATGTGAAGTATTTTCCTTCAAAAATAAGATACATCACGGAATCTCCTATATATAAATCATCTATGTCGATGAGATCATCTACATAAACAATCAGCTACACAGTTCAATTGATTACATGAATTGGTTACATGGAGTAATCAACTATGTGAATTGGATATGTGCTGAAATCGCCTACATCAATTCAAAAGGCTACATCATATTTGGCTACGTGTGTAAAAAACCTACATGGATCAATTTGACCACATAATATAAATTGGTAATGTGATGAAAAATGGATACATGAAGAAGACCTACTTGAGATCTTCTATGTGGACTCAAATCTAAAATTCGGTTGCGAAATAGTCTATAATTGGATACATAATTTTTCAATATGTACTTATTATCATTGAATCACTTGAGTGATATTTTTATGTTTTCATACATTCCTTAAATTATAGGTTACCACTTTATGGTTAAAATAACTATAATTAAAGAAAAATTATGAAGAAAGTAAAAAATTACAAGGATAATTTATTTGTATTTATTATTATATAGATATTTCCATGAAAAGGGAATGTATCTGGAATTATATTTTACCGGTCATGTGTTATGTGTTTGAGATTTCATGCATTTCAAAATATAGTATGAGATCCCATAAGAATATAATAGAGAAAGAGATATGAAGTGAATAATCTTGTGCCTACTTAAATATTCAATAACGTTTTCTAAAATATCTTCAATGTTGGTCTATTTTGTATGAAAAAGAAGGAGAATCTTTTTGACCTACAACTGTCTGATATTGGTAAACTTTTCTATTACGTTAAAAGTATCTCATCGAAAAACAATCATTTTTTCATCATATCTCAAGGTGTTTTCTACTTTATTTCATTTTTTTCTTACAATTATGCACTACAACTATAAACTATTTGTTTTCTCATCTCACTTAGTAAATTTTGCTTAAAAAATAACTTGAAGGATTGTGTTTATAAATCCCTGTTGAAACTAGACTGAAAACATATGTGTTTTTCTAACAAGTTTCGAATGCTTCCACTTAGTTATAAAGTCCCTCAAAAAATGAATGTAATTCCACAGTAAAAGGACTGGTCTAGTGAAAATCCCCATACTCATAGAGAAGTATATTGGTGGAGAAGACTAAAGGACTCATATTCTTCAAACCACTATAAATCCACATTTCTATTTATTTTTCATTTATTTTTTTATAATTTCTTCTTTTGACAAAGAAATAATAAGAATATTTACATATCTAAAAGATGGTGGTTTTCTAATCAAATAAATTTTCAAAGAACTCAATTCAGCCCCACCCCATCTTTAGAATTTTGTAGACCTTTTGGGACAACAATTGGTATCGGGGCATAGTAATTGTTGAGTTCTCAAATGTTAAAGTTATAGTCTAAAGATCTTTATAGAATGTCTAAAATGACTGATAATAGAGATTGTATTTCTTTGAAAATATCTCCCTAATTTAATAGTAATAATTATTGTTGCTGGAAGTAAAAGTGATCGTTTATCTAAAGAACCTTGGTTTAAAGTTTTGTCTTAAATTTCTGAATCCATATAAAATTCTAGAATCACAACAAGAAACATATGATATTGATATTGGATCCAATTATGATTTAAATTATAAATAGATTAATGATATAATTTTTGGAGCAGGTTCAAAGGATTTCAATATATTTTCTTAATACCTAACACCCCATGAAAAGTGGACTATTATTTTTGTGCCTTATTAAGGTATGGATAATTTGAGATCCCTTAGATATGATATTAACAAACTTATGTTTGATATGTTTAGTATGATGGAAGGATACATAATCACCCAATTAAATGGAAGACTTACATATATTGTAAATAATATTGTTTCTCTAGGAATAACATTTTCTGAACTAGAGTAAGATTTGAAAGTGCTAAGAGTTTTACCACCTATGTGGAGTGGAATTTAGTCTAAAACTTTCCAATATAATGAGGTCAATAATTTTAAAAGAAAATATTTTTTTGGAAATCTTATGATCAATGAGAAAGATATGGAAGTTGTAGTTGGAGATAACATGTTAGTTAAGAATTAAGATGATGATCGGAAAGTATTAACTTAAAAATATGAAATGAAGTGAAAAGGAATTCAAAAATTATAGTCCTTTGATGAAGGGACTTAAAAATATTCTGATTCAGATAGTGAGCTTGCTCACATTGCTATAAAATTCAGAAAGTTTTTATAATAAAAGAAGAGGTTTTAAGAAACCATTAAATAAAAACAAGAATTTTGAAGGGAATTATAAATAATAAATATGATATGAATGAAAAAATATTGGACATATTAATACATATTTTCTATGGCTACAAAATGACAACAATTTAGGGAAAAGGTATTTCAAGTAAGTTGGTTACAAAAATAAAGAATAGAGATCGATTAAGGAATAATATAGTGATTCTAAGGATTATAGTGATGTTAAGACTTTAGAATTAAAAGATAATAACTCTAATTATAAGGCCAACATATTATTTATGGAACATTATAATGAGGTACATTCATATTTTTATACTAAAATTAAATCTAAATTTGAAAATGAAAATTATTCTTATGAAAATTAAATGAATATTACAGCCTGATGGAAAATAAATTTTAGTCATTGAAAAAGAAAAACAAAGATCTTAAAATTTAGAATAGAGATATGATAAATGAAAAATATTACTTGAATAGATAAATTTTATATTTAAAATCCAAATTGTAACCTTCGGTTCCATCTTTTAGTAGACATGGAAATAAGATTGAAAACTTTCATAAAGAAGTCCAAGATTTCAAATATGTTATGGGTGTTTTCACTAAAGGTAATAACTATTTAATTCAAATAATTTTAAGTGATAAAACTCATTAAAATTTTATAATAGGAATTCCAGTTAAAAAACAAAATTTCTACCAAAATTATTTTATTCCTATTTCTAAGAATAATAACCTTTCAAAAATAACATATTTTTATTATAGTGACATAGGAAATTATAATAATAATTTTAGTTTAAAAATTCCTTAATTTTTTGGAGAAAAAAATTATATCATTTCAAACAGTTTTTCAAAATATAGTGCTTGGATTTTTATAAACACAAATATATTTGGATTTTCAAATATTTAATTACTAACATTTTTGGACCCATGAAATTATGGGTACCAAAACAATTACTTGTTTTATTTGTATTTTTAGATAAAAATTTCCAAGAACATTAATGATAAATGGTATATAGACTATGGATTATCAATGAATATGAGTTATAATTTCTCTAATTTCCATTTCATATCAAAATTTGATAGATTTTATGTCACTTTTGGTGATAATGCTAAAGGAAAAATTATGGACATAAGAATAGTTAGTAATCCATGATTAATAATTATCACGAACCATACCATTGGGGTACATGCCGCGACTCTAAATCCCCACATCCAGTAGGCCAGGGGTTGATGATTAGCACTGTGTAGAAATATCACTAACATGGGAGGAATTTCCTGTGTACCTGTATGCACGCACACATCTCCAAGACCACAAAATGAGGAAATGTAAAAACAACATAGTAAAACATGCATGAATACCACTATATCCCACTACCAGTGTATGATGGAATGTAAATTAAAGTAAAAAAGGTCCAAAATACAAGCCCCCACAATATTTTTGTAACTACAAGTCTAACTAGTAAGAAAAAGATAATGGGACTGCTATTTGTAGCTGTAGGAACACAAATCGGTCTATCTAGTCTCATAATGCATCGTCTGGTCCATGTCAGACATGGAATCATTCAAAAGGTCAATCATCTTCAAAAGGTATTACATGTGAAATAAAATACCATTTATGGTTGAGAATAACAATATTCAATAGGACCCCCTGAAACCACAAAGCAATATAACAAAAGGTAAGATACAATCAGCTCTATACAGGTATATGACTTCAAAACATATAGAAAGAATATCCAAATATACTCAACCAAGAAACACATTCTAGAGGTAAGTGACAAACACTACATACCAACACTAGGAATTCAGCTCGAAGATTCAAAGAAGCACTCATCTGGGATAATGCACTTCTGAGTCTGATAGCACTGATGACATCCGTCCAAGAGGTACTTCTCCTCGAGTCTCGCTATGAGAAAGATAAACTGATAGATATAAAGATACATATGATACAACAAAATATATTAGGATCAAATCTAGGGTCGTGTATTAATTCCAAAAACTTAATATGGATTAACTATCCAAGTAGAGGATCGAAACCCACGTAGTGTTGGTCACATCAATATTGAGAACTCCACCTAGGGAATGAAGAATGAATAGAGGATCTTGCTCAGGGCCTCTCAAGGGATTCAAAAAACACTATCCAGGAAGTCCATATGAATGGATCATAGTTCTATGAGTATAAAATGATTCATACCTACATTTATTGAATGGATAAAGGAAGAAACCCTAATGAAACTTGTCCAAGATGTGGGGGACAATATAATCAATCCATGTAGAAAGGGGTACACTGCATGTAGTAGGGTCACATGCTGTGTCCCTTAACCTTGGGTGCTGCACATGTGAAATGGACCATGTATTTAGAGTATATAATATAGAATATGGGTACATGGAGTGTTGAAGTATTCACACATCGTGTCCTTCCATCCAAGGTCTTCCCATGTACCCTGGTCGTGTGCCAGTATAAGGTGTCAACTCGTTTAACCTTTCCCGTGTTCCACAACATGGGGTATCCCATGTATCTTGTTCATTCCATGTTGTGAGGTGTAGTACACATTGTGTAGGAAACCCATGTACTCCACCTAGTGTCCTTGTACTCTCCATAGTGCACATTGAGTGGTCCAGAGAGAAACATGTTTTGTGTAGCCAGGACTACATGTCGTGTGTTCTGTAATTTTCAGAAGGTCATGTTCTTCATATGTTCACCTAATTTGATCTCTTAGATCTTTTTCCAGTGGTCCATTCACCTAGAAATCATTATTTAAGGTCTTTTCACCACCCTAACAACAAATCTATGTGTTTTGGGCCCTCAATTGGCTCCGAAAATATATTTAAATCCAATATGATGCAAACCACATGGAGAACTATTTTTCATAAATCTCATCAATTTATCTACCTCCATCATTGTCGCACCTCCTTCTAGTCATATCAATGATGGATCTAAAATTTCACATTGTTTAACTGATAAAAAAATGCGCAATGATTGATCATTCAATGTTTGGGGAAGAACAAAGAACATGTGCAAGAAATTGGTTGAGAAAACACAAGGAAAAATCCCTAAGGAAAGAACCTCATCCATTGTTAATTATGGCCTCAATCCATTCCTTCAATAATGATCAACACATCAAAACAAATCTCTACAATCATAATATCGATAAACCCCACAATAATATCCCATATCGCAAGCACTATTGATATGTGGGTTAATGTATTCGTGGATTAGTCTGTGTCCGTCGAAGAAATCAATAATATGAAAGATGTGTTAAAATAATGCATGAAAAATATATTTTTTATCATTTGATAATGAATATCTATTTCCACATCATTTCCATTGGTGAGATCCATCAAGAATGGTGTTTTTCAATCTTTGATCCAAGGTCATGTGTCGCCTGTTGAGATGATTCTTCATGTTTTTCTCTCCAGGGCCTCCAAAGGACTCTGGGGTTATGAGCCTAACCCTAAATTTCTTCCTAAAGGTTTATTTAAAATAAAAACTATCATTTCATTTCTACTTTGATGAAACAAAATAAAATAAATATTTCATCAATTTATTTTATTCATTTAAAGTGCACGTGACAACTTTTCACAATCGACCCACACCGACCGATGTTAGGTAACACATAAGGTAAATTCTCTATTCTAAATTCAACGGTTCCCTAAGATTTCTAATTAGGACAATCTATTAGATGTTATTAATCATTTTTAGGAAAAAAAATCATTTCTTCTATATAGTACTTCAATATATTTCAAACATTTATTTTGGGCACACCGGGCCTGAGAATCACATGCTGCCTTAGCACCTGGTCCCAAATTTAATCCATATAATATTTAAAAATAATACACAGAAAATCTGAGGTATTACAATCATTATCAACAAAAATTATTTATATGGAATGATTAATGAATAAATTGATAATTATTTATCAACTTTTTGATGAAGGTTATTTTTTTTATTTTTAAAATATCACATGTTCAGTTTATAAAGATAAATGTTTTAAATTTAAGGCACATAGAATAGAGAATATTTATACACTAGATCTTAATTCTTTGAGTATAAGAACAATGAATTTTTTAAATACCCAAATAGATGAATCATGGTTGTGGAATATAATATTGGGACGTTTTAATGTTATTCATTATGAAAATAATCTAAAAGGAATTTAGTTTCTGATTTACCTCAACTTAAATTAATCAAAAAAAAATTATGTGCTTCATACCAAATATGAAATTAATACAAGCCATCTTTTAAACTAATTAAATAGGATTATACATATAAGCCCCTAAAAATAATTCATATGGATTTTTTGGGATGTCTAAAGTGTCTAACAAAAGAGGGAAATTCTATGGTTATATATTAGTTAATGATTTATCTATATTTTCTTGGGTTTTCATTATAAGTGTTAAGAGTGAAGCCTAATCTATGTTTATAAATTTTAAAGACTCTTTCAAAAATATAAATATGTTATAATTATTTCTGTAAGAAGTTACCATGGAAGCGAATTTAAAAACCATGAGTTCAATTCATATTATTCCAAACCTGGTATCAAATATACTTTTTCTACCCTGGGGAAACCTCAATGAAATGGTGTTTTTTAGAGGAGAAAAAGGACTTTGTAAGAAATTTAAAGAATATTTTTTGTGAATATAAAATGGCTATACATTTTTTCCCTAAAACTGTGAGTGAAAAATGTTATTTGATAAACATATTACTAATTAGGCATATTTTAAAGAAAACAACCTATAAGCTATTTAATAATAGAAATCCGATTTTTAGATTATTTAAGGTATTTAGATTCATAGTTTATATTCTAAACACCAAGGATAATACTCTTAAATTTGATCCAAAAGCTAATGAAAAAAAATTCTTCGGATATTGTATTATACAGAATGCATATAGATTTTTTAATAAAAGGAAAAATATTTATAAAGAACTTACACATTTTAAATTTTATAACTTTTTTCCTTTTGATCAGGAAAAATTCAAGTTGATTAACTAAGTGACTCTTTTGAAAACATAGTACATGAACCTCTATGTGATAATAAAAAAATGAATAATTGGAAATTGATTTTCCAAAATCAAATCCTGAAAGGGTGGATACTAGTGAACTAGAAGGTGTTCAACCTATAAAGCCTATAATCCTTAAGAACGATCCCTTGGATACAATTATAGGAAATTTATGTGAAAGGATTAGGACTGGAATGAGCATAAAAACCTTATAGTGTTTTTTAACATTTTATCTCATATGGAACCTAAGTCTATTGAATAAGACATAGTATATGAGAGTTAGATTATGTAAATTCAAGAGGAATTAAACAATTTTAACAAGAATAAGGTTTAGGAAATTGTTCATAAACCATTTAAATATACGGTTATAGAAAAAAAGGGTTTTATAAATAAATAGAATGATCATGGTTTGATCACTAATAAAATGATATACTTATATCTCAAGGTTAAAATTAGTAAGAATGTATATATTATAAAGAGACCATTGCACCTATAACCATACTAGATTCTATTAGGATCCTCTTAGATTATAAATCACTGATGAATTTTATATTATATGATATGGATGTAAAATCTAATATTCTAAATTGTTTTATTACAGTGGAATACTATGTTGAACAACCTTTTAGTTTTAAACATCCCCATTTACCACATTCATTATTTAAAACTACCAAACCTCTTTATGACTTTAAAAAAGAACCAAAATCTTTATATGATCATTTAAGTTCTTTTATTTTATAAATTTTTTAGTTAGTAATGAAGATATTAATTTATTTATGAAAAATTAATCTTCATATATTAGTTTCAAATACATATTTAGGAAGTTACCTTTGGTTCTATAAATAAAAAATTGTTTGATGAATTTTTAAAATTCATGAAAAAAAAATAAATCAATATGATGGGTGAGTGAAGTTATTTTATATGTTTTAATATTTATCAAAGTGACCATAGGAATGTTATTAATCAAATAAATTTCCTACTAGACTTACATCAAATATTTGAAATTGAAATTGGAAAATTAAACAAAACTACTATGAGTTATATTGAAAAACGTGATTTGTATGCAGTTGGAAAACTAGTTGGAAACATGATTTATAGAGGAATAATTTAAAGATTATTATATTTGACTAATAGTAGACCAGATATTATTTTTGAAGTATGTATTTGTGAAATATTTCAAGAAAATCATAAGGAATATAATTTTAAAGATGCTAAAATAATTTTAAGGTATTTAAAAGAAAAATTTAAACTTTTAATACATTTTCCAAAACCATCTAATTTTAATTTAACTTCATATTTAGATGAAAAAATTGGTTGTTGTATACTATATAGTAATATTAACTCTAGAACCTAACATTTTATATAAAAATCCTCAGTATAAGGGCCTATTAAGAAAACAACTCTATTTTACTATCCACTACTGAAGAATAATATATTTCTAATAGTGGTTATTGTGCAGAATTATTTTGGATGAAATAGACCTTGATGGATTTTCGATTCAATTTTAATCAAGTATCAATTAAATGTAACAAGACTAATGTTATCAATATTTCAAAGAATCTAATAAATCTTTTTAAAATAAATCATATAGATTTAAGGCATCATTTTTGAGGGATCATGCTCAAAAAGGTGATATTAATGTTGAATTTATCTCTACAAAGAATCAACTACAAAATATTTTTATTAAACCTCCTTCATGTGAATTTTTTGATTTTATCAAATTGGAATTGGGTTTGTTTGAATTTAAATGAAACTTAATTTATTTTATGTTCTTCACTTTTAATATTTTATTTTTTATTAATTATTTTTTAATAATTTATAACATTTTAATTAGTTTATTTTATTATATTTTCTTAAATGTTCCATGTTTATAAAATTTATTCCTTTTATACATTATTTATTTAATATTTTTTAATCAACCCAAAAACCCATTCAGGTACATAAGAGTTTTTGGAATCGGTTTCATGGACTCTCTTACTCAATACTCAACCCATTCTCTATTTTCATGCATATCATCTTCCCAAAGATGAACTATCTCCCGGAACCTCAAATTGTTTAATCCCTGCTCAACCTATAATCAACCTTATCATCCATGGGAAATTTAATGTACAAGTATGAAGGAAGTTCATGTTATTCCGAGAGATCCAATTGTGATGCATCTCAAAGGGAACTAATGGGAAAATCCATCAAAATGGAATAGATAAAAAACATATATTTTGTTTGAATAAATTAATTTAGTTTCAAGTTTATGAGTTTCTGTTTAATAAAAATAAGTTCTATTTTTTATTTGAGGAAGAATTTAATGAATTTATGAGTAATGAAAAGTTTCAATTTATTCAAATAGAGGATATTGTTTCATCGAATATCAATCGAATGGAAGTGATGGTTGCTTTTGTCCCAATGGATGATATATTCCATTTTCTCCCAAATGGAAGATTAATTTTTGTCAGACCATGGTGGTTACAAGTTCTATTGACCAGTTAGAAGTTTTATAGTTTTTTTCGGTTCTTTTACGTTCGAAAATAAACCCATGAAATATTTTTCAGAAGAGTCAAAAGTGTTGTGAAAGTTCTTACAGACTATAATAGCTCAAATAGATAGTGAAATATAGAATTTTCTTTTCAAGACATATATTTTCTATATATTCTAATAATTAACGTAATGTGAATTTTAAAAGGTATATGATATGCTTCATGCAACATTGTTTCATTGGAAAGGGTAAGCTCAACTATTATCCTTATAGTGGGATGATCTCCTTAGTTATGAAAAAGAAGGAAGTGGATTTGTTTGGGATAAATAGAGTTGAAATCCTAAGAAGGAAGTATTATTCTTATGTATTAGTTGGTGATTTATCTAGATTTACATTGGTTTTATTTTTATTTTTTGTGTATTAAGAGTTAATATTTCACCGTTTTTATATGTTTTTACAAATTGGTTCCAAAAAATAAAGATTCCAAATTTATTACTTTAATATGTAACCATGGAGGAGAATTTGAAAACCATGAGTTCAATTAATATTTTTCAATATGTGGAATCAAACATACTTTTTCTTCCCCTAGGTAACCTCAAAAAAATGGTGTTGTTGAGAGGATAAAGGGTACATTGTAAAAACTGTAATAACAATGTTATGTGAATATAATCTGCTAACTCATTTTTTGGGATTGAGTTGTTAGTATAACATGTTATGTCATAAACAGAGTTCTAATTAAACCTATTTTGATGAAAATAACCTATAATATATGAAATAATTAAAATCAAAAAGTTTGTATGGGTATCTGGATGAAATGTTTATATTCTAAATACCAAGGATAATATTGGTAAATTTGATTTATAGAATTATGATGGAATATTCCTAAGATATTTTACTACATCCAAGGAATATAGAGTTTTCAATAAAAGGTTTAATATTATTGAAGAGTAAACTCATATGAAATTTTATGAAATCCATCCTTTTGATCATGAAATGATTCAAGTTAATAAACTAAGTGATTCTTTTGAAAACATGATACATGAACATCTAATTGATAATAAAAAGGAAGAATAATTGGAACTTGATTTTCCAAAACCAAATCTTGAAAGGATGGATACTAGTGTACCAGAAAGTGTTATTCCTAAACAGCCTATAACCCTTAAGAACCATCCCTTATAAACAATCATAAAAAACTTTGATGAATGTATTAGGACTAGAAGGCATGTAAGAAACATTTTATATTTTTATACATTTTTATATTAGATATAAACTAATTCTATATAAGAAGACTTACCAGATTAGAGTTGGATTATAGAAATGAAATATAAACTAAACCAGTTCAATAGGAATATGGTTTTTCATTTAGTTAATAGAATTTGTAACTATCTTATTATAGGAACAAAATTATTTTCTTATAAAAAAATAGGATAACCATGGTGTGATCACTAAGAATTAGTATAGATTAGTAGTTAAAGGTTACAATCAAGAAGAAGTTATTGGTTATGATGAGACCCTTGAACCTGTATCTATACTAGAATACATTAGGATTTTATTAGCTTATACATCACATATGAATTTTGAATTATTTCATATAGATATAAAATAATATTTTCAAAATATTTTTCTTATGGAGGAATCCTATGTTGAACATACTCATGGTTTTCAACATCCCCATTTTCCCAATTTAGTCTTTAAACTTACCAATGCTCCCTATGAACATAAAAAAGAACCTAATGTTTGGTATTAGAATTTAATTTATTTTATGTTATCAAATTTTTTCATTTGGTAATGAATATACTACTTTAATTAATAAAACTTTATCTTTAGATATTTTTATATTTCAAATATTTGTTGATTAAATTATATTTGGTTCTACAAATAAAAAATTGTGTAATGAATTTTCAAAACATTTGAAAAAAAATAAAAATGATCATGATGGGTGAGTTGGATTATTTTATATGTGATAATATTTATTAAAATTTCCTTGGTAATGTACTAAATAGAATAAATTACATACTAGAATTACTAAAAATATTTGGACTCGAAATTGGTAAAGTATATAAAACATCTATAGGTTATAATGAAAAGATTTATGAATATAAGAAACCAATTTAAAACAATATTTATAGTGTAATAATTGTAATTTTATTGTATTTGACTTCTAGTAGACCAAATATTATGTTTGTAGTATGTATTTGTGAAAGATTTTAATAAAATCATAATAAAACTCATTTAAAGGCTATTAAGAGAATTTTAATGTATTAAAATGGAACAATCTGTTTTTCCTTTCTTATTCTAGAAACATATAGTTTTAATTTAACATCTTATTTAGATGTTGAATTTGGTTGTTGTAGACTTGATAGTTAGAGTACCAGCAGAAACTTCTATTTTTTAGGAAAATCCACATTATTCTAGTCTAGTAATAAATGAAACTATGTTTTACTATCCATTGTTGAAGAAGAATATATTTATGATGGTACTTTTTTGTGCATATGTATTGGGTATGAAACTCTCCTTGATGGATTTTAGATTTAATTATAATAAAGTATCAATTAAATATGAAAACACTAGTTCTATTAACATTTATAAGAATTTTAAAAATCATTTGAGAACAAAGCATGTATATTTAGGGCATCATTTCTTAAGGTATAATGCTAAAAAGGATGATATTACTCTTGAAATTAAATATATTGAGAATTAGTCAGCAAATATTTTAACTAAGCCCCCTATGTGTGAAGATTTTTATTTTACAAAAAGAGAATTGGTTTTTTTATTTATAGAAACCTTGATTTATTTTATGTTATGGAATTGTAATTTTTGATTTATTTATAAATATGTTGTTATTGATTTATAAACATTTAATTGGTATTTTTATTATATTTTCTTAAATGTTTCATCTTTAGGAAATTTCATTCTTTTATATTTTATTTTATATTATTTTATATATTAGTTGGAATCTACCCAAAAAACCATATGGGTACATAGGTGTTTTATAAATCTTGTCTATGACCAAACTCATATTTGGAACTCAACCCATTGTTTATTCATATAGGTATTGTCATCTGAAAGTTAAACTATATCCTGGAACCTCAAACCTTTCCATCCTTGCTCAAACTCCAGCTGGCCTTATCAATAATGAGAAAGTCAAATAATGATGATACATGAATTTGAGGTTCTTATATAAAATATAAAGGTGGTTTTTATCAAAGGGTATTCACCGAAAAATCCATCAATATGGCATGGATATGGAAAACTGATATTTTGTTGAAGAAATAAATTTAGTTTCAATGTTGGTATTTTGTGTTTGTTGAAATGAATTTTGGTTTTATATTTTAGGATTAATTTAATGTGTTTATGAGTAATGTGATGTTTCAATTTAATAAATCAGAGGACATAATTTCAATGATTATCAGTATTAAAGAAATGATGGTTTTTTCTATCCAAATGGTTGAGATTTTACATTATCCCCATGAGGGGGGATTTCAATTTTTGTCTGACCTTTGTAGATAAATGTTTTGTTGGCCTATCAGTTCTTTTCCAATTTTCAGAAACTTTTCATTTTAAAAAAAAAACTATGAAATATTTTTCATCAAAGTGGAATGTGTTATACAAGTTCATGAATACTGGAATAGACCTTAGAGATTGTGAAATAGAGAAATTTCATTTTCATTACATTTATTCATTGTATATTCTAATAAATAACCTAAAGTTAAATTTTTTAAGGTATATGATGCACTTTATTCATCATTGCTTCAATGTAAAGAGTAATATCTACAATTAAATTTATGGAAGGTCGATCTACCTAGTTATAAAGAAGAAATAAGTGTATCTTAATGAAGTAGATGTAGTCAAGTGTCGTAAGAGTAACACTATGTCTTCCATTTTTCAAAATAAAATTGGTTACTTTTGGGAATTTTCTTCAAATTACATGAATCACATAGGATAGGAATATGTGGACTAGATGGGGTCATTAAAAACCTCACATTCTAGGGATGCATCATCTACTTAGATGTTGCCAACTAGTGAAGGGGATGAGTCAGTGCATTCCAAATCCAATCCTTCTGTGACACTAGTAATCCCTATAATGGTTAAGCTTGTTCAGGGTCATGAATAGGCTTCTTAGATACCTATTGATGATGTTGTGAGTTGTTGGTTATCATGTTGAGAAACCATTTGTTAAGACAACTATGGTAGTTCCTAAGAAAATGCTATTTTAGATTGTTCTTCTAGTTTCTGATTTTCAAGAAAGGTGTGGCGATGTTGTAGGAGTTTATAAAATTCTTATAGGATCACCTATTGATAGATAAATTGTTGATGATGTAGTTATGGGGTATGTTGAGAATTCCAATACACCTCATGCACCATATCTACATCATTATGTTACTCTTGTTTATCCTACTTCTTATTTTGAAGTAATTTCTAAGGAACATAAAGGGATGAAGTCTATGGTGAAGGAATTTGAGGATGTTTTTTCTACGAAGGCTGAGTTTAATGAGATTGGTACTATATTTTCATCTCAAAGAGATGTTTATTAGAATCTTCTAGTGTGGAATTTAGGTTTATCACAATAATGTTTTGATGAGTTGAAGTATTTTAAGAGTGAGATGAAGTAAACATTAAACACATAATAAAGTGTAGGGATAAGAAAAATTGAATTTATCAAAAATTTCAGCCTGATAATACTACTATCTCAGAACCATTAGTTGTTCCATATTTTCAAAGTGGAGTTGATCAAGTGTTTTAAAAATTAAATTATGTGTCCTCTCATCTTCAAGTTCATCATTGTGATATGATTACACCTGTTATAATGAAATAATTGAATAAAGATATTATGTGTGAGTTCCAAGACCCCAAATAATCTATAAGGAAGATTAATATTGGTGTTGACATGTGCATGAATGACCATGTTGGTCATATTAAAGAATATATTGGTATAATGGTAGAAGAAAACATTAGAATATATAATGGAAAGAGATATGGTTTCATGCTCTATTGTACAAATCATGAAATAACTCAAATTATTTTCAAGAAGTTAAAATAGATCTATATTTCAATAATGATTCTAGATTCAGAATCTTTAGAGGAGGATTCATGTTTAGAATTAGAAGAATCATCAGCAGTGTTAGTTCTAGTTATATGTAGGGGTTTTTTGTCTATAGATCTATAAGGTATATTCCTCTAATTCAACTTGTTTCTCATGTTTATGTGGTATCAAATTGATTTGAAAACAAGCATGCAACATTGGAGCTCAAATTTCATAATCTTCTATCAGTGTTGTGAAAGAGGTTGTGAAAAGTTTAATAAAGCTGGTTAAAATCAGGGATAATATTTTATAATTAGTTAATTGAAAAAAGATTGGAATGCATATTTTAGTGGATCAGATTTTGATGTTTCATTTAGTGGAGATTTTATCAAATCTAACTACTTCATTACTCCTCTATTTATACCTCTGTATATAAGTGCTCATTTGATATTTTTATTAGTAAAACATTAATCTTTCAATGTGATTATAATAAGTGGGTTTTAATCTATTGATAAAATTAAATGGTAGGAATATTTCATTCTCCTTGAGTTTTACTAGTCATACATTATAATAAGGATTTACATGGGTGTTGAAACCTTGTATAATATATGAAGATAATACCCTATGGGTGCTGATCCTTCTAAAACATATAGAGGATCTTGAATTTGAATCAATGTTTTTTAGGATCCATCCTCCATATATCAGAAATATAAAGAAAATTTATATGTCACTTTAGCTATAAAGCATTCTCAGGGAAAACCCTCATCATCTGAACCTCTAAAGAAAGTTACTTTTTTGAGATACCAACACCAATGATTATAATATATTTCAATATCATATTAAAAATATAATTATTGGTCTAGTTCAACGTCTGTATGTAAAATCTATTGATCAATCAGATAGTGGATCTATTTCAAAAGTTGGGAAGGAGACAATTTCATCACTAATGCATAATCCAAATAACATTGTAATCGTACCTTATTTAAAAATACCTCTATCCAAACCAACTTCCTAGTTTGAACCCATTCATAAATATGATCCTTTTGACTGATGTATTATATTTTTATTTTGGTTTAGTTAAATGGATGTATATCAATATGTGATGAAGATTAATGAAATACATTTTTATTCGTTTGTTATGTATCTCTTAGTGAATATTTTCATTTGATGTTATTCATTTATTATCTTTTTATTAACTGTTGATTTCATTCCATATTATTAATATATTTATTTTGTTAATATAATTCCATACCTTCCATAATTCATCATTTAGTTTTAACACCATAATCAAAAAGTTTATTACTCTAAAAGGGATACATTAAATGTGTTTTCCCTCTATTTCCCTTCCTTATTAATGACACCAAAATGGGGAGAAGTTATATATGTTTTACTCTAAGGATTAATGAAATGGGGAAAAAAATTATTCAAAGTGAGAGAAGTTTTAAATTAAGGAGTTTGAAGTAAAGGATAAACACTAAATTTTAAAATCAATATATATATATATTATAGTTTTGTGAAAAATCATGTTAAACCATTTTACAATTTCATTTTAATTATCAATCATCTTTTCTGATAATCAAAAAGGGGGGTATTATTGGACTATTAATTTTGTTCCAATATATCTTGTTTTATTTATGTTTTGATGATCTCAAATACCCTTTATAATATACTGATGATTATTAAGTGTGTTTATCGTGTTTAATTTTATTATTAAGTGTTTCAAAAGTTAATTTCATTAATTTTACATTTTTGACACTTTCGCTGAAATTTTCATAAGTTATTAAAAATAAGCTACGTGAGGCATTCAACTATGTGAAAAATGGCTATGTGAGCATTCAGCTATGTATATCACCTACATGAAGGATTTCTCTCTATATATATATATTATTTTTTTATGAAATTTCCTATGTGGAAATCACCTATGTTGATGAGGTTGTCTAAAAGAACAATAAGCTACATATTTCAATCAGTTACATGAATCAATTACGTGGACTAATTAGATATGTGAATACGATACATGGTAAAATAAGCTACATCAATTAAAATGGATACAACATATTTTGTTGTTTGATTAAAAATAATATGTGGAGTAATTTAACCACATGAAGAAAATTGGCTACATGATGCAAAATTTCTATGTAAATAAGTCCTATATGAAATCTGCTATAAGTATTCAAATATGAAATTTATCAATATAGTGATATATAATCACCTACATCATGCTGAAATCTATATTTATTAATGTTGATGAACTTTAATGAGATTTTAAGGATTTAGTAATTTATGTAAATATTGGATTACCACTTTATATTAAATATGATTCTAATAAAAGGAAAGTACTGAAAAAGGAAAAAAGTATAAGGATTATATATTTATCATTACTATTGATGAGGTATTTCCAATAAAAGGAAATTTCTTTGATCCTAGATTTTATGGATCATGTGTTTTCCATTTAACTGAGTATTTTTTAATGCATTTAAAAATATAGCCTGAGATCACATAAGAATGTGAGAGAGAAAAAGATATACATAAAAGAAATGTGTACCTTCTTGAATATTAAAAAAACTATATAAAATATCTTTAAAATTGCTATATTTTTCATGAAAAATAATAATAAGCTTCATGATCTATAATTGTGTGATATTGGTCAACTTTTATATTATATTAAAAGACTCTTTTCAATATGTTTTTTTTCTGATCATCTCTCCTTGAGTTTTCTTCCTTCGGTTTTTTGTATCTTACAACTGTGCGTAGTGATTGTAAACTCTTTATTTTACCATATCTATTTTCATAAAGGTTCTAAAAAATACCTTTAGGATTCTTGGTTATAAATCCTCATTTTATCTTTTTTTAAAGCACTTGTTCTTTGGTAGATAGTGTCGATGTCTTTCTCTCATCCACAAAGTCCATAGAAAAAGGGCTAGCAGTCCCTAGAAAAACGAGTGATTTATTGAAAATCACCATACTCATGGAGAATAGTGTTAGAATGGTAGAATAGTGCACTCATATTCCACAAAGCCATATAATTATCTGTGTCTCTTTCTTTTCCTTCTATTTTTATTTTTTGATGTTGCATGTGATAAGAAAACAATAAGAAGTTTGATAAATTTAAAAGATGGTGGTTTTCTGAAAAAAGAAAATTTCAAGAACTCAATTCACCCCATCTTGATTCTTTTACATACCTTTCATGAAAATAGGTCCAACTTTATTTTTGTTCATTATGAATATTATCCACAATAAATATTCTTCACCACAATAAAATAGGTAAATTTTGTTATAATCATATGGTAAAACATTTAAATCTCTCTAACACGGGTATTTATCTTTTTTTTTCTAAGTGGTTCTCAACCAAATGTATTATTAAGGATTTAAATAATTTATTTTAATTAATAATTTTAAATTTTGTAAATGAAGCTTCACTTTTTTGAAATATAAATAATATTTTATTCAAATTAAAAACTATTTTTGGATCTTTTAATTTATTATTTTATTCAAATTAATTTAAAAGTACATAACAAAAAGACCAAAGTAATAAAATAGAAGAAGAACACGGAAAAATGAAAAAACTACATAGTTATGAAGTGGTTTAGACTAAGAGAATCCCTCAAATCAGATTCTTCCCTTAAATAGAGAGAGAATGCATGTCTGAGGGAATAAAAACACTTTGGCCCTACAACTCCACATAAGAAATCTGATCAGCAAGCTTATTTTCCTACCTTAAAGTATACACAATGGATTTTCCATCACTATTGGGAGTCATGAACCTTCTCAGAATATAAGATAAAGACCATGGAATGTTACGCTTTCCATGTATGGAGTCATAGATGATGATAGAGTCATTTTTAACTACCGCAAGATTAGTAATCTGGTGCCTGAAAAGCTGAGGACTAGTATGCATTGACAGAGCCTCAGCTAAAAGGGAGTGACGTCTACCGAAATGGGTAGTAAAATAAATAATATCCTTTCCTATGGGGTCTCAAACCACACCACCACCTTTCATTTAATTCAAATACCATCAAAGTTGATCTTGAGGCTAAGTAGGTGCAGAAACCATCTAACCCAATGGCCAAGGTTTTTTGAACAAAAATCCAAAGGGCCCGCCTAACGTAGGGTGAGATAGGGAGCTTCACACCATTTACTGCTTGAGCAGACCATATCAAGGAGGATAAAGTTGGTTCGAGCCACCAAAGACAAACTAGATCATAGTATCCCCTCATGTCTGTATTTGTTATGTGCCATCCAAATGAACCAGTGCCCCATTGTAAGGATAACGGTGCGGGATTTCCTCTTTGGGCCAGAATTATCTCCACCATGAAACCAGCGATTAAGAAAGGTAAGTTCCATCATATCCAAGGTAAACCCCCTAAAATTTCATAAGTCCCACCACACATGGAACACCGAGTCACTACTAAAGAATAGGTGTTCCAAACTCTCCTCTCTAGAATCCCAGTAACAAAAGCACTATGAAATCAAGCTAAAACCAAGTTTTTTAACATTCTTGTTCGTAAGTGACGATCAGTTCTTAATGTGCCAAACAAGAAAATATTTTTTTGGTAATAATATCCATATCCCATAATCTTTATCCCCATGTGTCCTGTTGGGCTGCACTAGTAGACACCCTCTGACAATACTTAGATGAAAATGCTCCTGAAGATGATGTAGTGAATACCCATCTGTCCAGATCACCCAAAAGGTCAATCATATAAATGGAAATAAGTTGTTTTTATACAACAAAACACTTTTAAAAATTAAATACATACTCTCCTGATTGAATTTAATGTAAAGAAATGACCAACCAAAGAACCCAAGAGGAACACTGACCTAGTTGTAGTTCCAAAAGGAAATGTCTCCAGTTCCCATAATCCATATGGTATGGGGTTGAAGGTATTGAAAATGAGAAGCTAAAATTGACCATATTTAATCCTAAATCCCATTTTTACCATTCCCGCTATTTTTTATACTGGTATCCATGAATATTTTTAAAATGATATGAGCCTCAACAACCTCACAATCCAACTTCAGCCACATGATTTGCATTGTATTAGAGATGATCTTCACATCAATGTCTCCCTCCTGTATAAGCCTTGAAATCCTTTTATATAATGCCCATTGTTTCATCCCATCCTCATGAGAATCCCAAAAAATTGAAGAAAAAATGTATTCATGTTTTGAGATCACTCATGTCAGAACTTTGGCGGCTGAAAGTGCATGGCATGGGATAAATGATAGGAAACTGTTATCCAATTTAATTATGCCTCCAAAAGAAAAAAAATTATTCTTACAATTATGGATGAATCCAACAATTTTCCCAAAAATATGATCAAGTTGATTGATTCACATCTTTCTAGTGTAAATCGGAGCTCCAATGTACTCCATAGGGAAGGATCCATGTTGCATTCCCATCCTTCTGCTCAGAGATACAAACCTAATATCAATGTTGTGCTTCAAAACGTAGATGATACTCTTATTTTAGTTAAAACAATATCCACTATAGTGGAAATAATCAGAAATCATATTATTAAACCCATGAAAATTCCTCATGATATCATTTATAAAGACAATAAACTCATCCAAAAACATTTAATGGGAGATGCTATATAGTATGGATTTGCAATGATAGGGAATGATGGTACCCTGAAGAACGAAATTTTTGATGAGGTGACTGAGGAAATACTAGGAGAGAATAAATAGGCTTAGGTATATAGGATCCCCTTGCCTCAACCCATAGACCACTTTGAATAACCCATAGTTCCTACCCATGAAGCGAACATCCTGCCACGAAGAGCTAAAAACCAAGAAAAAATGTCAGTATCCCAAGAAGAAAAACTCATAACTGTCAAAACTTTAGCAATAAAATCCCACTCAATCTTGTCATAGGCCCTGTACATATCCAAAATAACGACCATATTAAAACCTTGGACTTTAGTGTTAATTCAATCAATGATCTCCTGAGTTAAAGAGACAGCACCTTGGATAGATCTTTGTTTGAAAAAACCATTATGTTTAGGAGAGATCCAATGTGGTATAAAAATACTTATTATGTTATTGAGAAGTAAATCAATGATCTTATACATTAATTTTCACATACTCATAGGGTGATAGTGTTTATGGGGATGATGATATTTTATTTTAGGAATAAGAACCAAGGTAGTAGCACAAGCAGCATGGGTAAGGAACTCACCACGAATGAAATCTTGAATGGAAAGCACAATATCAGCCATGATAGTGCTCTTTGAGGATCTAAATAAGGATCTAGGAAACCCATCTATTCCAAGGGAACTATCATGATTGAGTATATTCAAAAACCATAGGATCTCTTCCACTTTTCGAATGAATTCAATCAGATCATTATCAAGCCTAGACACCATCTCAGAAATAATGCCAGTAATCTCTTCATGTCCCCTCAAGTACCCTTCATCCATCCTACAGTTAGTACCTTCAATAAGGTCCCCGAAAAAGCCTCCTCTATACCACCAACAATATTTGGATCATTCGTGTAGGATCCATCCACCATCGGTATATAAGGATGAGTGAACCTATGGTTTTCCCTGATGAATTCATATAAATATAGAGTATTACGACCCCCCTCACAATGACTCCTGAATCTCAATTGATCACATGAAATTTGATCCTATATTAGAATCATTTTAGCCATTTGGTTATTCTTATCATCCATATCCCCAAATTATTCCCCATTAGAGTCCATTTCTATGTTGTATTCGAGGTGGTCAATCTCCATATATATTCCATCCATGTCACATGGTGGAGGAGGATGGTTGCTAATTCACATCCGAAGATCTTCCCTTAGACACCTTGGTTTATTTTTCATTATTTACCATGCATGGATTTATTCCATGAAGTGTCCACTATATGATGGTAACCTGTATATTTAATCCATAAGTTAGAGAACCCAAAATAAACCCAACTATTATGACTAGGCGAGATGCCAATAAGAAGAGGGGAATGATCAGATATGCATCAGGCTAGATGAGAAACTTTAGAAATATGAAAATAATAAATTTCATGGACATTATAGATGTAGAAACCCAACCTACACCAGGTATAGTGAGTACCTCTCTGATTATTACACCATGTGAAACGACTCCATGAAAACCCCAAATCCAAAAACCCGTTGCGAGAAATGAACTAAGAGAACCCTGGACTAGCTCTACGATGAAAGGGACCCTCTCTATTCTTCTCAATAGGATCCAATATCACGTTAAAATCTCCTCCTAGAAACTAGGGGAGTTCCTAGTATTAAATCCCTCAATCTCTCCCTATAAAATAGATCATTTCTGAACATCGTATCTACTATACACAAAATAGAAGAAGAAAGTATGAAAACCATTCTTGATATCATTAGTAATACACTAATCCAAATACTGAACCAAACTCACACTAGTGTCTAAATATAATAGGATCTATATAGTGGGGACTTGAGAATCAATTTTCATGAAATTGGGAATACTGATCCGAAGAGAAACATAAGTGATTTTGGACCTACATTGTTTCGGTTCCAACACTACAATAAGAGAAACCTTTTTGGACTGATCCTCATTAAAAATACAAATAATTTTATCCTAGGATCCCATGTTTTGGGCCTTCCAAATGATAAAGGATAAAATAAATAAAGACTGAGCTTGGTTTTGGCCCCAGAAGGCTTATCCTCTTTCCATAAACGAGAAGGCCGACATTGATGCTTCGTATAAGATCAGGTTGTCAAACCTATAAAGTCCAAAAGAGGAGATGGAGGAGGGGGTGGATTGAACCTAGGAACCAGGGGATGTAGTAAATGGGCTAGAGAAACATTTAGTTGATGCCTCTGGAATTCCTCCATCAGAGATACCCTATGAGCCTTATGGTGCCAGGGTAGAAGCTATAAAATATATATTAGTATTCTGGCTAGAGGCCTTGGCTGCAGTAGGAGATTCATTGGGGGGACACTATGAGAGTATCCTCATCATGAGAAATATCATAGGAATATTCAGAGAAAGTTTCCACCTTCTCTAATGATCCTGCAAAAAATGAGAGAGGGGAGGAATAGAAGGTAGTCCAAGGAGATACATACCTTCAGCTAACTATGAGAAATCAAAACAAGTCTAAAAGAGGCCGCTAGGGGTAGAACCACCAGGGTTCATAAGAGGTACCAACGCCATGTAAGGGTTCTCACTAACATCTTGTGAGGAAGAAAAACTGGATCCCAAGAGTCCCTAGAAACCACAGTAGCTGAAACATCCATAGAATCAGGTTAAGGACTGTTTGAGAATACTGGAGGTGACGCATCTCGATCCTAACCAGATGTGGAGTCAACCGAGGCGAAAGTGGGATGCTTTCATGGAGGAGGAGTAATGATTTTATTAGTACCCTCGTGGCACTTTCACCTATAGAATAGAAGAGAGTGTACTTAATGATGGACGAAGGAGAAGAACCTGGTAATAGATTGGTAGACAAGGGCTTGGAACCATTTGAAGGAGTCCTGGATGTAAAGAAAAATCTAACCCAGAAGTGGGTTGGATAAATCCATCTCCATGCAGATTTGAGCCATGGAAGACTCCTCCAGAAGCTAAGTCCAATCATTTGCACACATGGTGAGGATGAGAGAATCATCGATAGCCCAAAGGAAAGAACCGTTCTAGAAGGGAAGTTGAAGGACCAAAAGAGAGACCCACACAGGAGCTCATGGAGAGTCCCTACCATGATGAAACTCTATATACCATCTCATAAAAGTGACCCACACCATCCCAATACCCTTGGGGATTTTCACCAAGATGAAATGAAATATTCCACCCATCCCAAAACTTTGTAGAAATACTTTTATTTCATGGATGAAACCCTAGACAGAGCATCCAAAATCCATGATCCGACAAAGCTATGAATGGAAGAATGTGGAGGGTGATCAGTGTCGAATATGGCCCCCAAAATCCATTGAAGGCACTCTGTGGCTACAGTGCAGAAATACAATGAAAAATACCAGATATGAACCAGAAATAATTTCCAAAGCAAGTGTATAAATAAAGGGGACCTCCGGGAAGCATGGGAGACACTGCGACTAGGGCTTTCCGCAGAGAGAGTCCTTGAAGGAAAGGCCTTTCTGAGGAGTAAGTGAGCCATCAACCTTCAAAAGGGGAGAGAGATCTGATACGACCACTGAGAAACCAGGTTCAACGATTTCCAAAGTAGGTGTCACCACCTTCGGAAGAAAAGATAAAGTGAGGATGGTGATAAAAAATTCAAAATCACATGAGGCACATGCAGTGCAATTGACAGAAAGGAGATAACCATTCTGATCACCCAATTCTGTTCATTTGTAGTGGTATTTTTGGGTCTTCTCATTTAATGGAACTATTGAAAGATTTCATTTGGTTTTGGATTAACCCAAAATTGTAAAAATGTATATTTTTTTGGTTATTTAACCCCAAAAAAATCATGTAAACCAATTTATTACATTATTTCATGGTATAATAATTTTTACACTTAAATTTGGTATTTTCCTAAAAAAATAAATCATTTTATATTATAATATTAAATTTAATTTCTTACCCATATAGAAATTAAATATGATAAAATAGATTCCAAATTTTGGAATTATCATGTCTAAATTTTGTTGTAAGGTCCCTTTTATTTTTGGTCATATAATTAATTTATCATGGTAAAAAATTAAATTATCACAATTAAAGTTAAAATGGGTTTAAAGTTATTTAACAAGAAGATAAAGATTAAAATGTATTTAAAACTTGTCCAAATGTGATTGTTTGAGTTTATTTTGACTTTATAAAATATTATGTTAGAATTTTTCATTTCTTGGTTCCACTTTACATGATTAAGATATATATTATTTTATATTTTATGTAATTCCAATTGTTTTCGTTCCCTCCCATATAAATGGATACAACCTCTCCTCCCTTATGCACACATCATACACCTTTTACATAAAACTAAACCTACAAAAATTCCTCTCCAATATCCTTATCCATGTCATATATTTTTTCCTTCGCAAAATACCAACCATAGGGTTATCAATAGTAGATTTAAAGGATTTCTTTCAAAATAGAGAAAATCACCTTAACCGATCAATTTCTTTTTAATTGTTCTTTTAACTCCTATAAATATATGGTATTTTTCATAAAATAATAACATAATATTATTAATATATTAAAATAATATTATGATTATAAAACCCCCATTATCCACCTTCTTTACATCCTATGGAAAACGAAAATATCACTTGTTCGTACGTACGGCTTACCATCTCCACGTAGTGGTGTAATTCGTTTTTCATCACCATTTTTCTTGGATGGTTATAATGACAAATGTAACAAATATATATGATATATATGATATAATAATTATTCTATAATGGTGAATTATTATTAACCTTTATTTCATTCCATCCATCGAAAAATGAGAACAACATTCATGCGCACATACGGCCTACCATCTCCATGAAAGGTGTAATTAATTTGTATATCACTAACTTATATGTAGGATAATAAATATATATTAAATCAATATATATATATATATCATTATCAAAATTCTGTTGATCATGGATCCATGATTGATTTATAATTACCAAAACTACTTTAGTAAAACATACATTAAAATGAACTAGTTATAACTCAAAAGAGTGATTTTAGAAAAAAATTATTAATAAATGGGTTATATTATGTTTTATGTAAATAATATATAGTATGATATATTTAATTATGGTCCTAGAAAAGATTTATAATAAGTTTATATTTATTACACAGAAGGTTGGAACACATACGAGGGAAGTCAGATCAGAGGTTATGGTTTGTTTTACAATCTCATCATTATTTGGGAATGTTTATATTTAAGTAACTTATAGGGGAATTATTTGAGCATAATATATTAAACCCAATTAAGTTTATTTTCATATAGTTAATTATATAAATTATAAGTTTACATTCTATTTTCTTCTATTAAAGTACCCATGATACTGAAATAATTTTTGTAAGTAAAGTTGACTTTTTTTCTACTCAGTCAGAAATAATTTCCTTACATGCCCATATTTTCCATAAAATATATTAAATAATATTTTTCTATTATCCAATTAATTTATTAAACATATTTTAAGCCATTTTTTATTTTTACAAAATTATTTTAAATGAATCTTTGTATCTTTTTCCAAATGAGGTGGTATTTATTTTTTACCAAAAATGTGAGTCAAAATATTTGTTTTAAAAAAACAACATGAATAGAATTTTCCATCACCATAAACAATAAATGATTTTAAAATTCCATTAAAAAATTTAGTTGAATATTTTCTAATAATTTTTTTAATAATATTATGAAAAAAAATTATTTTTTAAAAGAGATTTTCAATATGGGAAGAGTGTTCCTCAATAATATTTTTAGTAACCATTTTGTAGTATTTTTATTCATCCAATTTAATAACCCTTTATTATAATTATAATCCAATTGGGATATACTGTAATGATACAATCCTTAGTATTTCTATAGATGGTTTAAGATCAGTTTTACTGATGATAGTACTGGCATTCTTTATGATAGTTCTTCATATATATGATGTTTTTATTATGAAGGAAAGTTGATAAAGTCGTATTATTTATTCATATTATCAATGCAATAGAATTGTTAAGTGAAGGGTGTGGACTAGAATTATATAGCCCCTATATGAATCATTTGGTCTCATGAGACAAGCTAGATTTTTTATTTGGTTGAGCCCTTACCCATTTATGTAAGATGTCTTGTCATGAGGCCTTAACGGTTTGTTTATAATGTCTTGGTCTAAGGGTTTGATGGTAAGGTTAAGATGTCTAACATTATGAATTCCAAGATTATGAAATCAGTTATTGATGTACATGTAATTATTCGAGTATTTATGATATCCATGGAAAAGTTTAAAGATCCTGGGATAATTTATATGGAATTATTTGATCATCATTTATTCTTATCAAATTATCCATGCCTTATTTATTCCATATTATTTTCTGTTATATGAATTCCTATACTAAGCATATAAGATCACCTATCTGTTATGTTTCCTTTCCCTTGGATTAAAAAAATTTATTATGATAGATAGTCAAGGTTATTATAGAGGGAATAATGATGTTCTAAATGAAAATACTACGTTACAGTTTATGTTTTCAAATGTAATGTTAGTTTTGAGTGTATATATATAAAATTTAAAGACTATTTAAGTATTTTATCCTTCAAGATGTGATTACTTGTAACTAGTAAAAATATAATAATGTAACTACTTGCTTAAAGCTTCTTGAATAGAGGTCTTTATAGTTGGTATCAGAGGAAGTTTAATAGAAACCATACGAACTGGATTTTAGAAAACATTTATAAGGGAACCTAACCCTATCACAGAACCTGACGATATGTCTATGTATTGGATAAAATCTAAAAGTTTTGACAAGGTGGATATTATATGGCTTTCAAAGTCATGTATCCATGTCCGGATACTACAACTAGAATTGGTTTTGGTAAAAATGAATCTTGTGGTCATGACCTCAAAGAGAGTCGGTTGAGTATATCTCATCCATCATTCTAGTGCATGGTGATTGTTCCCTTACTATGAACCTAGATTGAAACTCTCAATGGATATGCTTGGTTTAATTCACGTTTTCTTCATAAAACATTATGAAATATTTTCAATTTTTTTTATTATTTTATAATATTCCCAAACTAACCATGTTTATGATTCTAGGATGAGTTATGAATAAATTTTCAATTTATGTTAAGTGTTTCACTAGTTTTAAAATTATACATTATGATTCATAATTTTACGATCTAATCTAGCATATTACATTATTTAGAAATGAAACCTTGTGTATGGAATGGAAATTTTTTATCACTCATAATTAATGATGGAATTTCCCTCATGATAAAGTTAACAAGAATTGTGTTGGAGCTAAGTAAATTGTTACTATAGTAGGATAGTTGACTTAGATTATGACTAATAACCATTCTCATATGGAACAACCTATTTCTTCATATCATTATTCATTGATATTGGACTACTTTATGTGGTATAAAACTGCATCCTTTAATGGAACTACAAATCTATTGATAGTAGAAAAGTGGATCAAGTATCTAGAAAAGATATTTTTTGATTTAATAAGTAATGAAAGGGAGAAGGTTATTCTATCAGTATATTGTTTTGAGGAAGACGTTGGTCAATTTTGGTCATTGATTCATAATATAATGGAGGATTATAAGATATATATAATGGAATGTGATATTTTTAAGGAGATGATCTTCGAAAAAATTCTTCCATCATGAGTAACGAGCTGATGTGGAAATGAAATTCCAAAATCTAATATAAAAGGAATATGGAAGTCTTGATGAGTATAAGGAAAACATTACATTATTATAAACCCATTATTTGGACTATGTATATAATATATAAAGATAGATTTATCATTTATTTTATGGGATTAATCCAATCCTCTAAAGGGTACTAGTCTTTCAAACATTTTCATCATATAATGATATGGTATCAAGTTCCATCTGGATGAAGAAATAATTCTCTATGTAATTTATTTTGAAATGAAACCAAGAAAATGAGGTTGATTATAATAAGGGATACATAGAACTTCCCTCATGGAATAATTGTGGAAAGAAACACTCTGGTGCTTTCTTAAAGGGAATGGGTGTTTGATTCATGTGTGGAGAGAAAGGAAATTAGGCATGTGACTGAAAGGGTAAGAAATATGCCTCTAATTTTCACTATTTAAACTATAAGGAGATGGGGTATTGTGAAAAATAATTCATAAAATATCAAGGAAATATACTAAGAAGAAGCTAAGGGAGCATGTTAAATCATATACAATTTCAACAGCTAAAGTTAAAATCCATTAATTTGTAATAATATATATGTGGATCATAAAATCATGCTTTATTTGTTTCTAGATCTATACACTCTTTTATATTTTTCATGGAAATAAAATCATCTCTAATCACTTTGATGAAATAATTATGAACCAAGGCCACTAGTAAAAATATTGTTATCGAGCTGTTTTTTTAATGATGATTAATTATTTCCATGTTATAAACATGATTGCTTTAATTATGTTTATATTTTAAATAATATTAATTTATAGGGACTGATATAGTTTTGAGGATTTAGGAATTAAAATATTATGTTAAAAATAATATGGGAAAGGGAATTTGAATTTTTTTAACTCTCTTAACTTTATTTCTACTGAATTGATGGAATTTTCACCGCTAACTAATTTATGGTTTTGTGGTCATTAACTTTCTCATGATCATTTTATCTACCACTCTTTATTATTACATGCACAATAGTTTTCTCCTCTATGTCTACATTTTAAATTATCACCAATTTTCTCCTTATATGGGAACTCAAATATGTTATATTTCAGTTAACCTTTATGTATCCCACTCCCCCTTTTTAAAGGAGGTTTTATTATTCCTTTTTATGGTGTGGGTTTTTAACAAATGTATTTTAAAATTTTAAAATTTTGATTATAGAGATAAAATCATAGGGATGTAATTCATTTATGGGGAGTAGAATGTAACACCCTTATATTTTAGAATATATTTCCCCATAGATAAATTTTATTTCATTGATATCTTTCATTACATGAAATATCGAGTTCAAGTGAACCATGATGCACTATTAAAATATTATTATTTAAATTTTATTATTATAACTATAATGAACCAACCCAGAAAAACATGACCCACCACACGAGCTGGCCCGCCACACAGCCCAAACTGTGATACCAATCACCATAGGCTGGAGATAAGGATCTAGCATAAAAAATAATATATTTGGAATGGTTTCTCCCATGGTAACCAGTATGACCCATCCATAGAATGGGATGGCCACACTAATAACATCAAAATAAACTGAATAAAATATAATATTCAGATTATACAAACAAGAAAAGTATATATTATAAGGAACAATGTACATCATAAACAAAAAATTCCATAAAATCACATATATACATGGTATCTCAATTAAATGCCCAGAAATCAAATGAATGGGATAAATGTTTAATAAGGCCCATACATAGATCCCCATGGGTAAAAGAATACCCAAATGACTCCACATGAGACAAATACAAGATACCATATCTCATCTAAAAAACATTTCATGATGATAATAAAGAAGATACACTCAATTACATGGTTCCCTTTCTTATACTTGTGTCTTGAAAAATGAAATCAACATACACCCAATGTAAAATGTAGGGTGTGAATCACATATTCTAGTAGGATACCACCATGAATATATTTAATTTTTTTCCCATGGAAACTAATAAATGAATTTGAAATCATATTTCAAAATTAAACTACCATCAAGAGATTTAACTTTCAAATAAACATTATTAAATCCATTTGGTTTTCCATCTCAAATAAATATTTTTTTACAAAACATTTCTCAACATATCTCAATTTGACAATCAAGGCACAATATTCTTAATATACCACAGAAATAAAGGGAAAGAATAACATCATCAATATATATCCATATAAATTTAATTGGGAATAATGTAACACCGTAAAATTTTAAAAGAATAAAATTTTCTTTAATAGAATGTGTGACATGAAAAAAATCTTAAATAACCCATGAAATATATTTCCTTAAATTTAATCACTTTGAAATCTTGTGAAACATGCAACCCTGAGTCTAGATGAACTATAATATAGTATATCTTTATAAATAATCAGTTAAATTAGCTAGTATGAATAATAATAAATAAATTATGAAAAGTATATGTGTCACGACCCGTCCTTGGGACTCGTGTCGTGACTACCCAATTCCCGCCTCCCATATGCCAGGGGCTGGCGACTAGCACCAAGGCGTAACTACCGGTAAAAAGGGAAGGCATTGCCTTTGTAAAGTAAACAAACTCCACAGAGCAAGCAAGTAGTAGAAGTAAACACTAAGTAAAAACTGGGTAGAACAGTAAGTGCGGAAAAGTAAGTGGGCCAGAATACAAACCCAAACTGAAAGTAAAGTACAACTGGAAAGGGAAAACAACAACTGAAAGTAAAGCCGCAACCTCGAGCTCTCCACTGGAAATCCCACCTGAAGGGTGGGTACAGATAGCCTCCACAGCTCCTTGGGTCCAACCGTTCGCTCTGAGTACGTCCCGCCCAGTGGTCCGCCTCCAGGTACCGTCCTGCTCTGCAAGCCTCAACCACGATCAGCGCTGTCCGTCGTCTGCAACCAACACAACTTAGTGCAGGCATAGATCATGTAGGGGTGAGTATAAGCTACTTAGTAGGGACCTCAAGTCCCCCGAAGGTCTCCCAGAATCCACAAAGGATAATCCACAAAGGAAAGATGAAATCATGAAGTATCATCTGACACTGCTTAGGTATATGACCATACATATACCTAAATCATCACTTTCTATTCGCTCCAACCTCCAAGCCCAAGTAGAACCCAGTCCACACAGGAAATCACAACCAATTCCATGCAGGAAATCAAAACGTAATCCACATAGGATAGCCGAACACAATCCACAAAGGAAAGCAAAACATAATTCAGCTCAAACAGGTATACTTCTTCGTATGACGATAGAGATGATCAGATGTAGCCACCGATTCATCTAAGTCGTCGGACCCACAAAGTATCGATAGGTACTAACCCCTGGAATGACCCACACAGGATCAGACCCACACAGGATCGATAGGTAACTAACCCCGCAATGACCCACACAAGATCGGACCCGCACAGGATCTGTAGGCGCTAGCCCACACAGGACCGCTGAGCGCTGTCCCACACAGGATATGACCCACACAGGATCAGTGGCACTGATCGACGTAGGATCTCTGAGTGCTGTAGTCGTCGTCGTCGAATCCACTGAGGATCTCTATAAAGTCATCTTCTTCATCGTAGTCACAACCAACTCTAGGGTTCCCGCACACAGCAAACTTTTTCAGGAGGGTCCGCTCCATGAGCCGAGGGGCTGATACATCAACTGACACAAATTCCGGAGTTGATGTATCAAAAAGTTTCGTATCGCCACCAGGAACTCAACGTCACAGACGACGCGTCAATCGGACGCCCGGTCTGGAAGTTATTGGCTTTTTCGTCCCAGGGGCCCGGTTGGTTTTTAAGTTGAAACCAACCCGAACGTACTCCAACTATGTCCAAACCTCGAGCGGAGTAATCCAAAAGGTCCTTCTCACTTCGAGGAATCCACGAAAGTCGACGGTAAGTCAATCGGACGTCCGGAGCTCAAGTTATAAGCGTTTCCGCTCCGAGGGCCCGGTTGGTTTTGTGTATGAACCAACCCGGCTGAACCCAAATAACTCTGAAACCTTGATTGTAACATATCAAAACGACCGTCTCGATCCAAGGATTGCATCTCCACTAACGTTTAGTCAATCGGAGTTCTGTAGCCCAAGATATGGGAAAAAGACCGAAAGAGGTCCGAAAACGGGGGGTCTGGGCCCGGACCGACCCGGCCCAACCCCCGGGTCGGCCTGAACCGGGTCGACCCGACCCGGGTCTGGGTCCAACCCGGCTGGGCATTGCCCGGCCCAGCCGGCGTGGCCCGGCTGGCGCTGGCCGGGTGACCAGCGGTTGGCTCGGCCGTCACGGCCGAGCGATGCGTGCGGGGGGTGCGCTGCCCCCACGTGGAGAAACCGTGGCCCCGCGTGGCGCCGCCCTTGCCAGCGGACACGACCGGTTGCCATGTCCCGCCTCCTCTGGTCCCACGCGGTCATGGGACCGTGGCGGTTCCTCCCAGCAGCGCGCCAGCGGGCTTCTCCGCCGACCACCAGACGAGTTCCTGTGGTCGGAATTAACTGCCATCTTCGCCAATGGCCCTCCCGGGGCCCGTCATTCACTGCGAGGACCTCACAACGCCCGTGGGGCCTTCTTTGTCGTCTCCCGCCAATCCGCACACCAAAAACAAAGATACAGTGAGTTCAGACTTGTTCGTTTGTCCTCACCCACCACGTTAGCGGTTTAAAATGGATTTTGACAAATTGTTGAACATAAGCTGATGGTATAAAATCACAAAGATTTAAAAAAGCACCATTTGAATCCATGTCGAGGATATAATTCACAAAGAATTAAAATAACCGCAACCCCCTACCTCAATTGGTTGTTGATCGAAGATTGTCGCGGGGATGGAATGTCACGGAAGAAGCGTCGCGGAAGGAGGATCATCGGCGTCGCGGTACATGGCGTCACGTCGTCCATCTCCGAGGGTTCGGTGCTCTTCATCGCCCTTCATTGAAGGTTGGCATTCTTTGTCGGCGACGATGCGTTCTTCACGTTCTTCATGTTCTTCGCGTTCTTCAAAGAAGGAGGATGAAGATCTTCAAACATTAGAGTTTCTCAAAATCCTCTCAACAAGAAACCCCTCAACAGACCTGGTGTTGGTCTTATTTTATTCCACATGCCAACAATTTGAAATTCAAAGATAATAAACGAACAATTAATTAAATGAATTAATTGTAACGACTTAACCGCCCAATTTAATGAGGTGTTTCTTAACCAAAATAAACACACGGTTGACTTTATTTAAAAATGGGGTTTTTCTGGGTGCGTTACTTAGAGGGAAAGAAATGGTGGGACTCGTACGAGCCCCACCTGACAAATATCCTACCAAGTGGGTAGGATATTATGGGTTCCATCTTATCCGCTTAACTTAGGTTAATCCACTTTAATTAAAAATAAAATAAATTGGCTCACCACTTTATTTTATTCTTTAACTTAACCCCAAAAATTAAAAATCACACTCGAGCAGACACAACTCCGGATAAGGTGTTTCTAAGAAATTACTGACGTTGTGATTCCAACGGTGCCCTCATAATTCTATTCCGAGCACTGGTTCAAAAGTTAAAAAAACCCGCTCTTTCGTTCACTGAACGTACACGAGCTAAACTTCAGATAATGATTCCGGGCACACCGGGCCTCGGAATCAGGTGCCGTCATAAACTGCGTTCTTGTAAAATTCCAAAGAAAATTAAGAAAAAAATTTCCTTGATTTTTACGGGTCATTACATCAATCCCACCTCAAGGCTTTACGTCCCCGTAAAGATACATCATAAACTAGGGAAACAAATTTGGGTACTGAGAATGCATCTGAGCCTCCCTCTCCCAAGTGCTCTCCTGGAGGATTTCATGAGGCCATCTGATGCGCACTAGAGGAAGCAATCGTCCTTGTAGGACCCACTCCTGTCGATCCTCGATCTCCACCAGGACCTCCACAAACATCTCCCCATCATCAATGTCTAACTCCCCATGGACAATGATATGTGTCGGGTCATACACGTATCTCCTCAGCTGAGATACGTGGAAGACGTCGTGCACCCGGTGCAACTAAGGTGGTAGAGCCAGGCGATAAGCCACCTCGCCAATCCTGCTGAGGACCTGGAATGGTCCGATGAAGCGTGGAGACAACTTGTTGCATCGGCCAAATCTCTGTAATCCACGTCGTGGTGAGACCCGCAAGAAGACGTGGTCGCCATCCTCAAACTCCAGTGGCCTCCGCCTCCTGTCAAAAAAAGACTTCTACCTGCTCTAAGCTGTACTCATCCGCTCCTGGATGACCTGGACCTTCTCCGTCGTGGCCTGGACCATCTCGGGTCCCACAAGTGCTGACTCCCCAGGGTCTGTCCAACAGAGAGGAGATCTGCAAGGTCGGCCGTACAAGAACTCATATGGTGTCATCCCTATGGTGGAGTGGTAGTTGTTGTTGTACGCGAACTCCAACAAAGGTAGGTGGTCCTCCCAGCTGTGACCAAAGTCGAGGACACATGCACGAAGCATGTCCTCGAGAGTCTGAATGGTCCTCTCCGTCTGACCATCTGGCTGAGGGTGAAAGGCAGTGCTCAGACGTAGCTGCATCCCGAACGCCTCCTACAACCCCTTCTAAAGTAGGGAAGTAAAGCGAGCATCTCGATCGGAGACGATAGATGATGGAACAATGTGAAGTTGTATAATCTCTTCAGTGTAGAGACATCCCAAGATCTCTACTGAGCCCTCCTCTTTGATGGGTAAGAAGTGTTCCGACGTGGTGAGTCGGTCGAAAATCACCCAAATGGAGTCGTGACCTCTGAAAGTGTGTGGAAGTCTAGTCACGAAGTCCATAGATATGTCATCCCACTTCCACTCTGGGACCTCCAAGGGTTGAAACAATCCTGTTAGAACCTGGTGCTCTGCCTTCACCTGCTGGCAGGTGAGGCATCAAGAAACGAACTCTGCCACAGCCTTCTTCATTCCCGGCCACCAGTGTCATCGCCTGATATCCTAGAACATCTTCGCTACACCAGGATGTACCACCAAAGGGGAAGTGTGAAACTCTCTTAGCAGCTCCTCCCATAAAGAAACTGGTACCAAGGTACGTCCTCTGAAAAGAACGATGTGCTCTCCTACTATGGAGAATCCATTAGGTTCATATCTTGAGGATATCTGTGCACGTCGTGTCTCACAGTCAGCGTCCCCACGCTATGCCTCTCTGACCCACTGCATTAGTGCAAGAGTGACTGTGAGTGACTGAAGGAAGGCTGCTCCATCTCTATCCATGAAGTATATCTTCAAAGCGACTAGCTGCTCTGTCTCCTCCTCAAGTAGATAAATGTCTGTCCTCCTGCTGAGATCATTGACTACTACATTCCCCTTCCCAGGATTATAGAATATCTCAATGTCATAGTCCTGGAGAAACTCGATCCATCGTCACTGTCTCAGGTTCAGGTCCTTCTGAGAGAAGATGTACCTAAGGCTCTGATGGTCAGAATATACCGTAAAGCGCTCTCCCATCAGATAGTGTTTCCATGTCTTCAGATAGAATACCACTACTGTTATCTCTAGGTCATGGGTAGCATAGTTCTTCTCATTCGACCTCAACTGACGTGATCCATAGGCGATCACAGCCCATTCCATAATCAGGACACATCCGAGTCTGGTCCCTACTGCATCACAGTAGACTACATACCCTAGTCCCTCCTCCGGCAACCTCAAGATAGGTGCACTGGTCAATCTCTGTCTCAGATCCTAGAAGCTCTGGTGACATCTCTCTGACCACACAATGGGTTTCCCCTTCTTCGTCAAAGCTGATAGTGGTGCCGCAATCCTGGAGAAGTCTGGCACAAATCTCTGAGAGTATCCAGCTATTCCCATGAAACTCCGCACCTCTGTCACGCTCCTGGGTGGCTCCCAAGCTAGGACTACCTCGATCATCGTGGGGTCCACCGCAACTCCCACCTCAGAGATGACATGTCCTAAGAAGTGGACCTCATGTAACCAGAACTGACACTTTGAGAGCTTTCCATAAAGCTGGTTCTCTCAGAGTGTGTCTAGTACAACCTGCAAGTGGTAGGCGTGCTCCTCCTCAATGGTCGAGTATATCAAAATGTCGTCGATGAAGACTATGACAAATCGATCAAGGTATGGCTAAAAGATCCTGTTCATGAGGCCCATGAACACTGCTGGAGCATCGGTTATGTCAAATGGAATAACCAAGAACTCATAGTGGCCATACCAATATCTAAAGGTCATCTTCTACACGTCCTCGTCCCGAACTCTGAGCTGATGATAGCCTGACCTGAGGTCTATCTTTGAGAACCACCGTGCTCCCTTGAGCTGGTCGAAGAGGTCATCAATCCTCGGTAGCGGATACTTGTTCCTCACTGTCACCTGGTTCAGGCGACGATATTCAACACACAGTCACAAGCTCCCATCCGCCTTCTTGGGGAACAATATCGGGGAAGCCCTGGGTGAAACACTAGGTCGGATGAATCTCATTCCCTGCAAGTCCTACAACTGTACCTATAGCACTTGAAGCTCAGCGGGGGCTATCCGATATGCTTGAGTGGATATCGGGGATGTCCTGGGGTACATGTCAATATAAAATTCTACCTCTCTTCAAGGAGGAAGTCCTGGAACATCTTCGGGGAAAACGTCTGCATACTGATCCACCACTGCAGGAAAACTAGGACTTTGCACGTCAACTGCTCCTAGGATGAGGCTAGCCAACTGATGAGTGATGGGATGTCCTCTCCTCTACGAGAGTCCATCTTGTGCTGCTAAGGCTCCCTTATCACCCATGAAGGTGAACCTGCTCCCGTCGGTGCGTACACATCGCACATTGCGCCTAATACAGTCAATCTGAGCATGGACTATAGATAACCAATCCATGCCCAAGATGACATCGTAAGGCCTCAACGCCACTACAAGAAGATCCCAGCTAAAGCTCTCGACTCCTAGAGTAAGCTCACACTACTGGCACCAGTGCGTAATCGTCGAGTCTACTCCTGTATGAGTCTCTAGCCATAAGGATCGAGCCAACGGCTCTGTCGGAATCTCCGAGCTCAGAACAAGGGCAGCGACTATGAAAGAATGACTCGATCATATGTCTATAACAACTTCAGTAAGGGTGGAATAGACACAGATAGTACCTCGAATCATCTCGGGCGCGCTGTGTTTGTAGGCCTCCGCTGCCTGTAGTTGTGCCTGTCTCTGCCCGCCAGCTCCCTGTGGTCGGGGTGGACCTCCTGGTGGTGGTGGTGGTGGTAGAGCCTCAAAGCGTTGTCCACCACCTGCTGCTCAGCCAGATCCTATGCCTAGTCCGCCTGCTCCCTACGGACCGCCACGGTCGACCCTCTGCCTCTGCCTGGGTGGTCCCTCAACCATCTGCTGCTCCTCGGAACGGCCGGTCGGGCAGTCACGAGCCATGTGGCCCTGCCCGCCGCATGCGTAGCACTTTCTGCCTCTCGAAAGACTGGATCCACTCTGTGTGCCCCGCACTGCTGAGCTAGTGTCCTGAGGTCGTCTGCCTGAGGGTTTGGTCTTCCTAGACCCATGATTCATCCGTCTACTGCCTGCTGTAGAAGACTCTACAACATGCTGCCCTGCGGTGGGTCTCACTGCTGATGTAGACTCAACAAGAAATCTCTCGATCTGAATAGCTCACTCTAGTACACCTACCTATTTAGGAATGCTGAGGGAGATTAGCGATGTCCTGATCTCCTGCCTCAATCCCTGCTCAATGGTCCGAGCCCAGAAGAATGGGTCTCGTACCATGTCTATCGAGTAGCATGAGAGATCTGTAAATCTCGTCGAGTACTGGGTGACCGTCAAGATGCCATGTCATAGCTGTAGAATCTCCTAGATGCGCATCGCACGAAGGGTGGATGGGACGAAATCCGAGCAGAAGAGGATATCACCGTCCGACCAGAGAAGAGATGCCTCATTGTGCACCTGGAGTATCAAGCTCCACCATCTTCCTACTGCCGCGTGCAGGAGGATCGCTGCGAGGATCCCCATGAGGTCTGCTGGTGTCCTCACTAACCTGAAAACCGGTACAACTGCCTCCAGCCAGTCCTCGGTTGCCTGGGGGTCCGTCTCCCCATGGAACCTAGGCGGTCACTGGCACTGAAACTCATGAAGTGCACTAAGGCGACATGCATCGTCAGCGGCCGGGGCTGGTAGCATCGGTGGCTCGGCGGGTAGTGCTACCACTGGTGCCTCTGCTGTCAAAGGTCCCTGTACCGAGGCCTCGTCGCTCGGTGGGCTGTCGTCACACACAACTCTCGGAACCCTAGCTAGCTAGGGTCGTGGGGCCATCCTGAAAAGATATAGGTGCACCACGGTTAGAACAGTATACCTGGTGAGCTGACACAAAGTAATCACAAAGAAAACTTGAAACACACATGCAATCAATGTTTTCGTGCATTAAGTTGGAAATCAGAAGTCAGGGTGCCGGTGTATGGATACATCGGCTGCCGCACCAAGACTGGTCTCCCTGGACTGATAACCACACCCAATACGCTTAACACTATTACTTCACATAGAAAAATATCAGAGTCCCAAGTTCTGCGGTAGAACTGAACTCCTCTGATACCAATTTGTCACGACCCTTCCTCGGGACTTGTGTCGTGACTACCCCAAGCCCGCCTCCCATAGGCCAGGTGCTGGTGACTAGCACCAATGCGTAAATCCTGGTAAAAATGGAAGGCATTTCCTTTGTAATGTAAACAAACACCATAGAGCAAGCAAGTAGTAGAAGTAAACACTAAGTAAAAACTGGGTACAACAGGAAGTGCGGAAAAGAAAGTGGGCCAGAATACAAACCCAAACTGAAAGTAAAGTACAACTGGAAAGGGAAAACAGCAACTGAAAGTAAATCCATAGCCTCGAGCCGTCCACTGGAAATCCCACCTGAAGGGTGGGTACACATATCCTCCACAGCTCCTCGGGTCCAACCGTCCGCTCCAAGTATGTCCCGCCCAGTGGTCTACCTCCAGGTACCGTCCTGCTCTGCAAGCCTCAACCACGATCAGCGTTGTCCGTCATCTGCAACCAACACAACCTAGTGCGGGCATAGCCCATGCATGGGTGAGTATAAGCTACTCATTAGGGACCCTGAGGCCCCCTAAGGTCTCCCAAAATCCACAAAGGATAATCCACAAAGGAATGATGCAATCACGAAGTAACAGCTGACACTACTTAGGTATATGCCCATACATATACCCATATCATCAATTCCCGTTCGCTCTAACCTCCAAGCCCAAGTACAACCCAGTCCACATAGGAAATCACAACCCAGTCCACACAGGAATGAAAAACGTAATCCACACAGGATAGCACAACACAATCCACAAAGGAAAGCAAAACAGGATTCATCTCACACAGGTATACTTCTTCGTATGACGATAGAGATGATCAGATGTAGCCACTAATTCATCTAAGTCATCGGACCCACAAAGGATCGATTGGTATAAACCCCCGTAATGACCCACATAGGATCGGACCCACACAAGATCGATAGGTAACTAACCCCCGCAATAACCCACACATGATCAGACCCACACAGGATCTGTAGGCGCTGGCACACACAGGACCGCTGAGCGCTGACCCACACAGGATCTGACCCACACAGGATTGGTGGAACTGATCCACGTAGGTTCGCTGAGTGTTGTAGTCGTCGTCGTCGAATCCAATGAGGATCTATGTATAGTCATCGTCGGCATCGCAGTCGCAGCCATCTCTAGGGTTCCCGTACACAGCAAGCTCGTTCAGGAGGGTCCGCTCCACGAGCCGAGGGGCTGATACATCAACTCACACAAATTCCAGAGTTGATGTATCTAAAAGTTCCATATCACCAACAGGAACTCAACGTCATAGACGGCGCGTCAATCGGACGCCCGTTCTGGAAGTTATTGGATTTTTTGTCCCAGGGTCCCGGTTGGTTTTTAAGACGAAACCAACCCGACCGTAATCCAACTGTGTCCAAACCTCGAGCGGAGTAAGCCAAAAGGTCTGTCTCACTTAGAGGAATCCACCAAAGTCTACGGTACGTCAATCGGACGTCCGGAACTCAAGTTATAAGTGTTTCTGCTCCGAGACCCCGGTTGGTTTCGTGTATTAACCAACCTGGCCGAACCCAAAGTACTATAAAACCTTTAGTGTAATATTTTGAAACGATCATCTCGATCCAAGGATCGCATCGCCGCTGACGGTGCGTCAATCGTAGGTCCGTAGCCCAAGATATGGGAAAAAGACCGAAAGAGGTCCGAAAATGGGGGGTCTGGGCCCGGACCGACCCGGCCCAACCCCCTGGGTCGGCCCGAACCGGGTCTGAACCGGCTGGGCATGACCTGGGCATGGCCCGACTGGCGCTGGCCAGGTGGCCAGCGGTCGGCTCGGCCGTTACGGCTGAGTGATGCGGGCGGGGGGGGGGGGGGGGGCGCTGCCCCTCGCATGGAGAAACTACGGCCCCGCGTGGTGCCGCCCTTGCCAGTGGACGCGGCCGGTTGCCGCGTCCCGCCTCCTCCGGTCCCGCGTGGTTGTGGGAACCGCAACCTGCCATCATGGCTTCAGTCATGGTGGTTCCTCCTGGCGGCGCGCCGGGCGCAGCCGCCACATGCCGCCAGCGCCGCCGTGCCTGCGAGGCGCGCCAGTGGGCTGCTCCGCAGACCACCGGACGAGTTCCTGAGGTCAGAATTACCTGTCGTCTTCGCCAACGGCCCTCCCGGGGCCCATCCTTCACTGCGAGGACCTCACAATGCACGTGCGGGCTTCTTTGTTGTCGCCCTCCAATCCGCACACCAAGAACAAAGAGACGGTGTGTTTGGACTTGTTTGTTGGTCCGCAGCCACCGCGTTAGCGGTTTAAAATGGATTTCGACAAATTTATGAATATAAGTTGATGCTATAAAATCAAAAAGATTTAAAAATCACCATTTGAATCCATGCCGAGGATATAATTCACAAAGAATTAAAAGAACCAGAACCCCCTACCTCAATTGGTTGTTGATCGATGATTTTCGCTGGGAAGGAAGGTCACAGAAGAAGCGTCGCGGAAGGAGGATCATCGGCGACGCGGTACATGGCGTCGCGTCATCCATCTCCGAGGGTTCAGCGCTCTTAATCACCCTTCCTCTTAGGCAGGCGTTCTTCGTCGGCGGCGATGTGTTCTTCACGTTCTTCGTGTCCTTCGCGTTCTTCAACGAAGGAGGATGAAGATCTTCAAGCTTTAGAGTTTCTCTAAATCCTCTCAACAAGCAACCCCTCAAAAAACCTAGTGTTGGTCTTATTTTATTCCCCATGCCAAAAATTTGAAATTCAAAGATAAGAAATGAATAATTGATTAAATGAATTAATTTTAATGACTTAACCGCCCAATTTAATGAGGTGTTTCTTAACCCAAATAAATGCACGGTTTACTTTATTTAAAAATGGGGTTTTTGCGGGTGCGTTACTTAGAGGGAAAGAAACGATGGGGCTCATACGGGCCCCACCTAAAAAATATCCTACCAAGTGGGTAGGATATTATGGGTCCCATATTATCTGATTAACTTAGGTTAATCCGCTTTAAGTAAAAATAACATAAATTGTCACACCGCTTTATTTTATTCTTTAACTTAACCCCAAAAATTAAAAATCACACCTGAGAAAACACAACTCTGAAAAACGTGTTTCTAAGCAATTACCGGTGCTGCGATTCCAATGGTGCCCTCGAAATTTGATTCCGAGCACCGGTTCAAAAGTTAGAAAAACCCGCTCGTTCGTTCACTAAACGTACCTAAGCTAAACTTCAGAAAATGATTTCGGGCACACCATGCCTTGGAATTAGGTGCCATCAGAAACTGCGTTCTTGTAAAATTCCAAGGAAAATTAAGAAAAAAATTTCCTTGAATTTGACGGGTCTATACAATATGGTTCAAAAATTTAAAACCAAATTCACTTGCTGGGTTATAAATAAAATAAGAATCATTTCAATAAAAAATATATGTTTTCTAAAAACTGTTTTTTTAATGATTGTTTTGTCGCGCATTACACTCATAATTTAAAATTAATTTTTACTAATTCCAGAAAATTATTTGATAAAATTAAATTAATTTTTTTAATCATAATATCCTAATTATATTAGGTTTAATTTTTGGAATTTTTCTAAAATTCTCAATTTTTTGATAAATAGGGAAAATAATGATTTTTATTAAAAACAGCCTTTTTGTTTAAATAATTTACAAGGTAAAACTATATTTTATATTAGTTTTAAGGAAATTATAGTTAAATTATATTAAAATTTTACTATTTTAATCCATTTTAATCAATTTAATATTGAATTTTTGATATTTAACCCTTTTATACTTATGATAATTTTCTCTTTGAAAACCCGCTTTTTCATCACATCTACATGTATAATTTTAAATTGGATTATGCCAATTATTTGAATTTAATTTAAAAAAATGGATTATATATTTGGAATTATAATAATTTATATAATATAATAATATCAAATCAATTTTTGACCAATATGAATAGTAAGAGCAGTAAAATTTAATTATCATGGTTAATGTAAAAACTGATTTATTGGGGGTTAAACGAAAACGATAAGTTTTAAAATAAAATAAAAACTTTTCCAAAACCAATTTTATGAGAATATTTAGAATTTATCACCTATAATGGTTTACAATGGCCTATTTTTTAGGCTTTTGAAGTGATAAAAATGTGGGGGTATTTGAATCTTTTTAAACATTCCATGTGTGTCCTCTCCCCCACTTATAAAAGGTCACCCCCTATCCTCCCCTATTCACACTTCCAAAACCATTTTTATTGTAAAATACATACCAAAATGAATTTTTTACTCCCATTAAAAAAATATAGATCCATTTTTTTATCATAGATCAATCCTAGGAAGTTTTTTGGTGCAAACGAAAAGAAGTTCCCCAAAGAAGATGTATCATTCTTAAACGAGCATTTTCATTTTATTTATTATTTTACCTCCATATATTATTATTTATTAATTATAATATATTAAAAATATTATATTACATATAATAATATGTTATTATGTTAATGTAATAACATATATACATCTTCTCTTCCATCAAATGGGAAATTAAATAGTTGATCGTGTGTTTGACAGAATACCACATTATGAACTGATGCAATTCATTTCCTATCACCATATTTAATGGATGGATATAATGATGTATTTAACATTTTTATATTATATTTATGATATTATTATACTTATATAATTATAATATCACATATACCTTATTACATTACAAGCTGTTAAAAATATGATAACGTTTCACATGTGTACTGTGGACTACTGCCTCACAAAGAGATGTAGATTTTTTTTCACTTACGATTTATATGGAAAGTAATAAGGATAAATTTAAGGAATATATTTGATATATATGGTATAATATTTATTCTTTAAGATTAATTTATCATCCAATTACTTATAATATCACTCATTAATGGAGTGATATTGTCTCTCATTTATACGTTTGACATACCGTCTCCACGAAGCGATGTGATTTATTTTCCATGTCCAAACTTCATAAATTATTCTAAAAATGTTTATAATGATACTAAATTATATTTATAAAATTAATATCATTATGGATATGATTTATCTATATCATATACCCAATAACCATAACTTTAATGATAGATCACACATGAGGAAACAAGGCAATTAACACTAGAAATAATAAAAATAATGAAATATTAATAATGAATGTTTGGTAATATGTTATAAGAGGATAATATATGATATTATAAATATTAATATGGTTCTTTTATAAATTAATAACAATATTAAAACCATTATATTGGAGGTCAAATAATTTTTAATGAAAAGGAATCTTGAGGTAAGCGACTTTATCTCAATTTCCCCTCATTAAGTCATATTTTGTTGTTGTGCATAGAATTCCTTGTATATGGTGTACATACTAATTGTTTTACATGTAATATAATGAATAAATCATAATTAATGGTATTTTAAGTTTAAATATAAATTATTTTACCCAAATATATTTTATTTGAGAATTACCAAGTGGTATGGGACATCGTCTCAATTTCTCTTCATTGAGGTATATTGTAATGTTATGTATATAATTTATTTTATATATTGTATATACTGAAAATTTTTCACATAATATCATGAATAATTCATAATTCATAGTATTTTATGTTTTAATTTGAATTATTTCATCTAAGTATATTTGACTTGAAATTTTGCAAGTGGTAAAGGATTTCATAACTCAATTTATTTTCATTGGGTTATATTACTTATTCATTGTATTTTACATTATAAGGTTTTTTGTGTAAAGAATTTTGACTATAATATATTTTATATCTACAAATTTTATGTGGATTTATATTTTATACATATAATTTATTCATTTATTAATTATTACGTCAATGTTATGATCTCAATAAGGGTTTATTTCATAGTCTCATTTTAATTAAGATTGTTTTTACTTGAATTTTAATTAAAATAAATTGTTTTATTATTATATATCTAACCCATTTAATTTTATTATCCTCTATTTATTCATGATTTTTTTATGTAATAGTACAATCTTTCCACTCTTTTGTACTTAAATTCTTGGAGAATGTTATTTAAGAAAATATGACTACATTTCTCTCTTTGGTCAAAAATCCCATTAATTATAAAACAATGTTTTCAAAAAATATTTTTAACATTCTATAAATGATTTATTAAATTTATTTTTAACAATGTTTCAGATTAAAAAAAATAAAGGAATCTTTATTTCATTTTCCAAATAATGATAATTTGGATTTTAATGAAAAATTGAAAGGAATATTTTCTTTAACTTGTATGATATGTACATAATTTCTTATTTTCCTGAACTATAAATATTTTAAAATGTTACTTTATATGTTTCAATGTTTATTTTCAAATGAATTTATTTTAAAACTAGTTTTTGTAACTCTTAGTTTTAAAATCTAATTTTCAAAATGAAAAGTATATTTTCCTCATGATGTTTTTAAATATATTTTTATGGTATTTATATTCATCAATCAAAATAACCCTTTATTTTAATTATAATACACTAGGGATATGTTTTATCAATTCCCTAAATATTATTTATATGTATAGTTTGTGATCATTTTAACTAAGTATTTACATTCACTTTCTTGAATCATTTTTGTTGTCATTAAATTTCAATTGAAATATCCATTTTATGTGATCATTGGACAATAAATTTCCCCACAATATCCATATTGTTTTTCATGGATATTATTATTTGTTAAACCATATATAATTTCTAAATATTTTGTTTTACATTGAAATTTATTTGATTAAATAGAGAAATATTGATAAATACACATACTTTACTCAATATGAATATTTTATGATAAGGAATATTGATCACGAATTAAATAAATTATTTAATATATGAGGAATGGTTTGGACATGAAGTATAATTACAAAAAAAAATAATTTTATTTATGGATCTATTTCCTACCAATAACATTTTATTATGTTTTATAATAGAAGCCCACAGAAAAATTGTTTATTTCATGAGAACATCATACATCATGCAAAAATTTGGACATGTGAATCTCTTAACAACAATAATACATTCACATTAAATAATAGTGGATTCATTTTAATAAACTTCACAAGATTGAAATTCTCCAAGAATATAACCCCTTATATAAAGATCCAAAAAAGGAAAAATAAGTGTTATGAGGAAAATAGAATTTATTAAAGGATGTGTAAGAACCTTTGTAATCAATGTAGTGAGTAATTATGAGAGTATGATATTTTATATGGTAATTTTATTATTTATGCTTTTCAAATAATATAGTCAATCAACATTATGATTTGTAGTGAATAAATAAGTTAGTCATTACTATTTTTCGTTACATAGATACATTCAAATGATCTTCAGTATTATTTAAGGATATAATTAGTTTCAAATTAAATAAAACACATTATATTAAAATATTTTTTTATAATTATTAAATAAAAATATTATTCCATCAATTCCCTTTTAATAATAGTTTTTCTTAATAACATTAAGATAGAATTGGATAAATTTATTTTTTAAAATATAAATTATAATTTCCAAAAAAGAAATAAATATGTGTAAGAACTAATATATTTTTAATAATAATTATTTTAATTAAATTGTATGATAAAACTCTCTTATTTAAATATAAACAATAGAATATTTTTTTTCAAGTGTCAAAAATATTACTATGCATTTTCAATCTGCTATTGTTTTTAATAAATAAGGATATTTATATTTAAAAGTTATAATTCTCATATTTAGATAATTATAATGATAAAATAGATATCATTTTTTAAATAATAATGTCTAAATTAGTCTAGGGAGAATTTATGATAATTTTCTAAAATAGTATATTTTTTTCATGAATAGTAAAAATACATTTTGAGTTTTATGGTATGTTTAATGATATCATACCTATGTAATGATGATGTAAAAACTAATTAACCATAATCCATGAATTAAATTATTTTATTTTATTAACAGCATGTATTGAATATATTTTAATCAATTTCGAAATATATATTTTACTTTCCAAATTCTAAAATAGAATCTTTAACTTTAATAATGTTATTTTGTGAAAACTTTAATTTTCCTTTCCAAAATAACTAATATAAAATTATTTTAGACACTTTTTCTTTAAAATAACTTAAAATATGTCCCATGTGTCCAATAATTTGGGAAAATACCATGGGAAATCTCATGGGTTTTCATTTACCACTACCTAGGTGTCTAATTCCTTTGTTTAGAAATTAATAAACAAATACTACACTTTTGCTATAAATAACCACCAATTCCTATATTTAATTAGACTATAAATTTATCCTCTACGAAAATTTTATATTTATATTTCCCAATGAGTCCTACCAAGGTTTCCTCAATCTCTCAAGGTCCTGATCCTCATGTTTTAAGAGTTACTTTTTAAGGCAAGGGAAATCTCCTCCTATCTTATCCATTCAAGTTTAATATTTATGTGGTATCTCTTTAAAATTTACAAACTAAGTTATTATATCAAATTTATTTTATCCATTTACTGTAATAATATTATTTTATTAATTTTATACCATTTCCCCTCTCTTTGTACACTTTTCTAAAACCATGTTTTATACCCGTTTGCTGCCAATTTTACTTCTGGAAATTCTTTTCTTCTCCATAAGAAATTACCTTTTATTTTCTTAATGTGAATACCCAAACCTATTTTTTTCCAATGGTATTAACCAAGATAATTTTTATTTTATTTTATTTTATTATAGTATTGACATTTATAGAACCCTCATTCCATTTATGTGGGTTATAAATGACATAAAATATCTTATCTTTAATACCTTATTAAAACATCTTGATTTTTATATAAAGATTTTTTTTTATTATCCATAGGTTATTTATGAAATGTTTTATTATGATATATGTGGCTAAAATTAATTAATCCATATTAAGGGTGCTCCCTAATATGAATCCAATGCATTGGTTAAGGAATTTAATCTCCTAAGATGACATGTATTATGATACCTTTATAATTTTTATGTCACCTCAGTGAGAAACCTTGGTTATATGCTTATGAATGTCTCATTTAAATGTTGTAGCCACATTTCCATGTTGAGATTCATGTTTTTATTATTATTATATTTCTATTTCTCATTAATTTATTATATTCCTTAAGTTCTTATTGATTTTTTTTAATATCACACGTAAACTATTTCCCTTTATTTCTCTTACTAGAACTTATTCTCACCCTTTCCTTTAGTTTATTTCCCCAGGTTATGATATGAAATAAATGTAATTAGTATGAACAAATTAATAATCATTTCAAGTGGATTAGAATAATTTTGTATGTTTTCATCTATTAGGTGCCTAATTTCTTAGATACTAAACCTAAAAGATATTCTGAATTGCTAAATTTGTATTAGGTAAAGAAAAGTTACATAATAAAAAGGTGGGATGTATTATGATGATACAGGTGGGGCCTAATTATAGACATAACCTCTATGCATCGGTAGTTTCATGATATGAATTAGTCAGAGAGACTTAGTTAAATGGAATTTTTGGTCCATACCTACCAATCAGTTTTAAACTGCCTCATGAAAAGTATTGAAAGTAGAGGTATCATGATGCATGATATCATGAATTTTAATAATAATGAATTTGATTCATAAAGTATTAATTAATTATTATCAATTATATTTTTGTAAATGATATTATCTATGGATGATTTTCACTCTCAGTTTATTGATTAAATGGAATTTGTTTTCAACTATTTATCATGCTATATTGATTATGGATTATCCTATTATGATAGTCAAGTTATTGATTAAATGGAATGTTTTTTTAGTTATTTACCTTTCAATATTGATTGAGGTAGTCAAATTATTTAATTTTTTGTCTATTTAGTTATTTATCTGTCCATGTTTATTATAATTATTGATTTATGATATCTTATGTTTTACAAAGCCCTAACTAAGCATTAGGGATCACCCTTAATTTTTTTCCTTTCCCAAGAATCTAGGAAGTGTACTAATAATGATATTGAAGGATATTGTAAATACCCCAACCCGAGTAGCCTAGAGTCAGTGTCTTTCTTTATTACATCGGTACTATAAATAACTTTTCTCATCCTAAAGGACTAAATAGTTTAAATTATTTGTAAAACCAAATACAAACACAATTGATACATTAAAACTTAAAAGGAAAAAATATATCTTCTATAATGGAAACACACATAAACACCTAGATTATCCATACAAGTTATTCATAATATACATATTCACATCCTTGGGAAATTAAAACATAAGAAATGGGTGAGCTTAGATACATGGTAAGGGTAATAAATATAGTGGAAGATATCATAAATAAACATAAAAAATAGGAAAATTTGAATAACTAAAAACACATCCCATTAAAACATAAACTTGAGCCTAATATGGTAGTTATAAAAGTTGATTAAATAATTACATAAATAATCCCATGATAAAGAAACTAAATTGTGGATATTCTACTCGTCGAATAAAAACATGAAATATCAATTACTAGAATCATAATGAGGGAATTAATTATTACATACATCATAAAAATACCATCAATGATTAATCCAATAAACCACACATAAATGGGTAAAAACACTATCTAACTTGTCTCATGAGACCTACCGATGCATCAAGGGGAAATAATGGGCCACATCTGTCACATACGGAGTCCAATGCATTCCTTATATGTCGAAAAATTGATTTGAAGAAATATAATTAAATAATATTGTCTCATACCACTTTTAAATATTTTAATCATAATCATAGATTAAAATACTCTAATAAAATAATTGATAAATTCTTGATAGAAATTCCCTTTTACTTGGTAAATAAGAGTTATTTCGGAAATTAATTTGTATTTTTCATAAAATCATTTTTTAAACATTAATATCCCAGAATAATAATATAAGTACAATGAAATTATGTTTGAGGCATAAATATTTTCCAACTTAAGTGAAACCATGTAAAAAAGAGTTTTTAAGAAACATTATAAATAATCCTCTTTAGTGCGGTTTAACGTCAAATATTAAAGAGTCATTAAAATGGAAAACATAATAAAATGTTTTCATAAAACCATAAATGAACTATGATATTTTTTCATGATCAAATGTTTTATTTTATAAAAATATATTTGTATTAATATATATTATGGAGTGTACTTGTAAATGGGTATGAAATTGGAAAATACCCTTAAATCAGGCTTTCTTATCCGGGAGAATTGAAAAGGGAACATTTTAAAACAAGTATTTCCTGATAAAATAAAGATTAAAAGACATAGATAGATCATTTTTGAACATATATAAATAATTAACTATAAGTATTTTAAAATAATGAAAAATTATATTGGTGTAAAGAGATATAATGTGTAACCCGAATGAAAAATAGAGGTTTGGGGAGAATCCCTTACCACTTTCCAAATAGTCAAATTGTGTTCCCCATAGAATTAATGATCATCATATAAAAAAATTAATACCATGAAGATAAATAGACTCCTGAAATGATACATAAATGGTCATTATAAAAACACCATACACAAGAAATAGTGGTGAATAAGGCATATCTCAAAGAAATAAAAGTGAGATGGGAAACCCCTTACAAAGATCAAATCATTAGAGTGAGGAAAAATAAATGAATTAATTTTGTTTTAAAAATATAATTACACAAAATAAAATTTGATATATAGTATAAAATAATAATATGTAATTTAAAATATATTCTTTTCATAACATAACCAATGATATAGATGTTTAACATAATGAATGGAAATTGAGTTAAGAAACCCCTTACCTTATGTTTGAAAGTATTCTGAACATGTTATTAAATTATTGGATAATGAAATTAGATTCATTAATTATATAATTAAGAACCTATAAAACATTTCTTTGATTTATTATAATTTTATTATGTTCATTCATGTCCTTTATGATGTGTTATAAGATTCAATTTCATTGTTCAGGAGTGTTCTTTTCCTTGGTTTTCATGATTGGTTCACTTTTATACACGTATGAAAGATCATCTAAAATGGGAATAATTATATATAATCTAAATTTTATGTTATTAATTAAAAACTCGATGATTAAATGGTTTAATAATTCATTGGATATTTTAGGTGAGGATGAATCATTATATAAGACATTACTGATAATTGTTTAGATTATTTTGGCGGCTTTTTTTATCATTGGAAACTAGTTTTATTTCATTAATTAATATTATGTTTACATATGGGTTATATAACATTAAATAAGTTGTAATAAATATATTATAATTTGTTTTAACCATAAAAATGGTCTTATAAAAATCCTTAAAGGTGGAAATTAAAATTGAAAACTTGTTGTCCATGAAGGCGATAAATCAGCACCTCACAAAGGATGGTTTCATTTTTAGAAAAAATGAAATTGGAGAAGCGAATTGATGGTGGATTTTTCATTGAAATAATAAAATTATTTTTTATATAAGATAAAATTGTTTTTAGGGATTTCTGGAAAGATGAGGTGAGGAGAGTATAAGAGAAAGAAAGAAAGTGAAAAAAATAATGAAAGTTAAAGAGGATTTTACCTCTTGAATTATTCTCCTTGAGAACCTCTTTATGAATTTTTTTTGGGTATTTTGTTGAGATCATAACCTCATGGAAGTGGTAAATAGTCTTGGTAAGAGGATTTGGAAAAAAAATTGACATGCTTCAAGGCTTAAGAGGTGTGAGGATCAGAGGTTGTGAGGGGTGATATTTATAGTGGAGAAGAGGGGCATTTTTTGATCATGGTATTCATCAGTTTATTATTTTGGATAAAGATAAGAAATAATGGTGATTCCATGAATAAATAAAATAAATAGATAAGTATAGTTCTATATTATGGTACTTATAATATAGATGACTCAAGGACTAGTATATTTAACTTATAATGTATATAAATAAAAAATTATTGTATTTCACAATTCAACACAAATTAAACTATTTTAGAAAAATCCAAAAAATTATCCCTAACCATTTTTCAAAATTTAAAATTCAAAAATGGACTCCATTTTATGAAAATAATTATCTAATTTTGAGAAATTTAATTTTTAAATAAATTCATCAAAGACTCAAAAAATATCAATTGTAATATTATGACTATTTTTATGACACTTTGAAAAATTAATTAAGGTCTCATACAATTATCTTACAATAATAAGACAAAAAAATATTAATTTATGAATCAATTTTATGAAATTAAATTTACTTTTAAATCTTTATATTAAATAAAAAATTTTAAATAAACATTTCTGTTTTACAAAAATACCAACACTTAATTTATCATTTTTAAAACATTTATTTACTTAATCGTTGATATAAATATACCATATTTTTATTTATAAGATAAAGAAATTTTATTTACACTATCATATGTGAGGATACTATTCAAATCATAAATAGGCTATTAATATAACGAAAATTATTATTTTATTGAAATCGAGTTTGTTCACTATTTACTATAAAATAAATATTTTCATAAAAATACCAAAATTGCACAATTATCTAATTTTGAATTTAATCTTTTAAAAATAGATTTTATTTTGTTCAAAATAATTTTTAAATGTGTCAAAATTTAGTTTTAAAATATGTGATCAATTAAAATGTCGTAAAACCACCTTTGAAAAAATATAGCCTTTTAATGTTTAAAATTGGATTTATTCTTATCTTATGACTATAAAATCATTTGGATTAATGTAAAAAAAATTATTAAATACATGATATATAAATTTCATTAATACTATTCATTCTTATAATTTAACATTTGGGTTATAATGGTCATTTTAAAATAATGATATTTAATTGTATATTATTGTCCATTTAATCTTGGTGTTGTGTAAAACTTATGTTGTTAAAGAAATTAAATTTAAAAAGATACCTATCAAAGAATTTTTGGGGGGATTACATTATCCCCTCTTTCAATAAATTTCATCCTCAATATTTGAAATTGTACTTCTAAAATCAATTTTTTATACTTAAAAATTCCTTTGTGGGAAACCCAAATCAGAAATAGGGTTAAAAAATATCCTCTTATGAAGAGGGAAAGGAAAATTCAGAGGTTACCACAAAACTAGGTATTAAAATAGGATAACATTATTGTGAAGTGAAAATATGGACATGGGGGAATAATCTTACTATCATGTTCTGATGGATAGTGATAGAGAACATGGTCATTAGAAAGTCAACCATCACAAAGATGTATATTTTTGATTTGTTAAAAGACCTCTGATTTACCAAAATAAAAATTAAATGGAGAGATTTCATGTCCAAAAACCATTTTACTTGAGTTGATAGATTATTTTAATATTCATATAATCACTTGAGAAAATACACTTAATTGATTACTTTTCATGTCAAAAGAATAATCTCATCATTAATTATTCTTCAATATATTCTCACTTTATCCCTTACACCTATAAATGACTGTACAAGATTAATTTTTTACACTTATTTTAATTAATCACACGAAAAATAAGTTATTCTTTTGACCGTAAAATGTTTACTGAAAATGAGAATGTTAGAATATGTTATCAATGAAAAATAATGTCCAAATTTTAACTTGATCCATTCCACAAGTTGTTAATATTAAGGCTCATCTAAAACATGTATTTCCACATTCAATGAGAAAAAATTTAAGTGTAAGGTCACTAAATTTAAAAAATCAACTGTACATAATATTCTGTAAATATTGTAGCTCTTAATTACACATACCAAACATATGAATACCTCAAAACCTTAAACCCTTAATGAAAAGATGCATGCTTCTAAATCTGTAAAGAGGAAGTACTATAGTAAAATACTTATATATCCCATGATTCTTATAACCAAAATATCATAACATAATTCATGTATACAAAAACAAAAATACATCAATTATTTTACTTTGACTATAGATATAACATAAGCTTGACCCTGATCCCTTTTATTTTTCTATTCTATATTTCATTGACACTTGGTACATTCATTTTTTGTAGTGCACCATATATTTATTGATAAAATATTTCACATTTACAACTTCTTTCCCTACCTTACATTATTGAACCTGGTGAACTTTCTCTCCACACTGGTAACAAACTCCCATTCCCATCAGGCAAGTACCAGGGTGTTAATTCCTACAAGTATCACATGTTATAAAATACTTCTTTCAATTTCTTCCATTATCCATCTATTGCTATATTTTTCACTTTTTATCTTTGATTCCCTTAAAACCATAAGACATTGAGAATTATATCTCTATCTTGATAGAACATGAGACTATATCCTTATATAAGGACAAGTTTTGGGAGACTAATGCCCTTCAGAGGAATGGTTTTCACTGATAAATGAATTGATCAATATTAATATTTATATTGCATATGTAATCCGTAACATTCCTTGATATCCTTGTAAAGTTGGATTCATACTTATCAATATTCTCATCCTCCTTTTTACTCAAATTCAATAATTGTCTCTCCATATCCTCTCTCTTTTCATGAGGGAAATATTTTTCTAAGATATTTTCCTTAAAATATTTCCATTCCATATTTGAAATTTATTCCACCTTAGTGTTTTGAATCAATGACCACAATTTATATGATTTTCTATAAAGATAATAAAATTCCATGCTATCTTTCTCCTTTTTGTTACATCCCAAAGAAATAAATATATTTTCTAAGAAAATTATCTACTTCTATACAACAAATGGGTTATTCGTCCCATTGAATGATGAATTTTTTTGGATTATGAAGAAGTCTAACATTGTTCCTCCATGTTGTAGATCAAGATGGTCTATACAGGTAAGGTTATTGTTCATAACCTGAGTCAGTTGTCAAAATATAGTTATAAGTTCCTCAGCTACCACTCCAACATCATTATATTTAATATGAAGGAAATACCTACATGGGATATTTTCATAGATATGGTTTGTAATCCTTCCACTAGGATCCATTTCTAATAAATGGAATACACTAAATTAGGTTATGAATCATAATGAATAATTTTCGAACAAGAAAAAAACTTAAAATAATTTGGAAAATTTATGTATAGCTAATCTCACAATCATAAACATGATTTCTTTGGGGACATGTTTTCTTTTAAATCCTTCATGATGGTTTTTATATAAAATCTGAATTATCTTAGGCATATCCCCTGGGAGTGTCAAACCAGGGTGTTGTAAGGATTGTTGTTGTGTACCACGTTACACCAAGTTAATCCCAATGCACCTTATCACAGTTGTTAACCATAGGTACATATGTACCAGAACCATATCCACTTTTAGTATCCATAAATTGATGTCTTTTTAGGAAGACCCACATGATCTATACCTTACCAAAACTACAGGACGTTCATTTATACTTATCCTCAAAGTCTATCTTAGTGTTGTGTTCCATATTCTATGTTTTCCATATATAGTTTCCAATGTTTATACTAAACTAGCTCTGATATCATCTGTAAATACCCCAACCCAAGTAACCTAGATTCAATGCCTTAATTTATTACATTGAAACTATGATGATGAAAATTACTTTTTTATTATAAAACACTTTTAAGGGAAAAAGTGAGAAACCTCATACAACTAAAAAAAGCTATCGGACTGCTCCACCCCCTCAAATGAGCCAACAATAACTCTTCACTGACACAGACCCTCGGCAATCAGTCCTGTGCAGAAGCACGGGCATGGAACCGATGGCGAAGCCATACCCTCTCAAGCATCGAAATCCAACGGACCTACATCGAGAAGACCTAATGCTCTAATCCCCTTCCAGAGCAAGACTAAGTAGCATGCTGAAAACAAGGAAAAACAAAACTACAAAGAAAATAAAAGTTGATCAGAAGAGACCAAACTCACACAACTGCTTCACCCATGCCAGCTAACCAAAGCCACCTGCTTACATTAAGTCTCTAGCAAGGAATTTAATGCTACCGGAGTCCAACTCCCTAAATAGCTTCCAAGTAAAGTATGGTAACTTAAAGTCTGTTTCTTCCAAAATTCACTTCTCAAAAACGGACACAAGTTGGTCCCAAGTCTTAATGTACTCCTCAACACTGATCTTCCCATGGTTGAAACCCCCTACCAAAATTGAGTCCTGTTTGTCAATCCAAGAGTACTGCTCCTCACTAAGGGAAACCTCCAGAGGCCTCCCCATCATTTTAGATGCCTCTTCCTCGGTAGCATTGAGAAATATAACATGTTCTATCACGTACTCTTCGGAGCTTAATAGAAGAACCGAGGACTGAAAATCCTGCTCCCCTGGCATCTGATGTCTTAGAGGTTCCATATCCATCGATGTATCACTCATCTTCTTTGTTGATCGAGTCCTCAGAGGGGGAGGTAGCGATGAGAAATCTGTCCTCCCCTTCCTTCTCCTGGGTCCCCAAGAACTCTTCGGACATTGAGCCTCATTGGCAGAATGGCTATGTATACTCCCTTTGAAAATTGTCACACCGGGTCCTTCTCCCTCATCCATAATAACAAAATCCGAACTCAAAACATCCTCTGAAAGTCCTTCAAACCAGTTACTCAAAAAATCCTCATATATTGAATATTTTATTTAAAAATATATCATTAAATAAAAGTGTCCCATAACACTTTGAAATATTTTATTCATAATTATATATGAAAATAATCTAATAAAATCATTGATAAATTATTGAGAAAAATTCCCTTTTTCTTTGGAAGGAAGAATTATTTTTTAAAATCATTTGTATTTGTCACAAAATCATATTGTAAGCATGAATATCATAGAAAATAAAACATAATGATAATTAAATTATTTTTGAGGCATAAATTATTCCTAACTGTTGTGGAAAAAATGTAAAAATAGTTTTTAAGAAACTTTATAAATAAGCCTCTTTAGTGTGGTTTAACATAAAATATTAAAGAGTCATTAAATCAGAAAAATAATTAAATATTTTCATAAAATTAGAACTGTTATACAATATATTTTCATGATAAAAATTTTTATTTTATAAAAATATTTGTGTTTTAAAACATATAATGGATTGTACTTGAAAATGGGTATGAAATTTTAAGAATTCCCTTAAATCAGACTTACTTATAGGGAGGAATTGAAAAAGGAACCTTGTAAAACATGTATTTCCCATAAAATAAATATGAACTGATATAGATACATGATTTTGATAAATATAAAAATAATTTAGAATAATTACATATAAATAATGAAAAATTAAAATGGGTTAAAGAGAGGGAAAGCGTAATACCAAAGAAAAAATGGAGGTTCTGGGAGAATTCATTATCACTTTCCAAATAGTCAAACAATGTGCCGCATAAAATTAATGGTAACAAAATGAAACATTTAATTACATGAAGATAAAGAGATTCATGATATGACACATTAATGGTCATTATAAATACACCACACACAATAAATAGTGGTGAATAAAGAATATCTCACAGAAATAAAAGTGAGATTGGAAACCCCTTACAAATATTGTATCATTAGAGTGAGGAAAAATCAATGAAATAATTATGTAAAAAAAATATAAATCCTCATAATCAAATTGGATATACAATATAAAACAACCATATGTAATTTTAAACATATTCTTTCCTTAAAAAATCGAATTACATATATGTTTAACTCAATGATTGTAAATTGAGTTAAGATATCCCTTACCTTATGTATGAAAGTGTTCCGCACTTGTACTTAATGTGATGGATAAATAAAATTGATTCCTTAATAATCGAATTTAGAACCAATTAAATATTATTTTTATTTATTATAATTTTATCATGTATCTTAATGGAATTTTTGACGAGTTATAAGAATTAATTTTACCGTTTGGGAGTGTTCTTTTCCATGGTTTTCATGATTGGTTCACTTATATACATGTATGAAAGATCATGTAAAATGGGAATAATTATCCATAATTGAAATTATATGTTATTAATTAAGAAAAATTATATTAAATTGTTTTATAAATCATTTTAATATTTTGGGTGATGGTGAATCATTTGATAAGATGTTAGTGATAATTGTTTAGATTATTTTTGCAGTTTTTTTATCATCATGAATTAGTTTTTTGTCATTAATTAATATTATGTATAAATAATGGTTCCAAAACATCAAATAAGTTTTAATAGATATATTATAATCTTATTTAATAATAAAAATTATTTTACAGTCATCCTTGAAGGTGTAATTGAAAAATGAAAACATGTCGTCCACAAAGGCGGTAAATCAGCACCACGCGAACAATGCTTCCATTTTTAGAATAAAAGGAAGAGGAGAAGAGAATTGACGGTGGTTTTTACATTAAAATAATTAAATTCTTGTATATATAATATAATGGTGTTATCAAGTGTGTTTTTATAGAGTATGTGAGGATTTTATATGAAAATAAAAGAAAGTGAAAAGAAAATAAAGAAAGCGAAAGAGGATTTTACCTCTTGAATTCTTCTCTTTGAGAACCTCCTAAGGAAATTTTATTTTGTCTTGTGTGGAGACCAAAATCTCATAGAGATGTGGAATATGTTTGGTAAGAGTATTGGGTAGAAATTGGACAGCATTCAAGTCTTAATATATGTGAGAGGAAGAGGTGGTATTTATAGTGGAGGAGAGAGATGTTTTTTATTATTTTTTTCATTAGTTTATTATTTTTGGATCATGAAAATAAATAGGCAGGATTCCCTGAAAAATATAGTAAATTGGAAAGAGTAGTTCAATATTATTGTTCTTACATCAGTTATGGCTCAATGAATAGTTCATTTAACTTATAGTGTATATATACTGCATATTACCATATTTCACTATTCACAAAAAATTCAACTATTTTAGAAAAATCCCAAAAATTCACCCTAGACATTTTTTGATGTGTAGAATTAAAAACTGGACTCCATTTTGATAAAAAAAATTATAATTATGAGAAATATATTATTTAAATAAAATCATCATTTACTTGAAATATATCGATTTTAATATTATAACTATTTTTATGATACTTAGAAAAATTAATTAAGGTATCCTAAAATTATATTGTAACCATAGTAGAAAAATATTAATTTATGAATATATTATGTGAAATTAAATTTTCTTTTAAATCATTATAATATTTATAAAATTTTAAATAAACATTTATGTTTAACAAAAATACCAACACTTAATTTATCATTTTAATAACTTTTATTTACTTATTCTATGATATATATATACAATATATTCATTTATAAGAAACCTAAATTTTATTTAAACCTTAGTAGGTGAGGCTACTATTAAAATAATAAATATAATATTAATATAATAAAAATTACAGTTTTATAGAAATCGAGATTTTCCACTATTCACTGTAAAATAAATATTTTCAGAAAAATACCAAAATTTCACCATAAGATATTTTTGACATTATACTTTTAAAAATGATGTTTATTTGGTTCAAAATAATTTTTAAATGTTTCAAAATTTATTTTTAAAATAATTTCACCATTAAAAGTTAGTAAAACTTCCTTTAGAAAAATATATCATTTTAATGCGTAAAATTATATTCATTCTTATATTATACCTATAAAATCATTTAAATGACTGTAAAAATATTTGATTCAATATATGATATATAAATTTCATTAATACTATTCATTCCCACCAATTTAATGGCTAGGTTATAATGATGATTTTCAAATAATGATATTTAATTGTATATCATTGTTCATTTAAGCTTGGTGTTATGTGAAACCTATGTTGTCAAAGAAACTAAATTCAAAAATATATATACCATAGAATCTTGGGGTTTAACATATATTCTATAGGGAATAATGATATTCGCAAAAAAATAATTTTTTTTCAAATGTATTAGGGGAATCATGTATATATCTAGTTTACCATGACTACTAAACTATTCGGTCTTTTGTGATGAAGTTCCTTATATCATATGTAAATTTAATAAAGTAAGACACTATATTTGGGTTACTAGAGTCTGGGTTGTTACAGATAACATATATCATCTTATAAAACATAGAAACAATAAAATTCATAAATCATACAAACCAATCCGGTATGAGTATTATTCACTTCGGTCTCTAACCTCAAGTGTCCAATGTGAGTGAGACTAAACAAGGTATAACAGTTATATAAGTAATGTGGAATATCTTGTGTTCTTCCCTATGCCTAAATCTACAAGCACTCATGGTATCTTTGAAACAAAATGGAAGATCTCATGGTCTTCATACCCAAAGTCTCTCATAACCCCATGGAAACTAAAAGAGACTATCTCACAGTCTTACTAACTTGAATTCTCTCATGATTTCTCAGACAACCCCTCTCCCACACCCTGATTAACCCACGTGCTACTCCATTCCAACATAATCATGTACAAGTAATAATCATGAAAATCTATTTATTGAGAAAATTTCATAAAAAAAACAATCCTATTTTATCTTAATAAAATTTTCATGGAAAAAAATTTCTAAAAAAATATTAGAAATACATTAAAATCTATAAAATCCCTTTGATACCATTTATCATACACTTAGTGTGCATACAATCCATACCTATTTTAAAAACCCACATTATACATGCAATTTTTATATGAAGTCTTATAACACAATAATCATGGTATATATAACAAAAAAATCATTTATTTTTAAATTAAACAAACAAAAAACAATGGTGATTCATAATTTAAAGGAAGCCATGGAAAACACCATTAAATAGAGACACCTACATATAAAATTGTCCCAAATTCACTGACTTCGATGATAACTACCCAAAATTGGAAGATCAAGGCCTGACACACCTAATCCATAAGAAAAAACAATAAAATCCCTTATTAAAAACCCTAGAATCATCCAACACCCCAAGTAAGTTTAAACATATACATGAAATTGGAAGAACACGGATTGAGAATAGAGAAAGAAGAATAAAACCCAAGAAATTGACTTAAATCAGGCCAAACCACCAAACAACTAAAAGGAAATCCACCACCAAAGTAGAAGGGAAACTCCACCACCAAGGAGAAGAAGATTTATATATTGGGAAAGACAAATTAGGTCAAAAACCCTTGAATTTATTTAGGGAAAAGTTGTTAAATTCCAATTTTTAAGTGACTGGGATAGGCCGCATGATTTTGCCACACAGTTAGAAAAACCATGTTTCAACCATGTGGGGATACTTTATGCTGAAAAATCAAGATAAAAATTTTCCCCTAGGCTATGTGCGATTTGAAAAGGCATTATTAAACCATGAACAATTTACATTTCCCAACCCGGATCACCCTCTTATGGTTAGCTACATGATTAAACAAATTGTGCACCAACCATACGCCTAGTCTATTTCTACCAAAACCTTCCATTGTTTATCCTTGCACATATGAACTCCAAGAAAAAACCAAAAATGTCACATAAAACTCAAAATTACATGTACCAATGACCTATAGGGTGTTACAAACTCCCCACCATGCCAATCTCTACCCCTAGAAAGTCCTCAGGAACCCTCGTAAGAAAACAATTGAAGACATTACACCCTCATAAGAGATTCCCTCTCCCATGTCTCATGGAAATCACCACCATGATTCCAGAAAAAGGCCAATGGGGTTGAATTTACATAGAGTACCTTGTTCAGATAATTTACAATACAAACTTGCTACTCTATAATGTGGTATTAGGATTGATCTTTAAATCCTCCAACTCTAGAAGATGAGATGGGTGAAGATGGTATCTATTTAACTGGGAGACAAGTATGATGTCATGGATTGTGGGTTTTAATGGTGAAAACTCCAACCAATAGGATACCTTTACAAGACACTCAAAAACATGAAATGGATTGACATAAAATGATGCCAGTTTCCCCTACTTTCCCAATAGATGATGTCCTAGTCGAATAGATGCATAAAAAAACACCTATTCATCTATGTGATAATATGATTGTTGTTGATGATGGTTAACATATGAATTCTACATAAGTTTATATGACTCTAACCTTATCTAAATCATCTTCACTGACTCATTTTTCTCATAGATGAGGCTTAGTCATACCAAGGAACACTCACCCAATTCATCCCAACACAATGGGGATTGGTACCGCCATCCATACAACACATCAAATGGATACATCCTAATTGAGGATTGAATACTTTTTTATAATAAAGCTTGTGAAATGGATGGTTCCTTTCCCCAAAACCCTTTAAATCAAGCATACATGTCTGCAATATATTCTCAATAGTTTGGATGATTCACTTAGACAAAAAATCTATATGTAGGTGATACACGGTGCTTAATGTAAATTAATTTACAAAAATCACCTAGAGTCCCTTTTAGAATCAAGAAGTGAAACATACATCATAGTCTGACACTACCACTGAGGAAACTCCTTAAGGATAAAAGACCTCCAATATATATAGGCATCTCAGGTCCTCTACCATTTTTGACTCCCTGTTGGAAAGAAAGTGGGTTGATTTCATAAAACGATAAAAAATAACCCAAATAGAATCTTTCTGAATTAGGTTTCTAGGTTTTCCAATAAGTAGATCCATAGATATCTCATCCAACATCCATATAAGAATGGGAGGTTTCCGCAAAAACTCTACTAGTATTTGATGCTCATCTTTGATCCTCTGGCAAGTTAAGCATCTAGAATAAAATTCTATCACTTTATGTCCCATCTCAAGCCACCATGATTGACCTCTAAATGCATAGAACATTTGGGTCTCCCTAGGGATCATGACCCAATTAGAATTATTCACTACATTCCTAACCTCCTTCCCCAGGATCAAATGAACAGTCATCCACTTATTTAAGATGATATAACCATCAAGAGACCGAGACCAATCACCCATGGTATCCCCATAATTGAAAACACTATTAATCTTCTGGCACTCGGGGTCAGATTTCTACACCCTCTTAACTTCGCCAATAAGAAAGGGTTTAACACACTTACTGTCTAAGATCACCTTATCTATATCCTAAAGTACTTATAGAATCATATCAGCAAACAAAATCATCATAACCCACTCATATGATGGGTTCTAAAAGTATTGAATTAGAATATTCCTACTCAACGTGTCAGTGACTCTATTCCTCTTCTCAGGTGTACACTACTATAAAGTAAACCTTTAACAATAATGACTTTTATCAGTGCTAAAAAAGGTGTTGATAAAGGGTACCTTTATCAACGCTAAAACAATAAATAGTTGAATCAACCATACCTCAAAATCAACTAACTAGGGTAGACCTACCACATCACCCAATCCAACTCACCACACCACTGGAAGAATGTTTTTTATCATAACTGACTGGAGACAAGAACTTGGAATAACCAACAATATATTGGAAATAGTTTTCCCAGTGTAACTAGTATAACCCATACATATAATTGGATTGCCACACCAATAACATCAAAGTCAAAAAAGTAAAACATAACATCTAGACTACATTAATAAGGCAAGAAAACAATATAATCAGTAATGTACATCATAGAAAACATACCAGAAAGGTCATATTTATATGGTATCTCATGCTGAATCCCACAACTCAAATGAATGGGAAAATGATGAACAATTCCTATACATAAATCCCCAGGGGTATAAAATTCCAGAATGACATCATGTGATCCAACTCCATGAGATCACATCCCCTCCACAAAACATCATACAAGCGGTAATCAAGAATAGCCACCCAGGTACATGGTGCCCATGCCTTTAACTATGTCATGAAAAATGAAATATACTTACACCCAAAGTAATATATAGGGTGTGGGTACCAATTTCCATTAGTATACCACTTTTAATCTATTTAATTATTTTACCCATGAAACGAAAAAAATGAGTTTGAAATCACATTTCAAAACCAAACCACTTTGAAAACATTTCACTTTCAAATAAACCATTTTAAATCCATTTGGGTTTCCATATCAAATAAAATAGTTTTTACAAAAAATTCCTCAACATGGATCAATTTAACAAGAAAGTAAAAACATGCTCAATAAACCCAAAAAAATGAAGGGAAAGAAAAACATCCTCATTATATAACCATATAAATGGAAATGGGCATAACATATCTCACCACATAAAACATAGAACTAATAAAATTCATAGATCCTATAAAAAAATATTACATGAGTATTGTAAACGTAATGATATAAACTCAAGGGTATAATAGGAGTGAGACTAAAAAAGGTATTATAGCTAGCTAATAAAGGTAAAAGCTCTCACAGTATTCCTTGATACCAACTCCAAGATATTTAACGATATCTCAGAAACTAAATATAAGCTGTCATATTATTCTTACCCAAAGTATCTCATGGTCAATAGGAAACTAAAATGGAATCATTAATGGTCTTACTACCTATAAGGCTCTTATTGTCCCCCAGACTGCCCCTCACTCACACCCTGGTTAACCCATGTTCTACACTATGCCGACATAATAAAAAATAAGTTTTAATCAAGAAAAACAATTTTCGAAGACAATTTCTTAAAAAACATACCTATATTATCAGAAAACATTTATCAAGGTAAAACCATTTGTAAAATAAATTTAGAAATATATTTAAATACATAAAATCCATTTGAGGTGATTTATCAAACACTTGGTGTTCATACAAGCCACGCCCATTGGGAAACCCTCTTTAAACAATCAATTTCCAAAACAAGTCATAAAAAATAACAAGAATTGGATAAAAAATGGAAAATAAATCATTTATTTGGTAATTCAATGAAAAAAATGCTAATTATAATTTAAATCTAATCCATGGCAAGGGCCCTTAAATAGAAACACATCCTAAAAAACGTTCCCAAATTCACTACCATCGATGAAGACCACCCATAATAGGAAGATAAAGGACTCACACATCTAATCCATAGGAAAAACAACCAAATCCTCCCTTATAAACACTAGATTCATCAAAAACCCATACTAGCTTTACAAATATCCATAAAAATGGAAGAAAATGTCTTGAGAAAGATAAAGGAAGAAGAAAATCCAAAGCAATTAACTTACCTCAATCCAACCCACTAAAAACCAAGCTGAAATCCACTACCAAACAATAGTGGAAACTCTACCACTAAGTATATGGTATTGAAAAAGATAGGGAAGTAAAATGAAATCCAAAACCCTTAAAAGTAAACAAGGGATAATGGTAAAATACCAATTTTAAGTGACCTAGATAGGCCACACAATTTGGTCGCATAGTTAGACAAGACATGCACAAGTTGTGTGTGGCTTTTATCTCCCCAAAAATTAATCTGCATCGTTTACCCAAGGCTGCACATGGTTTAAAAATCTATGCTTATACCATTAAAAATTCCACTATCCCAACCTACAACACCCACATATGGTTAGCCACATGGTTAAAAAATCACGAAACAATTGTGTTCCTTTTCTATTTCTCTCCAAAACTTCTATTTCTGATCCCCAACACTTGGGAAATCCAAGAATAAATCAAAAAGAAAAATAATACTCAAAATTAGATGTATCAATGAATCGGTAGGTTTCATAATAACCTAGCCATTAAATTAACTGGTATTAATTGGATTAACCACATTATTAAATATCTATAAAGCTCATTCTCAATATAGATGTATTGATTAATTCTTAGGAAATAAGAACTCATTTTTTAGTCCAGTCATTTTATTATTCAAAAATATGTTTTCTTTAAAAATTAATTTTTTAATTTTCATGAGTGAATATTATAATTAATTTCTAAAATTTTACATTTTTTATTTTATTAAAATAATTTTATTTTTAAAACCAGCATATCAAAATTATCATAGGGTGAAACTTTTAGATTTTTATTCATAGTTTGAATTTTTAGTGAATAGTAAAAAAATATGAATTTTTTTAAAACATTAATTTTATTAATTTATTTTTTTTATAATTATATATATTTAATCCTAAATTAACATAATCCACCTTTCTATAGAAATAATCTAATTAGTTATATCTGTATCATTTGTATACATTGTAACACCCCAAGATTTTATGGAATATCCTTTTCTAAATTTAATCTCTTTGATATCATATTTTTCATGTAACACTCATATTAAACAAACAATGAATATTATTATGTGATCTTTACAAACTAGTCGTTAAATCGGTAGGAATTAATAGTATTAACCACATTATGAAATATAAAATAGTATATCTTATTATTAGTATAGTAATTAATTACTATTATAAAATGATATGAATGAAATTTTTATATTATATATTTATAAAAATATTTTAACATTCATCCAATATATTTGATAGGTATAAGATAAGAACAAATATAATTTTACATATAAAAAGATATATTCCTCTAAAGGCGGTTTTTTCCACCTTTTAATGACACATTTGTTCTAAAAATTAATTTTGAAACTTTTATAAATTATATTATTAAAAATAAACATCATTTAGAAATCAGTATATCAAAATTTATTTTAGATAAATTTTTGGAATTCTTCTTATAAGTTTCATTTTTTTATGAATAATAAAACAATACAACATTTTAGTTGAAAACATACCTTCCATCTAAAGAATTTATGACATTAAATTATATTTTAAGTTGTGTTAATTAAAATTAGATTAATTATACATCTATAAATCCAATTAATTTTATTTTAATATTTTTTATATTGAGTTTGGATGTAATAAAATTTCATACTATTGAACATTTTCACATTAAAAACCTACTTACACGCCCCATCTATGGGATTAATTTTAAATTAATTTTAGTAAATTATGTGTATTAAATTTTATAAAATTGATACAATATTTATAATAATAAGGTCCAAATTTATTAAATAATCCCCTTTTATTTTTGAACAAGATTAATAGTAAAATTAGTAATTTTTATTACCATAGATAAGGATAAATTGGGTAATTAAGGGTAAATATAACATTATAAATATTAGAAAATGACTTTAACACTTGACCCGACTTTATTGGATGTATATATTTCATCCATAAGAATTAAAGGATCATTTTTGTTACTATTTATGTCCGTTTTTATGATAATATTACCTTTAAAATATTTTATTCAAAGAAAAGTCAAACTTGTCATACTTTTATTTTTAACTAGTATTTTTAATAGAGGGTTACCTAGGGGATATATTTGAATATTTATAGTATTTTGAAATATAAAAAATTTATATTCATCAATGTAATTTATTTTTAATTTTTATGGAATAAATAATTACCTTAAAGGTTTGAACAATGATGATGCATTAATTGTTTAATTAATGGAAATTTCAAATATATGATATTAAAAAAAATACAATAAATATAATTTGAAATAATTAATGTCATATAAATATTTTATAAATGAACTTGACCTGTTAGATATGTATTAAAATAATTTTCTTTGAATATATATTGTTTTGCTGATATTTTTAAATGTTAATGTAATGAAGTGTCAAAATAAACATTAATGATATTCTAAAATAAATAATATTTTATTAATCAATATAGAATTTATAAAAATATTAAATTAATACAAAAGATTTTTATAAGGTTTTTAATGTCACAAATTATTCATTTATGGGTCGTTATTCATTTTATAGTATCTATATTAACCCTCAAATAGTAAATATTCATGTTGTCATGATAAGAGTTAAATGGGTTAAATAAGGTATAAAACCAAATGCTAAGGGTATAACCATGACCTAAATTGGTCAAAAACTATTTTATAAAGAAAATTATACCCTTATAACCTTATTATTTAATTTTAGATGTTTAATGAAAACTTTTGTTATAAAAATAACTTATATATTATTTAAATCCAAGACATTTACAAAATTTCACTCCCATTGTATTGAATAACTTTTATTTGTCCAGATAGGGAAAAAATCAAGATATTAAAGAACAAAAATGTATAATTTTATCTTAATGAAAGTATTTTTGTTATAATTTTTTATATTTAATTTTTAGAAATTATATGATTACCTTAAATGCATCTGCAATGTCAATAAAATATTTATTTAAATAACAGAAAAATAAAATAATAAATTTTAAAAGTACTAGTTTTTGATATATTTGAGATTATTTAATATTTATAATGGATTTGATAGATATATAATATAAATTAAAAAAATTTAAAATCATTATATTCTATTTCCCACTTTTTCTTGTTGTATTTGAAGTCAGATTAAATGAATAGTTTCAAATTTGACAATAATGGTATTTTGTTGAATTAATATATTATTAAATTATTTAAAAATCATAAAAATATTAAATAATACAAAATGGGATACTATATGGTCGAAAATATCTTCTAATATTCATTTGTATGAAATTTTGAAGTCTTTGGTTCCAGAATATCCTTATTATATTTTAATATATTGAGAATTTTTGAAATTGCATTTCACATCAATTATATAAGGGAACCTCCTCCCTCACTTATTTACACAATTTTGACGAATATATATTGAAAAAACTCTTCCAATTTCACTTTTAAAAATTCTTATTTAATTTCAAGAGGTTTTGTTCCTTCCAAAAGATCAAACCTAGATCCCTTAAGAAGATATCAAAGAAAGTCTGTTGAAGAAGAGGTAATCTTCATTATCGATTCTTTAAAGTTTATGTCTTTTTATACATCCTATTCATGTATTGTTTACATTTAAAATTAATATATCTTGTATAATATATATTATTTTATGTTATTGATATTATTTTACAATAATATTCCACCTTTTATCCATCCTTTGAAAAACAAAAGCAACACACTTGTGTACGTACGACATTCCATCTCTATTCATGGTGTAATCTATTTTTCATCACCACTTTACTTGGACAGGTATAATGATAATAATATTTTATATATTTAATAATTATAACATGTTATTTATTCTTTAAAAATTAATATATCATACACTTCCTTACCCTATCACCATTAAGGGAATGATATAGTCACTCGTGTGTACGTATGAACTACTATCTCCACAACACGATGTGATTCATTATCCATGTGAACCAGTAAATAATGGTTATAAGAATGTATATAATGAATAAATATAATATATATGAACTTAATATCATTCTTGATATGATTTAACTATATTTTTTGCAAAATAATTAGGAACTACATGACAAAACATGACTAAAAAATAAAGCAGTTAACACCAAAAACAAAGGTAATAATGATATTTTATTAAAAAATAGGTGATAAGATGATATAATAGGCTCGTATATGATATTATAAATATTAATATGGTTTTCTTATAAATTAATACCATGATATGAATAATTATACATGATTTTAAATCATGTTCAACAAAAGTAAAGTGCAAGGTAGGGGATTTTTTCTCATTTTTGTATCTGTGGGATACATGACTTATTCACCACTTATTTTATTTTTGTGGTGTATATAAATACCTTTAATATAATATCATTAATGTACCTACATTAATGTTATTTGAATTTTTATTTGATGTTATGGGGAATATGATTTAATTTATTACATAGTGGTAAAGCATCATTTCATAATCTTATCATTATTCAGGGTAGTTTATATTTATGTATCTACTGGGAAATATTTATACTCCATGTTTATGTTTTCTAAAAAAAATTTCAAAAGTTTTTTAATATTTTACGAAAAAAAATAATGTCATTTTTACCTATGTTTTACTTTTTTTAAAATGTTTTGAATAGAATCTCCTTGTTATTCTCAAAACAATACTCGTTTAGATTTAATTGAAAAAGTGAATGGAACCTTTTTTTAAACTTGTATGGAATGAATGGAATTTATAGACTTCATGATCAATCAATTTTTTAAAGGATATTATATTTGTTACATATGTTATTTTTTGTGAAATGTATTTTTAGAATGATTTGTAAAAGTTTAGTGAATTTCAAAGTGAAAATGATATTTTCCTCAAAGAATGTTTTTAAAGATATTTTTATCCATAAATTACATCAAAAATTTAATTTACTTATGATAAATGGGGGATATTCTGTACTAATATTATCCTTTTTATTTATTTTTATAGTTTATGATTTGTTTAAATATGGATGTACTATTTTGATATCATTCTCATTGTTACTCTGAATGGTTTACGGTTATGTTTATTGATTGGGGAAGGTATTCACATTTTATATTATATATTTTCAATATGAATGTTTATATTGATTATTTTTCATCTTTTTATTTTGTGGAATTAATTGTACATAGTAATTGATGGGAAGAACTTTCTATAGCCCCTCAATTCATTGGTAGGTCTCATTAGAAAAACTAGATCGATTTTGGTCGTGGCCTTATCCATTTGTGTATAATTATTTTTTGAGGCCTTGAAAGTATGTTTTAGAATCTAGAATTATGAATTCTATAATTATGAGATTATTTATTTATATTACAAGTGATTATTCGATTAGTATAATATTCATGGTTAAGTTTTATTCTCATGTAATTATTTATATGGAATTATTTGATCATATTTTATTCTTGTCATATTATACTCAATTTATTGATTAAATTTCTTGTGTTATAGTTATTTACCTTTATATAATAATTTATTCTTATTTATGATAGATTTATTTGTAAATATAACATTACTGAGCATCTAAGATCACCTCTTTCTTATGTTTCATTTTTCCACAGGATGCCTATAAGTTTAATATGAATGATATTAAAGGCACCATCTTAGGTCTACAGGGGTTCGGGTACATAAAATTGGTATCAAATTAAGTTTAATAAAAATCCTTGGAACTAGATTTAGGAAAAATAGATTAGAGAATAAAACCATATGACATAATTTTGAAATATTACCAAAGAAACCAATCTTATGACTTATAGGTTAGTTATACCTAAATTTTCAATTTAGGATATGTGATTCACTTATGATGAGATTATACATTATGTTTCATAATGTTATGATCTAATCTAGTGTATTACGTTCTTCTAGAAATGGAACCTAGTAGAAGGAATGGGAACTGCATCAATGCACATAATCCAAATAGTAAGAATGATCATTTCTTCAATGGGTATAAGCCAATATTACAAAGGTGACAAGTCTCCCAAACATTATCATCACATGAGGACATATTATCATGTGATAATGAGATAGATAAATAATTATATATGTATTGTGGATTCAAAGGGAAGCATGAAAACAAGAGTACATATATGAAAAATATGGATAAAAGAAAGAATAGAAAGAATCATTTTTCCATATGTAATAATTATGGAAAGAAACACTCTAGTACTTTCGTAAAAGGAATGATAGTTTTCTATAAGTGTGGAAAAAAATCTATTGTACTTGTGATTTTAATGGTAAAAAAAGGTTTTTAAATTTTCAATGATTTAGCTACAAGGATATGGGACCCTATAAAAAACAATGTCTCAACCATCAAAGGAATATACCCTAAAAGTGGATAATAGATCATGGTCGATATTATGACACTAGCACATATAAAGATGAATGATTAGTATTCTTGTGTTTGGTTTAGAAAATTTTGTCATTTGAGTATTTTATCAATAAGTATTGGGTTATAAAAATCATGAGATATATAAGGATTATACTATAGTACTTATAATTTAAGTATTTGGAAGCATATGATGAATAGTACCCATAACAAAGATAAGTGATTTTGTAGTATATTAATCATTTGGAAAACACATGATTAAGGTAAGATAAACCTTAATATATGATTGATGTTGAGATAATAATGATAATTAGATTTTTATGGGATATTATTGGTGACCATGAATGTGTTTAGTGATTTGATTGTTTATGATAACTTTCATGGGTTTACTATATGTTTGGATTTAATTAATATTTTTAACAACCTCATATTTTATTTTTGGAAGCAAGAATTATTAAATTATGTTTTTAAGGCGATCGAGTTATAAATATATATTTGTATGTGAAAATAATCACTACAATATTTATAGAATCTAATGTTAAATTGATTTTTAGAAATTTAATGTCCTTATTTATAATTTTTTAAATTGTAAACTTTGATATATGTATTTTATATGAATCTTATGCTTTGAATGGATTAATTTGACAATCAGATATTTTTTGTGAGGTTAAGATATGATTTATTCAATACTATGTGATAACCTTTTTGGTTTTAGTAAACATTTAAAGGATGAAGGAATTACTTGTGGAGCTTATGATTCCTTAAAGTACTTTAGATAAGAAAAATTAATCCTTAATATTAATTTCCTGAAATAATATCGAAACAAACTAAAGGATGATATTATTCTTATGACATGGAATTAAATCAAGTATATTTATTTCCTATAGTGAATATCTGAATAGTAATAGAAGTCCACTACTCTAAGAAGAAGGATTTGGGAACAAAAATTATATCCATTTAATTTTATTTCAGAAAAATCAATAGTCATTTAACATATTAATTTTTTTGGTTTTTTATGGTTAAATTTATAATGAACATGTTCTCTATCACTGTCCATTCAAACATGATAGTTATATTTCCCTTTGATGTCCATGATTTCACTTCCCACTATTGTTATCTTATTTGAAACCATATATTTGGGGGTGACCATTTCATTTATCATTCCATATTATTAACATGCTATTTTATAAACCCTACTTACGATGTGGGTTTCTAACAAAGAAATTTTCAACTATCGACCACTGATTTTCAAAGTGCAATTACAAATTTATAGGATGGAATTTATTGAAGGAGGAGAAAATGTAACACTGCAAAATTTTATGGTATGTCCTATTTTAAATTTAATATCTTTTATAGCTTAAATTTCATAAAACACCCATCTTAAACAAACAATGAAATATTATTATGTGGTCATTATAACCTAGTTGTTAAATTACAGGGAATGAGTAGTATTAACCACATTGTGAAATATATAATTTTCTAAATTATTGTTATTGTAGTAATTAATTACTATTAGTGAATTATATTAATGAAATTTGTATATTATATATTAAATAATTTTTTTACAGTCATTAAATATATTTTATAGGCATAATATAAGAAGAAATCTAATTTTACGCATATAAATTGTATTTTAATAAAGGCAGTATTCCATATTTTAATGGCGCCTTTTTTAAAACTAATTTTTTTACCCCTTTATAAATATTATTTGAAAAAATAAAAATAATTTTTAAATAATTATATCAAAATTAACATTGGTTTAATTTTTTTATTCTTATGATAAGTTTCATTTTTTATGAATACTGAAAAAAATCGTTTTAATTGAAAACAGAATTTCCATCAAAATAATTTATAATGTTAAATTATATTTTAAATTTGTTTTAAAGTATAGTTTGATAAATTATACATCTATTAATCTAATTAAAGTCATTTTGATATTTTTTTATTTAGTTTGGACATAAAAACATTTTAAACTTTTGAACATTTTAACTTTAAAAATCCACTTTTACACCCTATCTAGAAGATTAATTTTAAATTAATTTTTAAAACTTCTATGTTTTGAATTTTAAAAAATGTAGACCATATTTTGAATCATATGGTATAAATTTTTTAAATAGTTTTATTTTATTTTTGGATAATATGAATAATAAACTTTTTAATTTTTATTACCACAGTTTAGGGGAAATCTGGTAAAATGGGTAAAAATAACATTATAAATATTATAAAATGACCCTAACACTTGGCCAAATTTTATTTGATGATTATATGTTTCTATAATTATTAAAGGATTATTTATTTGTCCATTTATGTCCATTTAAATGATAATATAACATTTATAAAATTTTATTCAATGAAAAATCATACTTATCAAAATTTTGTTTTTAACAAGATAAATATTTTTAATATGCGATTAAATAGGGTATATATTATACTATAAATATTAATTTGAAATATAAAATAGTTTTATTCATCATGGTAATTTATTTTTAATTGTCATGGAATAAATAATTACTTCAAAGACCGGCACAATGGTGATGCGGTGATTATTTACTTAATGGAAATATCAAATAAATGATATTAAAAATATTAAATTAAATATAATTTGAAATAATTAATGGCATCCATGAATTTTATAGATGAAATTGATTTTTTATATATTCATTTAATTTTTTTTGAATATATCTAATTTTATTGATATTTTCAAAAGTTAATGTAATGAATAGTGTTAAAATATACATTAATGATGATTTAAAACAAATAATATTTTATGAAATGATATAAAATTTATAAAAATACTAAATTCATCCAAATTATTGAGATAGGTTTTAATTTTTTTTATCAATTATCCATTTATGGGTCATTTTTTTAATAGTAATTATATTAACCCTCAAAGATTAATTATCCATGTTGCCATAGTAAGATTCAAAGTGGTCAAATAAGGGTTAAAACCAAAAGATAAGGGTATAACAACGAACTGAACTTATCTATGAATTATTGAATGAATTATATCTAACCCATATCACCTTAGGCTCGAATTTTAGTTGTTTAAAGGACACTTTTCATTGAAAATAACTTATATATTATTTAAATCAATGATAGTTAAAAAATGTCACACACATTGTATTGAATATCTTTTATGTTTCCACATAAATAAAAATCAAGATATGAAAAAAAAAAAAAAATTTATATTAATGAAATAATTTTAATTATAAAAATTTATATTCAATTTTTATAAATTATATAATTATGCTTCTACAATGCCAATATTGTATTAATTTAATTAGAAGAAAAATAATATAATTGATTTTAAAAGTAATAATTTTGATATATTTGGGATTATTTAATGTGACTAATGTATTTTATAGATCTATAAGATATATGATATATTTTTTTAATAATTATATTCAAATTTTCACTTTTTATTATTTTATTTGAAGTCAAATTAAATGAATAGTATCAAATTTGGCAATAATATCTTTTTATTGAATTGATATTTTATTAAATTATTTAAAAACCATAAAAATATTAAATAAGACCTAAGAGGATAAGATATGTTCAAAAAAGAATTATTCTATTAATTTATATTCCATTTGGAAGTCTTTGTATCTATAATATCCGTATTATATTTTAATATTTTGAGGGTTTCTGAAAGTGCCCTCACTTCAATTATAAAAGGGAACCTCCTATGCCACTTATTTACACCGCTTTGAGCCATATAGCTCTAAAAACTATGAAAATTTATATTTTAAACATAATTATTTAATTTATAGATATTATGGTCCTTCCATAATATCAAATTTAGATCCCTTAAGAAGAGATTAAAGGATGGTCACTGAAGAAGAGGTAATCATCTTTATCGACAATTTCTAGTTTATTTCTTATTCAAATTCCTATTTATGCGTTTTTCCATTATAAAGTAATAAATCCAGTGTAATATATATTATAATATTTTATTATTATTATGTTACAACAATATTCCATATTTTATCTATCTTTTAAAAAACAAAATCATTGTGCATGAGTAGGTACGGCTTACCGTCTCCACGCCATTGTGTAATAAACATTTCTTCACCACTTTACTTGGATGGTTATAATTATGGAAATAATGAATATATATAATAAATATTACAATATATTGATTTTGAAAATATTATTATACCATACACTTCCTTTCCCTTTCACTATTAAGGAATGATACTATCACTTGTGTGTATCTATGGCCTACCATATCCACGACGGGATGAAAATCCTTTTCCAAGTTCAACAGTAAATAATGATTATATGAATATATATAATGAATATAATATAATATATATGGCATTAATAATATTTTTCATATGATGTTACTATATCCTTTGTACAAGAATGAGGACTTACATGACAAAACATTCATAGGAAAATGATGCAGTTAACACCTCAAAAAAGGGTAATAATGAAATCTTATTAACTAATAGGTGATATGATGGTATAAAAGGATAATATATGATATCATAAATATGGATATAGTTATGGGATAAATTAATAACATGTTTTAAACCAATATATATTAGGTTAAATCACATTCAATTAAGGAAAGTGCAATGTAATGTAATTTCATCTCACTTTTATTTCTGTGGGATGTGTGTCTTATTCACCACTCATTTATTTTGTGTAGTGTATATTCATACCATTTAATATAATATCCTGAATATACCTATATTTATGGAATTTATAGTTTCATTTTATTTTATAAAGAATATTATTCAACTTATTACAAATTGTTAAGGGTTTATTTTACAATCTCATCATTATTCGTGATTGATTATGCTTAATTATCTACTTGGGAATATTTCACTTATATTTTAATGTTTTCCAAAAAAAATTAAAAGGATTTTAATATTCTCCTACAATTGGTTAAAGTAATTTTTACCCATTTTTTACTTTTTACAAAATGTTTTTATGGGAATTGTTATGCCATTATCAGAATAATAACTTTTTTGGATTTTATTGAAAAAGTAAAAGGAATCTTTGTTTTAGAGTGTAAGGATTGGGTAGAATTTAAGACCTTCATGAACACTAAATATTTTCAAAGGATATTATATTTGTTAAAAATGTTAATTTTAGTGAAATTCATTTTGAAAATATTTTGTAAAATTTTAGTTAGTATCAAAGTGAAAAAGGATAATTTCCTCAAAGAGTATTTTGAAAGATATGTTTGTTCATCTATGAAATCAACCATTTAAGGTAATTATGATTCATTAGGGGTATTTTTTATTTATATTATCCTTATTATTTATTTGGATGGTTAATTATTAGTTTGACTATGGATGTAATACTTTAATACCATTCAGCTTATTATATTGAATGGTTTATGGTTGTATTTATTAGTTGGGAAATGTATTTACATTTTATATGATAGTTTTTTATATGAATTTTTTTGTTTATTAAGTTTTGCCTCTATCATTTGTGGAATTCATTAGACATTGTAAGTGATGGTTGGGTCCCGCTTTAGCCTCTCGATGAATTTGTAGGTCTCATGAGACAACCACACTTGGTTTTGGCTAATTCCTTTACCATTTGTGTACACTTATTGGTCGAGGCCTTGAAATTATGTTTTAGACCTCTATAATTATTCATTATATCATTAAGAGATTAGTTATTTATATTCCATTTGATTTTTTGACTAATAGAATATCCATGTTTAGGTTTCTTTCTCATGTGATTATAAATATGGTGTTATTTGATAATCTTTTATTCCTTACATATTATGATAAATTTATTAATTAAATTGATTGTTTTTCAGTTAATTTCCTTTATTTAATCCTTTATGATTATTAATAATTTCTTATACTGTGTATATACCCTTACTGATATAGGGTGGAGAAATATGGGGAGACAGGTAGAAACCCTAGATCAGGTGAACGGGATCCTTGTGAGAAGAAGGATGATCGAGTGAAGGTAATTGAGGATAGTCTGATTTATTATCACCCTAAACTTATTGGTCATAATCATCTCCTCCTTCTATTTGTGAAAAACAAGGAAAATATATTGAATCCTATTAATGGTAAATGATCTGGATCTAGGAATAATTTTTCATATGTCATAAAGGATATGGGGAATATATCTTTCTTGGATGTTGATTCATCACCCCCATGAATAATTAAAAAAGGGTAGAATTTCACATGTGATATATAATTATGATGTTATGGAAGAACATGTAAGTATCTAAAAGTTCTCAAGTATTGTGTGAGTAATGATTCCAAAAGGGATGAAGCAATGAAGATTCAATGAAATGATCCATAAGATTATAGATATTTGTGGATTTGATGATTGGAGGATGATGGATATGGGTTGTGCATTTTTCCATATTTTCTCTCCTTTGGATGACTTAAAAATGAGATCATGGAGCTTAGGTTTGATTTCGAGGAAAAATGGATTTCTCAGGATTCAAGAATGGGATGAAAACATTTATCCCAACAATTTAAAGAATACATATTCTCGGGTTTGGATCTAATTCTATAAATTGAATTGGATTTAGTCTCACACATGAATCCTTTTTTAACATCACTGCTTCTATTATAAATCTTATAAGGTTTTATAGGATAACAGATAACCCACTTTATGGTCATTATAAAAGTATCTTTGTTGAGTTTGATATGTCTACCACTCTAGTTGAAGAGGTTATTTCAAACACCATGGATGATAGTATCAATTTGGAATTTTTTTCATAAGTGGAAACCAAAATTCTATGTGAATTTTCAAATATTTTGGCATTTAGTCTCTAAATGAAATAGGAATAAATTGTGTAACTTCATCAAGACTAGGGGGATTTATGATTCAACCTAAATAAGAAGGAATGGGAAGTATTTGGTTTCTCTATTTGGTTATAAGGTCTATAATTCTATTCCATCGAGAGGTAAGATTGTGAATCCTCCATCTGATGATAAAACCAAAGAGGATAGTCTGGATGGTGTCATTGTACATATTCATACCCATGCGGGTGTGACTAAGGAGATCAATGTGGAGCTCCCCTCTATTTATGATATAGTTTGAACTTCATTCCTAAATAAATCCTCTCAAGACATATTGGTTATGGGCTATATTTCTGATGATTTGGTGAAGATTGGTTATGTGAAAGTTGCACAACATAATCATGGTAATGCTCTGGTTTCTATATGTAATACTTATTAGGGTGTTTTGAACACTAAACATACTAGTGCACCATTACCTAAGAAAGTTAAACCTCTTAAATATACTCTGGAATCTCATAAAGCTCTTATTCAGGGCATTGTTTTGGTTTTTAGTCATTCTTCTACTAAGTTTACACATTTATCTTAATTCAAGAAGGCTCTAGTTTCTCTTTCTACTTAGGGTGTAGTGACAACTGAATAAGTCATTGCACCATTAACTAAGAAGGTTAACCCTCCAAAATATACTATGTAATTCGATCGAGATCATGTTATGGGAATTGATTTGTATTTTTCTCATTATGCTATGGAGGATACTCATTTCTCTTCATCTGAGTACGATCCTATTTCTCTACCTAGTATTCATATAGATGGTCTAGTTTTGAACTTTTTTTGGTCCTTCATCAAAATTTTTAATGGCCAGTGAAATGGTACATTCATTGGATAATTTTATTCATAACACTAGTGATCCATTTTCAAAGGTTCTATCATCCAAAACTACAAGGAGGAAATTACCTGAAAGCATCAATATGACTCCAATTGAATCATCCAACATGTTTAATTATTTAAGTGTTGATTCTTGGTATAGAGGTGATAAGGAATCACCCCATCTGGGAAAATAAAGAGTGGTCATTCTCCTACTAATGAAGTAGCAGTGAAGGGTGATATGATTAAGGAACCAATGTTTCGTGATCAAGATATGATACAACTTCATGAGGGGCCTATTACTAGGATCAAGTATCTTAATAAAAAAGGTCCTCTTTTGGAACTGTTAATTTATTGGGAACTCTCCCATAGTCAAATCCCTTAGGCACTTTATTACAACCAAAAAACCTCTTCTTATTTGTCTTGTTGAACCAATAATGATATTTGATTATTGGAAAGAATTCAAATAGAGATCCTTAGACTACTCCTTTGTTGCTAATAATCAATTTGAAGTTGCAATGGATTCTTTGTGGGTTATTAAACTTGAAAGTGTCATTATTAATTCTAGAAATAATCATTTTCAATCTATTAATATTTAATTTATTATTAATGATATTTCTATTTATGTGACCTTTTTTATGTTTTCAACCTGTATACAAGATGAAGAGCTCTATGGAGAAGTTTGGAATCCATATTAAAGAATACGTGTCAGAGTTGGATTATACTGGGTGATTTAAATGCAGTTTTGAGAAAAATTAAAAAAAACTATCTGTAAAATTTTTAGAACATCGGCCAATTAATTATCTTTTTGCAGTGATAAATGTGGTTTGGTGGAATTCCCCATTGTTGGAGATCATTATACTTGTACTATGAATACTTTAAATGGAAGGAAGGATAGTAAATTGGAAAGATGTTTTGTTCAAGTGGATGAGAGGAATGGTAATGTTGATTTATCTTATCCACTCTTCCAAATATTCATTCTAATCATAACATGGTTTTTATTAATCTTTGTTTCAATAAATCAAGTTGACCTCTATTTCCTTTAAATTTTTAAAAATGTTTGGCTTTTTGTTCTTGTTTTTAGAGAAATTATTTTGAATTCTTGGAATATTGTATGATTGGGAAGCCCTCTGCATACTCATTCTAATAAGTTTATGTATGTTATAGTAAGACATAAATAATGGAGTAAAGTATCCTTATCAAAACTTGATATTGATATCAAGGAGGAAAAATCTAATTTGGATCTTTTCGAACAAATAAATATAAGTCAAGATGTTCCCTATTAGAAGGAGATCCAAAATCCCTTTGAAATTTATAGTTTATTGACCATTGTAGAGAACCTTTCTTATAATAAATTCAAATTTAGGTGTCTTAAGGATGGAAATATAAACTCATTATTTTCTCATTTCATGCATAGGGAGGAAAATGAAAGAAGAAGTCTTACTTCTCTTAAAATTTATGGGAGTTTGTTCAACTCTAAAAATGAATTTTCAAATGTTGTGACATGTTATTTTGAGGATATTTACTCAGTCAATAGGGAGTAAATGACTCAAAAAATGATCAAATTCATTAACCTTATTATTGATAACATCCTGAATAAGTGTCTTATTTAGGTACCCATTAGAGAGGAAATCCATACAACTCTTTTCTCTTTAAATATTGGTAGTGGTACTAGTTCTAATGGCTTCAATAACAAATAATACATGTTCTAATGGGATATTGTTCATCTTAATGTAGTTAATGTAGTGGTGGAATTATTTATTCCTTCATTTATTCCCTATGGTGTGAACTCAAATTTCATTAAATTAATTCCAAAGAAAGATAATGATATTGATATTAGATACTTCAGGCCTATTTCTATTGGAAATTATGTACAAAAGGTGATTATAAAAATTATGACTCGAAAAATTGGTGACATTTCCAAGGGTTTTATCTACAAATATATATTTATTTTTCTCTTGGATGAATATACAAAATTTTCTTTCCACTACTTCAGAGTGTGAATATTATAAATAAAAATGTTAAACATGGTAATATGGCCATGAATATTGATATTTATAAAGCCTTTGATACTATAAAATGGATCTTATTATTTGATATCATGAGAATGCATGGGTTTTCCTAAAGATGTATTTATTTGATTTTTTCTATTCTTAGGATTACCATGCTTTCTATCCTTTTCAATGGGTCCCCAAGGGGCTTCTTTTAATGCTCTAGAGGCGTCAGGTAGGGGGATCCTTTATTTAGGATTCTCTCTTCCATAGTTAAGGATTACTTATGATTTTTTGTTACTAATATTATTAATGTTGGTTTTATCAACAAATTAGTGTTGGGAGAGAATTTTTTTCACCCTCACATATACTCTATGCTAATGATATTATTATTTTTGGAAAGGCTGGTAGAGTCACCATTTCTTTTATCAAAGTCATTTTTGGATATTATGAATAATTTTCTAGTCATGTTATCCCTTAGAGAAAGTAATTTGTTATTTTTTGAAAAGGAGGGCTTATTTATTAGTACAATAGAGTGGATAAATGTTTTGGTATGAACATAGAATCAATTCCATTTATATATCTTGGAGTTCCCATATTTTAGGGTAAGGTGAAAAGATGTTTCCTAGAAAATATTTCTTCAAGAATTATTAATTAGTTGGAAACGTATATGGTAAAGACTATGTCTCAGGCAGGTATAATTTTCTTGGTTAATTATGTGATCACATAAATGTTTGTATATGCTTTCTCATTATAGAGATTGCCTAGATCACTAATTAAGGAGTTTTAAAGCATGATTCCTGATTTTGTATGGATTGGTTATAGTCATGAAAGGATGTTGGTCATGGTTTCTTGGAAGGAACGTGTCATGATAATGAATGTGAGGTGGCGATGAGAGTCAATGATATTAAGATCTTTAATGGTACTTTACTAAAAAAATTACATGGAGGCTTCTGTCCACCACTAATTCCCTAATGGAATTCCATTCCACCAGATTTTTTAACAAATTGAAATATGGGAATGATGTTCCTTCATCCATCTTTTTAGCTGTTAAGTAGCCCTATTGTGACATTATAGTTTGTTCAAAATGGATGGTATGTAGTTATTCACATTTAAATTTTTGAATCACTCATTGGATATAAAATCATATCATTCATTTTGTTTCTATTCTTATTCCTTAAAGGAATGCTACAATTTCTGAGTTGTGGTTTTATTATGATATGCATGATATACTGCCCCTCAACACACTATGGATTTATCCAGGTATGTTTATTCTAATAATGATATTCTAATATAGACACAAAATCATAATGGTATCTTCATTAATAGGGATTGCTATAGGTATCAGTGTTTTGACTAAATCTGCATTCCTATTTGGGTTTTAGGATTTAGAAATCCATACATTTCTTCTTATAATCTACTATTAATGTGGAAAATATTGAGGAAGAGACTTTCTATCCAAATTTTCATTCAGTGTGTCAATATTTATCATTCCCATGATAATTATCTTTCTCTAAGTGCTGAGGATTCTCTTTTTCATATGTTTTCTCATTATTTATTTACTTACAAATTATGGTTTTGTGTATGGGATTTTTTTTCTATAGTTATCATTTTTAGAGTATTCCAGAACTTATTTCTTCTATATGTGGCATAACCTGTTGTGAGAAGATCCACTCTATCACGTTGTTTGTTGCAACCAGTGTCCTTTCATACAGTTAGAGATCAAGGAATGACTTGGCCTTCAATAATCATCCATCTTCTTTTTATTTTTTAGTCTCTACTATTCATAGGGGTTATGTTTTCATCAAAAAATCAATAACTGGTCAATGAATAATGGTTTCTTTGATATGGTTATTTTGAGATCACTTGGTGTCTTTGGCAGGGTGAATAAACAATTAGTGTCTAGATCCATTAGATGGATACCACCAATCTCAGGGTGGTAAAAAGTTAACATTGATGGGGTGGATTCGGGTGCACCAGGGACCTCAAGTTTTGGTGGTATATATCTTAATCATAGGGGTTTTGTTAAGGGTTGTTTCTATAACTTTATTTTAAATGGTTATGTAATTGAATATGAGTTGTGGGTTATGATCAAGGTAGTTAGGTATGTTGTCCATTATGGTTAGCGTGTTCTTTGGATGGAATGAGATTCGAATGTAGCCATGAAAATTCATAAAACTCGCTACAGGAATGTCCCATGGAAAATTTTGACATCATGAATTGATTTACTTCATCTTTGAAACTCTTTTTATTTTTATTTTACTCATGTCTACAGGGAAGAAAATCATGTTGCTTATGCTCTTTCTAAGTGGGCAGTTATAGAGTCCAGTTCAAGATGGTCCTTTGTGTTACCAGATTTTTGTACTAGTTTGGATGATTCATACTCTCATATATATTTTAATACTTTCCTTTGTAAAGCCTGTTTTTTATTTTTCTTTTGGAACTATACTTTTTTAATAAAAAATTTTAAGAGCAGGTTCGCCTTCCTCATGAACCTTTTGGCTATACTCTTACTGAGCATCTGATATCACCCCTTTATTATGTTTTATTTTCCCCCAAGATACCAAGAAGTTTATTATGGCTGATATTAATTATTAATTTGGGATAATAATAGTGTTCTCAAAGGATTCACTATATTTAATATTTTAAATTGTAATCTATGATTCAAGAATGAATCTAGTTAACCAAAACTATTAAATTGATCGGTCCTTTGTAATTTAAATATTGTACATATGATAATGTAATAATTTAATTCATTATATATTATATACTTGGTTTAGGGTCCTTGCATACATTCTTTTGGTTTAAGTTCTTTTTTGGGACATACAAACGTATTTTTCTTAAAACCTTTTTTCCTTGCGTTTTATATTTTTATTTTAAATTTATTTGTGACACTTATATTAATTAAAATTGATTAAATTGATTCCATATTTTGAATCATAATAATTAATATAATTTTATATTTTCAACATAATTTTTTTCATTGGGAATAGTAATGATAGTAAATAATTATCACCATGGTAAAAGAGGTAAAATTAGGTTAAAACCATAGGGTAAAACATTAAAATCTATCCAACACATGACTTTATCTTATTTTAGGAGTAGTATTTGACTATATATATTCCTAAATAGTTAAATAATTTATTTCAAATAATTATTATGATTTTTTGTACCCAATATTGACTTTATTAAAATATAAGTTGTATTTTATTCAAATTAAAAACTACTTTGAGTCTTTTCATTTAATGGAATGCTTGTAAGATGTAATTTAGTTTCATATTGATCAAAAAGTATAAAAACCTTAAATTGTTTATTATTTAACAAAAAAATCATGCATACCAATTTATTACATTATTTTGTGGTAAAATAATTTTTACTCTAAAATAAATAATTTTCTTATAAATTTTTTTCATGTGTTTTGTGTTCTTATATTAAACTTTATTTCCTCAACTTGTATAAATTAAACATGAAAAATGTATTCAAAATTTTTAATCATAATTTTAAAATTTGGTTTGAATACCACTTTTATTTTTGGTCATATAATTAATTTATCATGATAAAAATTTAAATAATCTCTTTTAAGGTCAAAATGGGTGTAAAGTCATTTAACTAGAAGATAAGGATTAAAATGTATACAACACATGAACAAATGTGATTATTTGATTATATTTAAACCTTTAAAATATTATATTTTAATTTAAGTTGACTTGGCTCCACTTTACATGACTATGATATATATATATATATATTATTTAATATTTTATGTAATTCTAAGTTTGTCATTTCCCTCCCATAAAAAAGAAAACCACCTCTCCTCTATTATCCAGGCCTAATTAGCCTTTAATATCAAAACACCTGATCATAATTCCTCCACAAAATCTATATCCATGTTCTATTGGTTCTGATCTTCCCAAAATACCAAACCTATAGTTCTTGAGAGGAGATCTAAAGGGGTTCTTTCCAAAAAAAGGTAATCACCTTAATAGGTCAGTTTATTTTCACTTATTATTTTACCTCCTATAAATAAATGGAATTTATAATAAAATAAATACTTAATTTTCCTAAATATGATAAAATTATATTATTATTATGAATCAATAATTTTCCATCTTCTCTCCATCCTAATAACTGTCAAAACATTGCTCGTGTGTACGTACGACATATCGTCTCCACATTGCAGTGTAATTCATTTTTTATCACAACTTTACTAGGATTTTTATAATGATAGATTGAATAAATATATATGATATATATGGTATAATAATTATTATATAATGGTGAATTATTTTTTACCTTTCTTTCATTCCATCTATCAAAAAGTGAAAACTGCATTCATGAGTATGTACGACCTACCGTCTCCATGAATGAGGTAATTCATTTTTCTATCTCTATCATGTATGGATTATTCTAAATATATATATATGATGAAAATATATTATATTCATATCATGAATAAAATTATGGTGATTATGGAAACATGATCAAAGTACAAGTAAAAAAACTATCTAACAAAAATATAGGTTAAAAATGAATTTGTTATCTGCTGGAATAGTGATTTTAATAAAGAATTGTTAATAAATTAGGGATAAAAGGTTACAAGTAAATAATATGTGGTATGATATATATATATATTATGGTTATATAATATATCTATAATAAATATATATGTATTATATATGATTTTCTATCACATATAAAGGAAGTCATAGCTATGGTAATGGTATATTTTAAAATCTCTTCATTATTTGGGATTATTCATATTTAATTATCCACTGAGGGAATTATTTAATATTTAAATATTAAACACAATTTATTTTAATATTATATTGTTATTTCTATAAATTACTAGTTTCATTCTATTTTTATCTCTTTAAGAACTCAATATAATGAAATAATGTCTTTAACGAAAACCGAATTTGTTCTTCTACTCAGTTAGAAATATTTTTCATCCATGTCTATATTTTCATTAAAATGTTTAAAATAATGTTTTTATATTCAAAAATTATTTATTAAAAAAATTACTCACATTTTATATTTTAAAAAATGGTTTCAATGGGATCATATTGTAATTTTCTGAAAGAAGTATTTTTATATTTTTTCGAGAATTGTGAAAAGAATATTTGTTTTAACATACAGAACATGAATTGAATTTCCTACCATCATGACTAATAAGTTCTTTAAAACAAAATTTACATTTTTCCATGATTATTTTCAATGAAAATTATTTTCTTAATATTCAATAAATTTTTAGTTTTTAAAAGTGATTTTCAGTGTTAAAATAGTATTTTCATCTAGTTTATTCTTAATAACACTTTTATGGTATTTTTATTAATAAATTTTAATAAAACTTCATTATAATTATGATAAAATGGGTTATATTATAATGATACCATCATTATTATTTCTTTGTATGGTTTATGATACATTTTACTGGGAAAAGTATTGACATTTTATATGTTAGTTCATCTTATGTGAAAACTTTTTATTATTAGGGAATGTTGATTAAATTTTATTTTTTGATCATATGATGAATTAATTTGAAATATTAATTGATGTATGGGATGCATATTTATATATCCCCTCTATGTACAATTAGTTCTCATGAGAAAAAATAAATTGGGTGTTAATTCGAGGCCTTACCCATTTATTTAAGATGTATTGGCATGAGACATTGATGGTATATTTATGATGTCTTGGAACAAGGCCTTGATATTAAGTTTGAGACTTCTAGAATTATTCATTCCATAATTATAAAATTATTTATTTATTTATATGTGATTAATCATGTAGTTATCATATCCTTGTAAAATTTTCAAGAACAGGTGATTATTAATATTGCATTATATGATCATCATTTATTCCTATTATGTTATTCATTCCATATTTATTCCATGTTAGAATTATATTTATGCATAACCTTAATTAAAGTAACCACTAGATTTCTTCTTATAAAGTAGGGATCATTATATTTGTTATTAAAAGAATATAGTAGAAACCATGGGAACTAGATTTATAAAAACAAAGATTAGGGAATATATCCCTATGAATGGACTTGAGTTTAAGTATAAATATATGATAGAATCCAAAAGTTATGTTATGTCATATATTATGTTTTTTTCCAAGAAATTAATCCTTGTTTTGATACTACAAGTGTATGTGGTTTTTGAATAGATATATCTAGGGGTAATAACCCTGAATAGAGTTGGTCAAGTATATATTGGCCATCATTATGGTTCGCGATGAGTGTGCCATTTCTACTCACCTACTTTGACACTTCTAGGTGTATCCTTGGTTTAATTCACATTTTATTTACAAACCATTATGAAATATTTGAAAATATTTTTATTACTTGACAATATTCTCCAAGAATCCATGTTTATGATGCTGAGATTAGTTATGTATAAATTTTTAATTTATGTTTAGTATTTCACTTTTTTCAAAATTATATATTATGATTCTGAATATTATGATCTAATCTAGTGTATTCTTTTTTTAGATATAGATCCTAGTGAAAACAATGGAAACATTCCAACACCCATAATCATTATAGGTATTTCCCTCCTGATAAAGTTTACACGAATTGTGTTGGATCAGAGAAAATTATGATTGTATTAGGAAATTTGACTCAAGTTATGACCAATAACTTTTCCAATATAGAACAAATTATTTATTCACATCATAATTCATTGATGTCAGACCAATTTAAGGGGTAAAATCCTTATTTTATTGAAATAAAAAAACCATTGATATAAGAATAGTGGATCAAGTATCTATTAAATATATTTCTATCTTTTAGAAGTAATGAATGTGAAAATATTATTCTAAAACTGTATTGTTTAAAGTAAGATATTGATCTATTTTGATCATTAATTAAAAAAAAAAGAGGATTATATATAGAGAATGGATTAGAATATTATTAATGATATATTATTCAGAAAATAATTTACTCATGTGGTCTGAGCTTATATGGAAAGGAAATACCTCAATTTAATATAGAATGAAGAGAAAAGTGTTGCTGAGTTTGAAGAAAAAATAAAAATATTAGAAATAAATTCTATGGACTATGTACATAATATATATATTCATATTTACTATTTATTTGATGTGATTAGGTAAAGCATCTGGAGCATACTATTCTCTCAAAAAAGTTCATCGTATGATGATATGGAATCAAGTGTCATCGGGATGGAGAAATAATTCTGAAGGTCATGTATTTTAAAAGGAAATCAAGAGAAGAATACGAAAACTAATAACCAAGAAAAATAAATTAGGTTGAGGAAAATAAGGGATGGATGGAACTTCCCACATGTGATAATTTTAGAAAGAAACACCCTGATACTTACTTGAAGTGAACAAGTGTTTACTTCATTTGTGAAGAGAAAGGTCATTAGGATCATAAATGAATAGGAAATAAGGATGTCTATAATGTTCATTTTTTTAATTTTAAAGATATGGGGGACTATGTAAATGAATTAAAAAAACATAAATGGAATATATCCCAAAATAATCAATGGGAGAAGGTCAATTTTATGTAATTACTATAGATGAAGTTGAAATCACTTAAGTTATGATAATAAATACTTTGATTGTAAACTCATTCTTTATTTGATTTTATATATATGATATACTTTATATTTTTAATAGATATAAAATCATCCCTTGACATTATAAGTAAATAATTATCAACCAAGACAACTGGTAATTATCTTTTTATCGAGCAGAATCTATTAATATGAACAATTATTCCCTAATTGTAAACATGGTTGTTATACTCATGTTTAGCTTCAAACTAATAATGATTTTTTAGTTATTGTTTAGTTTTTAGGATTAAATAATTATTATATGATTTAAAAAATAATAGAGTAAAAGGATCTTTAAAAAAATTCTTTTACCTTTATTTCAGATGAATTGATGGTGTTTTCACCCCTCACTGATTTATAGTTCTTTAGTACTTAACTTTCGTAGGATGATGTTCTTAATAACTCCCTATTATTCCTTAGACATTATTTTTCTCATATATATATATATATGTATTAACTTCCCACTATTGTTATCCTTATATGGCAACTCGAATATGTGATATTTTGGGTAACCTTTATTTCTTCCACTTCCCTATTTCAAAAAAAAGGTTTATTATTCCTTTGCGCGGTATGGGTTTTAAAAATATTTATTTACACATATTGAATCCTTGATTATGGAGATGAAATTTCAAGGGAAAATTTTATTTAATGGGTTTAAAATGTAACAATATGATATTTTAGAAAATATATATTTTTAAATAACTTTTATTTATTTGATATCTTCTGTTATACGCAACAGCGAGTCTAAAAAAACCATGGCATACTATTAAAATATTATTATTTAAACGATACAGTTATAAGATAGTCATTAATTTGGTGCATTTAAATAATATTAACCACATTATGAAATAAATATAAATTTCATACTTAATAAAAATTTATTTATTTTTTCTTATGAAATAAGTACTCAATTTTTAGTAAAGTCATTTTATTCTTCAAAAATACATTATCTTCATAAAATATTTTTATTACATTTTGTGAACGAATATTATAATTAATATTTTTAATGTTAAAAAAATTTATTTGATCAAAATATTATCATTTTTTATATCATAATATCAAAATTATCTTAGGGTGAAACTTTGGGATTTTTTAATGATTCATTTTTAGTCAATACTGAAAAATACTGATTTTTTATAAAACAATCATTTAATTTAAATAAAAAAACCACAAAATGATTTTAATTTAATCCTAAATTAATATTAACCTCTTATATTTATAAATAATCTAGTCAATTACATTTGAATCATTATTTTACCTAATTTTTTATAATGTCATTTTTAGGCTTCGAAATGCATTTTTCTCAAAAAACAGTTTTTCATTGCATTTTACATTTTTTTCTTAAATTAATTTGTACCACTTATATGATTTGAATTTCATAAAATGGATTCTATATTTGAAATATTAATAATTAATATAATTTAATAAGTTCAACATAATTTTGTTTCATTATGAATAGTAAACATTGTAAATATTTGTCCCTTGGGTAAAATATGTAAATTTAGGTTAAAACTATAGGTAAAAACATTAAAAATTCAATGAAACATGTTTTTATCCTTTTTTATGAGTGTTTATAGATAAAATATTCTATTAAAGAGTTAAATAGTGTGTTTTGAATAATTTTGGATCATTTTTCAACCCAATATTTACTTCTTTAAAAGATAAGTTAAATTTTATTTAAAATAAAACTATTTTTGAGTCTTCGCATTTAATGGCGTGATTTGAAGATTACATTCAGTTTTTTATTGATTAATAATTATAAAACCAATAATTTTTTTATTTAACGAAAAAAATTAGGGTAACCAATTTATTCCTTTACTTATAGGTGAAGTAATTTTTACTCTTAAGTCATGTAATTTTCTAAAAACGGTTTTCTTGCATTTTTTATTCTTATATTAAAAGTAATTTCTTCACCATTTAGAAATTAAATATAGAAAAATTTATTAAAAATTTATAATCATAAATTTCAAAAAAAAAATAGTACAGTTAACCATTTTTTGTTCTTCATATAATTCAGTTATCATGCTAAAAAAATATATTATCACAATTAAGGTAAAAATGGGTTTAAAGTGATTTAACTAGAATATAAGGATTAAAATGTATCCAAAACATTCCCAAATGGGATTGTTTTAGTTTATGTTGACCTTATAACATATTATCTTATATTATTTGGCTCCTTGTAACCACTTTACATAAATATCATATATATATTTTTTAATATTTTATGTAATTACATGTGTGTCCTTTCCCTCAACTATAAAAGGATATCATCACTCCTATTTTTTCCTCACATCATAATAATTTTATGTTAATAAAACTATATAAACATACCTCACCAACCTAATTTCACATGTTATATATTTTTTATTCTTCAAAAAATATCAACACAATGGCCCCTAAGTGGATATCTAAAAAAGTTCATTCAAAAAAGTGGTATTCACCTTAATTGATCAATTTTTATAATTACTATTTTACCCACATAAATATATAGTATTTAACATTAAATAATAACCTTAATATCATAATTATACTCAAATGTTATTGTGTTTTTAAATCCAAAACTATCCACATTCTTTACAACCTATGGAATGTGAAAACATTTCTTATGTGTACGTACAACTTACAATCTCCATGTAACGGTGTAATTCATTTTTTATCGTTACATTAATTGGATGGTTATAAGGATGGATTTAATAAATATATTTTATATATGTGGTATAATAATTATTTTTTATATGTAAAATATTATTTACCTTTTTTTGTTTCATCCGTCAAAAAGTTAAAAAAGTATTCATGTGTACGTAGAGCCTACTGTCTCCATTAATGGTGTAATTTATTATTTTATCTCTAAATTTTATGAACGATTATAAATATTTATATAGTTAATAATTTTATATTTATATCATGATTAAAAAATTTTACATTAAGGAAACATAAAGGACCAAAACTATTGAACCAAAACATACGTTAAAATGAAGCAGTTATCACTCGGAATAATGATTTTAATAAAAAATTATTTAAACATGGGTTATAAAAGGATATGAGTAAATCATATATTTTATAATATATATGAATATGTTTCTGTAATATGTTTTAAATAAATATATATTTACTATATAGGAGGTTCGAATACATATGAAGGAATTCGATCATGCGGTAAGGGTTTATTTCACATTCTCATCATTACTTAGGATTGTGTACGTTTAAGTCTTAATTGGGAAAATTATTTTATATTTATATCTTTAAAAAAATATTTTTTTTATCCTATGGTAATTTATATAAATTAAAAATTTTTATTTCATTTCTCTCTTTTTATGTACCCAAGATATAAAAAATTAAGGAATCCAACTATTTTTCTACTGAGTCAGGAATCTTTTTCTTCCATATCATTATTTTTATTAAAAAAATTTAAATAATTTCTTAACTATTATAAAATTATTTACTAAATAAATTTTTACCTATGTTTTAATTTTTACAAAAAAAACTAAAAATTAATCTTCTTTTAATTTTCGAAGTGAGGTACTTTTGAATTAGTTCTAAAAATATAATAGTAATCTCTGTTTTAAGGTACACGACATGAACAGAGTTTCTCATCATCGTGATTGCTCAATTATTTGAAAATCACATTACAATTTTCTAGGATTATTTTTTAAATAATATTTTTTCCTAATACTAAAGAAATTTTTATTTTTTAAAAGTTATTTTTACTGTGAACAGAGTATTTTACGCAAGAATATTTTTAATAAACTTTTTATAGTTTTTCTATTTATTAATGAAAATAACACTTTACTTTAATTATGATCCACTAGGGCTATATTGTAATAATTCCATCCATAGTATTTATATGTATGATTTATTATTAGTTTTACTGGATAAATTATCGAGATTATGTATTGTAGTTTTATTTATATGGATAGTTTTTATTATTAAGGCATGTCGATTATGTTATACTGTTTGTTAATATTATGAATGTATCAGAATTATTAAGTGACGGGTGGGGATTGCAATTATATATCCCCCTGATGCATCGATAGGTCTCATGAGGAGAATAATATTGGGTGTTTGGATGAGACCTTATCCATTTATGTGATATTTCTGTGCAAGAGGCTTTGATTTTATGTTTATAATGTCTTAGAATGAGGCCACAATTTTAAGTTTAAGATGTCTAGAATTATGCATTCCATCATTATGAAATAAGTTATTGATTTTCATGTGATTATTTGAGTATTTATGATATCAATGAATAATATTTAGGATCATGTGAATATTTATATGGAAATATTTGATCATCAGTTAGTTCTTCCATATTATTCATGCCTTATTTATTTTGTGTCAGCTTTTTTTGTACGCATACCCTTTCTGAGCATTTGAGATCACCCCTTTCATATGTTTATATTCCCTATGATTCCAGGAAGATTATTGTGATTTATATGAAAGGATATTCTAAATGGAATAATTATGTTCTGAAATATAATACTATATTTTATTTTATGTTTTGAAATGTAATTTTAATTTAATGTATATATCTAGTTTTCCAAAACTGCTAAACTACTTAGTTTTTTAAGACGTTATCACTTGTATCAGGTACCAATGTAATAAAGTAACCACAATATATGGTCTTCTAGGGTTGGGGTATTTATAAAGGAAACCCAAATTAAAATATATTATTGGTCGAGATATTCTCATATAATCAAATTAGTGATAGTATTTTGAGATATTTGTGGCTTTTTCCTTTAGGTTTAACCATTTTAACCTCTTTTAATATTTAACATGTTTACAAACGTTTACCATGGTAAAATAAAATTATGATTAAAATAAAAATGAAACATATTACCTAATTTGGACCATTTGATTAAAAATATTAAAATAAATATAAAATATTCAATTTCCCGGAGTGGTAAAAATTAATTTTAATATAAATAAACAAAACACTATGAAAAATATTTTCTAGAAAAATGTATTTTTCATCATAAAAATGACTTTACTCTCAAATCATGTATGGTATTTATTCTCAAGAAATTTTGGTTTATGATTAATAAAAGGATATTTATGTGAATTTAATATTAATATAAAACTGAATCTAACCTTATAAATGCTTAATTTAATAAAATGATCAAAAATAGTTGTTTTATTATAATAAAAATCACTTCGGTTTTGAAATGAGAAACATAGATTTTATAAACTTAATGTAGTATTTTTAAATTATTTATTTTAATTTTTAAATATATATTTGGTATATAATTTTTTTATAAAATCTTATGTAATTATCATTTTATGATTATGTAATAGAAGTGACAGTATTTATAAAAACAATATTTTTCACTATTCACCTAACAATTAACGTTTTATGAAATATCTCAAAAATTCCCCCTAGTATAATTTTTAAATGATGAATTCAAAAATTTATTTCATTTAATAATATTAAAATTATCAAATTTAGACATTTAACTTTTATATAAAACAATATAATTTATGTAAAAAAATTTAATTTAAATGAAATTATTTCTTTTTTGACTTAAAAAAATATAAAATTATAAAAATTAATTTGAGTCCATAAAATATAATTATGAAAATTAGTAAGACATGATATTTATTTATTATTAACATTATATGGGTTGTTAAACTATTCCCCTTAAATAAATTGCATCCTTATAATTTTATTCATTGATAAATAGGTGATGATATTTCTCTCATATACTTTTTATATTCTCATATTTATTATTTAATCATATGGTTCTTTCATAAAACATTAACCAGGAAATTAACCTTATTACAAAATGAATTCTCTCTGATATCAATAATCTGAATCACATTTTCTTTATAAGAATGATTCTCCTCCAATAAAACACTTGAGGACTCAAAAAACTATATGCATTAGGTAAATAATTTCTTAACCACAAACATGAAACACATCATGTACCTATGGTAAACTCATAGATTAGTATACTTAGTAATAAAATAATCCCAATTTCTCTAATATTTCATACACCACAAAAATCCAAAGAGTAATTTTTTTATTTTTTTCAAAACACTACACAAATTTCCATGTAGATATTTAAAGAAAAACATTATCTCCTACATATAATAAAAAATATCTCATCTTTTTATCTTTAAAACACTTATGTCTTCTCTGAGTTGTCCTCATATGTTGCTAAATTATTTTTACCCTTTCAACCATCTCATCTATTGATTATTATCCCAACAAATTTCCATCTCTAATTTCATCTCAACATGCTAGAGTTCGACACCACTTTTTATATAATACCTCAAATAGTGTAATATTTATATAGGCTTGAAAACTATTATTATAATAAAATTTCACTAAGGAATTTTTTTGATCCCAAATTCCATGATGATCTAATCAAAGATCTCAAGGAATATCCTAGAAATTTTTAATTGTCCACTCTGACTATCCATTAGATTAATGGTGAAGAGTTTTACTAAAACTTAACTCAGTATAAAATAACATCAAAATTCATTTCAAAAAATTGGATTTAAATATGGTATCATGATCAAATGATTGAATTATCCACTCAAAATATCCATCATATTGAGGTTGAAATGTTTTACTAAAACATAACTCAATACCAAATTTATTATAAAGTTTTTTCGAAAAAATGGATGTAAATATAGGATTACTATTTAATATAATAGAGAGTGTAACTCCGTGTAACCTATCTATCTCTTTAAGATATAGTCTAGAAATCGAATTCAAAGACATAATATCTCGAATAATAATAAAATGCATAAATTTATTCAAATGGTAAAAAATAACAAAAATCGCATTATTACTTCAATATGTATTTTTTAATAATTCTATGAAATATTTTGGAATATTTTCCTATTTCCATTAAAGTACTAACAATGGTTGAAGAATTCCCTCTCATAATTTTCATTCACCTTTAATCTATTTAAAAGTCAAACACTTCTAGGTAAAATGATAAATATATTTCTTAATTTATTCCCAATAATAATATGTTTTATATTATTTATATATCTAGGTGCTATTAGGATGAACAAAATACGTAGAGATGTGAGATTCACTCAATCATTCCTTTTTCAATTGAAAATCACTCGGTACACATATCCTCTTTTTAAATTGTAAATTGCTTTCTTTTTCAACATTAAAATATGAAAAGAATTCCTTTATTATTTAATTCTATTATTTTTTTTAAACTAAAATATTCATTATAATAATTTCTAATTCTTTCTATCAATTATGATTGTCCCAATACATGATCTAAAAAGAGAATGGTTTTTGGATACACAACTTTCAGTCCCAGTTTCAGTAAATCATTAACTATTGGGTTGTGTTCTAATATAATCCTAGATAATGATGCATTATCTTCTCAATTCAAATTATCCACTACCTTTTTATCTTTATTTGGGTTATAGTGAATAGTGAAATCATGATCTTTCTTCAGTTCCAACCATCTTCTTTTCCACATATTCTTCTCTTTTTCAGTGAATACATATTTAAAACATTTATGATATGTATATATATCATATTTCTACCCATAATAAAGATGTCTTTAAATTTATAAATAAAATACTACAATTGAAACCTCAAGGTTATGCATTGGATTGTTCTACTGATGGGTTTTAAACTGACATGATGAATATGTTATCACTTGATCGTATTACATCAAAAAACAAAGTCCCTTAAATAAATCATCACTATAAATAAAAAACAAGATTTCTTGATGGTGATGTTCTTAGTTTTGCATTAATCAATATTATTTTTAATCATTTAACAAATTCATCACATTCCTTTCACAAAATGAATCTAACAAACTTTCAAGTTAACTTGGTTAGTGATTTAGATAATAAAATAATGTTTTCAAAAAACTATTGGTAATAACCAGTTAGTTCTAGAAAACATAAAATATTAGAAGTATTAGTAGTTATTGACCATTATTCCAACACTTTATTCTTTTTATAATAAAATTTTATTCCATATTTACTTACAATATGTCCAGGGAAAGAAATATATTTTTTGGTGCCAAAATTTCATGAAATAAATCAGAAAAGGCACAAATGAATTGATAAAGGGTATGACTTACGAAGCACCTTTTCAAAGACCTCCATCATTATGATGTCTTAAAATCCTCCTAGAAGGATTCTCCATGACCACTAAAAAAGAAATTATAGAAGCCTCTCTGAGTTTTGAAAACATGAATGTAGCCTATGTGGCTGCTATAAAGGAAATTACAGAAGCCTCTGTGAGTCTGAGAAACTTGACCGTAGTCATTGCTACTTGTGAAAATGCCATGATAGAAGCCTCTGCGAGTCTAAGAAACATGAATAAAGCCTTTGCAACCCCCACAAGGCAATTATGGACTCCTCTACAAGCCCAAAGAACTTGACGGATTAACCTTATATTCTGAATCACGATTTTCTTTACAAAACGTCCTCAGAGAATTGCGATACCAAGTGCCTATAAATACTCGATTCACCCCCACTATAAAGGATAAGCACCCTAAAATTTCTCCTTTCATGATCCTGATTTGAGAATCACCCTTTTCTCTGAAAACCATTAAGAAAATTAATCATTTGAGGTACTTGAGAATTGCAAACCCACTTTCCCTTTGCTCTATTTTACCTTCACTTCATGTTGGGGATTCCCTTCCTGAATTCCTTTGGCCATAAAAAATGAAGGAGATCTCTTTGGGTAATAAGAACTTCATGAAGCACTCAGTATTCATGAATCACCCTCCAAGAACATTTATACTCCATGCCTAAGCTGGGTCACTATGCTTTGAGAAATACCCTCCTTTATGAAGCCCCCTTTACTTCACAAATCACTAGAGCTGTGTGAATCCTCTCTCTATACGGCCTTGTATTTTTTGAACCCCTATTCCATACAGACCTTTAGTGATGTACGTAGTTATTTTATAGTACCCTGAGTGGTGATTCATGTTGTGTTTCCCTGCCTCATTATTCTTCGCATAGGTACGTTAACGTCTATTGCTTCTTTTCACAGACAGGATAATGTTGACCCCTAAATGGATCACTCCACAGCCCCCAATATCTGGAATTTATTATGCTTTCCCTTCCACATGTGTGAGTTTTTACTTGTTACGTAAGTCTTAGTGGTTAGGAGAGATTCCTCATCATCTGATATGTAATATGTTAAACTGTCAAGAAACCCCACATCCTCAACACACAATGTTAAACTATGATCACCACATGAGTGACTAACCCAAGAGGACCATGAGGGGGATGGGAACCAGCGTCGTCTCACTCCTCTCCAGTCATGCTTTATTTTCATGTTCACCTCAGGAAGCCTTTTCATAAGTCTGACACACCTTAGTAGGGTTCCCCCTATAAGATGTTAATATCTTCCTTGTAAATCTAGACACCCTCATAGATTTTCACAATCGTTCTCTCCCTGAGCCACTAACCATGTGTATTCCCCAATCCACTCCTCATGGATGAACCTTTTCCCACATGATCATTAGGTATGTTTTTGCCTCTTGTTTCTCATACCAAGAATGACTCATGTGGTCTTAGAGTAAGCATCGACTAGGACATCCTCTTTGGGTATACTTAGTGATTAATTACCACTCCCCTCTTCAATAAACTATGTGGAATTTTATTCACTTCCATAGGGATATGTAGGAATCCTCCCTGAGGTTTAAGACCATCACCCATCCATTCCAACCATTTCACGTAGGTTTACTCTTCTCCCTATAAGATGTTAAACTATATGTTCCTTGAACTGCATGGGTTTTGATCCCTTTAGGGTATGTAGGAATCCTATTTGATGTTCAATCCCAAAAAATTGTAAACATTGGTACTCCCTCTTAGCGTTGTACCCTTCTGGTGTGTCATCATCCCTTTTTGAGACAGATCTCCATGATTCTCTTCCTTGAGGTGTTTTGATCCATTCAGGAAGCAAAACATGTGTAAGCCCCACACTCAATCCATGATCCTTTACTGAGAGTGTATCTATTGTGATAGTTTCCTAACCATTCATAATACCCAAGCATATTTTCAGGTTTTTTCCATTATGTTAACCCTAATTTCGTGCCTCATTCCTGAACTACATGGAATGTGATATTTTCCCTCGTTGAGAAAGGTACGTAGGAAGGCTCCCCAAGGTGCAATCCCAATGCACTCCTTATCCAAGTCTCTCTATCTATCCTTTGTGTCTTGGGAAGATCATTCCATAACCTATTTGATCCAATTCCTTTGAGTCCCCATCCACGTTCCCATTCTCACAAGTCACCTTCTCAATTGACTCATCACCCCATTCAAAAACTACATGGACTTTGATTCTCTGCCACTGGGATATGTAGGAAACCTCCCCAAGGTTCAATCCCAATACTTCCACCTTTACACAATTTTTTTACAATTCCACCATTTGATACTTCATCCATATCCATCCTTATTTTACCCGAGTAGCCACATCCTAGTGAAATAAACCCATAAAAATGGGAATCTAACCATGTATAAGCCCCGTTCAGCTCATTTCTCTTTACAGCATCTGGGATACTAACCATGCATAAGCCCCAAGCATGTCTTTAGTTTGTTGTCCTTTGTCTACAACCTGATCCCATGACTCACCCACTTGAACTACATGGTTTTAGATCCATTTTTTTAAATAGGGTTTGTGTTAAGCCTCCATGAGGTTCAATCCAATCTAATGGTAAACCTTGGTGTCCCCTTTTCTAGGACCCACCATCCTATGATCCACCACTTGTTGTGTCTATATCAGCATTCATGGTGTGGAACCTTCTCCTTTATGGGACACACCATCTTGGGTTCTTCCTTATTGGATGTTCTGACCCATGTATCAGGTAAACATTCTAGGTTATCCCTCCTAGGGATGTATCTATTTGATCCACTCCTATTAGTGTCATGATAAGTCTGATCCATCTCCACTAGATGTTAAACTCACAGAATACCCCATGTTAAACATGCTAAGTCGAGTAAAACCTCAAAGACATTCATCTTAAATACAATTCCCCACATTCTATGTGGGATGCCTTGGTATTTCGTGACCTCTAGAAGCCCTTTTATAAGGTAAAATCTAGGTGTACTTGTGTTTCAGTGTTCAGACACACCAGTGATGCCCAACATGACTACTCTCCTGATCGAAGGTCTATACCCTAACTTGACCCCTTTATAATGTCGAGAAAGAGGTAGTGTTATTAACCATCATCCACAAATATATAGAATTGGGAAGATTTTCACGAACAAAATATTACTCTTTAAGGGACACCTGGACATGGAAATGAATTCCAATGAAGAATACACAGAAGGAGAGATCGACATCCCATCATCTCATTCGATCAAGGAGAAAATGTATCTCAAAAGTCGATGGATGCTGACAACCTTTGAAAAGTGGGGATGTGGGGAAAAAACATGAACCATCAAGTCAAAGAATCCCTCACACGTGGCATGATGAGGTGTGCCCTGGTGGAAAAGCATCAGAAACAAAAATAGTGAACCAGATGTGAAGCTCTTCTCCTCAACAAGGGGAGTAGTACTATTCAAGAAATCAGTAGATAATCATGTCACTAGATCCAACTATCCAGTTCTATATCCTTCCAAGAAAATAGTTGGCTTGGCATGAATGTCACTAGGATTTGGGGTTGTTAATCGTTGTTCATCCTGGTCTGCGACGTTGTCAGTGTGGATCTATTTATCCAGCTATGGAAGACTAAACGACGCTGGGGAACTAGGAATTTTTTTCCAACTATCTGTATTGATGGATGAATCTTCATGCATTATAGGATTCAAGCTACAACTATAGGGAACAAATCACCTCATAGCCGTAGATGAAGGGGAAGGAGAAATGCCATTGTGAAAATCTCAAATGGATACACCTTCTCCATGGAATCATCCACTACCACAACTAGCAGTCGCCCACACCCCATCTCACCTTCTGAAATTGTCCAAAGGTGGGTAATGGAAATTATTTTCCATTAATACGAATAGTAAGGGTTGATCCCAACGAGGGATATGGCCCATAAAGATATAGAGGGCTCAGTTCCCCTCCATTGTTGTTGTCCCCAAGGGTCATTTAGGGAGCCTCTTCTCATCACGCTAGTCTTCAATCATTTTGGGAGACTCTCCCTAGAATGATATTGTGACTCACTCCCTTACTCCAAAGAAGTACGGGTTTTCCAAGTCCTCCTGGCTTCGAATTTGGAAAGGGATCTGCTAAGGAGGGATCCCACTATGCCACATCAACACTGCCATCCAGTCTCATAGGCTGAATAGAAGGTGGTATATACCCCTACAAAACCAACCCTATCTCGGCTGACCTGATGCCAACATCGGTTGAAATCTCAGAAATATGCCCGCCATGGGGCATCATCTTCTTCAGCTTCTATGGCCCGAGCCACCACCAATGTGTATTATCAACTCCATGTTTCTACAGAATTGGGGCACCTCTACTCCTGATTGGGATTGAGGCCTCAAACACCCAACAGGTCAGCTCGTTTGACTCCCCCAGTCGTCAGAACATGTAGCAGTCGTCACAGGTTGACCCACAATGATGAGATTCAGAATGGAGGTCCTACTCGTACTAATATTAGCTAGAGTGGAGGTCATCCCTGCTCCAGAATTCAGCATGGATATCCCCCTCATGGCAACGTTACCAGTCAAAAAGGAGGTCATCCTCATGCTCACAACACAAGGTATAGAGGTTTTCCCCATATTCAGGTCATCAAAGTAAAGGTCCTCCTTGCATCACCATTAAATCAAGTAGGGGCCCTCCCCACAATAGCATTAATCAGAGAAAATGTCCTCTTTTCCCTGTCACCAATCAACACTGAGGTCCTCTCCATTTTTTCACCTACTTCAGTAGAGTTCCTCCTCATGTACCATTAGACATTTTATCTGGTTCTCCCTGGACCCTAGTTCATCCAAGAGGATGTCCTCCCCGCTCCAACACCAACCCACGTGGAGGTCCTCCCCAAATCAAAGATATACCCTACCCTAAAAACCACCCCAGGGTAGGACGATGAATCATCACTTCCAAAATAAAAATATTGTGAAGCTCCAGATCATAATCAAACTCATCCACTTTTTAGACTCTGAATCAGAGTGTGACTCAATGATGGATCCCTCAACCTGATCCTTTGTGTTGGGGACTGTTACAAGAACTCGATATATCAAATTTGTCCTCTCAGAAAGTGAGATGCACCAGATCACTGAATCCCTCTACAGATACATATAGGAGGATAAATATTTGGATCCTTTTTGGATTCTTGTTATAAAATACTCTCTTTCATCACCAGGATCATTCTCTACTTTGATAGAAGATCACAAAGAATTTTTCGATGGACCGGTTGACGACAAGAACCATCCTGATCCACCACCAATAACCACCACCCCTATGTAAGAAGTAGTGGTCAGTAACCCATCATACAGGGATGTGGTGATACAGGAAATGCATTCCCTAGGGTATTTCCCAAGATGCAGTGGTTTCTCAACATCCACATAATTCTCTCCACCAACTTGTACACTACCAAAACGGTCCATGTCAGTGACATTACTGGTCCCCCAACCACCCCCAATCGATGAATAGGGAAACCAAGGGACAGATCCCAAGTCTGATCTAATAAGATTTTTGGGCATTCTAACTGTGGACCATATCTCTGAGATGTTCTATCAAATTGAAAATGAAAGCCTCAATATCCTGGAGTCCCTCATCCAGGATGAGGTTATTTGCTTCCACCAAACCTTAGGGATGATGAATTTCTGTCTCCATCATCAACAGTTAGCTTACCCCAAGATTCAAGAACACTTTGACGACATTGGCCAGTAGTGTTTCCTGGTTGAGTTGGTATCACTTCATGTTGCTAAACACCCTACATCGTCAGGTTATAATCAGACTCTCCAGCAATGATGCGTCCAGAGCTTTATTATTCTATATAGAGTTATTAAGGAGGTTTCCCCATATATCGAGATCTATGGCTGGGAGTAGTATATTGTCATGTATTTCATTCTTATATTTCACCATGCTGTTTCACCTGATGATATCGAGGATATACCTTCAGGAATCATCACAGTAAACATGGTCGTTCATAAGATATACCAAGAAGGGGGAATCAGAATAGGGCATGTAGAAGATGAACAACCCCATGGGGATACACAACACCCGACAAACCCTTTAGGTGTCCACACTCACCAACAAAGGTAGGCACTTGGCCTTAGAGAACCCAACGAGTCATTGCCTTTGGGTAGATATCCTAGTAAGGGAAAAGTATACTCTAGGAAATTCAATCCCTTCAAACCATCTGATTTAGTTAAAAATATGGAAGAGGATCCCAAAAAGATCTTGTTGTGCAAATAGCTCACAGAACAAAGAAGGATCATCGATGATCTCCTTGTTAAGCTCATCGTGGAACGATACCCAGATTATGGTGATCCTGGGTATGATCACATCCATCCTCCACCAGGGTAGTATGGGTAAGCACAGATTCTCCCTGGAATGTTTCCACCCATTGATCTTGACAACTCTACATATCTCAATCAAGTAGAGGACAATGTTTAGGAAAATGACCCAAGTATTCATCACCGAATCCACCCGAGCACTGTGAGAACCTTCCTCGGGACCCGGCCACTCCTTAGGTTCCCTCATTCACTCCTTAGGTTCCCCCAACCACTCTATAGGTTCCCCTAGCCACTCTGTAAGTTCCCTCAGCCACTCTGTGGGTCCTACTAACCACTCTTTAGGTTCCTCCAGCATTCCCTCATGTCATTCCACTAGCCTCTCCATGAGACGCTCAACCATCTTACCACATTGAAGAACCTTCCAATGCTCGGGTAGTTAGGAATCCTCATAAAGACGATCCAATGGTTACTCTCATTACTCACCTTGAGGCTCTTGAAATCCAAAAGGTGGTGATTGATATTGATGGAAAGACATATCCATCATGGGTGGATAATATACTAGGAACCCTAGACTTCGAGAATCCTATGTTCTTTCCTTTTAATGGGACGGTTGATCCGCTGCAGCATCTGGCCCACTTTATTTCAACGTGAAAACCCATGCTGGGAACTCCAGTGTAGAAGGACGTCGCTAAGATCCAGTGTTTCATATAGAAACTGGAAGGTCCCACATTCATTTGGTACAGTCAGTTACCCATTGGGTCCATAACTAGTTGGAAGGATCTCCATAGGAAAATGTTTTGTATCAGTTCATCTCCACAACCCACAAGACTAGTTTTTTCAACATCTTTAAGTGCAAGCATAGGCTGGATGATTGACTGGCAGACTTTGTTTTCCAGGTGGAAGGGGCTCACATATTCACTTGACATGACACTGACTCAGGAATAGCTGATAACAATGTGTGTAGGGAATTTAAATACTAAATGTTTTACTTCTATCATCACACATAAATTACTAGGTGGATTCCAGAATCCCTATAACAAGGATCAACATCTAGAGGAATCCATTTAGCAAGCCAAGCAGTCACACCCGTTGCATCCTAAATCTCCCATAAGAACAGAATTATGGTCGACACCACTATTTTTGCACAAATAGATGCCCCTAGATAGATATAATTATTACTAATATAGACACTTCCATAGCTACACTAACATCCACCACCTCAGACTCAGCCTCAAGCTCAGAATCTCCTGCCTCAGAATCGGCAGACGCCACTAAGTAATGCACCAACACCCCCTAGGCAAGAAAACTAGGATCCACCTCCTCACCACGCTTTAGACCCTCATCAGGGCTAGGATCCCAGAGTCCCTTTCCTAGATCATAGAAACCGAACCTACTCATTCAATGAAGCTTAATTCCCTAGATATTTTTAGTGTGCCCTGGATCAGGGAATGCTAAGGGTTCTAGAATGTAAGAGGCCCGAAGAAGAAGGTCCCATTGATCTCACCAATTACTGCCATTATCAATGGTTCCTTGGACACACTCTCAACTAGTGTTATGTGTTCAAATACTGGCTCTAGGACCAGGTCAATAACAATATTTTTAGATTGGGTCCGGCCCCGACATAGGTAGCATGTGTGTTTGGAAATACTGATAGCGACAACGAGGGTGAATGGAAGCAGGTCTCTGGTCATGGGTCTAAGAAGCATGACGATCAGATAGAACACAAGGAAGTTTCTTGTGCCCATGGTATTATCAATTCTCATTTGAATAAACCTATGCCTTCTAAAATCATTGAGCTACCCCTAGGTACTACTTCTTCATTGACATCTTAATTTTCACCATCTTAGGAGAGCAGTTTCTGATGAGACTAGGAGAATTGAAGTCCTACACTGGTACCAAATCCATAATGTACTCTTATATATTTCATTTCCTAAAGGATGGGTGTTTCACATAGATTCTACCTAGAAATTGAGGATTCCTCAACTAATGATCTGGAGCACATCTCAACGAACACTACCGAGCTAGTGGGAACATACGTGGTCCCAACGATGTGAAATGCCTTGAAGACCCTCCTAATGTCCCTAGTTGACGCCAATGTCGATGAAACTATGGATATGTGAACTGTCATATTATGCAGGCCAATGATTATTACGAGGTTGTGCATGCAACTAAGACCAGACAGTTGGCTCAGTAGAGGACTCAACATGCGTAGTCCTCTCACCCTATTTCATTAGATTCACTTCCCCCAATATTTTTTATACTTGACCAGGTAGAACCATCACGAATGTGCTACGATCAACCAAATATAGCTGATGCTAGGTCATAGTCATCTGACCATAATCTGGTAGTAATCCTATAAGATTCATCTAGTGAGAAATAGGATACCCCCAGAACAAGCTGAAATCTTCCGGTTCGACCTGTAGTGTCTGTCATAACCTTTCCTACAGAGAATCCTCCTATCAGAAGAGGTTTTAACCTTTCAAATAAGTATTATGTGATCAAGAACATTTCCATCATTCCCAAAAAACACTCAATTCTTGAGTCTCTCCTTTTGTCAGATTAAATGCATGAATCTCTCATAGAGGATTTGAGGAGCCCCTTCCAATTTGAAATAGAGGTAGTGACCACAGAAGCCTTCTATGCTGAGGAGGTTAAAATTGAAGAATGATAGGCGATAATCTCATTCTCAAGGGCATATGAAGGTTCCACTATACAAGGAAACATTTACCCACTATAGATCAGTAGTCAGTTCCATGGCGTGGTGTTCTACTATTATTTCATTGACATGGGATCTGGAATCAATCTCATCCTGACCTAGAATCTCTGCAATTTGGGGCTATCTGAAATTGATCTAAATCCCTCTAACCTCAAGATTCAAGGTTATGATAGGAAAAAAAGACACCTTTTTGAAAAATACTCTTGAAGACCCAATTAGATGGATTGATTCCCAATACAGAGCTCATGGTTGTCTTATAGGACACCACCTATAATGCATTGATGGGTAAACCCTGGCTCTATCTACATGCGGATGTCCCCTCCTCGTATCATCAATACCTTAAGTAGTACCTTAATGGTCAAGTGGGAATGCTCCAAGGTGATGTGTCTCCCTTTGCCTCTTGTGAATCCTTCTACCTAGATTTTGACTAGTACATGAGAAAGTAAAAGCAGGTTTAGGCTAATGAGGTTAATCATACTACGGTTGTGGTCGACCCATGGGTAGTCTTGAGTGATGCCTACATTCTCCCAATTCACATATTAGAGGCCATGACCCCAGACATGGGACACTACTTTGTAATCTTTGTGAAAAGGGGAAAGTATGTTCCTCGGTGCAAGGAATGCAGAAAGATCACTTTGGACTCCTATAAAAATTAAGATCGAGTGATTCAGAACCCCTTACCCCAGTAATGTATTGGGATATTCTCCACATGGAAATAGTAATATGTCATACTTTCTTGTTTTTCTTGGCTGAGTTAAACTGGATCAAGAAGACATGACTCTAATTCTTTGATATTATCAAGCCTATCCCATTAGGTCTAAGGCCATATGTAATCAGATTGTAATATTTTTTCAGCATGACTTTAGCAGTGTAGGATTTCCCAAATGAAGATTCCAGTACTAGTCAAGATGGATCTAGCATTTCATCAAAATCATCCAACATAGAAAAATTTCCCTCTAATGATGATCATCTCGCTATAGAAAATAGAGAGGATTTGGAGGGTGGTCCTCCTATGTTTGAAGAATGTGTCTCCACCACCATTAATGAGTTGATATAAATGATCCTCATTATCGAGATAGATTTTAAACCAACACTGGTCAGCACAACCATGTCTGCAAAAGATCAACAGTAGTATGTGGGTTTCCTAAAATAGCATCAAGATGTATTCACCTAGATTTACGGTGAGATGTTTGGACTAGATCCTTAGGTTTCTGTCCACCGCCTTGGTTTCTAGATAAACCATCTGAGGTTCAAACTAACTCCTAGAAATAATAACCCTTCTCACGGTGTCATGGTTGAGGCCGATGTTGATAAGCTCATTAAATACAACATTATCAAGGAAGTCTAGTACCAAAAATGGATAGAAAACATCATTCCCATCCAAAAGAAGAACAAACATATCAGATTCTGCATTGAATTTTGGGATCTCAGCCATCACATTTTAAAGGTTGATTTTTCCATACCTGCGACAGAGCTACTGATCAATGCTACCACCATATTCTAAGCTCTCTCCTTCATGGATGAGTATTACATATATAATTGAATTCAAATATCCCTCAATTATGAATATTATTCCACCTTAAGAGAACCATAAGATACTTTCTATTACCAAGTAATGTCTTTCGTTCTGAATAATTTAGTTTCTACCAATCAGTTTTTCACACACCGCATATTCAAGATGATACTAAAGACATTAGTGGAATTCTATGTGGATGATTTGGGGGTCAAATCCCACTAGTGTCATGACCATATTAGAGATCATAAGAAATTTTTCATCTTCCTCCACTCCTACAATCTGAAGATGAACACCTTGAAGTGTGCCTTCAGGGTTACCTCTGGAAATTTTATAAGATTCGTAGTCGGATGCAGAGGCATAGAGATCAATCCAGAGAAGATAAAGGCCATAGTTAGATGCACCATCTGAGTGACATTCAAGAGATCCAAGGCTTTCAAATCCTCATAGACAACATAAAATGATGCATTTTGAATTTGGTGGGTAAGTTTAATCCCTTTTCACGTCTTAGTAAAAAAGGTGTCGACTGCCAGTGGGATGAATAGTGTCAGGCCTCTTTTGAGAAGATCAAGCAGTATTTGCTACAGCCTTCGGTTCTGATTCCACCCATCTCCGAAAAGCTTCTTGTCCTTTATGCGACCAACCTGGAATGGTATCTTGGTTTCCTTCTCACCCATAAGAACAAAATGGGTATAGATAATATTTTATTCTATCTCATCCACATTCTCCTCAATACAACGAACAAGTAACAGCCCCATGTTTTATCAATAGAAATCCCTTCTTATAATTATGACTTATAGAATAATCAAATTAGTAAGAATAGTATAATATTATGATAATAAATACTATGTGATCACTAAAAATAATTTATCCACATCTATGTTTTGAATTTCGAAAAGCAGTCATCTACATTTGTGTCTCGTATGTTATTTGGAGTGTGATGGAACCAACTTTTTTGGTGAATAGTGACATACCCTTATGAATAGTAATATGAATAGTATTATGATTCTAATGAATAGTAAATTTTATTATTATTTTATTTTATTAAGTTTTTAAGAAAATTACATCTTGGTTAATTTTTCAATGTAATATAAAAGCAGTTATCGAATTAAAATTGTAAGTTTTTAAATTAAGATTGATTTTATTTAAAATTTTAATTAATAATATTTAGAAAATTATTTTCCAAAAATGGAGTTCATTTTTGAATTATACACATCTAAAATTGGTTTGGGTGAATTTTTGGCATCTTTCTGAAATTCTTGAATTTTTGATGAATAGTGAAATACGGTAAAATCCCGTATATTCAAATTATCAGTTATATACGCAATTTATTACACCATAAGTGATGAAAGAAAACTTGTATCAAAATTAAATGCCATTATTACTATTTGGGGTCCGATGAATTTTTATTATTCATATTCTTGAGAAAAAAATATTATAATAATGATTTCAATAATGTAAAATACCTCATCTCCTCCACTATAAATACCACCCTCATTCTCCTCTTCCTCCCACACCTCTCAAGCCTTGAGACATACCTAAGTTCTTCCCAATACTCCTTTCAAGTCTCTTCCACATTTCTTATATCTTCTAGTATCACCAAAAGTCCAAAATCAACATCCTTAAAGAGGACCTCAAGGAGAATAGATCAAGAGGTAAGAATCCTCTTTCTTTTTCATGTGTTTTCCTTTCCATTCCTTTTATTTTATTATAGTCTCTTCCCCTCATCTTTTCCAAGATGAATGAAAGCTCCGAAAATCATGTATATTCTGGAAGTTCTCATTTTCATGTAAAATTCATCATCATTATTCTTCTCCTCTCCCACTTCTTCAAGGAATAAAAATATGGCATATGATGTGTCGAATTATCGACATCATGGATAATGTGATTTCAATTTTCATTACTGCCTTCAGATCTGGTCATGAAACCATTTTAATGGTTTAAAAAGATTATATTATATATATTATATCCTATTTCATATTATATAACTAACATATGTACATATTACTAAATGATTAAACAAAACAAGTTCATTGTGGTCGAAAAATCACCTGAATTAACCCAAACGATCATCATTAAAATTTAACTAATGATTCATCCACATGTTATATAACATAATTAATTATAAGATCATTTAAACTCCAGGACTATCATTTATAACATGTAATATAATTTATGGATTTTTACCCATGTTCTACACGAACTTCCATTTAGGAATACAAGTGAATCGTTCAAGAAAACCATAAAAATGAACATACGTGAACAATGGATTTAAACCCTATATCTTATCCAAAGGATCATTAAATAACATAATGAAACCATAATGAGACATTTTTATGTATAAAAGGTTCTATAATTGTTAATTAATTAATATAATGTGGTTATATAAGATTTTAAAATGAATAAATCATTTAGATACAAGGTAAGGGGAAATTCTCGAACCCAACTTTCTTTCTTTAAGTTCTCCCACTTTCACGCCATTTTTGGTATTTTCACTCCTTAAAAATTATTTTTTCCATCATTATATTTCCTTTTTTGAGATATAAATGTTTTCCAATGGAGTTTATGTCTAATATTTTTTTTCAAAATGACTCTTGTTTCAAAAACATACCTTTTATTCTCACTCAAGGTTGATTGTTCTTGTAGCATGTATGTTATTCTCACTTTTTTTTGGAAACCCAAAGTTTATGAATGATTTATTATGAGATGAAACCAATTTCTTTACATGGGTTTTTTATGTTAGTTTTTTAATATATTATTTATGTGGCATTCATGATAATGATAATGTTATGATGTGATGGGTGCACCTGAAATTATATAGCACAATATGGATGTTTGAATGTGATGGGAGTTCCTAGAATTATAAATCTCTCCGAGGCATTGGGTAAAGTGATGAATCTCATGAGTTAAAGTGAAATTATGTTAGAACAATATTCTAGATTTTTTCATAGGTATGTGTGGTAGTTAACAACTAAAACATGATGTTTCATTTTTTATGCATTTCCACATTTCGTGTCTTTTATTAATTCTTCCTCATATGTTCATGATCTTATGACTATGTTGTGATTATTCTCACCCCATGTTATATTATTCTTATCTATCCTATTACTGGGATTTTATCTCACCCCTTTTTTATGTATATCCTCAGTTGAATACTTGTACTAAAGATAGGTCAAGTGCCAATAAGAAGCTAGAGAATAAAAAATTAAATAAATGTTTGTGTATGATGTTGTAAATGTCATGTTTGGTCCTAGTTTTTCCAAGACACTAAACCTATGGATCATATATGTGTAATAATATTATTTTTCTTATCATTATAATGTTTTAATGGTAATGTAAGAAAAGTTAGGGTCGCTATAGTTGGAATTAGAGGCAAGGTTTAGTTAATTTGGGAATTAGGATTAGTGAACCCTAGGGAAAACCTCTAGTATGAAAATAAGTACAAATATGCACACAAGAAGCTTTTCATAGGGATCCCATAAGTCATGATTTGAGTGTAATATTTTAAAATAGATATGTTTTTTATTCATGACTTTTTTACTTATGTTTTGTTCTAACCATTTCTATTTTAGAGAATGGTGGAAACCAGAAGAAACAAGGCCAGAAACTCATGTGAGGGCCAATGCAATGATTCCTCGAACAACATACCCAATGATTTGGGAGGTGGATTTAAAAACTTCATGGTGATTCTCACCCAACTATATTAGGTTATGAACAATAAACAGAATAATTCGGAATGTCCTATTTCACCAAAGAGGGAACAATTGTCTATTGAATGTGTAATGCCCCGAACCTAGATTTTCATAGTCACTGCATTATTTTAATACATTGGCATGATTACAAAGAATAAAGTCCTGAAAAACCGATCAGTTTAGCAGTCTTGGAAGAAAGGTTACATACATGAACATTACATAAAACTTTATAACATACAACACAAAAAAAATCCTTTTAGAATTCCATTTTTCCCTTAGCTTAACACTACATCTCAAACATAAAACACTTCTTGGGATCCTGGGAAAATAAAAAATAAGAAAGGTGTGAGATCAGATGCTCAGTAAGGGTAAATAATTTAGCAGAATCTACAAACATTTACGGCAAGATGTGTAATAAAAACAATAGCCATTTAAACATAAACATGAACATAATATGGAAATCATAAATCAAACATTACCATATAAACATGCGCATGGATATTCTACTAGTCGAATAATCACATGTAATAACTAATTTCATAATGAGTGAATGTATAGTATCAGACTTTAATTTTCAATTCAAGGCATCATGCCAGGACCTAGGTGATAACTGTAACTAGACCAAAACCCAGAGAGCCTCTGTAAACAGACTCCAACCCGGAGAGCCTCTCTAACCAGACTCCAACCCAGAGAGCCTCTGTAACTGGACTCCAACCCAGAGAGCCTCTATAATCAGACTCCAACCTAGAGGGTCTGTTGTAACTGGACCCCAACCCAGAGGGCTTACTTCTACCAGTCCCCAACCTAGAACATACTAGTCTAACACGTTCATCTTAGGAAAAGGTTAAAATATAACATAAACATTCGTATTAAAACTAACATACGAAATTTCCATACTTTAACCATATACCATGAATGGCATAAAAATACCTCATCCACAGTGAAACATATCACAAAACATTAAACACAATATGTAAGATTTGTATCATAATAAATTAACCTCGATCAAGAATAATATCATGTAAAGAACGTTGACATAATTTAATATGATCAGTAAAAATCATTGAGAGAAATATCCATTTTTCATGAAATCATATGAAAGTAACATAATTTATAAATGAATTCATTTAAAATATATTTTTGAATCAAATTGTTCCATACCACTTTGAAACTTTTGAAAGTAATTAACATTTTAAAACATTCATGTCTATATAAATAAATCGTTAAAACCATTTTAAAAACATGGACATTAATGAGAAAGGTTTATAAGAATAAATCATTAAAACATTTAAATTGATGTTTTAGTAGAATTTTCACTTAAAAATAATACCTTTGAAAATTATTTTACGAAACATGGACATGGATAATAAATATGTCCCAGAAAAAACTTACACATAAACAATCTCAAATAATAATGAGATTGAGGAATTAACCCTTACCAATTTGGTAACATATGAAACATAAACCCCATGAAATAAGTATCATATAATTAAGATGTAAATACACATAAATAAAATTGTATTATACTAAGAATAAAATTATGGACAGTACATACACCACACAAACGAAAATAGTGGCAATATATCATGAATCTCACGAAAATAAGGAGTGATATGAAAACCCCTTTCCTTGTACATTTACTAGGTAAAGGGTAAGTTAAAATCCTCTATAAGAGTTAAATAATTATTATTTAATTATAAAATAAACATATAAAAAATTATGATATCAAATATGATCTTCTAATAATGCTTTGTTAATGATATTTTAGTATTATCGTCATTTAGGGTGTTAACTGATTCGTTTTCCTTTATATTATTTGTTACGTGAGTCATTTTTTTTATGGATGGGATTTTTCTTATTCATTTACAGAATTATATCATGTATTTAGACATTATTTTAAATCATCAAATTAAAATTAGTCTTGAATGGTTACGATGGGGAATTATTCTCATCACGTTCGAGGAGACGATAATCTGTACGTACGCACGAGTGACAATATCATTCTTTTCATATTAAAATCATATATAATTTGATGGTATATCATACATAAATAATCAGTATCATGTTATATTTATAATTTAAATCAATTATAAATCATTATTATACCCATCCAAATAATAATATATTGAATAACAACTACACCATTACGTGGAGACGGTAAGTCGTACTTACGCACATATGGTCACATGTCATTCAAAGGATGGATAGAATAATGAATATGGTTGTAACATATTTATAATAACATCATTTTATATAGACGATATTGGAGTTATTATTTTATAATGGAAACAACAAGGAAAGAAGAAATGGAAGACGAAAAGAACTTCAAAGATGTGATGAAATATTTGCCTCTTCTTCTGGTTCTTCCATTTGATTTGATCAAAAGTGCTCCTTAAGTTGGCTTTATGACTAAATAAAGGCCTATATGATTAATGGAGGATAGTTGAGAGGATATTTGGCAAGGTTTTGGTCAAGCCAAATGGCTTTGAAGGTGTGAATTTTAGAGAAGGGGGAGTGCCCTTGTATAAGAGGGGTGAGGGGAACCTTAACAAAAGATAGAAATATTATTTTTTAATAAAATTATATTAGGTTTATAATGGATAAAAACTGATTTAATTCAATTATAAAGTGTGGATGAGTCGAAATACTCTCAAACAATAGGTTTTAGACAAGTTTAGGTTACCATTTTAACCTTATCTTTTAGATTTAACTCTAAGTTAAATAATTTCACTTTTACGGTGTATTCTTGTATTCTTACACTATATGGTTAATAAACTTACTATAAACATAAAAAAGAACCTCAAGTGGTTAATTTATGACATATATAATATTATTTAATCCATTTTTCCTAACCATATATTTTTAGGAATATTATATCAACCAATAATATAGTATTTGTTTTAAAAATTAATTTTTGTCCATTTTGACACTATTTGGTATTTTGTTTTTTTGAAAGTCATAACAACCTTATCACTTCGAAAAAAATTTATCAAAAAAACTTTAACATGTCATATTAACCTATAAAATTAGTTTAATTCATCAAAAGTTTCAAATTACATTTATTTAGATATTTATAATATCGATTATTTTAATCTTTCATTAATAAATTATTTACTACATCATCATTGTGTCATAAATAAATTAAATTATTTAATTTATAAATTTATAAATAAAATACCATTATGTAGGAAATATTTTTACCTTTATAATTAATATTTATAGTCGAATTTATCTTATGTATAACCCTATATTAAAATGTTTTAGTTATAAAAACATGAATTTAACACTTTTAACTTTTCTTTAAATTAAATAATAATAAATGTCCTAATCTAATCCAAATGGACCTAAAGGGTCATATTTTATTCCTATGGTTATTTCTGGTCGAATTAAACTTATTAAATATAATTATGACATGTGTTAAGGTAATTATAATATCATTTTTACCCTTAATTACCCTATTTACTTTTAACTGTGGTAAATAAAAGTCAAAAGTTATTATTCACCAAAAAATATTTTCATCTTATTGAACCACATTTTACATAATGATTTTAACTGTGTATCTCAAAATTATGAAATTCAACTCACAGAAGTGGTAAAATTAAGTTTTATACAAATTTTCAAATTATCCTGGAAGGTGTTTAAGAGAGTGTAAAAAGTTCAATAAAATTTTATACATCTAATTTTATAATAAAAATATTCCAATGAATTACATTTAACTAATATTGTTATTATGTATATATTTTGAAGTAAAATAAATTTAAATAAAATATTTAAATATTTAAATAAAAAGTTGGTTTTAAACAATAACGCAGTGTTTTTCACTATTCATCAAAAATTGAAAGTTTTATGAAAAATACCAAAAATTCACCAAAATCTAATTTTGATATTTCAAATTCAAAAATTAATTCTCTTTTACCAATTTCAAAACATAGAAGTATCATTAATTAATTTACAATTATTTCCCATTGTCAAAACCAAAAGACGTATTTTTAAGAAATAATGACTATCAAAAGATTGACACTTGTTTCTATCCAATTTCAAAATGAAATTACTTAAAATGATCAGAATTGGATTAAATGGTAAAAATATAATCTATTTATACTTCCAAACCATTAAATTTTATAATTTAACACTATAAATTATTTTAATTAAAAAGGTTTTTTCAGTTAAAATGTAGTATTTTTCATTATTCACCCAAATTTGAAAGTTATCAGAAAAACACCAAAAATTTATTGAAACTAAATCATTATGTCATAATTCTAAATAAGAAGTTTATTTTGTAAAATTGGATATATAAAATTTTCAAATATTGGATTTAAAAAGGGTTTACCATTAAAAGGCAGTAAAATTTCATTTTTTTAAAAATTCTTCTTTTATCAGAAAAAAAAAATTTGTCCTTACATTATTTCTAAGAAACTCATAATATGTATTTTAACATTATAATGATTATATAATGTTCAAAATTCAATTAATACTATTCATAACCAATTTTGAATGGCTAGTTTGGTAAGGCATGGTGCGCTTGAACTCAGTGTTGCGTGTAGTGATTGTTATTGAATTACTTTGAAAAAATAATGTACTATTAAATCATGGGGTGTTACATTCTTCCCTCGTTCAATAAATTGTTTCCTCACAATTTGAAATTGTTCTTCGAAAATAAAAGGTTGAAAATAGAAAATACCTTTATGGTAAAACCCACATCGGAAATTGGGTTAATAAAATTTAGTCATAATAAGAGGAAAAGAGAAATAAAAGGGTCACCACCAAATAATGATCTCAATTAGGAGAACATTCGTGGAAATTAGAGATGTTTAATTGGAGAAAAAACATAAATATTTATTGGGAGTGATTGAGGTCATCAATCACAAACAAGTGTACAATTGAGGGCCTCAAATCCATCAATCTATGATGATTTAAAATACCGTCAGTTCAACAAAACATAATGTATTAGGATAACACATTTTTTGTTTTAAGATCCCTTCCCTAAAGTTTAATAATTAATTTACCCATAGAATAAGAGGAAATATATATATATATATATATACACTTGACAAGTATAGTTTCATCCTTTAACTAATTCCTGCCACAAACTCATCTTTCACTCCAAAAGATTTAAAAAAAATATTCTATTTATCCTAATCGTATAGGGTTCCAAAAATAATGAATTTATAATTCACCTGTGAGACCCCTTAAAAACTATATTATACAATTCAATGACTTCACGTAGTGAAGTGGTAGGTGATAAGTCCCAATTGCACTATGGTTGTGGGTTCGATTCCTGCAGCTTTGTCCAACGCGACAGATTGTCACACGGTCTGTGTGTTTTCCATTTTATAACAATCCAAAAATAACCTGAACAATAGTATCCAATTTCAAACTTAATCCATTCCAACCATTATACTTATCCAAAAATACTTCTATCCAAACACACAGTCAAAAATTTATAAGGAATTTAAACACAGTGAAGATCCGTTTCCCACATAATAACATGTGAACACCTTCATCATGTATTATTTTAAAACATGGTAACACCATAAATTACCATAAAACCTTATTCATTACATTCATTCTCCCTTATACTTTATATAATACTAGATATATTCCTTAAATACAAAAAATTTTGAATATTCCAACAATGATGAAATAAGAAAACTATTAATCAGTTCCATGGAAGTCAAGAATATACAACATATTTTATCCAAATAAACTATATCTTATTACAAAATCACTACCTCATTATCAAGACCATATTTAGGATTACCTTTCTTTCAACCATGTATTTTCCAAAAAAATTAGCTTACTATTAAGTCACTTTTCTTAGAACCATATAATCTCAAATCCTCAATAAAAAAGTAATGCATTACAATCCTTATTTATCTCTATAATTCATATAACCAGTATATTATTTATACAACACTCAAATGAAATAATTCTATAATAACAACATAAGAACACTAGTAATTTCTCTTCATTTGAGGTAGTATCATAACTTGATTATTATCCAATAGCATCATTTGTGGTATACTCTGATGACTGGGAAATTGATTCGTGTAGTGTCCCAATGCCTTGTAGATGAAACATTTTACATTTGAAACCATTTTCTTACCCTTGAAATCACATACTTCGGGTCCTTTTTCTCCACACTTATAACAAACTCCCATTCCCTTCAAGAATTTACCAAGATGATTATTTCCACATTTATTACATATGGGGAAATCCTTCCTTCCCCTCTTCCCTTTATCCATATTTCTCTCTACCATCCTTTTCTTCTCTTTCTTCCATTCAAAGAAATAGGACTCAGAGAATTATTTTCTTATCTTATTAACAAATGATATTATTTATTAATATGTTGATAATACATGGGAGACTATTTCCCTTATAAATGTTGACTTAATACCAGGAATTATATTATCCTTCTTACTCTTTGGATCATACGTATTACTGGAGTTTTCATTCCTTCTACAGGGTTCCATTTCTATACAATGGCATAAACTATGTAAATTTATGAATCACAATGAATAATTCCAAAATTGTAAAATACCTAATGTAAATTGAATAGTTTATGGATACAATTTGTAATCATAAAAATATTTTCTGTGAGGAGGTATATAATCATAAATCCTTCAAAATGATATGTAAAGAAAATTATAATTATCAAAAGCATATCCCCCGAAAGTGTCATAACCAAGAGTGAAGCAAGGCACATTGTCGTGCACCAGTTTCCATTCAAGTTTAGCTCAGAGAAGTGTTTTTTGGGTTTTACCCCTAGGTATATCTGTGCCAGATCCACCTCTACCTGCTTGTTTCCAAACAGGGATGTATTTTCTTGGAAAACTCAAAAAATATCTACATTACCAAAACTCATTGAAGTTCTTCTATACTAATCTTCAATGTATGTCTTAGGTTATTTTTCTCTAATCAAAGTTTATCTAAATCTAGTTTCCAAGGATATTGTTAAACTTCCTTTGATACCAACTATAACATCCCGACCCTAGATTCCTAGAGTTGGTGCATTATTTCAAAACATTGGAATGATTACAAGTAATCAAGTCTTAAAAGATCGATTACTTTAGCAGTCTTGGAAAATAGGTTACATATATGAACGTTACATTACACTTTCTAACATACAACACAAAAAAAATAATCCTTTGATAATGAACTTTTTCCTTTACCTTAACCCTGCATCTCAAAAATAAAACACTTCTTGGGATCCTAGGAAAATAAAATATAAGAAATGGGTGAGCTCAGATGCTCAGTAAGTGTAAATAATTTAGCGGAAGCTATAATATTTTAAGGCAAGATGTGTAATAAAAACAACAGTATTTTAAACATAAACGTGAACATAATATGGAAAAATTAAATCAAAAATTACCATAAAAACATGAACATGGATATTATTCTATTCGATCAATCACATGTAATAACTAATTTCATAATGAGTGAATGTATAGTACCAGACTATAATTTTTGTGTCAAGGAATCAGGCCAGGACCTAGGGGATAATTTTAACCAGACCCCAGCCCGGAGAGCCTCTGTAACCAGACTCCAACCCAGAGAGCCTCTGTAACTGGTCTCCAACCCAAATAACCTCTGTAACTGGACTCCAACCTGGAGAGCCTCTATAATCGGACTCCAACCTAAAGGGTCTATTGTAACCAGACCCCAACCCAATGGGATTACTTTTATCAGTCCCCAACCTGGAACATACTAGTCCAATACAGTCACCATAAAAAATGGTTGAAATATAACATAAACATTCGTATTAAAACTAGCAACAAAAATGTAAATACTTTAACCATAAACCATGAATTGCATAAAAATAACTAATCGATAGTCAAACACATCACAAAACCATAAACACAATATTGAATATTTGTGTCATAATAAATCAACATCGATCAAGAATAATATCCTGTAAAGGATGTTGACATAGTTGAAAATGATTATTAAAAATCTTCAGAGAAATATCCTTTTTTTCACGAAATCATTTAAAAGTCACATAATTTATAAAGGAATAAATTTAAAATATAGTTTTCAATCAAAGTGTAACATACCACTTTTAAACTTTTTAAAATAATTAAACTTTTAAAACATTCATGTCTATACAAATAAATTCTTAAAACCATTTTAAAAACATGGACATTAATGAGAAAGGTTTAGAAGAATAAATCCTTAAAACATTAAAAATAATGTTTTAGTGAAATATTCCCTTAAAAATAATCCCTTTGAAAATTCTTTTATGAAACTTGGACATTGATAATAAATATGTTCCAGTAAAAACATACACATAAACAATCTCGAATAATAATGAGATTGAGGAATTAACCCTTACCAATTTTGTAACTTATTAATCATACACCCCTTGAAATAAGTATCATACAATGAAGATGTAAATAAGCATAAATTAATGTTTATTACAAAAATAATACAATTATGGGCAGAACATACACCACACAAAAGTAAATAGTGGCAATACTGCATAAATCTCACCGGAATAAGGAGTGAGATGAAAACCACTTACCTTGTACGTTTCCTTGGTCAAGGTTAAGTTAACCTATTTTATAACAGTTAAATTATTATTATTAAATTATACAATAACCATATATATAATTATGATATCATATATTATCTTATAATAATGATTTGTTAATGATATTTTAGTATTATCGTCATTTCAGGTGTTAAATGATTTGTTTTCCTTCATATTCTTTGTTATGTGAGTCATCCTTGTTATAGATGGATTGTTTATTATTAATATCCAGAATTATATCATGTATTTAAACATTATTTTTTATCATCAAATGAAAATTAGTCTTGAATGGTTATGATGGGGAATGAATGTCATCGCGTTCGTGGAGATGGTAATCCGTATGTACGAACGAGCGACAATATCATTCTTTGGATATTAAAATCATATATAATTTGATGGTATATAATATATACAGAATCATTATCATGTTATATTTATTATTTACATCAATTATACATTATTATTATACCCATCCAAAAAATAATATATTGAATAACAACGACACCATGACGTGGAGACAGTAAGGCATACGTACACACGTATGGTGACATGTCGTTCAGAGGATGGATAGAATAATGAATATGGTTGTACCATATTTATAATAACATAACAATATATAAAAGATATTTGAGTTATTATTTTATAATGGAAAAAAAGGAAAGAATAAGTGGAAGAAGAAAAAAAATTGAAAGAGGTGATGAAATATTTACATATGTTTCAGGTTCTTCCTTTTAATTTGATCAAAAGGGATCCTTAGGATTGATTTATGAATAAACTAAGGCTTTTAAGATGAAGTTAGGATAGTTTAGAGGATATTTGGGCAGGTTTTGGCCAATCCAAATGACTTTCAAGGTGTGAATTTGAGAGAAGAGGGAGTGCCCTTTCATTAGAGGGGTGAGGGTCACCTTAGGAAAAGATTGAAATATTATTTTATAATAAAATCATATTCGGTTTATAATGGCCCCAAATTTATTTATTTCGAATATAAAGTGTGTGTGGGTCTAAATAATCTCAAAAAAATAGGTTTTATACAAGTTTAGGTTACCATTTTAACCTTATCTTATAGATTTAACTCTAAGATAAATAATTTAACTTTTACTGTGTCTTCTTGTATTCATTCACTATATGGTTAATAAATATACTATAAACATCCAAAATAACCTCAAGTGATTCATTAATGAAATATATAATATTATTTATGCCCTTTTTCCAAACCTTAGAGTTTTAGGAATATTATATCTACCAATAATATAGTATTTGTTTTAAAAATTAATTTATGTCAATTTTGACACTATTTGGTATTTTGTTTTTGTGGAAGTCATAAAAACATTATTACTTCGAAAAAAATTTATATAATAAACCCTAACAAGTAATATTAACTTATAAAAGTAGTGTAAGTCATCAAAAGTCTCAAATTACATTTATTTGGATATTTATAATATCAATTATTTTAATCTTTCATTAATAAGGTAATCACTACATCATCATTTTGTCATAAATAAATTAAATTATTTAATGTATAAAAATTATAAATAAAATACCATTATTTAGGAAATATTTTTAACATTATAATGAATATTTATAGGCCAATTTATCTTATGTATAACCATATATTAAAATGTTTTAGTAATGAAAACTTGAATTTAACACTTTTAACTCTTCTTTAAATTAAATAATAATAAATGTCCTAATCTAATCCAAGTGGACCTAAAGGGTCATATTTTATTTATATGTTTGTTTTTAATCGAATTACATTTATCCAATAGAATTAGGACATGTTTTACGGTAATTATCATATTATTTTTACCCTTAATTACCATATTTACTTTTAATTGTGGTAAATAAAAGTCAAAAGTTACTATTCAACAAAAATTATTTTCATCTTATTGAACCAAATTTTACTAACAGAGGTTAACTGTGTCTCTCGTATTTTTGAAATTCAACTCACTGAAGTGTTAAAATTATGTTTTATACAAATTTTCAAATGCTCCTAAAAGGTGGGTAAAAGACGATAAAAAGTTAAATAAAATGTTATACATCTAATTTTATTATAAAAAATATTCCAATGAATTACATTGAACTAATATTGTTATTATGTATCTATTTTTACTTAACATAAATTTAAGTAAAATAATTAAATATTTAAATAAAAAGTGGGTTTTAAATAATAACGCAGTGTTTTTCACTATTCATCCAAAATGGAAGTTTTTCTAAAAATACCAAAAATTCACCCAAGTATAATTTTGATATTCTAAATTAAAAAATAAATTCTATTTTACCAATTTAAAAACATATAAGTTTCATCAATTAATTTAAAATTAATTCCCCTTGTCAAAACCAAAAGGTGAATTTTTAAGAAATAATAACTATCAAAATATTGACACTTGTTTATGTCCAATTTCAAAGTGAAATTATTAAAATGACCAGCATTGGATTAAATGGTAAAAATATAATCTATTTATACTTAAAAACCATTAAAATCTATAATTTAGCACTATAAATTATTTTTATTAAAAACGTTTTTTTCAGTTAAAATATAGTTTTTTTCACTATTCACCCAAATATGAAAGTTATCAAAAAAACACCAAATATTTATTGAAACTAAATTCTTATGTCCGGATTATATAGAATAAGTTTATTTTTCCAAATTCAATATATAAAAGTTTCAAATATTGGATTTAAAAAAGGTTATCCATTAAAAGGTTGTAAATTTTCATTTTTTGAAAAATACTTCTTTTATCTGAAAAAAATGAATTTTTCCTTAAATTATGTCTATGAAACTCATAATATAGATTCTAAAATTATAAGGATTATATAACATTCAAAATTCTGTTAATACTATTCATAACCACTTTTGAACGGCTAGTTTGGTAAGTTGTGGTGTGCTTGAACTCGGTGTTGAGTGTGGTGAAAGTTATTGAATTACTTTGAATAAATAACATACTATTAAATCACAGGGTGTTACATAATGTTTAATGAAACAATGACCACCAACATTTAGTGGATCTTCTAATCCACTAGTTGCTAAATAGTTGGTTAAATCCATGGAGAAGATATTTTCTGTGCTTCACTATTCTGAGATAAAATGGTGGTTCTATTCGTTTATCGTCTATATGGAGAGGCCGATCAATGTTGGGATTTCATTAAGAACACCAAGAAAAGAGAAAAAATTTAAGAGATATAATGGGAAGACTTTAAGATCTTTTTTCTTAACAAATATTTCTCATGAACTCTTCGTATGAATATAGAGTGAAAATTCATAGATCTTAAGCAAAATTAAAAAGAATATGTCACAACATATGAAGTGAATTTCACAATCCTATCAAGGCACACTTCGGGTTTAGTTATCAATAATGATAGAAAAATTGATAGATTCTTTAGTGGATTAAAACCACACCTTCAAAAGGATCTTGAAATGCATGATTTTGGGAGTTGTGAAGAAGCTATTCGATGTGATCTCAAAATGGATATGGATATTGGAGAATGGCCCCATGGATATGGTGATAAGAAATGAAATATGTAGTTTCAAGCTATAGGATCTAATGATAAATGTGGGAAGAAAACTCAATGACCCACATGCCAAAAATGTGGGAAGTTGCATCATGGGAACTAATCAAATGGATGGGGAAATTATTCAAGTGTGGGAAAGAAGGACACCATGCTCAAAAGTTTCAAAATAACATAAGAAGGAAAGGGAATGTGGTGGAATAAAGGAGATACCCACCCATGGTTTAATGCTATAAGTATAGGGAGAAAGGGCACTATGTAAGATAGTGCACTAAACCTTGAGGCCTCGAGGGTAATCAACATCATCATCCACCAAAGAAAAAGGAACAAGGGAACTCTTATGTCATAACTACTATGGAAGTGAAGAAATATAATGAAGTCATATAAGGTACACTTCTTATTCACTCAATAATGGAAATAGTCTTATTTGATTCTAGTTTTACACATTCCTTTATATCTTGCGAGTTTGTTATAACTATAAAATCGAAGCCCTGAAACCTGGAAGTAGGTATATCAGTAAAAACACCAAGTCGTGTAATCATTTCAACCTTGTGTTTGAATCTTCTCATGTTGGTGTATGTGGGACGATTCTTCTATAGAGTCTCTTAATACTTCCCTTGTAGGAATTCAATGCTATAATGGGAACGGATTAGCTCTCATTATATAGATCACATATCATCTATTGGGAAAAGGAAATATCTTTTTGTATTCTAAACCATTGCATCCCCTATAAAAATGAAAGTAAGATCATGAATATCCTTTCAAAAATCCTTCAAATGTGTGGGTGTTGATTCCCTGTGAAGAATAATACCTCACCCAAATGGTTGAGTCAAATGAAAGTGCCATCCTTGTGGAAATGACCATCGTGATGGAGTACGGTGATGTGTTTCCAAAAGAGTTACCCAGGCTTCCCCCTGATCATGAGGTAGAGTTATCTATAGAACTCATACCCGGAGCTACTCCTATCTCAATGTTCCCCTATAGGATAGCTCATATCGAACTGGAGGAGTTAAAGAAGAAACTTCAAGAGCATTTGAAAAAATGGTTCATCTGCCCTAGTGCATCACCCTGGGGTGCACCAGTGCTATTTGTGAATAAGAATGATAGAACAATGAAGTTGTGTATCGATTATCAAGAAATCAACAAGATCACCCTAAATAACAAGTAACATCTTCCAAGAATTAGTGACTTGTTGATTAGTTAAGAGGATCTCAATACTTCTCAAAGGTGGATCTTAGTTTAGGATATCATCAGCTAAAGGTGAAGAAGGAAAATATTCTGAAGACTACCTTCCGTACAGGTTATGGGCACTATGAGTTTCTGGTGATGCCCTTTGAGCTTACAAATTCCCATGGAATCTTCATGGATTTTATTAATAGAGTCTTAAGACATTACCTCAACAAATTTGGAGTAGTTTTTATCGATGATATTCTCATATACCCCAAAAGAAAGGAGTAACATGAATAACATTTAAGACTTGTGTAGGCAACATTGAGAAAGGATAAGTTGTACGCTAAGTTCAGAAAGTGTGACTTTTAGATGAAGAAAGTCATGTTTTTGGGATATGTGATCACAATTTAAGGAATTTATGAGGACCCTTAAAAAAAGTCAATTGAGGAATGGACTAGGCCTTCTAGTGTTACAGAAATCATTAGTTTTCTTGGATTAGCTGGAAACCACCGACGTTTTGTGGGAAATTTCTCACAATTGTCAGACTGCTAACTAAGTTAACTAGAAAAGGGGTAAAGAATTTTTGGACAGAAGAATGTGAGGGAAGCTTCAAGGAGCTAAAAAGAAGTTTGATCACTGCACTTGTACACACATAACCAAAGAGTGGTGAATGTTTTGTCATATAAAGTGATTATTAAATGAAAGTCTTGGGTTGTGTACTCATGAAAAATGATAATGGGATAGCCTATGCCTCACGACAGTTGAAGATCAATGAGCATAAATACCTAACACATGATCTAGAGCTAGCAGTCATGATTTTTTCCATGAAAATCTAGCAGCACTACCTTTATGGTGAGAATTGTGACTTATACACCGACCACGAGATCTTAAAGTATATATTCACACAAAAGGAGATCAACATGCATCAAAGTAAATGGTTAGAGATAATCATGGACTAGGATTTCTCTATTCACTATAATCCTAGAAAGGAGAACAAGGTAGTTGATATTCTAAATAGAAAAGGACCTGCTACTCTATCCATGTTAAAGATTGAGAAAGACCTTATCTTCTTGGATATGCAAAGGATGGATTTAAAAAACATAAGGGAGGGGGATATATCCTACCTTTCCCAAATTACTGTGCAACTCTCAATCCAATATATGATTAAGGAGGCACAAAGGGATGATCTGGAGTTACAAAATAATGTGAATGCAGTAAATAAAGGGAAGCTGCAAGAGTTCCATATTGATGATGAAGGTGTAATTTGGTTTGGAATGGGACATTGTGTGACTTTATCACCAAGGATAAAGAAGTTTATATTAGAAAATTCATATATCTCAACATTATTTACCCATCCTAGTAGCACCAAGATGTACCGAGATCTCTATAAACACTTCTGGTGGGATAACATGAAGAAGAAGAATATTTTGGAATATATCTCAAGGTGCTTGGTATGTATGAAAGTTAAAGCAGAGCAACAAAATTCAAAATGATTGTTGCCGCTATTGCCTATACCCATGTGGAAATGGGAGAATGTCACTATAGTCTTTTTCACAAGTCTCGTGAAGATGTCGAAGGGAAATAATGCAATATGGGTTGTGGTTGACTGACTCACCAAGACTGCCCATTTTATCACTATTCGGAAAGATATCTTGCTTGAACAATATTCAAGGATATATGGGAAGGAAGTGGTGAGTTTTTATGGTGTTCCACTCTCAATTTTATTTGATCATGATCCAGGGTTCACATCTAAATTTTTAAGGAGTCTTCAACATTCATTGAGTAATGAATTAAATTTCAGCACGACCTATCACCCCCAAACTGATGGCCAATCTGAAAAAACTATTCATACACTTGATGACATATAATATCATACTTTTTAGAATTCAAAGGTGGATGGGATCATCATATCCCACTGGTTGAGTTCTTATACAAAAAAATCTTCCACTAATGTATTCATATGGATCCATATGAAGCTCTATATGGAAATAAATGTATAACTCCAACCTATTGGGATGAAGTTGGAGAAATAAATCTACTTGGACTAGATCTTGTGAAAGAGATGAAAGAGAAGGTTTGAGTCATCCAAAGACACATAGAACCTTCTCAAAGTTGAAAAAAGAGCTATGCTGAAAACTATCAAAGGGACTTGGAGTTCAACACTGGTGATAAAGTCTTACTTTGAAAATCACCATGGAAGAGAGTCAGGCGGTTTGGAAAGAAAGGGGACCTAAGCCCAATGTTGATCAGACCCATTGAGATCCTTGACTACATAGTACCTATGGCCTATCGGCTTGAAATTCCACATAATATGGCTTAAGTTCTTGATATGGTTCATGTATCACTCTAGAGGAAGTACAAACTTGATCCCTCACATGTACTAAACTCTAAGGTGGTGTAGCTAAAAGATGATCTCTCTTATGAGGAGTAGACAGTAAAGATTATAGACTGAAGAGATAAGGTTATACACAACAAGACAACCCATCTTGTAAAATTGTTATGGAATATTCATATGTTTGAAGAAGAAACTTGGGAACTATAGGAGGTGATGAAGGAGAAGGACCCTCACCTATTTGTGTAAAATGAAATTTCGAGGGAAAAATTTCATAAGGGGGGAAGAATGTAACGACCCAATGTTTTATCAATAGAAATCCCTTCTTATAATTTTTACTTATAGTATAATCACATTAGTAAGAAAAATAAAATATTATGATAATAAATATTATGTGATCACAAAACACAATTTTTTCACTTCTATGTTTTGAATTTTGAAAAGTGATCATATACATTTATGTTCAAAAAGTTATTTAGACTATGATGGAAGAAATTATTTTTGGAGAATAGTAGCATACCCTTATGAATAGTAATATGACCCTAATGAATAGTAAATTGTTTTATTATTTTATTTTCTTAAGTATTTAAGATAACGATATCTTGATTAATTTTTCAATGTAATATAAAAGTAGTTATAGAATTGAAATTATTGGTTTTTGAAATAAGAATGATTTTATTTAAAAACTAAATTATTAATATTTAGAAAATTATTTTCATCAAATGGAGTCCATTTTTTAATTCTACTCATCAAAAATTGGTTAGTGTAAATTTTTGGGATTTTTATGAAATTCTGTAATTTTTTATGAATAATGATATACAGTAAAATACCGTATATTCAAATTATCAGTTAAATACACTATTCATGACATCATAAGTGATGGAAGACCACTTAGTTATAACTAACATTCTTTTATTACTATTTGGGGTCACATGAATTAAGATTATTCATAGTCTTAGGAAAAAAAGATTATAATAATGATTTAAATAATGTAAAATACCTCATATCCTCCACTATAAATACCACCCCCATTATCCTCTTCCTCCCACACCTCCCAAGAATTTACCCTTACATAAGTTCTGACCAATACACCTTCCAATTCTCTTACCTACTTCATAGACCTTCTGGTCTCAACCAATGTCCAAAATCAAAGGCTTTAGGGAGGATCTCAAGGAGAAGAGATCAAGAGGTAAGAATCCTGTTTATTTTTCATGTGTTTTCCTTTCCTTTCCTTTTATTTTATTATAGTCTCTTCCACTATTATTTTCCAAGAGGTATGAAAGCTCTATAAATCTTGTATATTCTAGATGTTCTCATGTTCATGGAAAGTTAATCATCATTCTTCTTCTTCTCTCCCACTTATTCAAGGAATAGAAACATTGTTTGTGACGTGTCGAATTACCGACATCGTGGATGATGTGATTTCAATTTTCCTTACTGCCTTCAGATATGGTCATGAAACCATTTTTATGGATGAACCGGATTATATTATATGTATTATATCATATTTAATGTTCTGGAACTAACTTATGTACATACTATTAAATGATTAAACAAAACAAGTTCGTTGTGGTTAAAAAATCGATCGAATTAACTCAAACGATCATCATTAAAATTTAACTAATGATTTATCCACATGGTATATAACATAATTAATAATAATGTAATTTAAAATCCTGTAATATCATTTTTAACCTATAATATTATTTCTTTATTTTTACCCATGTTCTACACGAACTTCCATTTATGAATACAAGTGAACTGTTCAAGAAAACCATAAAAACGAACATTCCCAAACAACAGATTTGGACCCTATAACTCATCCAAAGGACCATAAAATAACCTGATGAAACCATAATGATCCATTTTCATGTATAAAAGGTTCTATAACTGTTAATTAATTAATATAATGTGGTTATATAGGATTTTAATGTGAATAAAGCATTCAGATACAAGGTAAAGGGAAATTCTCGAACCCAACTTTCTTTCTTCAGGTTCTCCCACTTTCACTCCATTTCTAGTATGGTCACTCCTTAAAAATAATTTTTTAATCATTATATTACCTTTTCTAGGATATAAATGTTTTCCAATGGATTTTATGTCAAATAATTGTTTTCCAAAATAACTCCTTTTAAAAAACATAACTTTTTAATTCTCACTCAAGGTTGATGGTTCTTGTAGCAAGTATGTTATTCCCACTTTCTTTTGGGAACCAAAAGTTTATGAATGTATTCTTATGAGATGAAAATCATTCCTTTACATGGGTTTTGTATTTTTATTTTTGATATATGGTCTATGTGGAATGCATGATAATGATTATGTTATGATGTGACATGTGCGCTCGAAATTATAAAGTGAAATATGAATGTTTGAATGTGACGGGTGCGCCCAGAATTATACAGCACTCCAATGAATTGGGTATAGTGATGAATCTAATGAGTTAAAGTGAAATGATGTGTGAACAAAATTCTATCTTTTTTCACATGTATGTGTGGTAGTTAACCACTAAGACATGATGTTTTATTTTTTATGCATTGCTACATTTCATGTCTTTTATTAATTCTTCCTCTTATGTTCGTGATACCATGCCTATGTTATGATTATGCTCACCCCATGTAATATTGTTCTTATCTTTCCTCTTACTGTGATTTTATCTCATGCATTTTTGATGTATATCCTCAGGTGACTGCTTGTATTAAGGAGAGGTCAACTGCCAATAAGAATCTAGACACTAGTGGAATTCAGACCTATACCAACACTTATTTTCCAATGATTTAAAAAACGGTTCGGATAAAGACCCATTACCAACAGTTCTAGTAAACTATTGGTATAGGGTATTATATGTTGTCTTTTCCCAACAGTTTTGCTAAACCGTTGGGAAAGAAATATTTTATTTACAATTTTTATTAACCATAGGGAGAAAGTACTCCCAATTTTGGGATCCTCATCCCGGGTGAACCATCCCCGACCTCTGCCTCCCTCCCCCCTCCCCCCTCCCTGATCTTGATCTCCTCCTGGCCTCCGCCTCCACCTCCCATCCCCATCCCTATCCTCCATTGGCATTCCCCTTCCCCTCTCATCTCCCTCTCCGACGACGACGTCCCCCTCCCCTCTTGGCCCCCGAAGGCGTTCCCCCCTTGTCATCTCCCTATCATGGCTACATCCCCCTCCCCTCTTGGATCAATCTCCTCCGACAAAGTCCCCCAACCCCTATCCAGACGAGCTCAAGACCCCCCATGGCCGAACACCCTACGGGACATCCCCCTCTCTCGGATCCCTCTCCTCCCACCAGGGTTCTTGATCGATATTTCCTGGTAAGAATTAGTCTTCTTTTTTAAAAAATGTGGAATCAAGGAATGCATTGTTAGGTTCATAGTTAGGATAACCATTCATATTAATCCTGCATTTTCTATAGTTTTCGTTAGTAACCAACTCATGGTGTGGTAAATTATTGGGTAAATTGTGAATTTTTTTTAAAATAGAGTCTTCCAGAAATGTATGGTTAGATTCACAGGTTGTATTCCATTCATTAGAACAGTGCATTCATTAAAAAGATCATGATTTTTTAAAAACCTTTTATTTTCCTCTATAGACTCCTATTAGACCTTATATTGTGCTGTATTTTTTTGTTAATCATGATATATATGTGATGAGGTTGTATCGTCATTAAGATGTGCAATGATGTGGGTTAATTGGAGGTGAGTGATGTTATATGAGATTTTATGGGTTATGTTGAGGAGTTTCTTTCTCTTTAATTTATTGGTTCATAAAACAGAAGTCGGTGCTGCATATATTATGTAATTGGGTTTGGTAAAGTAAAATGATGGTCTCAGATTTCTGAGTTGGTTATTTGGATGGTATTCTATATCAAAAGTGGGTATATCTCTATTGACTATGGGGGAATTTCCAATTGAACAATGTATTTATTGAACTAACCATGCAATACACATTTCCCACAATACAGAAGCACCACAGAAACCATAGATAGACACTACACACCACAGGACACTCATGGGAGACACCCCTTGATATCTACAGATAGTTAAGGGGCCATTAACATAGGAACTGAAGTCGATTAGAACTCAGGCCTTGAGAAATTCCCATTACTGGTAGAAAAGATACCAACACCTTTATTCATATTATAGTATAATGAAATGGTTTACACCCTCATGACCAAGTATACCATATGCTTCATGGCCTGGTGCCCAACCAGGTTCAAGAGTAGGATCAACTACTAAACATTTATTGTGGTCCCTATGAGGTTCTTTCCATAGTTAAGAGGGTTATCTTCACAATCTTCAACTCAAATAATGTAGCATAGGTGCATATTCAATGGCTAAGTGTACTAGTATGGTGTTTCCAACAACATTCTATATAAAGAACATAATGAAAAATGAAGAGATTATTAAATGGAACTGTTTCCCCCTTGTTTGTTGGAACATGATTTGACCCATGGGGCATTGTGGTTTTTATATATTTGGCGTTGACATGTATAGTCACAGGATACAGGTATGTTTTTGTTTAATTTTTATTTTATTTTCTTTATCTCATTAGCCACTTTGGTATTTTACTTCTTTCTACGGATGGAGGGTGTAATGCCCCGACCCCAGTTACCCAATGTCGGTTCATTATTACATAACATAGACATGATCACAAAATATCAAGTCTCGAAATACCGATTAGTTTAGTAGCTTTGGAATCACTAGATACATTCATAATGTTTACATTACATCATAAAGTGAAAACTAAAACAACATCTTGTCTCCACACTCATATCCCCTTATACTATCCCTGCAGGTCATTCATAAAATACTTCTTCACATCCTGAGAAAAATAAAACATGGAAAGGGGTGAGATTAGATGCTCAGTAAAGATAAGAATATAACAGAAAATTTCATAAATAAGAATAAACATTTAAGGCAATGTATAACTAAAAAAATCCTTTTAAACTTGAACTTCATCATAATATGGAAAAATAAAATAAAATGAAATAATTTCATTTACTTATTCACATGGATATTCTACCAGTTGAATAATCACATGCAATATCAATAACCACTTTCATAATGATCGAATGCATAATGCAAGACTATCATAACCACATAGTCAAGGCCTTGTGCCAAGACTACGAATAAGATTTTTTGAAGACCTTTTCCCAAGACACTAGTCTGTCTCATGAGACCTAACGATGCATCGAGGAGCTATAGCAGGCTCCACCCGTCACTTATTAAGTCCAATGCATTCCTCATATGAACAGTTTTAACCATAACATAAAAATTCCTATTAAAAAGAGCATACAAAATGTCAATACATTCTCCAGAAACCATTAATGGTATAAAAATATCACATCCAAAGTCAAAAATATCACAAAACCTTCAACACAATAATAAATCATCTTCAAATAAGCTTAAAATCCATCAAAGGATGTTGACATAGATGAAATCAAAACAATTTGAGAGAAATATATCTTTTTTTTGAAATCATTTAAAAGACAAATAATTAAAAAAGCAAAAATTTTCTTTGAAAATATTATTATAAGATTTTAAGGGAAGCTTCAAAGATTTTATAATGGGGGAAAATAGCTGCACCCGCTGTATAAGTTAAAAAGACATTCTTACCTTAATTTTGTCGAAAAGGTTAAAAAGGACCTTGTTTGGAAAATGACGGAAATATTCCTTTATAAACTTCTTATAAAAAGTCTAACAAGGGTATAAATTACTTTAAACCATATTCTGTAAAATAGTAATAATTTTTTGAAATACATTTTTAAGAAAACATGGATGTGGATGACAAATAGGTATGAGTAGTTAATTACGTACAAACAACCTCGGATAATGAAGAGATTGTGAAATAAAACCTTACCTTGTACTTTTCCTTGGTTGAGGGTAGGTTAACCTCCTATATAATGGTTAAATAATTGTTATTAAATTATAAAATAATCATATACATTAATATGATATCATATATGATCTTTTAACATTGATTTTTTAATAATATCTTAGTATTATCATCGTTTTGGGTGTTAACAGATTCATTTTTCTTTATATTATTTGTTATTTGAGCCATATTTGTTATGGATGGGATGTATGTTATTCATATCCAGAATTATATCATGTATCTAAAAATTATTTTTAATCATCAAATAAAATTTAGTCTTGAATGGATACTATGGGAAATGAATCTCATCGCGTTCGTGGAGACGGTAATCCGTATGTACGCACGAGCGATAATATGATTTTTTGATATTAAAATAATATATAATTAGATGGTATATTATATATACAGAATCATTATCATTTTATTATATTATTTACATGAATTATAAATTATTATACCCATCCAAATAATAATGTATTGAATAACAATTACACCACGACGTGGAGACGGTAGGTCGTACGTACACACGTATGGTGACATGTCATTCAAAGGAGGGATAGAATACTGAATATGGTTGTACCATATTTACAATAACATAAAAGTATGTAGAAGATACTAGATTTATTATTTTATAATGGAAATAACAAAGAAATAAGATGTTGAAGAAGAAAGGAACTTGAAAGAGGGTGGTGAAAACATTACCTCTTCTTCGGGGTCTTCCTTTTGATTTGATCAAAAGGGCTCCATAGGTTGGCTTTCTGACTAAAGTAAGGCCTCTAGAATTAAGGTAGGATAGTTTAGAGGGTAGTTGGGCAAAATTTGTCCAAACCAAAAGGATTTTATGGTATGAATAATTGGTTAGAAGTTGTGTCCTTTTATAAGGTGGAGGAGGGTCTCTTTAGAAAAAACATAATGTATTAATTTATAATAAATTCATATTCAGTTTATAATGGCTCCAAAGTGGATTATTCAAATTATAAGGTGGTTATGGGTCAAAATACTTTCATCCAATATATTTTAGATAGGTTTGAGTCACTATATTAACCTTATCATTTATATTTAACTCTTAGTTAAATAGTTTGACATTTACCATGTCACTTTGTATTTTTATATTATATGGTTAATAAACTTACAATAAACTTCCAAGAGACCCCCAAGTGGTCCATTAATCATACAAATATAATTATATAATTCCTTTGGCAGAACCATAGATTTTTAGGAATAGAATATGAAATAATAATATAATATTTGTTTTAAAAACTCTTTTATGTCAATTTTGACAATATTTAATAAATGATTTTTGTTAAAGTCTTAACAACTTTAATAATTTGACCTATATTCATTTAATAAATCCTAAAATGTAATATTAATCAATAAAATTATTTTATGGAATAAAAACTTTTAAATTATATTTATTTTAATATTTATAATACCAATTATTTGATTCTTTCATTAATAAGGAAAATACTGCATCGTTATTGTGTCATAAATAAATTTAATTATTCAAAGTCTAAAATTTATAAATAAAATACAATTTTGTAGGAAATAATTTTATATTTATAATGAATATTTATAGTGGAAAATATAACATATATAACCCTGTGTAAAAATTGTTTTTCTAAAATATATATGCTTATGTCATTTTTGTATTTATTTAAACTTAATTAATATAAAGTGTCATTATCACTTACAAGTGGATCCATGGGGTCCCAAAATCGACGCAAAGATTCCCATGGCCGGACATGTTTCAAACAATAGGTTTATGACACATTTTAGGGTAATTTATTATTATTATAATATTATTTGTTTACCCTAATTTACCGAATTTACCCATTAACCACGGTAAATAAAATATTTACCGAAGTAATTATTCAAAATGTCTAAAAATAAAATTTACCTATTTACACAATTTCGACCTCATGATTCAAAATATGGAATCCATTTTTCTAAACTCAAAACACAAAAGTGGCAGTAATTAATTAAAAATTAATCCATCTTGTTAAAGAAAAGTGTGTTTTTAAGAGATAATAACTATCAATAGATTGTCACTTGCTTATGTCCATTTTAAATGTGAATTTATATATAATGACCAAAATTGGATTAAATGGTAATAATATAATGTAATTATACTCTAAAATCACTCAAATTCATAATTTATTACTATTAATTATTTTTTTAAAGTTGTTTTTAATTAAAATTTAGTAGTTTTCATTATTCATCAAAATATGAAAGTTATCAGAAAAGTACCAAAAATTTACCCTAAGCTAATTTAAATATTATGAATACAAAAATGAAGTCCAAATGGGTATTTTGATTGGTTGTGGTGTGTGTTAGAACTTGAAGTTGCGTATAACACACACTACTGTATTATTCAATGAGAAGCGTACCATGGAAGCTTGGGGTGTTACATTCTCCCCTCCAAATAATTTCTTCCTCGAAATTTCTAGAATACTACTGCATGAAAAGACTCGGGTGGTTCTTTATCATAAGTTCCTTAGGTTCCCACATTACCTATTCCATCTTATGGTTTCTCCATATAACTTTTACCAGATGAGTTGTCCGGTTTCTCAGCACTTGTTCTCTCGTATCAAGAATCTTGACAGGCTCTTCACAATAAGACATATCGGGTTCCTGTTCTAATTCCTCATAGGTGAGTACATTCAACGGGTTAGGAATGTATTATCTCAATAGTGATACATGGAACACATCGTGAACTTTGGAGAGACTTGGCGACATTTCCAAATGGTAAGCTACAGCCCCAATTTGTTCTAGAATTTCGAATGGTCTGATGTACCTAGGACACAATTTTCTCTTCTTACCAAAACATATAACACCCTTCCATGGAGATACCTTCAAGAAAACAAGATATCCTACTTGAAATTCCAAATCCTTCCTTCAGTTGTCAGTATAGCTCTTCTGACTACTTTGAGCTACTTTGATGTGCTTTTGGATTACCTTCACCCTTTCCATCGTTTCCTCGACCAGTTCTAGGCCTACGAGTTTTCTTTCATGAAAATCATCCCAATACGTTGGCGTGCGACATATCTTTCCATATAACGCTTCATATGGTTCCATCCGAATACTTGAATGGAACCTATTTTAATTGGAAAGTTCTACCAAAGGTAAATATTGATCCCACATACCTTGAAAGTCAATTGAGCATGATCTCAACATGTCCTCTAAGGTTTGAATAGTCTGTTCTGATTGTCCATCAGTTTGGGGGTGGTAATCAATGCTCAAACTAAGTTCAGTATCCGGGGATTTCTGAAGACTTTTCCAGAATCTTGAAGTAAAAGGAGGATCACAATCAGAAACAATCGATAGGGGTACTCCATGAAGTCTCCCAACTTCATTAATATATAGTATTGCTAGATGTTCAAGTGGTAAATCCTCTCTTATAGAAAGAAAATGTGCTGAATTGGTAAGACGATCAACAATAACCCATATTTCATCGTTCCATCTAGGAGTCTTTGGTAGCCCCATGACAAAGTACATCTTAATATAATCCCATATCCACTCCAGTATGGGAAGAGGTTACATGACTCTTCCAGGATGTTTCTTTCCATCTTTCACTTGTTGAAAAACCATACATCTTAACACAAAATCAGCAATCTCCATCTTCATGTTGTCCCACAAAAAATGTTCCTTCAAATATCTATACATTTTTGTGCTCCCAGGGTGTATAGAGAAATTGGAGTTATGAGAATCATCTAAAAATTTCCTTTTCATATCAGGTATATCAGGAACACAAATTCTCTTCCCAAATTTCAATATTCCTTCTTCATACACAAAGTCTCTCAATATCCCATCATTCATAGCTTTAATATTCTTTTGTAACTCGTCATCACCGGTCTGAGAACTCTTTATCCTTTATAGTAAATATGGTTTGGTAGCCATTTGAAAATGTATCGATGTTTCACCTTCGATGGTAATTCAAATATCCATCTTCACTAGATCCATGAAAATAGGATCCCTTTCAATTCTCATCATGTTCAAAACTCCATTATCTTTTCTTATCAAAGAATATTCCACCTTATTTTCCTTCCCTGGGTGGTAGTGTATCGTGAAATCATAATCCTCGAGTATTTCAAGCCATTTCCTTTCCCTCATGTTGAGTTCTTTCTGTTAGAATATGTACTTCAAAATCTTGTGATCAGTATAAATCTCACATTTTTCACCATAGAGATAATGTATCCATATATTCAAAGAAAAAATTATAACAGATAACTCAAGATCATGAGTAGGATATGTTTTATCATGAATTTTCAATTTTCATGATGCATAGGCAATAACCCTATCATTCTGCATAAGGACACAACCGAGTCCTTTCTATGAAGCATCACTATAAATAACAAACCCATCATTCCCTGATAGTAGAGACAATATAGGAGAATTGACTAATCTTCTCATAAGTTCTTCAAAACATTCTTCACACTATTTTTTCCAAACAAATTTAACCCCTTTACGTGTGAGCTTTGTTAATGGGTTAGCCAATCGGGAAATTTTCTGGACGAAACACCAATAATAACATGCTAATCCAATAAAACTGTGTACCTCGGTTATACTCATTGGTGCTAGTCATTCTTGGATTTCTCTTATCATATAAGGATCAACAGAGATTCCATCCTTAGAGACAATATGTCCAAGAAAATAGATCTCTTGAAGCCAAAATTCACACTTTCTAAACTTCCCATATAATTCATGTCTTATAAGAGTCTTCAGGATAATGCGCAAGTGATTGTCATGATCTTCGTAGATTTTAGAGTATACCAAGATATCATAAATAAATACCACCACAAAATCATCGAGATATTCCTTTAAAACTCTATTCATTAGATCCATGAATACAGAGGGTGCATTAGTCAATCCAAAAGGCATTACTGTAAACTCGTAATTCCCATACCTGGTTCAAAATAATTTCTCTGGAATGTCTTCCTTATTCACACACAACTGATGGTATCCAGATCGAATGTCAATCATTGAAAATTATTGAGCTCCATGCATTTGGTCGAATAAATCATCAATGCGAGGTAGGGGATACTTGTTCTTTATTATTATAGCATTGATCTCCCTATAGTTGATACATAACCTCATAGATCCATCCTTGTTTTTAACAAAAAGGATAGGGGATCCCCATGGAGAAACACTAGGGAGAATAAATCCCTTACAACTCAATTACTCTAGTTGTTTCTTTAGTTCAACTAATTCCATAGTGGACATTCTATAAGGGGTCTTCGATATAGGCCTTGAACCAGGAATCAAATCAATGGAAAACTCAATTTCTCATTCTGGAGGATGTCCAGGTAAATCTTATGGAAACTCATCAACATATTCTCTTACAATAGGTACATCCTCTATTTGAACATTCTTTTCCTCACCCACATTCATTTCATCCTCTTCCTCCCCAATATTTTAATTTAGTTGAGCTATTGGGGGTGGATCTAGGTAAGAATTAGGTGGTGGTGATTCTACTCTAAAGATAAGGTGTTCCTTGTCATCATTATCAAAAATAGTAACCTCCATCTTATTACGATAAAATTTTTCATCATGGTCCAAATGCCAATCCATACCAAGGATTATATCAAAGTCAATCATAGGTATAATGATGAGATCTATAGATAAAGAACGTTTATGTGCTCTAATGGGGACTGATTCACAAAACTTTGTTGCAATGATAATTCCCTTAGGAGTTTTGACCGACAACTCCGTTGTTAAATAAAATTGGAAATATCTAATTTTCTTAGAAAACTGGGAAGATATGGAACAATGCGATGATCCAGAATCAAATAAAACATTGTCTAAACTTGAGGAAACCATTAAATTACCTGCCACCACATCTTTCGGAGCTTCAACCTCAGCAGTAGTGATATCATAATCTTGGCCTTGATCCCTTGGCTCTTTCTGAGGTAAGTTCCTTTGACACTTAGGACATTCATTTTCATAATGCACCATTTCTCTACAATTATAGTATTCCATGTTGACAACAAATTTCTTTCCATTACATTCATGAGCTTGGTGGCCTTTTTCACCACACTTGTAACAGACTCCCATTCCCTTCAAGCAAGTATTGGGGTGTTTATTCCCACATTTACTGTAGGATGGATAATCAAATTTTCCCTTCTTCTGTTTATTTCCATTTCCAAAGTGGTCATCATATCTCTTCTTCTCTTACTTTGCTTTAAAGTCATAAGACTTAGAGAATTCTTTTTCTATCTTGATAGCACACGAGACACTATCTTCGTATGACGAGAAGGATTGTCAGGCCAATACTCGATGGAGAAATGGTTTTAACCCATCAAATAAACGATCAATATTACTTCTTGGGTTACGTTTATAATCTGCAGCATACCTTTCTAACCTTGTAATGTTAGCATCATACTTTGCGACATTCTCATCCTCCTTTTGTCTCAGACTCAGAAATTACCTTTCCATATCTTCTTGATGGTCATGACGAAAGTATTTTTCTCAAAACGGCTCTTTGAACTCCCTCCATTCCATATTTTAAACTTCATCATCTTCCTTCATGTTTGTAATAAATGACCACCATTGATTAGCTTCTCTAGTGAGGTGGTAAACTGCCATGATAACTTGTTCCCTTTCACAACTCTCAAAGGCATGGAATATTCTCTCTAAATAATTTATCCATTGCTCAGCTACTAATTGATTTTTACTCCCATTTAATGTTGGTGGTTGTTGTCTCATGAATAGATCTAACATTGATCCTCCACACTGTGGATCTGGGTGCTCCATACGGGTAAGGTTATTATTCATAACCGGGGTGAGTTGTCCCAGTATGGTGATTAGCTGATCAGCACCAGTTTCATCACCAGCTCCACTATAATTATCTTGATCATGAGGGAAATCTCTACATGGAGTGTGTGCATTGATACAGTTTCCATTTCTTTCACTACGTCCCATTTCTAAACAATGGCATACACTAGATTAGTTTATGAATCGCAACACATAAATCCAAACTTGCAAAACACTTAATATAAATTGAACAGTTTATGGATATAATCCATAATCATGAAAATGTTTTCTTTGAGGAAGTATATACTCCTAAACCCTTTATAATTGTTTTTAAAGAAAATTATAATTATCCTAAGCATATCCCCCAGGAGTGTCGTAACCAAGAGTGCAGCAAGGCTAGTTGTCATGCACCAGTTCCCGTTCCAGTATTGCTCAAAGTGGTGTTTTCATGTTTTACCCCTAGGTACATTTGTGCCAAGATCCGCCTCTACCTGCTCATATCCAGACAGGGATGTATTTCTCATAAAACTCACAAAATCTCTACAATACCAAAATTCTAGGATGTTCTTCTATACTAATCCAAAAATTCCATCTTAGGTCTATGTGCTCTAATCAGAGTTTATCTAAATCTAGCTTCCAAGGATTGTACTAAACTTCCTCTGATACCAATTGTAATTCCCCAACCCCAGTTACCTAGATTCGATGCATTATTATATAACATTGGCATGATCACAAAAGATCAAGTCTCGAAAGACCGATTAGTTTAGTAGCCTTGGAATCACTAGATACATTCATAAAGTTTAAATTACATCATAAAGTGAAAAATACAACAACATCTTGTCTCCACACTCATATCCCCTTATACTATCCCTACAAGTCATTCTTAAAATACTTCTCCACATCCTTGGAAAAATAAAACATATAAAGTGGTGAGCTCATATGCTCAGTAAGGATAACAATATAGCAGAAACTTTCATAAATAAGCATAAACATTTAAGGAAATGCATAACTAAAACAAAGGCCTTTTAAACTTGAACTTCATCATAATATGGCAAAAAAATAAAATGAAATAATTCCATTTACTTATTCACATGGTTACTCTACTTGTCAAATAATCACATGCAATATAAATAACCACTTTCATAATGATGGAATGCATAATGAAAGACTATCATAACCACATAGTCAAGGCCTTGTGCCAAGACTACAAATAAGATTTTGTAAAGCCCTTGTGCCAAGATACTAGTTTGTCTCATGAGACCTACCGATGCATCGTGGAGCTTTAGCGCACTCCACCCACCACTTATTAAGTTCAATGTATTCCTTATATTAACATGTTTAAACATAACATAAACATTCGTATTAAAACTAGCATACGAAATGTCAATAATTTCTCCATAAACCATGAATGGTATAAAAATAACACATCCAAAGTCATACATATCACAAAACCTTCAATACAATAACAAATCATCTTCAAATAATCTTAAAATCGATCAATGGATTTTGACATAGATGAAATCAAAACTATTTGAGAGAAATATATATATTTTTGAAATCATTTAAAAGTCATATAATTATAAAAGAAAAAATTTTCGTTGAAAATATTCTTATAATCTTTTAAGGGAAGCTTTAGTGATTTTATAATGGTGTAAAATAGCCGCACCCGCTGTATAAGTTAAAAATACATTCTTACCTTAATTTTGTCGAGAAGGTTAAAAAGGACCTTGTTTGGAAAATAATGGAAAGATTCCATTATAAACTTCTTATAAAAAGTCAAAAAAGGGTATAAATGACTTTAACCCATATTTTGTAAAATATAAATAATGTTTTGAAATACATTTTTAAGAAACATGGATGTGGATGATAAAGAGGTCCCAGTAGATAATTACGTATAAACAACCTCGGATAATGAAGAGATTGTGAAGTAAACCCATACCTTGTACTTTTACTTGGTTGAGGGTAGGTTAACCTCATGTATAATGGTGAAATAATTGTTACTAAATTATATAAGAATCATATACATTAATATGATATCGTATATTATCTTCTAACATTGAATTGTTAATAATATCTTAGTATTATCATCGTTTCAGGTGCTAACGGATTCGTTTTTCTTTATATTCTTTGTTATGTCTGCCATATTTGTTATGGATGGGATGCATATTATGCATATCCATAATGATATAAAGTTCTAAAACATTACTTTTAACCATAAAAAGATAATTAGTCTTGAATGGATACTATGGGGAATGAATATTATCGCGTTCGTAGAGACGGTAGTCTGTACGTACGCACGAGCGACAATATCATTCTTTTGATATTAAAATAATATATACTTGGATAGTATATCATATATACATAATCATTATCATGTTATTTTTATTATTTACATGAATTACACATCATTATTATACCCATCTAAATAATAATATATTGAATTACAATTACACCACGACGTGGAGACGGTACGTCGTACGTACGCACGTATGGTGACATGTCATTCAAAGGATTGATAGAATACTGAATATGGTTGTACCATATTTATAATAACATCACATTATATAGAAGATACTGGAGTTATTATTTTAGAATGGAAATAACAAAAAAAGAATAAGTTGAAGAAGAAAGGAACTTGAAAGAGGGTGGTGAAAACATTACCTCTTCTTCGGGTTCTTCCTTTTGATTTGATCAAAAGGGATCCTTAGGTTGGATTTATGACTAAAGTAAGGACTCTAGGATTAAGGTATGATAGTTGAGAGGGTATTTGTTTAGAGGTTGGCAGAACAAAAAGGCTTTTAAGTTATGAAGAATTGGTTAGAAGTGGTGTCCCTTTATAAGGGGGAGGAGGGGCTCTTTAGGAAAAACTTAAAGTATTAATTTATAATAAATTAATATTCAGTTTCTAATTTCTCCAAATGGATTATTAAAAGTATAAGGTGGTTATGGGTCTAAATTCTTTCATCCAATATATTTTATACAGGTTTGGGTCACTATATTAACCTTATCATTTATATTTAACTCTTAGTTAAATAGTTTCACATTTACCATGTCACATTATATTTTTATATTATATGGTTAATAAACTTACTATATACTTTCAAAAGACCCCCAAGTGGTACATTAATGATACACCTATCATTATATAACTCGTTTGGCAGAAACTTATATTTTTAGGAATAGAATATGAATTAATAATATAATATTTGTTTTAAAAACTATTTTGTGTCAATCTTGACACTATTTAATAATTGATTTTTTTAAAGTCTTAACAGCTTTATTAATTCAAAAAAATTCATTTAAGAAATCCTAAAATGTCATATTAATAAATAAAATTATTGTATGGAATCAAAACTTTAAAATTATATATATATTAATATTTATAATACCAATTATTTGATTCATTCATTAATAATGAAAATACAGAATCATTATTGTGTCATAAATAAATTTAATTATTCAATGTCTAAAAATTATAAATAAAATACCATTACGTAGGAAGTATTTTCATCTTTCTAATGAATATTTATAGATTAAAATATAACATATATAACCATACGTAAATTTTTTTTTTCTAAAATATATATGCCTATGTCATTTTTGTATTTACTTTAACTTAATTAATATAAAGTGTCATTATCACTTACATGTGGAACCATGGGGTCCCAAAATCGACCCAAAGATGACCATGATCGGATATTTATCAACCAATATGGTTAGGAAATGTTTTAGTGTAATTTATTATTATTATAATATTATATTTTTACCCTTATTTACCGAATTTACCATTTAACCACCGTAAATAAAATATTTACCGAAGTAATTATTCAAAATGTCTAAAAATAAAAGTTACCTATTTACAAAAATTTTAGCTCCTAATTCTAAATATGGAATCCTTTTTTCTAAATTCCAAACAAATAAGTGTTAGTAATTAATTTAAAATAAATTCCCGTTGTTAAAACAAGAAGCATGTTTCTAAGAGATAATAACTATCAAAAGATTGGCACTTGCTTATGTCCAGTTTAAATGTGAATTTATATCCAATGACCAAAATTGTATTAAATGGTAAAAATATAATTTAATTATACTCTAAATTCACTCAAAATCATAATTTATCACTATTAATTATTTCGATTAAAAAAGTTATTTTTAATTTAAATTTAGTAATTTTCACTATTCATCAAAATATGAAAGTTATCAGAAAAGTAAAAAAAATTCTCCCTAAGCTAATTTAGATTTTCTGAATCCAAAAATTATGTCCATATTGAAAGATAAAATGTATAAAATTTCAAAAAGTTGGTATTACTATTCATAACGGCTAGTTTGATTGGTTGTGGTGTGTTAGAACTCGAAGTTGCGTACAACACACACTACTATATTATTCAAAGAAAAGTGTACTGTGGAAGCATGGGGTGTTATAGAGGGTAGTGATGCTATCCTAACTAGTTGACGTAGATCACTTTTATACTGTAATACCATGAGGTGTGAGTATGAGGAAACATTGGAAGATAGATGAACCTTGGTGTCTTCCCTTAGAAGGAATTGTTTTTATAAAACATTGTGTGGGAACATTTCTGGAGTATGTTGGAGTCATGAAATAACCCCGAGTGTCTCCATGAGATAGCATAAATAACCCCAAGTGTCTCCAACTATCTCCATACATCATATCATCCTCACATGGGTTGGCCACTCACCCAATCCTATCAAACCTGTCCTAGCTTACTATCTCAGTCACATAGTCTAGACTCATCTCTTGAAGATTATCCCATGCCTCGATGCACATCTCATCATCCAACTAGGCAAAGAAGATTATTCACCTTATGATTTTCCTATTCACAAAAACACACCATGTTGAACCCATCTACATTATATTCTCAATAATCCGGCCAAGAGCCTCATCAAAATCATGTATTATAACCCATCCCCACTAACCGATTTCCATCCTAAGCTAAGTCACACCAAGCCTCTTGGCATTAAAATGCCAATCTGTCTGACTATACCCAATACCCACACTAGCATCTTATCCTTCATCTCTTGAGTTGAACTATTTAATCATTAAATGGAGTAAAACCTTTCATAATACATTTTATATACTCAGAGGGACCGTCCCACTCTAAGAACCTACCAAGATTACAATCCATCCTCATAAATATTTCCTCATCAAACTCTAGATGTACAATTGCCACACCTACCCCTACAAGACCCAATCCTCTTATGATTATTTTAGTTGTTCTAAATCCTCATCGTTAGTGACATAAATCACATTAAAGCACATAAATGTCAACTGAACCCTACATTCCAAGAATTATTCATGTGGACAGGCCCTAGGGCAACATGCTAAGAACTAAAACCATAAATAATAATGCCAAATACATGAATCATTTTTAAATAAATATCTCAAGTGTAAACATAAAAACAAAGAATAATAATACCTCATCCCTTGTATCAAAAAAACCCAATCTTTGTTGAAACTCAGGCCAAATTGATTATATACCATTAATAGAAAGAGTAATTGTTAATTAATAGGTATGTAATATTTGATAGTATCATTTTGAAACATTGATCTGTTTCCCCTTTGCTTGCAAGAACATGATTTGACCCATGGGGCGCTGTGGTACATAAATGTTGGGCAGTGACAGGTATAGTCATAGGAGACATGTATGTTTTAGTTTAGTTTTTATTTTATTTTCTTTATCTCATTGGTCACTTAGATCTTTGACTGGTTTCTATGTATAGAGGGTAGTTATATTCTATGAAGGGGGCCAAAAGGAGTTCAGATTGATTCAGTCCACCGGCTTTGATCCAAGGTAAGATTCTATGGTTACTACTTGTCTCTCACCTCTTGTATTTGGGGATTTATTGTTTTTGACTCCATATTATGTTTTCAGTAGGGCATTGGATCATTTTGTGTTGGTCAGGGTGGATTTGGTTCTCTGCTTCCAATCTAGGTAAGGCTTTAATTTCATTGGTTGGTTTCTCACTTGTTATGTACCATCCTTCATGTGTTTTAAGGTTCTTAATATCCTTTGTGTAGTGTGTTGATCCCTGCTCATTGGTTTCGAGTCGCCAAGTCAAGGGAGACTCGCCTTCGTGTGCATAGGTAAGTATGTATATGTTTGTGGGTTCCCCTGTTACGTGTATAGTCACCCATGGCAGTGATTATGCACGTATGGGGCTAGGTGTGCCCATGTATATATATAAATACATACATAGGTGAGTGGAGACTGATATATGCATATAAGCATATGTGAAATGATCCCCTTTCACATGATCTTGGCCATGTGGGTGTGTGCATAGGGGATAGGTGTCCTTGCATGTGTGTGAAGGTGCATATACCCAGTGGAGGAGCAGAAACCTTTAGTTAGAAAGCTCCGAGAGCCGAAGTGGATGGCTTGGTTCCACCTTGAGGTAGAGTCCCTCTCGTAGCCTCTTTAATTTAAGAATGTATTAAATTGAATTTATATTCTTTCTTAATTCTACTTAACTATATTGAATTGAATATCTTTAATAAGATTTATTTAATATAATTGTTTCATTTGATAAATAAAGTCATGTTTTTATAATAAAACCCCTCCAATGGAGGTGCACTATCTATGAAAACTCATAGTGATAGTTTAGGGTGTATTATTCTTTTCCATCATTTCATTTCCATTTAGAAATTGCATCATTGTGCCTCTCACTACAACCTTTCAACAATCCCTTATTATAACATATTAAATAGTTGACTTGTTCTATCATGTCCATTGTGACCTTATCTTATGGAGAAACTTGTTTCGGGTGTTTTCCTGGCCTCCTGGCCACCCCTTTGGGTGCTTAACCGAGCCTATATATCTAAAAACACTGATAGTGTCATTTTTTAACACTTTTCAGTCTTATGGGGCCTCCCACCATAAGCATCATATTAAGACAATTTTGGGTGTTTTTCGGGCCTCGATGCACATCTAATTTTTTACATATATGATTTCCCCCATAAGATTTGTGTTGCATCCTGAGATGTTAAAACATACTCAAATTCTGTTGTTCTCAAGGTGACTGAAGTTTTATTATTAGAGTTCCAAGAAATTCATATACCATTGATAAGTAATACACCTTCATAATTTGACTCTCAATCGGTAGTTTCAACTACCTAGAACCACTTTTAAAAAAATAATATAAAATAAATTTCTTTATCATACCACAATCCCAAATCAAGAGTCTGCTTTTTATAACATAAGATCGGTTTCTATAATGTGAAGGACAACTAAATACGATTTATTTGGAATCCTGTCCGGAAGATGCTACCCCACGGATATCATTGGATCAGGCCAACATGTCGTGGTCATGCCGCGATCACGCTGCGGTCACGCTGCGGTCACACCGAAGTCACGTCGTGGTAATGTCGTGATTTGGCCCTGCTCCTGGATGACACCCCACGGTGGTTTGCGGTCCTATCAAAATTCGAGGTATGATACCTTGATAGAGTTTTAGATACATTACCCACCCATAGTTAATGGGGAGGGAGGCGACGGTCGGAATGTTGCCCCGCCTCCTCCTGCTCCCTTCACTCCTGGTCGGAAGATGTTTCCCTGTGGATGTCGCTGGACCGAGCCAACATGCCGCAGTCATGTCACGGTCATGCCAAGAGCACGTCGTGGTCACGCCATGATTTGTCCCTACTCCAGGATGAAACCCCATGGCTTTTCACAGAACTGTCAGAATTTGATGTATGATACCTAGATAGAGTTTTAGATACATTACCCACCCATAGTTAATGGGGAGGGAGGCGACGACTGGAATGTTTCCCCGCCTCCTCCCGCTCCCTTCGCTCCTAGCCGGAAGATGATGCCCCGCGGATGTCTCTAGACCGGGCCAACACACTGCAGTCACACCGTGGTCACGCCATGGTCACTCCGTGGTCACGTCGTGGTCATGCCGCGGTAATGTTGTGATTTGGACCTGCTCCAGGATGACACCCCGCAGCAGTTTGCAGTCATGTCAGAATTCAATGTATGATACCTAGATAGAGTTTTAGATACATTACCCACCCATATTTAATGGGGAGGGAGGCGGCGACTGGAATGTTTCACTGCCTCCTCCCAGTCCCTTCACTCCTGGGTGAAATATGTTTCCCCACGGATGTCACTGCACCAGGTCAACAAGTCGTGGTCACGCAGTGGTCACACCGCAGTCATGCCACGGTCATGCCATGGTCACGCCGCGATAATGCTATGATTTTTCCTTTCTCTAGGACGAGACCACAACAACCACCATGATCCCACCACCAGCAGTAAAGAAGCATCCTCCACACGAAGAAACACAAAAGAAACACGCAAACGTCAATAAGATATCCAACCGGAGACCCGAGAATCACACGAATCTGCCCCGCCGTCATGAAAGTACCAAGGTCCACTCGACTCAAGCGAAAACAAAGAGGAAAACACATGCACCCACCCACACGAACCCACACACCCAGCCCACAGAGAACACACACTCCCACACTCGAAAACAAATGCACGCACCCAACCACAAGAACGCACGCTCCCAACCACCAACACAATGAGGCTGCCACAGTCCACCTACGAACCATCAGCCACCACAACCACCACAATCCAGCCTGCACCGGCCACATCCAGCCCACACCATCCCCCTTACACCTTCACTTCATCCTACTACCACCAACATTTCAGCCTACAGTAGCCACCCTACCACCTTCGAATCAGCCCGCACCATCCCCCCACCACCTGCAACCAGCCCCCTTCCACCAGCATTCCAGCCCCCTTCCACCTGCATTTGAGCCCGCACCAACCACCTACAATCCATCCTGCACCAACCACCACACCAGCCACCACACCAGCCCCCACCCCCTAGCTTCCTGCAAAACACTCATCTTAACCCTCTGCCACCTACAAAACAGCCCCAACCACCAGTTACAACCCTCACCAGCCCCATCCTCCTACATCCCAGCCCGCATCAGCCCTTGACAGATGCCCAATAGCCCCCAGCCACCTACAATCCATCCCACACTAGCCCCCTGTCACCTATTCCAGCTCGCACCAGCCCCCTGCCATCCCCTATCGCCTGCCTTCCTACCCGCACCAGCCACTCCAGCCCCCACTAGCCACCGCACCAGCCCCCAGCCTCATGCATTCCATCCTGCACCAACTCCCTACCACCTACAAAAAAACCCCATACCACATGTTCCAACCTGTACCGACCCTCTACCACCCCCCTTCCACCTGCATTCCAACCTGAAAATCGCTAATGAAACTTATAATCTTATGAAGATGAAATAAGAAAGTCTAGGATGCTTGAGAAAAACTCCATGAAAATCACAAAAAAGGAAAGGTGAAAGAGGATCCCCTTGCTTGAGCCCTCTTTTCCCCAAAAATTGTCCATGTAAAATGCCATTAATGTTCACCGAGAACATTGGGGTAGAGACACATGTTTTAATCCAAGACGAGAACCTAGCCAGAAAGCCAAGCAAATCGAAAGCATCCCATAAAAAGTCCCACCTGACCGAATCAAAAGACTTGAATAAATCGATCTAGAAGGCACACCTACGAACCCCAGAATCAAGATGGTAGCCCCACAATAATTCCTGGGTAAAAAGATTCTTAGGAGGGATTCTCTAGGGGGGGTGTCCAAGGGCTGTTTGGGGGGGTCTGTAGGGTAGGGTGCAGGTGGGGTGTCTAGGAGGGGCTTTCCAAGTGGGGTGTCCAAGGGTAGTCTAGTGGAGGGGTTTAGGGGGTCTACAAGGTAGGGGGGAGGGTGCAGGTGGGGTGTCTAGGAGGTTCTATCAAAGGAGAGTGTCCAAGGGCTGTCTGGGAGGGGTCTGTAGGGTAGGGTGAAGGTGGGGTGATCAGTTGGGTGTTTTCCCTTTCTAGAAGCAGGAGGAACTAAGGTAGAGGATGGAGGTATATATGTAGAGGTAAGAAGTTTTTAGATCAAAATAGGTTAGATATTCTAGACAGCTTCAACTGAAGACATACCAAAAGGCTAGAATTAAGGAGGTAGAGGATCAGAAGAAGAATCATAGGTGAAGGATGTCATGGGAATCACCTCTGGAGAAGCCACTAGAGTATTTGATACAAGTAGTAATGGTTTAATAAGATTGAAAAAGTCTTTAATAATATTTCTACATCTCTTAAAACTTCTAAATAAATCTTTCTTCTCTTCCATGAATAACTTGAGTAGAGTTGTCATCACTTTCAATTGGTCAACCTATTCCTTAAAAGCCCATTCTAGAGAATCTGCCTCAATTAATCTTGATGAGAATAATGTACATCACCTATAACAACATGGAGTTAATATTTGACTATAGACTATACCGAATAAGAATCAAATAAAGTTGAGGGAGGTGGAGCACTAGATGTAGATGCAACAATAGGAACAAGCTCCATTCTCTTCCATAAGGAATCCTGACTGGAAAAAAAAGGTCCGCATTTCCTTCATAACAGATCAAATGGTTTCTATCTCACTGTCCAACCTTAAATTTTAAATCATAACATACTGAATATCAAAAATAATCTTGGGATGAATATGCCATAAAACCCACTCAAAAAGGTGACTAGCATCAGCTTCACTGTGCTGAGTGATGGGAGGTTCCTGATAACTCAAAATTCCACTGAAATATAAAATAAGTCTTTATCTTAAATATTATAAATATATTATGGATACAACATCTAAAGAAAATGGGGAAATAACTCTCTCAACATTAGGTAAAGAAGCCTCTACAGGTTATTATTTTTTAGGTACATCTAAGGGAAAAGCCTAAAGCTCACCTGCATGGTCAATCTGCTTAACTAAGGATCGCTTAGGATATGTCCCAACTTTAAATGAGATATTAGGACCACCATGATCTGGTGGAATACGGTGTTCATCACCATCACTATCTCCATATGAGTCTGGATATGATAGTCCAGGTAATTTGGAACCAGAGGAGTGATCCCCCTTACATGATACCTCATCCTCTACCAAGGTAATACCACCCTGAGCATCTCTATCCTCTCCATCATCTTCTTCAACATTTTTATACTCTGAATAGTCTAAAACAAGATGGAGAAAACCTAGTGTCTTTTCCCACTCATCATGTGAAGCTACTTCCATATGAGGTGCATGATTGTGCAGGTTTACAGGTGCTTTGGAAGACTGTTAGAGGTGAAGGTTTACAGTTACAGGTACAGGTTTATAGGTCTAAAGTGTGCTTTGGAAGTCTGTTAGAGTTTCAGGTTTATAGGTATAGGTTTTATAGGTTTAGAGGTGTAGGTTTACTACTCAAAGTGGGTTGACAGGTCTGCTCCAGGACGACACCCCACGGAGATTCGCAGTCCTATAAAAATTCAATGTATGATACCTGGATAGAATTTTAGATACATTACCCACCTATAAATAATGAGGAGGGAGGCCCTCAGGTAGAAAATATCTATATTGAGTCTCTCATGAAAATATTTAGTCACCTGTAGACAACATTGGAGATGAGGCTAAAGTTTGCTGCTTGTATTCTACAAGGACCATCTAAGTGCTTGAGGGACATCATAGTAAATGTTGGAAAATAAGAATTCTTGAGAATACTTTTATAATGATATTTTTATTTGGAAAATATTCAAAAATGTTTTTGTTTTAAAATGATAACCAATTTTTAGAAAAAAATTCAATTCCATTGGAAAAAGGGATAGTGTTAATTGTTTTCAAGGTTTTAAGGTGATATTAATAAAGAATAATGAGAATCTTTTAAAGGATTGAAGCCAAATGTACTTTTAAAATAGATGCTTTTGATCAACTCTGTGATAGTATTCCATGAGTCTTGTGATCAATGTTGAGACTCACTAATCACAATTTTTGTCGGTGGGGCGACAACCATAATGTTTCCCCGCCTCCTCCCACTCCCTTCACTCTTGGACGAAAGATGCTGCCCTGTGGATGTCGCTGGACTGGGACAACACGTTGCGGTCACGCCGCAGTCATGTCGCGTTCACGCCCCGATCACAACGAGTTCACGCCATGGTCATGCCGTGATTTGGCCCTGCTCTAGGATGACACCCCGAGGCGGTTCGAAGTCATGTCGGAATTCGATGTATGATACCTGGATAGAGTTTTAGATATAGTACCCACCTATAGTTAATGGGGAAGGAGGCCCTCAGGTAGCAAATCTCTGGATTGAGTCTCTCATGAAAATATTTAGTCACTTGTAGAAAACATTGGAGATGAGGGTAAAGCTTGCTACTTGTATTCTACAAGGACCCAACCACACTCGAAAACACACGCTCGCACCCAACCACACGAACTGACGCACCCAACCACCAACACAAGGAGGATGCCACAGTCCAACTATGAACCATATACCACCACAACCACCACAATCCATCCTGCACCAGCCACATCAAGCACACACCATCTCCCTTCCACCTTCATCTCAGCCTACTGCTACCAGCATTCCAGCTCGCAGCAGCCCCGCCCCCCCACCACCTTTGAATCAGCCCACACCATCCCCCACCACCTGCAACCAGCCCCCTTCCACCAGCATTACATCCCCCTTCCACCTGCATTTGACCCCACACTAGCCCCCAACCACTTGCAATCCAGCCCGCACCAGCCACCAAACCAGCCACCACACCACCCCACCCCCCAGACTCTTAAAAAATACTCATGCTAGCCCTAGTCCACCTTCAAAACAGCAAAATCCACCAATTCCAGCCATCACCAGCCCCCGGCCTTCTACATCCCAGCCCGCACCATCCCCTTTCACATGCCCAACAACCCCCATCCACCTGAAATCCAGCCCACACCAGCCCCCTGCCACATATTCTAGCCCGCACTAGCCCTCTGTGATCACCCTACCACCTTCCTTCCCACCCGCACAGCCCCGCCACCCCCGTAGACCTCTCTCCCACCCCCTGGACACCCCTAACCCCCCCCCCCCAGGACAACCTTGTGACCCCCAGGGACATCCTGTCCACCCCCCTGGACACCCCGTACCCCGTAGAAATCCCCCCACCCCCATGGACAGTCTGCCCACTCCCTGGACACCCCTACCCACTGGATAGCCCTGCCACCCCTGTAGACAGGCCGCCCACCCCACCCCATTGACACCCCATGGACAGCCCGTCCACCCCCTAGACACCACCCCACCCCCTGGACACCCTCATGGATGGCCCCTCCCCCCACCCCACCGACATGGACAACACCCCCCCCCCCCCCACATCCCCTTAAACACCCCATACCCCCTAGACAGCCCCTCCACTCCTATGGATAGCCCGCCCACCCCCTGGACAGCCCCACCCCCAATGGACAACCCCCACCCCCTGGACACCCCATACCCCCCTAGACAGCCCAACCCACCTCCCTGGACACCTTGTACCCCCCAGGATAGCCCCACCCACCACATTAGACACCCCTGACCACCCAGACAGCCCTGCCCACCCCCATGGACAACCCCGCCTACCCCCTGGAAAGCCCCTCCCCCCATGGACAGCCTACACCCCCCATGGACAGCCCGACCACCCCCTGGACACCCCTACCCCTCATGGACAACCCGCCCACCCCCTGGACACATCTTACCCCCAAAAAAGCCTCTCCCACCCCCGTGTACACCCCCTACCCCCTGGACAGCCCCCCCCCCCCCTATGGACAGCCTCACCCACCCCTGGACACCCCCAACCCCTTGGATAGCCCTGCCACCACCGTGGAATGCCCCCCACCACCTGGACGGCCTCCACCCCCTTGACATCCCCCACCCCCTAGACAACCCCCATCCCTATGGACACCACCGCACCCCCTGGATAGCCCCCACCCTTGTGGATTCCACCCCACCCCCTAGGTCTTCCCCCACCCCCTGGACACCACCCCACCCCTTGGACACCCCCCACCCCTAGACACCCCCACCCCCTAGAAATCCCCCCCAACTCCCAAGTCCCCACCCACCCCCTAAATAGACCCATTTATAGCCCCCCCCCCCATACACCCCCACCCCCCTTGGACAGCCACCACAAACCCCTGAACAACCCCCAATTCTGTATGAATTCATACAGAATTATGTCTGTATTATGTAGGTATAATTGTTAATGGTGTATAGTGTTACTAGTTTTATATTATGCACATATTTTGTTGTGTATGAAAATAGTGTTCAACAGTTTGTAGGAAGGATCCATTATAAACTGGATATATTCAGTATAAAGAGTGCAATTGAGAGACTTTAAATTAATCAGAATATTGAAAAACTATCGATAGATAGTAAAGTATTTTTGGGAGATAACCCACTTTTATTCACCTATGTGATAGAGTGGATATATGGGTCTCAGACATTACCCAAACAAACCAAAGATTAATTACCCACATTAGGATCAAACCATGTAAAAATACTATATACTTATTCTCTGTCTATTATTTTTCATGTGGTAATTGTGCATTGGGAATTCATAAGTAGACACATATATCTGAACTGATATTGCTGTTCAAATTAATTTTAGAGGTCTATATATAGATACATATATAATTGGGGTATATATTGGTTGTATATTGAAATTTGGGGTGTATTTACCGTGGTAATTGCAGAGGGATGCAGGCTGCTGTGGTGTATTGGCAGTAATTACATAGGGTTGCAGGCAGGCTACTGGGAGGGATGCAGGCAGGCTACTGGGAGGGATGTAAGTAGGCTACTGGGAGGGATGCAGGCAGGTTGATGGGAGGGATGCAGGCAGGCTGTTGGGAGGGATGCAGGCAGGCTGTTGGGAGGGATGCAGGCAGGCTGTTGGGAGGGATGCAGGCTGGTGGGAGGGATGTAGGCGGATGCAGGCTGCTGTGAGGGATGCAGGCTGTTGGGGGCTTTGATTGGCAGTAACTATATACCAATGGTTTCCAAGAACCTTTGGTAAATATTATAGTGGAAAACATATATCCCAATGTTTTATGAAACTATTAAGAAAAAACATATACATCATGTATACAAATGGTTCAAAAACTATTGGTATACATATATTTATACAATTTTATTGAATCATTGAAATAGGTTATATGTTGGACAGCATTTGTACCAACGGTTTAAGAACCGTTGGTACACATATATACCAACCGTTTTACTTAAATTGTTGGTATATTTTATATTCAGTCATTCTATACCAATGGTTTCTAATGAACCGTTGGCATAGACATATTGGAATAGCTAACAAACCAACGGTTCTATAAATATTTGGGATAGACTATCCCATTGGTTTCAGGCCATTTTCCAATGGTTTGTAACCGTTGGGATATGTGAAATTTTCAGTAGTGAGAGAAGAAGGAATTAAATAAATGTTTATGTATGATGTTGTAAATGTTATGTTTAGTCCTATTTTTTCCAAGACACTAAACCTTTGGATCTTCTATGGGTAATAATATTATGTTTTTTTATCTTTATAATGATGTAATAGTAATGTATGAAAAGTTAGGGCTACTATAGAATAGATATTACTCTATTAAGAAAAGTTGTCTCGTGCTGATATTCATGATCTATAAATTGAGACATTACCTGAAACACTATGAGATACAGCCAGTGTCTCACACTAACCCACTAAATTATATTATTAACTCACTATATTTATAGGTCATCTTTCTCATTGGGTAGTGATCATTCAACAGTTTGACATCAGGTTCATTCTACAGAAATCTGTCAAGGGTCAGGCGCTGGCATACTTTCTTTCCTCCCATCCATCCCCTATAGTTTTTTTTCTAGATCGTGATTTCCTAGATGTGTAAATACTTTCAATGGATCAAGTTTTTCCATGTTAGTAGGTACACTTCAATGGTTCTTCACAAAGCCCTACTGACATAATACACAATGAACCTAGTCTTAATAGAGTGGGCTTGGTTATCTTCTTCACCCCACCTGCACAAGCTATCATGCCCTATTCATTCTTATTTTTAGATGGATGTACCAACAATGAGGTGGAGTATCAGTCCCTTATCACTGGTCTCGAACTGGACATTGAGATTGATGTTCCCCACCTACATGTTAAAGGGGACTCTGAGATGGTCATCAAGATGTTCAATGGTGACTACGTCGTCAGGATGATGGATCTTGTACCCCTATTAGAACACACTCTCCAACTAATGGCATAGTTCCCTTCCCGGCCTGAGGCCATTCATGTTTCTTGATCACAGAATGATTGAGTTGAAGCATTGGCCAGCCTTTCCACATCTCTTGAAGAGTGTGACCAGGATGATTTGATCCTCCATGTGTCACACCAAAGATTCAATTATCCTACCACTCCAGAATATTATGATAGCTAGTAGGTAGTCCATATTAACATTGATGCATCCACCTCATGACCTCCAGGACCCCCTTTCATAGTATTAGAAGAGACCCTATATTGGATAACTTCTTTCATTGAGTTCCTTCAACACTATATTCTCCCGACATATAGAGCCAGACGTGAGCGAACCCATAATCACATAGTCTAGTTCACTGTCTATAGTAGTTAGAGTATTACTCCCCCAACAATGCCAAATTCTTCAATTAATACTTTTCATGAGTGATGCATCATCCTACATGATGATGAAATTCAATCTGTAAACATACCTCGGGTTTTGAGATCTACTACCTTAAACAAAGATCTTTGCATCCTTACCACATGACATTAAACTACACTATATTTCAGGTACTACAAGTGTCTTTGTAACCCTCCATATAGGATATGTAGGAATACCCAACCTTTTTTTCTTCAGGTCCATACTAGAAAATATTTCCATCTCTTTGATTCTTCTCTCTAGTTTTAGTTCTCTTCAAGGGCTATATGTGGTGTGTTGCAGACATCTGTAGTCTTCATTCATATTGGGTTTACAACAGTCGCATTGTGTTCCCTTCCCTTCAGAACATCCTCTTTTCTACTCACATCCTTACTGTAAGACATTAAACTGAACATAATTTTGATAACTACATATGTCTTGATTCCCATCCATATGAGATATGTAGGAATTCCCATACATTTTTTCTTTGGGTATATCCCCAAATTATCCATTTACAGTCTTATGGCCTGAAATTTATTTTGGAATCATGTGGTGTGGTGTGGAATTCTTTAGTATTCATTCTCACCAAGTTTACAATATCCTTACTATGTTCCTCCTTTATGAATGTCTCCCTTCTCTCCATGTACTTACTATATGATGTTAAACTGCACATAATTCTAGAACAATATGTGGCTTGATTCTTACCCTCACAGGATACATAGGAATGCATGGACATTTTTTCCCCAGGTCCAACCCAGACTCCACAAATTATCTCTTTTATTCACCCCTTTTTCCCTGATTCTTATGGGATTACATGGTATGAAATTAGGGCTTCCTTGTCTTCATTCACATCAGGTTTTATTTTCCATACCATGCACACCCCCTTCAGGACCTCATCAACTAGCGTCTTTACCGCATGACGATAAACTGCATGGAATCTCTATAACTATGTGTGGATTTATTCCCATATTTATAGGATACATAAGAATTTCTGGACACATTGTATTTGGTTCTAAACCTAGATCCATCAACCTACTTTTTACCCTTTCCTCTACTATTCATCTTGAGTCATCCACTCTTGACAGGTCCCCTTGACCTCTGTTGCTCCCCATCAATGCACTCACACTCACTTTGTTCTAGGGACTAGAGTGTTGGATTCTGTATGGACATGATATAATTCCATTTCCATGCTTCGCTCATCCCCTTTTTGGGTCTCCATAATCTATAACATCCGAAAGGAACCCTAGGTGGTATGGATTCTCAACCTTATGTATTGTTTACCCTTTTAGGACAACATCTCAGAAGATATCAAAATACATTTGAGACAAGTACAACATTGGGAATATGGTAATTGGATAACCCTAATTTGTTTGTTACCATCCCAGGTCACACGATATGCTTGTTGTGCTTCAAATATGGTCAACAGTCATCCTTTATCATTATGCCAACCCCATTGTACCCTAAATATTTGTTTCATGATTCACATACCTTTCCATTTCTTCATTTTCAAATGGAGATTATAAACCCTTGACGTTATCTCTATATGCACCACTGTGTGTTGAGAGGATGAACTGGAATCATGGTGTTATCCTTGAATCCACACCTTCTTTCCCTACCATGTGATTCCCTATGTTGTAAAGATATTCCCCACCCTTGTTTCCCACACCAATCATGGCTCACGTGGGATTAGGGATCTGGGTAAGGGTTTTTCCTGCATGTGATCTTTATGATCATAGAATATGATCTTCTACATCCTTATCATATTATGTTAAGATACATCTTTTACATCTAGGTTGGGTACTAGTAAACTACCCAACCATATGATGCCTTCGTTAGAAGACGTTGCCTCTTTGGAATTGGCCCTCTTCTATAAAACCTTCCATAACTACATGTGTCTTGATTCCCATCCATGTGGGATACGTAGTAATGTATGGGTACATTACCTCTGGGTCCAGCTGCATAGTCATTAACCTTTACACTCCCTTCATGATCTGGGTTTTCCTCTTTAGAAATGTCCAGTTTTGCATGGACTTCTTTTTTCCTCATTCACATGGAGATATGAACAACGTTGTGTGTTTCTCCTTTGGGGTTCCCACATCCTCACCATATAAATTTAAACTACATGGAATTCCATAACTACGTACATCTTGATTCCTGCCATCACAAGATGCATAGGGACACCCGAGAAACTCTCCTCGGGCCTAGCCTTAAGTTCATTAACTCTTCCGGCTCTTCTCCCCTAATTACAATCCAAATTATCTGAACCTAAATTAGGAATCCCTAGTTTATGTAACATGACTTCAAACTCTTATCTAGGGTCTAAGAGGTATTACCATAAACTATATGTAACATCTTGATTATAGGATGATAAACTATGTCATGCCTTGTCCCCACAGTATGATGTTAAAATGTGTACTTATCATATTCATTTTCATGATGTGAAAATAAAAGCCATCAAATGTACTTTCTAGAGAGTTCCTTTGTGGAAGTATTTTTTATCTTTATTCAGATCGATACATACACCCAATGCATGTTCATTACAACCATGTAGTTTCAAGAGTGTTGGACTCCATTCGAACAACTCGTCACTCCATCTCCACACTTTGTGTACCCTTAATTTGGATCCTCATCCTCTTTCATGTCTGAGGGAACCTCCTTATGGCCAGGTCCCATGCCATTATATCTCACAAACATTCCTAGGAAAACATTTTGTAATTCATCAGAGAATATTTCGAGTTAGTCCATGTATTTTTAATATGGTCAGCGGTTGGACCTCATTTGTTTGTCCCCATTCTAGGATAGCGATATTGGTGCTGCATTTTGAATAAGGTAAGAAGTTAACTTATATTGTCTTAAAATCCTCACTATGTTCCAAATTTTGGGTATCATGACTCACACCTCCCATTCCTCTTTGTTTGGATGGATTTTAACGTCCCTAGAGCTACCCCTCTCGTGCACTAGACCATGTTGAGAAAGACTATTTGGTTGTTTTGATAACACTATTCTCTAATTACGACCCCCTATTTTCTTCTAGAAACATGGAGTGGTCATTCGGACCCCTTAGGCCAGGTGATTGATTGGTGCCTTCATATTAATGGTGAATAATTATGTGTTCATCCCTTATTTCTCACAGTAGACATGAACTAGATGAGCTTAGGGATTGATCAATAGTTATTTCACAGATATGATTCAAATGTAGTAATCAAAGGAGATAATGAGACTCATTCACACAACCAAAATAATCAAACAATCATGAAATTATGTTTTTTAATTCATTCAAATTATATCCCCATGGATTTACCCCTCTGATATTTGGTTTGACGTCTTCAATGGAGTGTCTGAACACCACCAATCTCTAGCTTGTGGACTCCTGGATTTTTTGTCACCTAATAAGCTCCCTATTTTATTTTCTAGATATGGGGCATAGTTCATCATCCCTGATATTTTCCTGATCCTCATTATCTCAAATGTTAGCCAACTCTCAGGATGCTTGCCTCATCTTCTCGTCAGCTTCTACTAGCTTTTCCTTTAATCGTGATATGAGTTCTAATTAGGCATTGATGAAAGAAGAGTGTTAATTTACCCACCCCCTCAAATATTGGACTTATTTCTTAGCCTCTTGAAGTTTTTGGATATGGACTGTCTTTCTCCTCTTCCAAACAAAAATGAGATTGTGCCCATTCACATGCACCTTCTATACAGTGTAATCTTAAATGAGCATATGAGGTCTTCGAGTATCCACTCCTTTTATGGATATGTCACACAGTCAAGAAAAATATTTCCCCATGTTTTTTATCCAATATTCTTGTTGGGTGTCATCAATAAAATTCCTAATCAGTTTCCATGACTGGTGTCAGACAACCTTGTTTTCCTCTTCATCAGAAGAAGTCTCATCCCACTCCTTTGGGTCATCAGGTTCATATTTTAGGAATGCTTTGGGAAGTTTTGCAGTGGGATATTACTATGGTTTCCTATTAGACAGACTAGGTTCCATATCATGTGGTTGGACTTCATCACTGGATCCCTCCTCGACGATTTCTGATTCCACCCTTCCAGTAATAGTACCCATGTCCACAGTAGCCATGATTTTTTTAGCTTGGGCATCCAATTCCACAACAATCGGTGTTCCCCTTGGGAAAGAAGATTCAGGAGCCCCATCCATCCTCACTAATATGTCCCACACTATTTGAATAAATTTTCAAACAGAAATACAAAAATGTCAGTTGTCCTGATGAACAAAAATTATGAATTCTGTGAGGGAGAGGACTTACAGAATTAAAATAATTGGTCTCAAATATGAGTTTCTGTTATTGGAATCCTAGTATGCAGCCCCTCGTATATGGTTGGGAGCTCCAAAGATTCTGTAAGGGCCACCCTAGTTATCGCAACTCTTCTATATTCTACACTCATTATCATCCCAGTCACAGATCACTAAACGATGTCTATTTTCGTGGGGGAAGGGGTTTGTGTATAAGTTTATCCTTCATAGAAAAAATCTTAGATGAGAAATCCTAGATGACCTATGTATGTTCCACAATGTAATGGTTTAGAGTTTACCTCAAGAGTATCGACAATCTCTTCTAGCTATGAGGTCGCAACATCACCTTCTTCCAAGGGCCCCCCCCTTTCATCCTCCTCTTCCCTAAGGAATCTTATGATTCTTCAGCTATAAGGAATCACTCCATCAGCTCAGTAGTGGATGGTTGTGGTGGGTAAATTTGATCAAGTAGTAATTTCACCATATCATTTATTAGATGTGGGGTCCACTAAGAATGCATGAAATCTTCCAACTCAGCCACATATTCTTCCCCTTCCACTAAAGACACCAGAAATCCACCCTTGGCAGGGATGATCTCTAATAGATCCATCTTGAGATGGTTAAAGTAATCCCACATCTCAGAGGGATTGATAAATTGTATGTTGACATCCCAGTTATCCCAATCCATTAGAAAAAATGAATCCAATGGCATGTCTACGTGGCACAGCCATTTATCAAGATCTAGAGTAGATATCTTGTGGATCCCTCTTAGTGGCCTCCCTTCCTTCTAGATCTACTCAGCTAGGACCATTGGGTCCACTACCACCACTTGCCTCCTACTCATTGCAGGCCCTTGATTATATTCCTTGCCACTACTACAACCCCACTACCACAATGTGCATCATCTCATCCACCATGATCTGTTCTTTCCGTTTTCCAACCCTGGACCCGAGGTTGAGGAGGCACTCCATCGTCAACATGGATAGTTGTCCACTTCAACATTTCTCCTAGGTAGGAAATCTCTCATCTCTTTTAAAACTCCTTAATTTTCCCATAGGTGGCTATGGGAGGAGGCATCTCATTCTTCATTTTCCATTCCTCCTGCCTGAACATGAGCCACATTTGCCTCATCACACGTGGGTGATCCTCATGGATCACCCCTAGGTAAACTTTTGGGGTTAATATCTGCATGTACCAGAACTTCCTCGCAATGTGGTGTAGGGTATATGGCTCACAGATAGGCTCACAGTCAACCTGTGACACCATAACTCCACCCTGGATGGCTAGAAGATAATAATGATTCTCCTCAGTTCCTTGTTCGTCATCATTTAATACTCTCATTGGAAACAAAAATGGATGTAATTTGAATTCATCTTCCTTCAGGACACTGTTCAGCAAAATCAGTGAATTCCAGTTGGCCAGAAATCTCCCCACCATATACAGGATGGTTGGTTAGAAGTCTAACTCACGAGTAAAAATAGTTTTTATATATTCATATACACTCATGTGTGCTGCTATCCAGCCATACAAAAAGTGGAGTGGTCTGCATACCCATTGCGATTTCTTCCCCTCACTGATGTTCCACAACACCTAATAGAGTATTTCATCACTGGGATCCCAAGGTTGACATGCTTCCCCACCACCAACATTGTTGTCATAATTAATGTGCTTGGTCGCACTACTATTTTTGTATCCCTGACTCAAAACATCCAGCCAAAAATAAGTGTATAGATAAATCCATCCAATATAACCACCAGTTTCTATTCAGGGATGACACTATACTCCCATAGCTTCCATTAGCTATCCTCCAGGATTAATAAGTATGAATTGTCTTTGTTTCACAAGTCTCCCTTTTAACAAGTGGGAGGACTTACTGGTAGCTTCTTAGGAACCTCCTCCCCTTTATTGGAATTCTCTGGTGGGATGTTTAGGAAAATTCTAACCCACATCTTAAAATGGATTTCTCTCTATAACTTTTTATCACATCATGACACCAAGTACATCAACGCATTTTTTGGCCATAGAATATGCTCCAAATCCTCCCATGTGTTCTTTGTGGGAAGGAACTCATCGCACATCTACCCTAGAATGGGAATCCATGAGATCTGATAGTGGTACCAAAGGATGATACTGACCTCCCTGTGATGGAAATGGAATGTGTTGGTCCTTGATGAACACTTGCTCAGAAACTATGGAATCATATGTTTCGGCTGGTAGATATAGAATTAGGAAGATCATGTAGCTTCAAATAGGACTACCCATTTCCTCATTACCCCAAATTCATCATAGGATGTACAGACCTAGTAATCCAAGGCCTAGTCATCTGTGATGTTTCCTCCCTAGAGTAGGTCCCAATAATCGCTCCACCCCATCTCTAGGTTCCCTAATCCTTCCTTTTGGATGGTGTGGTACTGGGGAGAGATTCCTCTAACTATAGTGATTTCTCATCAACATTTTTGACATGGTTGTATAGGTATTCAACATTAACATGTGTGTGTTCCTGTTAGGTATGTCCATTAGCATATCTGAATCACTGGTATTGACATCGCATACTCCTGAACTAGTAAACTATTCATCCCTACTTTATTTAGGGATTAAAATGTGCCCCTTAGACTGAAGCCATACAGTAGAAATATCTTGTGGAGGGGGTAGTTCATTTTACTTTCTGACAGTAGCTCCACTAGGGAATAATGATCCGAATGGCTACACACACTTTCCTCAAGATCAGGATTGTTTGACATCTCCTCCCTTAAAGCAGTATCTGCAAGGACCTCCAGGGAAACTTCCTGGTTGGCCGTTTCATCCCAATATTTTAGTTTTTTCCTCTCTTTTTCATAAAGCTTGTTCACAAAGCTCGTTCACAAAGAATGCCTCATGGATCATGTAGTCGCAAAGCCTAAAAAGACTCATTGTTCTTTGCAGAGCGACACAGGTCGTGATGCATATGTTCATAAACAATGTTCATGGATCAAATATTCAAAAAACCCAATTCCTAAAGCGCATTCACAGAGTGTTGGGGCTTTGTGATTCAAGATCTCAAAAAAATTATAGAGAGAGATGCGGACAAAAGAAGGGTCCTTGTGCCCTATTTATAGGTGATAGACTTATGAGATTCACGACGCCCTTGTCTGAGGTAGGCTCCACATCATTCTCTACCCGTTCTCCGCTTACCCCCATCGCAATGCAACTTCACTATCTTTCTAATTTTGGTGTCCTACCGTCAGAATCAAACCATCATTTTCTCTTTGGCTCCCATTATGAGGGGGTCATTTTTTGTTTCCAAAATTTTGGGCCTTGAAATAAATCAGAAAAGCCCCAAATGAATTGATAAAGGGTACGCCTAGCAAAGAACCTTCACAAATACCTCCAGCCTCACGATGGCTACAAATCCACCTATTAGGATTCTCTAAGACCACAGCAAAGGTAATGACGAAAGCCTCTATGAGTCTAATAAACGTGACCATAGCCTCTGCGACTACTACAAATGTATTGAAGGAAGTCTCTGTGAGTCTGAGAAACTTGACTGCAGCCTTCGAGACCGCCGCAAAGGCAATAATGGAAGCTTCTGTGTGTCCAAGAAACTTTACCAAAGCCTCCATGACCCCAACAGATCAATGAAGAACTAATCTATGAGTCAGAAGAACTTTACTGATCGACCTCTGATGGTGAAGCATGATTTTATTCACAGCACATCCTTAGAGCATTGTGATACCCAGTGCCTATAATACTCGGCTCAGCCCCACTACAAAAGATCTACACCCTGACCTTTCACTTCCATGCTCTCAATTCATGAATCACCCTTTAATCTAGGAAACATAGAAAAATGAACCATTTTAGGTACTTGAACATTGTGAACCCTTATTCCCTTTTCTCTATTTTACCTCCACTTCAAGTAGGGAATTCCCTTCACAAATCACTTTGGCCATCACAAAGGAAGGAGACCCCTTTGGGTACTCAAAACTTCATAAAGATCTCAGTCTTCATGAATCACCCTCAAAGAACATGTAGACTTCATGGCTAAGCTGGGTCACTATGCTTCCCGAAGCCCCCACATTCATGAATCCCCTTCACTTCATAAAGCACCATAGATTTTCTAAGTCTATTTTTGTGATGCCATCTGCTTCACAGACCTTTAGGAAAGTACATAGTAATTTCATGGTCCCTAAAGTGGTGTTTTATGTTAAGTTTCCCTACATAATGATTCTCCTCATAGGCACACTAATGACTATTTCTTATTCACATCACCACACTAACGTGGACCACTCAATGGATCACTCCACAACCACAATATTTGGTGTTTCTTATTCCTTCTCTTCCCCAAGTGAACGTTGGTACAAGTTATGTAAGTCCAATGGGTAAGGAGAGAGTCCCCATCGTCTGAACTGCAGGACGTTAAACTGCCAAGAAAACCCACGTCCTCAACACATGAGGTTAAACTGTGATCACTACATGAGTGAAACAACTGAGAGGACCATGAAGGGGATGGGAAATAGTTCACTCTCACTCATCCCCTCCAGATGAACTTTGTTTCCATGTGTGCCCCGACCACCCTTTGTGTAATCCCTAACACACCTTGGTAGGGTGCCCCCAATACAATGGCCATATCCTCCTCGTACATCGGGACACCCTCCAAGAGTTTCACAATATTCCTCTCCCTGGGCCTCTAACCACACGTAAGCCCAGATCTTCTCCTCGTGGATGCACATTTTTTCACACGATAGTCAGGTCTATTTCTTCCTCTTACTTCTCATACAAAGCATGACTCACGTGGGCTTAGTGTAAGCATCGATGATGATATCCTACTCGAGCCTCCATATAATGTAAGTCTCACTCCCCTATTTATAGAACTACGTGGACTCTGATTCCCTACCACATGGATATGTAGGAAGCCTCCCTGAGGTTCAAGCCCTTCACCCATCTATTCCATCCATTTCATATCAGTTTACTCTTTGTCCCTCAAGACGTTAAAATGTATGTTCCCTAAACAATGTTGGTTTTGATCTCTTTTGGGTATGTAGGAATCCTCTTCAAGGTCCAATCCCAATAAATGGTAAACATTGTCACTCCCTCTTAGGAATGTACCCTCCTAGCATGACATCATCACTTTTTTGGATGCATCTCCATTATCGTCCCCCTTGAGGTGTTCTGATCTATTTGGGAAGAAAACCATGCATAATCCCCACACCCAATCTATACTTTTCTAAACGAGAGTGTCTCTCTTGCAACAGCATTCTAGCCATGCATAAGCCCCAAGCATGTCTTCGGTTTTTTTCCTTCATGTACACCCTGATTCTGTGCTCCATTCCTAAATTACATGGACTTTGATCTTTTTATCTTTTTGAGAAAGGTATGTAGGAATCCTCCCTGAGGTTTAAGACCAACCTACACTTCATCATAGTCTCTCCCTTGATCCATTGTGTCTCGAGAATATCATGCCTTAACCTATTGGCTTTTTTTTCATTTGGATCCCCATAAACATGTATACTCTCACGAGTTACCTCCTCAGGTGACTCATTTTCCCATTCCATAACTACGTAGACATTGGTTCCTTTCCATTGGGATATGTAAGAAACCTCCCTGAGGTTCAATCCCAATATTGTCACCTTCAAATTTTTTTTTAACAATTCAACCCTTCGACACTTCATCCATATCAATATTTATTTTACTCGGTCCTCCACATCCAGGGGAAATCATGTCATTCATACAGGTAGCTAACCATGTGTAAGACTCATTCATCTCATTTCTATTTGTATCACCTGAGCTGGTAACCATGCCTAAGCCCCAAGAATGTCTTCAGGTTGTTGTCCTTTGTGTACATCCCAATATCATGACTTTTCTACTTGAACTACGTGGGTTTTGATCCCTGTTTTATAAATAGGGTACATAGGAAGCCTCCATGAGGTTCAATCCGAGCTAATGGTAAACCTTGGTTTCCCCTTTTCTGGAACCCACCATCCTTTGATCCTCCCTTTTTGGTGTCTAGATCTACCTTCATGGTGTGAAACCTTCCCCTTTCTGGGACACACCATCCTGGGTTCGTTCTTATTTGATGTTCCGACCCATCCATTCAATAAACTTTTCAGGTGCTCCCTCCTAAGGACGTATCAATCTAATCCACTCCCATCAATGTCCCGATCAATCTGATTTGTCTCTTCTAGATGTTAAACTCGTGGCATACCCCATGTTAAACACGGAAAGATGAGGAAAACCTCAGAGACATGGATATGGAATACAATTCTCCATATTTACATGGTATACCTTATTCTTCTACACCCTCAAGAATCCCTATTATAAGGGAAATACAAGTGTTCCAGTTTTTCAATGTTCAGACACTTCAGCGATGCCCAACGTGAAAACTCTCCAGACTGAAGGTCACTGCCCTGAATTAAATCCTTTGGAATTTCATGATGTAAGTAGTGTAATTAACCAATTTCCATAAAGATATGGCACTAGGAAGAGTTTCACGAATAATGTCTTAATCTTTATGGGTTCCCCGGACTTGGTGACAAATTTTAAGGAGGGATACAGGTAAGGAGAGACCGACATCCCATCATCCTGTTTCGATAAAGGAGAGAAAAAATCCCTCAAGAGGTGATAAATATTTTCCACATTTGGAAAGAAGAAATATGAGGAAAAAACTTGACCCATCCAACCGAATCTCCCCACACACATGGAATTACGAGGCATGCTCTGGAAGAAAAGCGCTCGAAATAGTACTGCAAGCAAAATTTATATTAATTAAACATGTGATACAACTTCTTTTATTTTTAATGTATGAATAAATATCCTTATAGGTTTCTCATGATCCTCATAACTTTTTTAATATACCAAAATATCATCAATCAATGCTACCATAAATTTATTCAAAAACTCATGGAAAACTACGTTCAAAAGATCCATAAATACAACTATTTCAGTCATCAACCAAAAATATATAAACCAAAACTCATAATGGTCATACCTAGTTCAAAATAATATCCTCACAATTCCTTCTTCATTTACCTTTAGATGATTATCTCAAGAATTTTGGCCAGTTGTCAAAAAAATATTAAGCACCCATGAATTTTTATCACTTCATTTGAAGGTCCAGTATTTTTTTAGGTAGTATAAAAATTATTTTCCCACGCCGTTCTTCTTACAATATTGTTTATTTATATTATTCATACTTATATTTAGACACTCATATTAATAATGGTCTATATAATCATAATTAAAAAACATCACTATTGTGTTTTCACTATCAGTCTGACTATTACTATCTCTCTTTTCTTTGCACTCACAATCCAGATGTTATAACTTACTACATTGGTAGCACTTTCGAGATCTTGTTGAGTCAATAAGGTTCCATTATGAATTTTCCATTCCTTCGTGTCAGGGGAAGAATGTTGAGTCAATAAGGTTTCCTTATAACTCTTCCATTCCTTCTAGTTTTTTAAAATCAAAAACACTCTATCTTAATGAAAACTTCATTTTAACTAATATTTCCCATAATAAAGAAAATTTTCCTTCCCCCAAGGAAAATTTATCCTTACCTTGTTTTCATTGCTCATATTTTAGTTTCTCTAAAACTAACTCATTTTATTTATAAGTTTAAGAATAAGTTTCACATCTTAATCCTCAGAATCTTAAAAATAATTAGATATAGAGCATTCTATTTTTAGGATATTATTTCAGGTTCTGAATTCTCTGAAATCAAACTTTGAACTTTCCGAGTTTAGGTTACAAATTCTCTGAATTCAGACTCTGAACTTTTTGAGTTCAGCTTCCAAATTCTCTGAATCCAGACTCCAAATTTTCTAAGTTCAGGTTCCAAATTCTTTGAATTCAAACTTCGAAATTTCTATGTTCAGAATGAGAATTATTATGAATTCAGTCTCTGAATTCTTTAATAATTATGGTTATGAATTCCTCAGAATTCATAATCTGAATCCCTCAAAATTCAGACTCCGAATTCTATAAAATTATGATTCTGAAATTCCTAAGAAAAAGAATCTGAATATCCTTGTAATATAGACTCTGATGGTTAACTTGATTAGACTCTAAAATTTTCTTTCTCCTTACATTTAAAAAAATGGTTTTGGTTAAAGCTTCCTTATTTTTACTTACTATTGTTTGAGTTATAAAACTATGTTGTGCATTATGTTATTTAATAACCATTTTTTGAGTGACACGTATATAAGTCCCTCCGAAATTCAAGGAAAAATATGACTGTTGGAGGAGGGATCCGACCATTGAAGATGTGCCTATAAATAGGAGCTGATTTGAACAAGCTCAATATAGTTCTATGACACTAAAGATTATATGATGCTGAAGTATTTTCTAGAGAGAGGGGATCTTTTAACTCTCAGTGCATCCTGCAGATAGTGTAAACAACTTGTTCAAACTTTCTTTGTGCAGACTCCAATTGTGATGATCATGGGCTTCCAGGTTTGGATGACAGAGGTTCTTATTTCCTTCTAAATTGAGGGCTTGTAGGGAGAGAAAGACAAATACCGATCTTCGGATTGAGGGCTTATCTAGGTGTGGGTAAGATAGACTTTATTGAAAGTATAAATCAAGGGACCTTTATCCAAGTTTGTTTGATTCCCAACTCTTTGGGTTAAAAGATTTCTATACTTGTTACTTGTACTGTTTCAAGTTTGTTTTAAACTATATTTTGGTTTTTGAGGAAAGTATAACTATATTATTCCTCCTTATACTTTTACTCAAATTAAATAGTATTCTATAAGAATTAAGGTAGAATGTTTGTTTTTGTAATCTTTTGTTAAGTTTCATTCTCAGAATCACATTTCTAGAATCCCATTCATTTCGGAACTACATTTCTGGAACTGATTAAGTTTGTAGAACCAGTTTCATTTCCAGAACCATATTTCCAGAACTTCATTTTTGGAACTACATTTCTGGATTCAAGAAAGTTTTTAGAACTAAGATTTTTTGTGAATTTACCCTGTTTAACCATGACCATCTTTAAAAGTTCTTAACGAATTTCTAAATTATACAATTACCCCCCTGTTGTATATTGAGCATCTACATCATTATTTCAATACTTCAATCAATATCATTTAGATCCTACAATTGGTATCCAAGGGAGGTCTCTGAAATACTTATATTTACATATAAGTTTTCTTTCTCAAGTTTTTCATTATTCTATATTTTATTTTCTTAGGATATTTTTATTCTTGTTTATGAACTTTTAATTACTAACAAGTTTATGTGGAAAGACATTTTCATAGAGTTGACAGGAATAAATGTTGGCTCAATTGACAATATTAATCCTACTTGACCACATATTTTTTATGGGAATGAGTAAGAATATTTTAGAGATTGTATTAAGAATTTTTTCATTAACACTGAAGTGGATAACTTTATTATGCTTACTAGAGATTATAAAATTCCTGATAAGGAAGTCAGAAATTTTACTAATCAAGAGAAGTTAGAATATCAACTTAACTAAATGGTACACAATACTTTGTTGTGTTCTATGACCAGAAATATATATTTTCAAATATCCTCATGTGAAGCTTCAGAAAGAATCTGGAAGAAATTAGAGGTTACACATTTTGGAACTTCTAAAGTTATAGAGACAAGAAGAGATATTCTTAGAGATGAGTACCATGGCTTTAGCTTTTCTTATGGAGAACCCACAAGAAAGGTTCATCAATGGTTTATGACCATTTTGAATAGATTACAGTCTATGGGTGGAAAATGTTTGGATGATGAGGCACTTGTAGAAAAAATTATAGTCATCATGCCAAACAAGTGGGAATCAAAGAGAACATTATAGATGAGAATAGGAAAGTCTCACTGATTACATTTGATGAAATTTTTGGAACCCTTCTTAAACATGAGACTACAATGAAGAGAGATGAGAATAATGTTAAGAAAAATAATGGAAATGGAAGTGTTTATTTTACAACAACTTCTAACCATACGAAATCCAAAACTCCAAAAAGGGTTACTAGATCAAAGTCAAAGAACGTTACTATTCAGTCAAAATCTAGTGATATAGAAAAATATGAGAATGAGATTGCTAATCTTTCTAAGAGAATGAACAAGATAGTATCTCAGAAGAACTATCAAAATAAGTTTAATAAGAAATACTACAATGAAAAGAAATATGGAGAAGTTATTTGACACGAATGCATAAGAACATGTCATATCAGACCTGATTTCCCTCTTTTGAAAAAGAAGGATAAGAAGGAATAGAATTTAGAGAGAAACAAGAAGAAGTTATACCATTATAATCACAAGAAAATTCATAAAGAAAATTATACTTAGAGTGATAGTTGTAGATACTCTTATGAAATTGAATATTCTGAATAAGAATCATTAGAACAAAAAAATATTGGATTCATTGCTACTACTTCTTTCCCAAATACTTGTCTTATGGCCAAGGTACGCTCTATCGAGGCTTTAACAAATTTATCTATTGATAATAATAATTATCCTGATGATATTACTTCTGATGAAGATACCTCATCTTCAGATAATGATGAAATACCTCCGTATGAAGAAGTATCTAGATTTTCCATGTTGTTAGAAACAAAAAATTATAAAATTTCTAAGAAAAAGATAAGGAAAATACTAGAGAATAAGTTCATACAAAAGAGATTTCAAATCTCACTAGAGACCGTAAAGATAAAGATGATCTCTTAGAAAAAATTTCTAAAGACCTTAAGGTAGTAAATTCTAAAAAGGAAAAGTTTTCTACATATTTTAAGAATGCTATTTAAAAAATAAAAGTTTTTGAGGAAAAATCTAACTCTAAGAAAATAATTCCTGAGGATATTAATTAAGTCAAAATACTAAAATCAGAAATATATTCCCTTAAGAAACTTCTTGCCAACATTACTTCTGGTAAATAAAATTTTGAAAAGATGTCTTCCCAAATCAAACCTCATGGAAATACTTTTGGAGTAGGTTATACTCAAAGAAATACTACTTTCAATATTAACTGTTTTATTCCATCCAAAGCCCCCTTCTGTAAAAAATGTCAAAGTGGAGGACATTGGAGGAAAAATTATTCCTTAAAAATAATTCTATCTCTAGGTTTCTACAAGGATTATTTTTCTAAACAAATGTGGATACCCTAAATTTTATTTTCTAACAATTCTGGATCCAAGAAAGTTTGGATTCCAAAAGTCTAACACTTTTATTTTCAGTAAAATAAATATAGTACCAATAGTAATACTTCGTACATGAATAGTATTTGTTCCCGACATAAGACTGGTAACAAAAACTACTTTGAAAATATTTTCAAGACGAAAGGAGGAAAAGTGAATTTTGGAGATAATTCAAAGGGAGAAACTATTGGAATAGGTAACATTGTTATTCTTAGAAAAACTTTGATTTCAAATGTTTTATTTGTTAAGGGTCTTAAGAATAACCTCATTAGCATAATCCACTTATGTGATGAAGGTTACCTTGTGTTTTTTAAGAATGAAAAGTGCTTAGTACACAATTCCAAGGAAGAGTTTATTCTTTCTGCCAATAGGAAAGAGAATGTTTACACACTAAACATAGAAGACCTTATGATCTAAGACCAACCTTGACTTAGTGCAGTGAAGGGTCATTCTTGGTTGTGTCATATAAGTTTAGGACATTGTAACCTTAGGAACCTATGCAAACTTTCTATAAAAAGACTAGTTAAGGATCTATTGGAGATTAGATTTGATTATTTAAATGTTTGTGATCCTTGTCAATATGTCAAGAAACATAAACCAAGGTTTAAATTAGTTTGTGAAGTCTCAACCACTGATACATTATAGTTAGTGCATATGGATCTTTTTGGTTCAACAAAAACTGGAAGCATTGGAGGAAAATATTATGTATTTTTCTTAGTTGATGATTACACTAGTTTTGTGTGTGTCTATTTATTAGTAAAGAAATCTAAAGCTTTTTCTTATTTTAAAACTTATATATCCTATGTTAAAAATGATAAAAACATTCCTTTGATAACTATTCATAGTGATCATGGTGGATAATTTCAAAATTCTGATTTTGAATCTTTTTGTAGTAGAAAAGGAATTACTCATAACTTCTCAGTACCTAGAACACCTCAATATAATGGTATTGCTGAAAGAAGAAATATAATTATTCAAGAGATAATAAGAACCATGTTGATTTAATATTCTATAGCCAAACATTTTTGGGTTAAAGCTGTAAGTACTACTTTTTATACTATAAATTGTGTTTTGATTAGACCTTTTCTTAATAAAACTCTTTATGAGTTATGGACTGGTAGAAAACCAAGACTTTCTTACTTCAAGGTTTTTGGTTGCAAGGTATTCATTCTGAATACTAAAGATAATCTATAAAAATTCACACCAAAATCTAATGAAGGAAATTTCTTAGGCTACTCCACAACTTCTAAGGCTTGTAGAGTTTTCAATAAAAATAATTGTACTGTTGAAGAAACAATTCATGTCAAATTTGAAGAAACTGATCCTTTTGTTTTTAAAAAACCTCAACCTACATCTTAGAATGTGTTTTCAAAAACTGATTATCAAACTTTGTTAGAAGATCCTTCTGATAAGGAAAATGTTTAAGAAAATATTTTTGAATCATTTACCCCATAAGATTTCCTACCCTATGTTGATGAACAGGTTTTACAAAATGAAAATCAATTGTTTTTGTAGAATCATCCCAATTATAGTATCATTAGTGATGTAAATCAACTTATAAGGACTAGAAGTTCTTTAATAAATGATGTAGAACATCTAACATTCATTTCCCAATTAGAACAAAAAACCACTGATGAAGCTTTAGGTGATGATTATTGGATAAAATCCATGCAATATGAGCTAAATGAATTTGAAATGAATAAAGTATGGACCTCGGTTGAAAGATCTAAGGAAACTTCTGTTATTGGAGTAAAATGGGTCATTAAAAATAAGTTTGATGAAAATGGAATCATCGTATTAAATAAAGATAAGTTTGTTTCTAAAGTCTATAATCAACACGAAGGAATAGACAATGAAGAAACCTATGCTCTAGTAGATAGACATCAATCTATTCGTATTCTACTTGCCTTTGCAGCATTCTTCAATTTTAAAATTTTTCAAATGGATGTTAAATGTTCTTTCCTTAATGGTTATGTTCAAGAGGAAGTTTTTGTCAAAAAACCTCTTGGTTTTGAAGATAAAAAACATCTTGAACATGTTTTTAAACTTACCAAAGATTTGTATGGACTTAAGAAAGCTCCTCGAGCCTGGTATGATAGATTTATAGATTTTTTTCTTCAAAATAATTATGTTAAGGGAAATTTTGATCCAACTATTTTTATAAATAAAGATAAGAAAAATGTTTTGATTGTTCAAATTTATATTGATGACATTATGTTTCGTTCAACTCAGCCATCTTTAACTGATTCCTTTGAAGTTCTAATAAAATATGAGTTTGAAATGAGTATGATGGGTGAGTTAAAATTTTTCCTTGGTTTTCAAATTTCTCAAAAACCAGATGGAATATATACATCACCATATAATTATATTAAAGATCTTATTAAAATGTATGGATATGACAAAAACAAGAGTATAAGTACTCCCATTGGTACCTCAAATTCACTTGATCTTGATGAATCTTGAAAACCAGTAGATCAAACATTTTTTGAGGTATGATAGGAAGTCTACTTTACTTGACAACTAGTAGTAAAGACTTAATGTTTTCAGTATGCTTATGTGTAAGATATCAATATAATCCTAAGTAATCCCATTTAAAGGTAGTGAAAAGGATTTTTCACTACTTAAATGGAACCATGGATCTAGGACTCTTTTACACTTCTGGAAATGATTTTGATTTAAAAAGTTTTTTGGATGCTGATTTTGGTGGATGTAGAATGGATATGAAATGTACACCTGGAACATGTCATTTATTGGGAGATTCATTAGTTTCTTGTTCATTCAAAAAGAAACACTCAATAGTAGTTTCCAATGCTGAAGCTGAATATGTAGCAGCTAGAAGTTGTCGTGCTCAAGTGTTGTGGATGAAACACACACTCATAGACTATGGTATGAGTTTTACCAAAACATAGATTTTGTTTGATAATACTAGTGCAATTTCCCTAAGTAAAAACATTGCACATCACTCTCATGGAAAATACATAGATATTACACATCACTTTCTTAGGGATCACACACAAAAAGGGGATATCATTCATCAATTTATCAGAACACAAGATCAACTTTCTGATATTTTCACAAAATCTTTACCCTCTAATAGATTTGAATACATTAAACAGAAGTTATGAATGATAACCATATGGTAATATTCCGTGCTAACTTCCTGTTGACACCAATCTCCTTACATTACAGAACTCTTTTTCATAGGGGGGTTACATTTTCTTGATATATTCTAAATTTTTTTCGTAGTTTAAAAAGTTTTCGTAGTCTAAATTTATTTTTGTACTTACAATTTGTGTAATGAAGATTTTTGTACTTAATATTTTCTTAATGAAGATTTTTTTACATAAAATTTTTGTAATGAAGATTTTTGTAATTAAAATTTTCATAATGAAGATTTTCATACTAAAAATTTTTTTAATGGAGTTTTCGTATCTAAAATTTTCGTAATCAAATTTTTTGTAATCCAAAGTTCTTCAAGAAGAATTTTCCTCATTAGGAATAATCTTCCTAGAAATCCAAAATGTATGTTTTCTTTCTTAAATCTCTGTAATAATCTTTCACTTGTTGGTACATTCATCTGTTTTTGTATTCCTTTTTCCTTGAATCTGAAAATTTTTATTAAAAACCTCAAAAGATCAGATTCTATCAAAATCTCCCTCCAGCTATCATCTCAAACGTCAGATCTGATCAGAAGATATTTCAACTGATGGATTGATAATGGAAGTTGAACTGTCACCTCACTCACCTGTATAAAGGACCCATGATGTTTTTCCCACCTCAAAACTAAAGCCTTTTCATGTTGAAGCTCTGACCCTCCTACAAAATCTCATTCTGAATCTTCAAGGATTCCTCAGTTCCGAATGTCTGTTAAAGTCTCCTCTTAGAAAGATATTTCAACTATCAAACCAATCTCTGAATGGCAGATATATAGAGAGAGGTTAATGGATCCAAAGTTTTTCATGAATTATAATTCTTTATCTCCAAGAATATAAAGTTGAATGGGTGGGAGAGTGTTTCTATTTCAAAATCAAAAGAATAAGATCTGGTGTATCCAGAGTTTCTGATTTAATTCTACGAGTCAGTAACATTCTTCAAGGAAGAATTCATGAGTAAGTATTCTTTCAAGTGTTATGGAAAAACATATTCACTTTATTACACCAAGGCTGCAAGCTTGGTTGATATTCCGTATGAAGGGGAAGTTGAGTTTTGTACCCATAATCTGCCTGATGTTCAAGGAAGTTTTGACAAGGTGAAGACAATGGCTTGTCTTGTTCTTTCAGAGGTAAAGAGTCCATATATTCTTCAGATATCCCCAAATTATTGGATTCTAGAACTATGGGTTCAAGGATTCATCATACTGAGAAAACGAGACAAGGAAACTTTGAAGAAAAGGGATATGTACATTCTAGATTTCATGGTAAACCAAAAGAAAATAAACTCGGTCAAGAATATCTTAGTCACGATTGAGAACATAAAGAATAGAAATCTGAAAGCTCAGATTATTATGTATCCATCCATTCTTTCTAAGATGATTGTTCGTTGTCTAAAATCCTTCAAAATCCCTTTCAGATATATGTCAAGGAATTTAAAAGTTATGATGTTAAGTGATGATACTTTAAGAAGAATTAAAGTTGGATTTTCAATAGAATCCGAAGAATTCTATGACTTTCCTGAAGAGGAAGCTGAAGCTATTTCAAAGAAACAAGAGGTGGCTGAGACCTTTAAGAAGATAGGAAGGAAGAGGAAGTTGAAGAATTTGGAAGAGAAGTAAAAAAACCCATTGGCTAAGGAACCCCAATCAGCACCACTGAATCCAACGAAAAAAAAAAGATTATCCTGATGAAGTTGTAGCTAAGTGGAGGGAAGCCATGAAGAATCAAAAAGAATGGGAGCCTAAGTTTGTCTTGGACCCTTCTGAGGAAAAATACTTGAAATAAAAAGCTGTTGAGAATATAGAGAAAGAAAAAAAGAAAAGAAGAAAAAGAAGAAGTTTTTTGAGGCAGAGATAGTCCAATCACTTCTGAAGGCTGTTGAGAAAGAATCTGAGAAAATTCCAGTACCATAATCATTCTTGATAGAATCATTACCAAAAACTCTAGAATTTTTTTTGTAATTCTAGAAAAAAAATCAAGAAGAAGTTATTGAAGAAGAATATGTTCAATAAAAAATTGTGGAAAAAGAAGAAGAAGTAGGAAGTGGTGATACCAAAGATCTGATAAAGAAAGTTGATGATTTTCATGAAAAGGAAAGACCTTCTGAGAAATTATCATTCCGAACATCTCAAGCTGAATCATCGAAGCTTGCTACTCTTGGGAAACATGAAGAGAAGGATAAAGATGAAGTAGACAAACCATATAAAGAAGAAAGCATCAATAATGATTTTATTCATCCAGCAGATGTTGAGGCAAGAGCTGAGAAAGAAGAGATAAAGGAAGAAAAAATCATACAGTTGTCTGATAGTGAAAACGAATGACCTGATTAAGAGGAGGCCATTTCGAAAACTGATAAAGGAAAAAAGGTGGTTATTGATACACCTACCAAGTTTTTGGTTAAGAAGAATGATTTTGGTGGTTCTTCAAAGAGTAAATCTTCTGGGTTATAGAAATAATCCTCACCAAGAAAAATCTCTGATTTTGAATCATCCTCCCTTGTACATTATTTTGCAGTCTAGTCATTGAAGAAGATTGTTTGCATTATTCCAATATTTCCTAGTATAGACTCCAGATTCCAAATGCTTCAAAACACATTAAATAATAAATTGGATTCAGTATCCATGGTGATGGATAAGTTTATGAAACTCGAGGAAGACTTCAATACTCTTCTTATTAGTTACGAAGCCCTCAAAAGATCATATAAAATGTTGACATGCTAGTCAAGGAAGATAGTTGAAGAGATGAGAATCCTTAACGAATTTCACGAAAGTTTCAAGGGTGAATTTGACACTGAAGATGTGAAGATCAAGGATCTCACAAATATTTTTGAGGAGAAGCTTACTCTAGAACATAATTCTCAGATCCAAGAGGTGAATGATCTGAAAGGGAAGTTGTATTCAGTTGCTCAAAGATGGAAGAGAGAAAGAGATCAGATAATCGAACTTGAAGAAAAGTTTTTTAAGAAAGAAGAAGTTCTAAAGGGGCTGGCAGAATCTCTTAAGGCTCAAGAAGAAATAATCAAATCCTTAGAGAAGAAAACTGTAACACCCCAAGCTTCAATGGTACGCTTCTCTTTGAATAATACAGTAGCGTGTGTTGTACTCAACTTCAAGTTCTAACACACACCACAACCAATCAAACTTGTCGTTATAAATATTAATACCCACTTTTTGAACTATTATATATTTTATCTTTCAAAATGGACTTTATTTTTGGATTCGGAATATCAAATTTAGATTAGGTTTAATTTTTGGTACTTTTCTGATAATATTCATATTTTGATGAATAGAGAAAATTACTAAATTTTAATTAAAAACAACTTTTTTAATCGAAATAATTAATAGTGATCAATTATTAATTTGAGTGATTTTAGAGTATAATTAGATTATATTTTTACCATTTAATCCAATTTTGGTCATTTTTTATAAATTGACATCTAAACTGGACATAAGAAAGTATCAATCTTTTGATAGTTATTATCTCTAAAAAACACGCTTTTTGTTTTAACAATGGGAATTAATTTTAATTTAATTTCTGCCACTTCTGTGTTTTGAATTTATAAAAAAGGGTTCCATATTTATAATCATGATTTCCAAATTTTTTAAATAGGTAACTTTTATTTTTAGACATTTTGAATAATTATTTCGGTAAATATTTTATTTATCGTGTTTAAAGGGTAAATCAGGTAAATAAGGGTAAAATAATAATATTATAATAATAATAAATTACCCTAAAATGTGTCCTAACACTATTTTTTGATACATTTCCAACGATGGGCATATTTGGGTCGATTTTGAGACCCCATGGATCCACTTGTAAGTGATAATGACACTTTATATTAATTAAGTTAAAGTAAATACAAAAATGACATAAGCATATATCTTTTCGCAAAACAATTTTTACATAAGGTTATATATGTTATATTTTCAACTATAAATATTCATTAGAAATATAAATTTATTTACTACATAATGGTATTTTATTTATAATTTTTAGACATTTAGTAATAATATTTATTTATGACACAATAATGATGCATTATTTTCCTTATTAATGAAAGAATCAAATAATTGGTATTATAAATATTAAAACAAATATAATTTAAAATTTTTAATGCCATCCACGAATTTTATTTATTAATTTGACATGTTATGATTTCTTAAATGAATTCTTTTCGAATTAATAATGTTTTTATGACTTTAACAAAAATCAATTATTAAATACTGTCAAAATTGACATAAAGGAGTTTTTAAAACAAATATTATATTATTAATTCATATTATATTCCTAAAAATATAAGGCTCAGAAGAAGGACTTAAATAATGATATTTTTATCATTAATATATCACTTTATAGTCTCTTGGAAGTATATAGTATGTTTATTAACCATATAATATAAAAATACAAAGTGACCTGGTAAATGTCAAACTATTTGACTAAGAGTTAAATATAAATGATAAGGTTAATATAGTGACACAAACCTATTTAAAATATATTGGATGAAAATATTTCGACCCCTACCCACCTTATACTTTGAATAATCCACTTTTGAGCCATTAGAAACCGAAAATGAATTAATTATAAATTAATACTTTATGTTTTTTCTAAAGAGCCTCTCCTCCCCCTTATAAAAGGACACCACTTCTAACAAATTCTTCATACCTTGAAAGCCTTTTGCTTCGGCCAAACACTCCCAAATTACCATCTTAACTATACTACCTTAATCTTATAGTTCTTCCTTTAGTTATAAATCCAACTTAAGTATCCCTTTTGATCAAATCAAAAGGAAGAACCCAAAGAAGAGGTAATGTTTTCACCACCCTCTTTCAAGTTCCTTTCTTCTTCCACTTCTTCTTTATCTATTATTTCCACTCTAAAATAAGAAAATATATTTTCTTATATATTCTTTGATATTATTATAAATATGGTACAACCATATTCATTATTCTATCCATCATTTTAATGACATGTCACCATACGTGCGTACGTACAGCCTACCATCTCCACGTCGTGGTGTAATTGTTATTCAATATATTATTATTTGGATGGGTATAATAATGATGTGTAATTCATGTAAATCATAAATATAACATGATAATGATTCTTTATATATGATATAAAATCCAATTATATATTATTTTAATATCAAAATAATGATATCGTCGCTCATGCATACGTACAGATTACCGTCTCCACGAACGCGACGAGATTCATTCCCCATCATATCTATTCAAGAATAAATTTCATTTGATGATTAAAAATAATGATTTGAGATATGATATAATTCTGAATATGAATAATATACATCCCATCCATAACATATATGGCTCACGTAACAAATAATATAAAGGAAAATAAATCTGTTAACACCCGAAACGACGATAATACAAAGATATTATCAACAAATCAATGTTAAAAGATCATATATGATATCATATTAATGTATATGATTCTTGAAAAATTAAATAACAATTATTTCACCATTATAATTGATTTTAACCTACCCTTGACCAAGGAAACAGTACAAAGTAATGGGTTTCTTATCTCACTTTTAATTCTGTGAGATTTACATTGTTCACCACTTATTTATTGCATGTGGTGTGTGTACTACCCATGATTATATTCATTGTTTAATATACATTAATTTATGGATATTTACATAATTATTGTATGATCCTTATTTAATGGTTGTATGTTTCATATGTTACCAAATCGATAAGGGAATTTTAAATTTCAATTTCCACTCATTCGGCTTTACTGATACTTCATTGGTTATTTTACTCCAAGATTATGTGTGGAATCACTATTTATTTTCTTATGTCATAATTTCCACTCCACTATCTATGGATATACTTTTGATACACATAATCACTCCATTGATAAATTCTCAAGTAATCGATATGAACTTTATAAGAGTAATTTTAACTCAATCTCCATTTGTTGAGTTAAACATCTAATTCATTGGTGTTGTTTTTACAGGAATATGTGTGAATGTCCTTTGATTGTTTTACACTGAATATCCTATCATATTGGTTGTATTTATATTTGTCACACATAATTATGTCGTTTATTTATCCTTAACCTAAGGATATGACCTTTATGAGAGATTTCATCTCAATTTACATTCCATTGAGACTCCTTTGTTGTTATACACCAAATCACTTTTATATGGGGTATATAATGTAATTTTACATAGTATATCATGAATAAATTTATTCTAATTATATTATAATGTTTTTATTACCTCAATTATTAATGTTCAAGTGTCTCTCTTTTGGTTAAGAACTCTAACTAAAATATCATTTTAAAATGTTTTAAAATGTTATTATTCTAAATCTTTCTCATTAATGTCCTTATTTTAAAAATAGTTTTAAGGATTTATTTATATGGAAATTAATGTTTTCAAAACAAAATTCCTTTTAAAAGTTTCAATCTGGTATGGGACACTTTGATACAAAAATATATTTTAAATGGATTCTTGACAAATAGTTTGACTTTTAAATGTTTTCAAGAAAAAGGGGAATATTTCTCTAAATAGTTTGATGATTATTTTAATCTATTTCAATATCCTTCATTATTATTGATTGAGGTTAATCTAATACAATAAAATCTTCCATATTGTATCGAATAAGTTATGTTTGACTATGGATGTTCTATTTTTATACCATTCATGGTTTGTGGTTAAAGTATTGACATTTCGTATGATAGTTTTAATACGAATGTTTATGTTATGTTTCAAATATTTCATATGCGGAATGCATTGGACTTAGTAAGTGACGGATGGAGCCTGCTATAACTCCTCGACGCATCGGTAGGTCTCATGAGACAAACTAGTGTCTTGGCACAAGGCCTTGAGAAAATATTATTTGTACTCTTGGAACAAGGCCTTGACTGTGTGGTTTTGATAGTCTAACATTATGAATTCCATCATTATGAAAGTGTTTATTGAAGATTCTTGTGATTGTTGGACTAGTATAATATCCATGTGAATATATAAATGGAATTATTTAATTTTTTTCTATATAATGATGAAGTTCAAGTTTAAAAGGCTTTTGTTTTAGTTATGCATTGCCTTAAATGTTTATGCTTATTTATGAAAGTTTCCACTGTATTGTTAACCTTACTGGGAATCTGAGCTCACCCCTTTCTATGTATTATTTTTCCCAGGATGTGAAGAAGTATTTCATGAATTACCTATAGGGATATTGTGAGGGGATATGAGTGTGGTCTATAGAAACAATGTTGTTTTAGTTTTTCACTTTATGATGTAATGTAAACTTTATGAATGTATCTAGTGATTCCAAGACTACTAAACTAATTGGTGTATCGAGATTTGATCTTTTGTGATCATGCCAATGTTATGTACTAATGCACCGTCTATGGGTAACTAGGGTCGGGGATTTATAGTTGGTATCAGAGTAAGTTTAGTACAAACCTTGGAAACTAGATTTAGATAAACTCTAATTTGAGCACATAGACCTAAGATGGACATTGAGGATTATTATAGAAGAACTTCCTAGAATTTTGTTATTGTAGAGATTTTGTGTGTTTTATGAGAAATACATCCCTGTCTGGATACGATCAGGTAGAGGAGGTTCTGGCACAGATGTACCTAGGGGTAAAACCTGAAAACACCACTTTGATCTAGACTCGAACGGGAACTAGTGCACGACAACGGGCCTTGATGCACTCTTGGTTACGACACTCCCGATGGATATGATTAGGATAATTTACATTTCCTTTACAAACCAATTTTAAGTATTTTAATATAATATGATAATAGATGACCTTGGTTAGTCCTAAAGTGTTTCAAATTAAGAATATAGTGTCATTATATTCTCTAAATTATTTTTTGACTACTGTTTCTCACACAATGCTTTCTTGTTTTAGTCAATGGATGGATTCCAAGGAAGTCATAGTGACTTTGAGAATGATGTGGAAGGTGGGAATAGTGGTGGAAATGAGCAACAAAAATGGAATATTGATAGGCGTAAAATATATCGTGTTCATGCCAAATTAGTTTTCCAAAAATACGATCAACAACATATATATTAACCAACTCCCGGACTCAACAAAAAAGAGAAAGGTGATTAATGATAATATCTCCACCAGTAGAGACCATGTAGAAAAGAATCATTAATTTCCATCTTGTAGGAAATATAGAAGGAGACACCGAGGAAAGTGTCTCAATGGAAAAAATAAATGGTTTACGTGTGGGAAAGAAGGGCATAAAGTGAAGAATTTCCGACGAAAAATGAAGAGTACTATGGAAGAAAATAAAAAAGGTCCTGAGAATCCATTAACAGTCATTTTCTGAAAATGTAGGGGACCTGACCATTACCCGAGTGAATGCCCTATTCTATAGGATATTTTCTCTGTCAAAGAGGAAGCTATCTGGAAACAAATGGTTGGAGAAATTTTTAAAAGTACTAGTACTCGTTGTTGATGGGATTACTTTGGAATAATTTTCTCTTTTATTTGTAAACCTGCAGTTTGTCATGTGAAAATGATATTTGAGGAAGACTTATCTTTTCTCTTGTGAATATAGTTATAAATAACCATTTTGTTTTATATAATCATTGGGGTTGAGGCAATTACAAGTTATTATATTTTGGGGTAAAAATGAAAGGTATGAGATAACATTTGTGGTTAAATTATGTTATGGTTATTTTGAGGAATTTATCTCATTTTCGTAATGTTATAAAATATAGTTTTTGAAAAAGGACAACATGCAGATCATGTGACAACCTATCCCGTCGGACAAAGCTCTGGGAATCGAACCCACAACCAAAGTGCGATTGGGATTTATCACCCACCACTGGACTACATGAAGTCCCTGGTTAGTGTGACTAATTAATTTCAGTTAAATGATTTTATTGATCATTAATAAGTTGATTTGGGATCTTATGTCTTATCAATTGAATAACCTTAGAATAGGAAAATGATTTTGTAATTAAGTGATAAATATTATTTTGGAAGATGTTCTCTTTGTTGGGAACACTATATGCCCAAGGAAAATGGAATACTATAGGATTTTGTTTGAGGAGTAATGGTGGATTTTTATCTATGTTTTTATTGTGGATTTATAGTGATTTGGGTTATTTATGGAAATGATTAACCTATAATAGAGAATATTTGATTAGGTTAATTACTTTTAATTATGTTACTTTAATAGTAGTTGATATCAATTGAAGATACAACTTAACGTGGAAGACTACATAACCAAATTCTTCTATGTTTTGGGTTTCAATATTAGTGTGGATTATATTGAAGGATTTTAAGGAAAATTGTTTATTTAATTGTATTTATTTAACTTTGGGGTATTGTTGGTTTAGTTTTAGAAATTAAGATTAGTGTTTCTTTCTCTAATGGAATATACTTTTGGGGGATCATCAGATCTTATACTAACCATTTTGGTTTTTATTAATCTCTAAAGACAAGGTAAATATATAGTTTATTCTTCGTGAATCATGTGATTCTATTGAAGTTTATTCTATCACTTCTAGTGTGACCATGTCTTCTTGAATACTCATCGTTTAAAAATGGGTTAGAAGAAGAAATTTATTAAGAATGAAACTTTACTTAAAAATTAATTATATCTCTTTATCTTCTTAGTCAATCTCAGAAATGAATTCCTCATCTTTATGTAATGTAACTTAAAACAAAAAAAAATGTTGTCCATTTACTTTTCCTACTGGGAAACTAATGACCATTTGTCCCATAACAAGATTGTGGTTTTCTTGTTGTTAAATTTATCCTAATCATGTTTTATATCCCTCTCCATCAGAACATGACACTTAGTTTATCATCCACATCCATGTTTTTCTATATGGAATCCTAGTGTAGGTTATCTCAGGTGAACTTTGTACTTCTCTTTTTTTTAAGTGATAGTTTTATTGACTCTTATTCCAATGTGGGAATTTCCATTATATTCCAAAGACCAATTTTAAAAATTGTGAGGACGCAATTTATTGAAGGAGGGGAGAATGTAACACCCCAAGCTTCCACGATACGCTTCTCTTTGAATAATATAGTAGCGTGTGTCGTACGCAACTTTGAGTCCTAACACGCACCACAACCAATCAAACTAGCCATTATGAATAGTAATACACACTTTTTGAAATTATATACATTTTATCTTTCAAAATGGACCTCATTTTTGGATTCATAATATCAAAATTAGCTTAGGGTAAATTTTTGGTACTTTTCTGATAACTTTTATATTTTGATGAATACTGAAAATTACTAAATTTTAATTAAAAACAACTTTTTTAATCAAAATAATTAATAGTGACAAATTAATAATTTGAGTGATTTAGAGAATAATTAGATTATATTTTTACCATTTAATCCAATTTTTGTCATTGGATATAAATTCACATTTAAACTGGACATTAGCAAGTGCTAATCTTCTGATAGTTATTATCTCTTAAAAACACGCTTTTTATTTTAACAATAGGAAGTAATTTTAAATTAATTATAGTCACTTCTGTGTTTTTAATTTAAAAAAATGGATTCCATATTTATAATCATGTGGTATAAATTTTTTAAATAGGTAACTTTTATTTTTAGACATTTTGAATAATTACTTCAGTAAATATTTTATTTATCGTGGTTAAAGGGTAAATCTGATAAATAAGGGTAAAAAATAATATTATAATAATAATAATAAATTACCCTAAAATATTTCCTAACCCTATTGGTTGATACATGTCCGACCATGGAAATCTTTGGGTCGATTTTGGTACCCCATGGATCCACTTGTAAGTGATAATGACACTTTATATTAATTAAGTTAAAGTAAATACAAAAATGACGAAAGCATATATCATTTAGAAAAACAATTTTTACATAGGATTATATATGTTATATTCTTGACTATAAATATTCATTACAAATATAAAAAGATTTCATACATAATGGTATTTTATTTATAATTTTTAGACATTAAATAATTAAATTTATTTATGACACAACAATGATGCAGTATTTTCCTTATTAATGAAAGGATCAAATAATTTTTATTATAAATATTAAAATAAAAATAATTTGAAAGTTTTGATTCCAAACACGAATTTTATGGATTAATATGACATGTTATGATTTATTAAATGAATTTGGTTCTGATTAATAATGTTTTTAAGACTTTAACAAAAAATAAATTATTAAATAGAGTCAAAATTGACATAAAAGAGTTTTTAAAATAAATATTATATTATTAATTCATATTCTATTTCTAAAAATCTAAGGATCGGAAAAAGGACTTAAATAAGTATAGTTGTATCATTAATGGACCACTTCGGGGTCTCTTGGACTTATATAGTATGTTTATTAACCATATAATTTAAAATTCAAAGTGACATGGTAAATGTCAAACTATTTGACTAAGAGTTAAATATAAATGATAAGGTTAATATATTGACCCAAACATGTATAAAATCTATTGGATGAAATTATTTCGACCCCTTTACATCTTAGACTTTGAAAATTCCACTTTTCAGCCATTATAAACCGAAAATGTATTTATTATAAATTAATACATTAAGTTTTTTCTAAAGAGCCCATCCTCCCCCTTATAAAAGGACACCACTTCTAACCAATTATTCATATCTTAAAAGTCTTTTGGTTCAGAAAAAATCTTCCCAAATACCCTCTCAACTATCATCCCCTAATCCTAGAGGCCTTACTTTAGTCAGAAAGCCAACCTAAGGAGCCTTTTTGATCAAATCAAAAGGAAGAACCCAAAGAAGATGTACTGTTTTCACCACCCTCTTTCAAGTTCCTTTCTTCTTCCACTTCTTATTTATTTGTTACTTCCCCTAAAAAATAATAAATCCATTGTATTATATATACTTTGATGTTATTATAAATATGGGACAACCATATTCAGTATTCTATCCATCTTTTGAATGTCATGTCACCATACGTGCGTACGTACGGCCTACCGTCTCCACGTCGTGGTGTAATTGTTATTCAATATATTATTATTTGGATGGGTATAATAATGATGTGTAATTAATTTAAATAATAAATATAACATGATAATGATTCTGTATATATGATATACAATCCAATTATATATTATTTAAATATCAAAAGAATGATATTGTCACTCGTGCATATGTACGGACTACCGTCTCCAAAAACGCGATGAGATTCATTCCCCATCATATCCATTCAAGACTAAATTTTATTTTATGATTAAAAATAATGTTTAGAGACATGATATAAATCTGGATAGGAATAAGATACATCTCATCCATAACAAATATGGCTCACGTAACAAAGAATATAAAGTAAAATGCATCTGTCAACACCTGAAACGATGATAATACTAAGATATTATCAACAAATCAATGTTAAAAGATCATATATGATATCATATTAATGTATATGATTATTTTATAATTAAATAAAAATTATTTAACTATTATACAAGAGGTTAACCTACCCTAGACCAAGGTAAAGGTACAAAGTAAGGGGTTTCTTTTCTCATTTTTAATTATGTGAGATTTACATTTTTCACCACTTATTTATTAGATATGGTGTGTGTACTAACCATGATTGTATTAATTGTGTAATATACTTAAATTTATGGATATTTAAATCATCATTGTATGATACTTCTTTCATGGGTGTATGTTTCATAAGTTACCATCTCAATAAGGGAATTTGAAATTTCAATTTCCACTCATTCGGCTTTACGCATACTTAATTGATTATTTTACTCCAAGATTATGTGTGGAATCACTATTTATTTTCATATGTAATAATTTCCACTCCAATATCTATGGATATACTTTTGATACACATAGTCACTCCATTTATAAATTCTCAATTCATTGATATGAACTTGACAAGAGTAATTTTAACTCAATCTCCATTTATTTAGTTAAACATCTAATTCATTGGTGTTGTTTTTACAAGAATATGTGTGAATTCCCTTTGATTGTTTTACACTGAATGTCCAGTAATATTGAGTGTATTTATATTTGTCACACACAATAATGTCGTTTATTTATCCTTAACCAAAGGATATGACCATTATGAGAGATTTCATATCAATTTACATTCTATTGAGACTCCTTTGTTGTTATACACGAAATCATTTTTATATGGGGTATATAATGTACTTTGACATAGTATATCATAAATACCTTTATTCTCATGATATTACAAAGTTTTTATTACCTCAATTATTTTTATTCAAGAGTCTCTCTTTTTTTAAGGAACTATAACTAGAATATCATTTTAAAATGTTTAAAAAATTTATTATTCTAAATATTTCTCATTAATGCCCATGTTTTAAAAATGGTTTTAAGTATTTATTTATATGGACATTAATGTTTTCAAATCAAAATTACTTTTAAAATTTTCAAAGTGGTTTGGGACACTTTGATTCAAAAATCTATTTTAATTGGCTTCTTGACAAATAGTGTGACTTTTAAATGTTTTCAAGAAAACGGGGGATATTTCTCTCAATAAATTGATGATTATTTTAATCTATGTAAATATCCTTCATTATTATCGATTGAGGTTAATATGACACAATAAAATCTTCTATATTGTATCGAATGAGTTATATTTGACTGTGGATGTGCTATTTTTATACCATTAATGGTTTGTGGTTAAAGTATTGACATTTTGAATGCTAGTTTTACTACGAATGTTTATATTATGTTTCATAATTTTTATATGAGGAATGTATTGGACATAGTAAGTGATATGTGGAGCCCAATATAGCTCTTCGATGCATCGGTAGGTCTCATGAGAAAAACTAGTGTCTTGGCACAAGACTTTGACAAAATATTATTTTTAGTCTTGGCACAAGGCCGTGACTATTTGATTATAATAGTATGGAATTATGCATTCCATCATTATGAAAGTGGTTATTGATATTTCATGTTATTATTATACTATTAGAATATACATGTGAAGAAGTAAATGGAATTATTTCATTTTTTACATATAATGTTGAAGTTCAAGTTTAAAAGGATTTTGTTTTAGTTATGCATTTCCTTAAATGTTTATGCTTATTTATTAAATTTTCCGCTATATTGTTATCCTTACTGAGCATCTGAGCTCACCCCTTTCTATGTTTTATTTTTCCCAGGATATGAAGAAGTATTTTATGAATTACCTGTAGGGATAGTCTGAGGGGATATGAGTGTGGTCTATGGAAACAATGTTCTTTTAGTTTTTCAATTTATGATGTAATGTAAACTTTGAATGTATCTAGTGATTACAAGGATACTAAGACATGATCTTTTGTGAACATGCCAATGTTATGTAATAATGCATCAACTCTGGGTAACTGGGGTCGGGGCATTACAAAAACAGAAGATCAGGACCAACTTCTCAAACAAGCAGAGGAAGACCACATGGAACTGATGAAGCCCAAGACCATAGTAAATAATTTGATGCTGAAGGAGAAGGAATGATATTTTTTTCAATTCTGATCTTTTTTTGTATTCCTTCCTTGTATAAATTTTTCAAATCCTAATGAAATTTTTGGTTTCATATATTTTGGTTATTTAGAACTATTATTTTAGGTACCATATTTCCTTTTCCACTCCCTTTAATACTTTTTTAAAAATCATAAAGGGGGATAAAGGAATGTTAAAAAGAATACAAAGAAAAAGAAGAAATTTATCTATGTAAGGGGGAGTTCATCTAATGGGGACTTTTTATCATGAAGATTTTTGTTTACAAGATAATGTAAAATCTCATTCTTGAAATCAAGAATACGATCCTTAGTGTTTCAAAAGCCTAATTGGGAGTTAGTCATATTCATCTTTTCCCATGTGTTAAGTAAGATAAGTTTTATTTTCAAGACCGTAAAATTTCTAGAGTCCTTATATTATTTTTTGTAAGGATGTTTGTTCTTTCCATAAAAGGGGATATTGTTGAGTCAATAAGGTTCCCTTATGACTTTTCCATTCCTTCATTTTTGGGGGAGAATGTTGAGTCAATATGGTTTCATTATGTCTCTTCCATTCCTTATGGTTTTTGAAAATCACAAACACCCTATCATAAGGAAAACATCATTTTCCCAAATATTTCCCTTAATAAGGAAAATTTTCCTTCCTTAAGGAAAATTTATCCTTACCATTTTTTCATTGCACAAATTTTAGTTTCTCTAAAACTAACTCATTTTATTTCTATTTATACAAATTAATTTCATATCTTAAACCTCATAATCATATAAATACTTAGATACAGAGCATTCTGTTTTCAGGATCTGAATTAATGTTTCGAATTCTATAAATTCAGACTCTGAACTTTCTGAGTTCTAGTTACTAATTCTCTGAATTCAGACTCTGAACTTTCTAAGTTCAGGTTCCAAATTCGATGAATTCATACTCTGAACTTTCTGAGTTCAGGTTCCAAATTCACTTAATTCAGCCTCCTAAATTTCTAAGTTTAGACTTCGAATTCTTATGAATTCAGACTCCGAATTCTTTAAGAATTCCGGTTCCAAATTCCTCAAAATTCAGAATCTGAATACCTCAGAATTCAGACTCTGAAGTCTATAGAATTCGGATACCTACATCCTAAGAAACAGAATCTAAATATCCTTGTAATATAGACTCCTATGTTTAACTTTCTTAGACTCCAAAATTTTATTTTTCCGTACATTCTGAAAACTTTTTTTGGTTAAGGAAACCATATTTTTACTTTTGTTTGAGTTATAAAATGATGTCGTGTGTTCTTTTATTTACTAACCGTTGTTTGAGTTACATGTATATAGTTCTCTCCAAAATTCAAGTAAAAATATGACCATTGGAGGAATGAGTTGACTTTTGAAGATGTGCCTATAAATAGGAGATCATTTGAACAAGATCAATATAGTTCTATGACTCTAGAGATTATTTGATGTTGAAGTGTTTTTTAGATATAGGGGCTCTTTCAACTCTTAGTGCTTCATGTGGATGGTGTGAACAACTCGTTCAGACTTTCTTTGTGAAGACTCTGATCATATTGATCGTGGGATTCTGGGTTTGGAAGATAGCGGTTCTGATTTCCTTCTAAATCGAGGGCTTGAAGGGATAGAAAGATAGATACCGATCTTTAGATTGAGGGTTTATCTGGGTGTGGGTATGACATTATTTCTTGAAAGTATAAATCAAGGTACCTTTATCCAAGGTTATTGGATACCCTACTCTTTGGGTTAAAATATTTCTATACTTGTTAATTGTACCATTTCAAGTTTTTTTTCCATTATATTTTGGTTTTTGAGGAAAGTATAACTATCTTATACTTCCTTAGACTTGTACTCTGATTAAATAGGATTCTATATGCTTTAAGGTAGAATTATTGTTTTTTTAATCTTTTGTTATGATTCATTTCTGAAATCTCATTCTTTTCATAACTACATTTAGGGAATCGATTAAGTTTGTAGAACCATTTTTATTTCCGAAACAACATTTCCATAACTTCATTTTCGGAACCCCATTTATGGATTCAAGAAAGATTGTAAAAATAATAGGTTTTTTGAATTTAACTTGTTTAACCTTGACTATCTTTAAAAGTTCCTGAGGAATATTTAATTTATACAATTCACCCCCCTCTTGTATATTGAGCATCTACATTATTATTTCGATACTACAATCAGTATCATTTCAATCATACAGATCTCAAAAGGAAGTCAACAGAATTATTCTTACCACACATATCATAGGAAGGAAGTTAAATTTTATTACCTTTATATTTCTATGATGGATTCTTCCTCATTTTTTACCACCCATGCCACTTCTTATCCATGTTGTTATAAAAGTAAACAAACTCCATCACAACACATCAAATAATTTCCTCATAACTTCAGAACTCATGAGTAACTAAATCCCTTAATAAAAATTGTTTAAATACTTAGTAAAATATATCAATTGTACAATCATATTTTATAAAAAAAAATTCATACCTAGCCAGTATAATAAAATTTACTTTAAATTTGGTAATTAAATCATCCTTATTTTGTATCAACTCCAAGAATCTCATTTCCATTCTAAGTTAAAAAAACTTTATAAAAATATTTCTAAAAGAAAAATCATTAAATTTCATCCATTACATGGTATCAATCTCATTATTTTCCTTGCATTATTAATCATATACCATCATTCATTTAGTTCAAATTTAAAATGGTAAATAACAAGAGTCGCATTATAATGATTTGAACATCCAAATACATAAAATATATTCTCTAAATCATTAATTTGTCCTCCAGCTACTACTGGATATGAGGTTCTACCAAAACAAAAAGGGTGTGATTTCATGAAATTATTACCTATTGACATGTGCCTCTATAACTAATTAAATCACTCTATTACATGTATATCATTGTTAATAATCTTAATTAATTTAGGTACCCCATAAATATTTCATCTCTAACTCCAACCATTTTAGGTTTCATATTTGGAAGGATATTATCCTATTCTTTCCTTTCTACATCATTCACTATGTTTTCTCTATATAAAATAACATTAAAATGGACATAGATTAAATTAATCAACAAGTAAACTCTTAAAAAATATCTTATGATAATATAACCATAGATAATCATCCCTACAGTTTCTTTTCTTAACAACATCCCAACCAAAAATGTTATATAATCCACTATCTAATAACAAATATGACAACCTATAATTTATACTACCCATGATTGTGAGTTTAATTGAAATTATATAATTTTATTACACTACCATGATCATTTAGGTATATGATTTTATAGAATTTTTAAAACCACCTTAAAAAGTATAAATTTACACATAGTGTACATTTTTTTTAAAAATGGATTCTTATGTTTAAAATATTATTTCATTGGTTAAATTTTTTATTCATTCAAAACAATTTACTAATACTTAATTATTGACCTTTTTATAGTGCTAGATATCTATATGACCTATGAAAATAATTTTAAAACATGGTTTAAGAAAAAAATCCAATAAGTGATATGAAAATAAAGAAAACTCATTAGCCCATTAAAAACAAGAATATCCACAAGCAAATTTTCCCTTTTTAAAATAATAAACCTTGAGATAAAATTTTCATTTATTTACTCATGAAGTAAATTTAATTACCTAATGTTTTTCATAAATAATTTTGTAATCATGCATAAAGGAAAAATTATAATCATGAAATTTGGGGAAAACATGAGAACTCCTGAAAAAGTTTCCATGAAAATCAAATCTTTCACATTTAGAAGGTCATAAATGTTCCTTTAATCATAAGCTTATTTTCTTACCTCATAGAATTAAAATATTTCTAATATAACTTATGTGATCATATAAAACCTATATATGAAATATTGGGATATAGTTCTCATATTGACCTTAAAATATCCCTTGTAATAATGCTTACAATATAATAACCAATCTGGTTAATTATAACATTTTTCCTCTAGAGAACATATCATAACTCAATACATTAGAGGAATTTATCAGAATTAAACAATATCATATATAATGCCCAAAAATCCATAATAGAAAAAAAAATATAGGGTCTTTCATTTTAATTATAAAACTCATAAAAATATTCATTAATAACCATTAATATAATCACTTATAGTCATCCGATAAAAATGATATATATTTTTATATAATTCATTAAAATAAAAAAATCACAAAAAAAATGGGAATTCAATTTAATATGGAAAACCATAAAAAATTGAATAGAAAAATTAATAATTAATAATTTTCTTGATGGTAATAAAAAACACTTATACAGAAAATTCTAAAAGCACTCTTTTCTCACCTTTATAAAGAAAGTAAAATATGGACCATATGAAAAATGTTAAAAGGGTTTATTATTTAAAAAATTTGTAAATGACATCAAAGATAAAATAAAATTACTTTATGAAAACATTTAATTATATATAATTACATTCTCTAATAAATATGAACATGGAAGAGAAAGATTTGTATGTTATACTTTAAACCATTAAAAAATGTTTTGAAGAAAAATCATTAACTCAAGTACTGAATCATTATGTATGGGTTTTTCTTTCCTAAATAATAAAATTATATTAATTATTTAATTATTATATATCCTTTTTTATGTTTATTACTCTATCATTCTTCATTATTTTCATTTATTATTCTGTTTTATTTTATTATTAAATCAGTTAAGTTCACATCAAGAGTTTTGATGTCGTTTAGTGCTAGATAGATTTGGGGTGTTGATCAAGGTAAAATGTGCCATAAATAGTTCCATTTTAACAACCTCAATATTTTTTGATATGTATCATCTTAAATAAATTAAAAAAATTCAATACCTTGTGTTGCATGCAACATCGAGCCTAAACAAATTGTGGCATACAATTAAATATTAACATGAAAATTAAGATTAGTAATATAGCCATTAAAATAAACCCATCACCTATAAAATTATAAATAAAATTTAGGTATCTCATAAATTAAAATATGATATATTTATATCATATAATAGGTTAATATTTTTTAAAAAATTTTAAATTATTTGTTGGTATTTTTGTGAAACGTAAATGATTATTTAAATTTTATAATTAATATAATGATTTAAAAGAAAATTAATTTTCATAAAATAGATTCATAAATTAATATTTTGTTTTATTATAATTATAATTTAATCTTATGAGATTATAATAAATTTTTCAAAGTGTTGTAAAATCAGTTATAATATTAAAATCGGTATTTTTTAAAAAATGATGATTTTAATGAAAAATTAAATTTATTATATTTTGAAAATTATTTTCATAAAACAGAGTCCATTTTGGAAATATAAATGTAAAAAATGGTTAGGGTGAATTTTTGTGATTTTTCTAAAATAATTGTTTTTTTGTGAATAGTGAAATATGGTAATTTACGGTATTTAACATTTTAAAAAAATTAAAAGAATTATTGATTAATGGATGATGTAATAAACCATTATTAATAACTCACATACACAATTTACTATACTTATTCACAGTAATCAATACTATTTATTATCTTGATCCAAAATAATAAACAAATGAATAAAATAATAAAAAACACCCCTCTCCTCCCACTATAAATACCACCCTCCCCACCCCTTCTCCTTACACCTTATAAGCCTTTAATATTGTATAAATTATACCCAAATACCTTCCCAATCCTCTTATATATATCTAAGACTTTATAGTCTTACCAAAAGACCAAATCAAATTTTCACAAGGAGGTCCCTAAGGAGACAATATTTGAGAGGCCAAATCCTTCTTTTCTTTCTCTTTTAATTTGTTTTGATATCCTCTCCTCACATGTACTATCCACAGAGGAATGGTAAATATATTATGATATATATACTCTAATTTTAATTTTTTAATTTAATATAAATCATCAAGTCTTTTCTCTTCTACTTTTATTCTAAAAAACAAAACATCGTATGTGAGGTGTCGATTCACCGCCTTCGTGGACGATGAGTTTTTTTTCATTACCACCTTCATGATTGGTCATAAAACCATTGTATGGTTAAAAAAATACAATAATTGTATTAAAACATATTTAAAACTAATTGAGTAGTATATAGATATGATATTAAATAAAACAATACTAGTTTATGATTTTTGTAAAAACCTCCAAAATAAACTAATCATTTTTCATTAACATTTTTTCTAATAAATCATCCTCATACCATATAAAAATGATATATAAAGACCATTTAAAATACTAGAATTATATTAATATCATTACCCTCCACTTCTATATTTTTTCTTCAATTTGACAAGACACTAGTGCAAAAACACATTTTAACGTCGGTTTTTAACCGACGTCTATAAAGGCAATGTACAAAAATAGTATTTTGTAGAGGGTTTCAGCATCGGTTTATTAAATAAACTAATGCCCAAAATAAAATTGGATTGGGTTTACGACATCATATTTGGATAAATCTGACACTGTAAACTAGTTTTCGACGTCAGTTTTATAAAAAACCAATGCCCAAAACCCTTTTAACTGATTTTCAGTGTTGGTTTTAGGTAAAACTGACGCTGAAAATAAAATAGTCTCGAGTTTACGGCGTCAGTTTTTGATAAAATCAACACTGAAAATCCTTTTAAAAAAATATGCATTGGTTTTTAAAATAACAGACACCATAAGTTAATTTTTTTAGAAAAAATCAGAAAAACTACAATTCCAATTAAATCGAAACCCCTGTAAAAAAACACAATATACAAAACAATGAAATAGTTTTTATAATTCAATAAAAATATATAACATACATAATTTTATCTAGTTAATCAAAAAATTATGTACTAATTTTATTTATAAAGTATAATTAAAATACGCATACCAGCAATCAATGAATTCTTTCAAAAAGATTGTGACCTTTGCAAGTCCCACGACTCCAGCATTTTGAGTTCTCGCACCACCCAGCTATTCTTTGATATCCAAGATAATACATTTGAGTCAGTAAAAAAATTACATGGATTCTAGTTAAATTTCAATGACTCAATAAATCTTATAAAAAATTAAACAAATACATTGCAGAGGCACTTGAGAGAACTCAATGAATTCTAGTGTTGAATGTTGGAAGAATATGTTTCTTTAGGAAATGCACCATCTGTGGTTATGGCTAAATGGGATGGTTTGATGTTAATATATGCAAAGATGGTTGATTAGATAAAGTAGGCTGAGAATGAGATGGATAATGAATATAATCAGTGGAATTATCATTACATATTAGTGATTTTTTCCTTTTATGTGTGTGTTGATATCCCATGATGACTGAGTGTTTGTAAAATTCTTATAATAGATGTATACTAGGATGTATGTTTAGGGGTTTTGTGATTTAATAACCAAATTACCATGTTTCCAATTTCATAGAAATATGTGATATGGTAAAAATAACCAGGGAAGAAGTAGATAAATATCTTATATTTCATTATTATTTGAGTGATAAGCTGAAAAACTAGTTGAATAGGATACCTCATCAATCTGTTACCACCCGGGGTGATCATATATAATAGAGGGAATGACATGAATTCTATGCATGTTATTTTATTTGTGACCTCTAGTGGATTTTGAATATATCGAATTATCTATGTTTCTAATGTGTCCATGATTTTTATGATTTGTATAGTGGTGTGTGTGTGTGTGTGGCCTTGAGAGACATTTTTTGATATGGTCGCTAATGTGCATGTGTATCCCATGAGACCGTATTTGATGTTTGATTCCCTAAAAATTCTTATGTAAATCGTTACCATGTTACATAATTATCACATGATTATATATGTTTCTACAGATATATCATGATGACATGTATTATGCTTCCTTTTATGATATTTCTTGTTGAATGTATTACCATACCTAGGGAAGCATTATTTGGTAGTTGGAACAAGTGGACCATCATGGTATGATTATACCAGGGTGGTTGACCTGAAAAAAGACAATGATTACGATGTACCTATGATTGTCCTATGGATAGAACAAAAATACAATTCATTATGGATACCAATTACCATGAAAGAAATTTATGCCATGTGGATATGAAGTACATGTTCACTCATCATCATTGTGGCATGACTCAATACTCAATGCCTTAAGGATACCATATAATATGTTTAATGCACTTTTGGATTGTTTTTTGTCAGTTCTAATGTCTTTTTTATCCTTTTGGCATGGATTTGTAGCAAGTACAACATGGGTTCATGACAGCTTGGATAGTACATAGCCTCTCAGCCCATGTTCGATTGATTATTTATTCTTTCATATACCAAGCATAAACAAAAAAACCTATTCTTAAAGTTACAATTTTTTTAGAATATTCAGAATATTACACTTTCAAAATAAATTAGAATTAAAATACACATACCTGAAATTTACGGCATGCTCATTGTTGGTAATTTTTGAAGAATTAATTTGATTATTATTAGGTTCAAATACCTAATATATCAGAAGAGTTAGTTTTTTGAACCCATATGTAATATTATTTAAAAATAATAGAATATACATACCTAAAATACAAATTAGACTTAATAAATACATCCCAAAAGTTGATTAAATATGGGTCATATCAGATTGGGAATAAGACTGTGAATAATTGAATGCCTACAATAACATTGAATGATATGATATAAAAAATAGAATAATATGGAATAAAATATAAAAAAATAATACAAATAACTTATCAAAGTCAATATTTTTCCTAGTTATGATTGTCTCATACATGAATCATAGAATATAATAACCACATTAAAAATTTCCTTGTTGATAATGACACTATAGTTATAAAACATTAAATTGTTAATAAAAATTAATATAAAACAAAAAAATAGAAAAAAATCTTATATAAAAACTAATTACTTGTACCTCCACATATTTTATTTTTTTGTGCCTTTATTGACTTGTATTATTTGTTCAATTTTTTCCATGAATTGTATTTTCATATATATTAACTAATAATAAATATCTAAATAATGAGAATTAAACATTATGAGATTATAAAAAAACAAAAAAAAAATTCCTTTCTAATAAGGTGGAAAATCTTTTATGAACATTCCTTAATAAAGATAAAAACCAATATACGGTGCATTCACTTGGTCATAATATGCCTAACATCCAATGTCCCCTACAATACAAAAATTTCAAAATTAATGACATTATAATGATCATTAGTTCTAATTATGTTTATGTTCTTACATATCATGAAATTGTAGAAACCAGCACTGAATCTTTGTATGTGATAATCTATCACACATATATGCAACTATATTGGGATTCTTCACATATTTCACTTCTATAGAAATGAATTCTTGATATGTTTAACCATAAATGTCTGTACTTTCATTTTGTAAAATAATCGTGTGTAGATACCAGATTGAAAAATAAAATATAGTTAGTCAATTTAAAAACCATATTTTATTATAGAAATACATTTTCAACTGTCAATTTACATACATGGTAAACAACTGCACCACATTCAGCCTGAGCTCTTCAAAATTTACTAGAAGCATGATATCTTTTTTTAGTACTATCAATGGATATTTTCTTATGCATATATCGGTCTTCATTTGAAACTCATATAAAATTCAATGAAGAAGATTCCTAAGATAATCTTTATGTCCCATAAGAAATATTTGAACTATCTGCAGTCGATTGTTTCGGAACATTTTGTTTCATTTTTGCAACTTCTTTTTCTTTCATATAATCCTATATAAGTTAAATGTTAGAAAAAATAATAATTAATTTTGAATATTTTTTAATTAATATTTTAAAAAACACATACCTCTAATGAAATATAACGAAGCAAACCAATTGGCCAAAGTAAAAAATGACCAACATAGTCCCCAACTCTGGTGATCTCTACGGTAGGAAATGGTAGTAGAGCATTAGGATATATAATATCGAGTACTGATACTCTAACCTAACCCATATTCATAGGCTGGTGGTGTACCGAATCCCCAAAAAATGCACGAGTCCTAACACAACAATATGTATGTGAGGATCTCTAACAAATAAATCAAAATATACATTTTGGTCCGAGTGAGGTGGTGGAGAATCAAAGTATGTAGATGTGGCAGGGTTGTCCGAGTGAGCAGGCTGGGAAGGATGAAAAATGAAAAAGTTATATTAGTGTTTATAATTTATAAAATAGAAATATTGATGAAAAATAAATAATATACCTCAGAAATGTTCCTCATACGAGGCCTGGTAGGTAGATGGGGAAGGGTACTTCGGGTGATCAGTCTGGGAAGGCTGAAAAATGAAAAAGTAATATTATTGTTTATAATTTATAAAATAGAAAAATTGATGAAAAATAAATAATATACACGGGAGGGCTACTCATACAGGGAAAAGTAGGCAGATGGGGCAAGGTTGTCTGGGTGAGAAGGCTAGGAAGGCTGAAAAATGAAAAAGGTAGATTAGTTCTTATAATTTATAAAATAGAATAATTGATAAAAATAAATAATATACCTGAGAAGGCTACTCATACGGGGTAGGGTAGGCAGATGGGGTAGGGTAGTCTGGGTGAGAAGGCTGAGAAGGATGAAAAATGAAAAAGTTATATTAGTGTTTATAATTTATAAAATAGAAAACTTTATGACAAATAAATAATATACCTGGGAAGGTTGCACATATTTTGTGTAACACCCCAAGATTTCATGATACACTTCTCTTTCAATAATGCAATAGCTTGCATTGTACACAAGTTCGAGATTCTAACACACCGCGACCAATCAAAGTAGAAGTTATGAATAGTAATACCCACTTTTTGAAATTATATAAATTTTATATTTTAAAATGGACTTCATTTTTCTATTTGGAATATCGAAATTATCCTATGTTGAATTTTTGGTATTTTTCTCAGAACTTCCAATTTATTATGAATAGTGAAAAATACTTAAAAACAACTTTTTTAATCAAAATAATTAATAGTGATAAATTATACTATTGAGTGGTTTTAAATTATAATTATAATATATTTTTACCATTTTATCCAATGGTGGTCATTAGAATTAATTTCACTTTGAAATTGGACATAAACAATTGTCAATCATTTGATATATATTGTTTCTTAAAAACACGCTATTTGTTGTGACAGCGGGAATTAATAATGAACTTAATTAATTCAACTTATATGTATGGAGTTCTTTAAAATATACATCATTTTTGAAATCGGAATATCAATTATAGCTTTGGGTGAAATTTTGGCATTGTTCTGAAAAACTTCAATTTTTGATGAATAGTGAAACCACTAAGTGGTAGTTAGAAAACTGATTTTTCGTTTAAATGAAACATTACCACTTCTGTGATTTGATTTTCAAAAATATGACATACACGGTTTTTATTAGGAAGTAAACTGTGGTTCAATGGGATTAAAATAATTTTTTGGTGAATAGTAACTTTTAAGTTTAATAAATCGTGATTAAAGGTAATTAGTGAAATTTAAGGTAAAAATGGTATTATAAAAATATGAAATGACCTTTACACATTTCCTACCCCTATTTTATGTGTCATGTCCGACCAATACAATACATGGGTCAACTTGGGGACCCCATGGAGCAACTATGGTAGAAAAATGACATAAATAACTTTTTATTTAATGTTAAAATAAAAATGTCACAAACAAGAGTTGTTTTACTAAAACAATTTTTAAATGGGGTAATAAAAGTCATATTTTTTACTATAAATATTAATTATAAATCTAAAAATATTTCCTACATAATGATATTTTTTTTATAATTTTTAGACATTAAATAAATTAAATTATTTATGACACCATGATGATGCAGCGATTACCTCATTAATTAACAATTTTAATAAAATGGAAGGATAATGTAAAATCTAAGCATTACACTTGTCCAAAGCCTATTGGATGACAATATTTCGAGCCCTTATCACCTTAGACTCGAATTATATATGTGTAGGACCTTTAGAATCTGAAAAGCATTGTATAATAAAGTAACATTTTATTACTTTCCAACAGTGACCCTCCTCTCCACTTATAAAAGGCCCCCACCACTACCACCTTACTCACACTTTCAAAGCCTTTGGGCTCGGCCAAACTCTTCCCAAATACTATCCCAACTGCCCTCCCTTACTCCTAGAAGCCTCACATTGGGAAGAATTCTTCATAAGGAAGCCTTTGGCTCAAATCAAAAGAGTTACCTGATTTTAAGGTAATGTCTTCTCTTATGTTATTTTGTTTTATTTTGCTTATCCAACCCCCTAAACTATTTTTATTAATTTATTTTGTAACAACAACAGTATCTTCAATATACTAGGATATTTTTATAAGAATTATTAGAGCTACACTTACATACACCTACATCTAAGGGTTAAAGAACATACTGTTTCTGTGGATGGCGAATTTCTGCCTCACGAAATGATGATTGTTCAACACTCATATAACACCTTCAAATGTGGCCATTAAGATGTCACTATATTTATATATGATATATAATATGTTTATGTTTTACTTAAGGTTCTGTATTTTTCATTTATGGAATACCTTTATTGTTTCCAGTATGGGTAAACGCGATATTTTCATTTTAGGAAGTGCGGACTACCGCCCCCTCAAAGTGATTTGAATCGTTAATGCCATATGTGGGATGTATAAAGGATGGAGTAAATGATATTATGTATGATATTATACTGGAATTATAATATACATTTATATCATTATTATTTCATTAAATACGATATATAAATGAAAGTAGCGTTCATGCGTACATACGGCTTACCGTCTCCATGAACGGTGAATTTCATTTCTTACCTCTAAACGTTATGGAATAATATAAATGCATGTATAGACTGGATATATATGAGATATATGATATCTAATTCATGAATATAATTCTGGATATAATGGATATTTCACCACATGACCAACTTTTAATTATAAGAAGTTTATTTTTGACTCAAGTACCTAAGATCAACAAAATGACCGTTATAAACTTAAATAATTACATAATGATCATGACACGGTAATAAGTGATATAAAAGGAATAATGAACTTGAAAAAGTTTCTTAATAAGGTAGAGATTAACTCTAGTTTATTATTTAGGAGATCAAAGAATGGTCGAGTGAATTCGAACACGAGGTAAGGGAACTTCTTAACCCAATTTCCATTCTTTGGGTTAATCTCCTACTTTCAAATTATGTCTTGATATTATTATGTCTTATCTTGTATTTGTACTTTATTTATGTGTACTTATAGTGAATACACATAATATATCTACTTTATTTTAAAAAAATGATCTTGGTAAGGGTCTTCGTCTCAAACTCCTTTCATTGAGGCATATTTTGTTTTATACACAACTTTCTTTTATACGGTGTATAAACCCCTTTGACTTTTACGTTTATTCAAAAGGAATCTTTTTTATACTAAGTGTTTTACTAAATGACAAAAAGGGAATGTTTTTTCTGCCGTACATATGCGGCGACAATGACTTCTCCACCGCCGTGACCATTATTTGAGTTTCGGCTTCCTCTACAAGCCATAACTTTGTTTTAATGAAAAATGAATACAAAGTTTTAACTTTATTTTATTTTGGTATTGAAAATGGTTTTGAAAGTGTTTTTATCATATCAATGTGATGTATTGATATCTTTTGATTGAAATGTGAAAATGTTATGTTTCCTTTATACATGTTTTATGTGATACGATTATGTTATGGTTTATGATATGTTTAAACCTATTCATATGAGGAATGAATTGGACTTAATAAGTGACGGGTGGAGCCCGCTACAGCTCCTCGATGCATCGGTAGGTCTCATTAGACAAACTAGTGTCTTGGCACGAGGCCTTGACAAAATCTTAATTGTGGTCTTGGCACAAGGCCTTGGCTACGTGGTTATGATAGTCTGGAATTATGCATTCCATCATTATGGAAGTGTTAATTGATATTTCATGTGATTATTTGACAAGTAGAATATCCATGTGAGTAAGTAAATGGCATTATTTCATTTTACTTTTGCCATATTATTATAAAGTTCAAGTTTAAAGGGCTTTTGTTTTAGTTATACATTTCCTTAAATGTTAATGTTTATTTATGAAATATTCCGCAATATTGTTATACTTACTGAGCATCTGAGCTCACCCCTTTCAATGTTTTAATATTTTCCAGGATGTGAAGAAGTATTTTATGAATGACCTGCAGGGATAGTCAGAAAGGGATATGAGTGTGGACTATGAAGACCATGTTATTGTAGTTTTTTTTACTTTATGATGTAATGAAAGACTTATGGATGTATCTAGTGTTTCCAAGGCTACTAAACTAATCATTCTATCGAGACTTGATCATTTGTGATCATGCCAATGTTACGAAGTAATGCACCGACTCCGGGTAGCTGGGGTCGGGGCGTTATAGTTGGTATCAGAGGCAGTTTAGTACTAACCTTGGAAGCTAGATTTAGATAAACTCTAATTAGAGCACATAGACCAAAGATAAACTTTGAGGAATAGTATAGAAGAACTTACTAGAATTTTGGTATTATAGAGATGTTGTGAGTTTTCTAAGCAATACATCCATGTCTGGATACGAGCAGGTAGAGGTGGCTCTAGCACAGATTTACCTAGGGGTAAAACCCGAAAACACCGCTTTGCGGATCAGGGTGCTCCATACGAGTAAGGTTATTATAGAGATGTTGTGAGTTTTTATTAAGGATTTAATATGATTAAGGTAATTAAGTTTTTAGTATGTGACATTAAGAGAAACTTTACCTTGTTTGGGGAATCTGATGTTACAATTGATTTTGGAATTTAGAGACCTTTTACAGAAAGTCTGGACAAAGGTATTTTGGATAACTATAAAGGTTGGAATGGATTAAGTTGATCTTTGGATAGTATTTTTAAGGTTAAAACATTTCTGAATATCATTTTTGTAATATTATAATACTATAGTTTTAGGAAAAGGACAACATGTAGGGTGGGGGATAACCCGTCGCGTCGGACAAAGCTGCAGGAATCGAACCCACAACCATAGTGCGACAGGCCTTTATTACCTACCACTAGCCTACAGGAAGTCCCTGGTTATTAAAAAATAGTTTTCCTAATATAAATGGTATGTGTTGATATTTGAAACCTTATAAGATTAGGATAAATATAATATTTTTGAGTTCTATTATCTTTTTGAGTGACAGATTGGTTGTGGTAAATTTATTAAAGAATGAAAGCCTACATGACAAGTAAGTATATTTACTTACATTCTTAGTAAATCTCTTAAATAAATTCCTCAACTTTATGAAATGTTACTTAAAACAAAAACGTTGTCGGTTAACTTTTCCAACTGAGGATTCAATGACCGTTTAACCAATCACATGTTTGTGGTTTTCTTATGTTTAACTTTCTCCCAATCCTGTTTTCTACAACTCTCCATCATACCTTGATGGTTTGTTTCTCCTCCATATCCATATTTTCATAGAATCCTAGTATGGGCTATCTCGGGTGACCTTCGTACTTCTCTTTCTTTCTTTTAATGTTATATTCTTATTAACACTATTTCCGATGTGGGTTTTCCACAAAGGTATTTTCTATTTTCAACCTTTTATTTTCGAAGAACATTTTCAAATTGCGAGGAAGAAATTTATTGAAGGAGGAGAGAATGTAACACCCCAAGCTTTCACGATACACTTCTCTTTCCATAATGTGATAGCTTGCATTGTATGCAAGTTCGAGATTCTAACACGCCGCGACCAATCAAAGTAGAAGTTATGAATCGTAATACCCGCTTTTTGAAATTATATAAATTTTATATTTCAAAATGGGCTTCATTTTTGTATTCAGAATATTGAAATTAGCCTATGTTGAATTTTTGGTATTTTTCTGAGAACTTCCAATTTTTTATGAATAGTGAAAAATACTTAAAAACAACTTTTTTAATAAAAATAATTAATAGTGATAATGTATACTATTGAGTGGTTTTAAATTATAATTAGAATATATTTTTACCATTTTATCCAATGGTGGTCATTAGAATTAATTTCACTTTTATATTGGACATAAACAATTGTCAATCATTTGATATATATTGTTTCTTAAAAACACGCTATTTGTTGTGAAAGTGGGAATTAATTATGAAATTAATTAATGAAACTTATATGTTTGGAATTTTTTAAAATAGTCATCATTTTTTAATTCGGAATATCTATTATATCTTAGGGTGAAATTTTGGCATTGTTCTGAAAAACTTCAATTTTTGATGAATAGTGAAACCAGTAAGTGGTAGTTAAAAAACTGATTTTTCGTTTAAATGAAACATTACCACTTCTATGATTTTATTTTCAAAAATATGATATAAATTTTTGTCATTAGGAAGTAAAATGTGGTTCAATAGGATTAAAATAATTTTTTGGTGAATAGTAACTTTTAAGTTTAATTAATCGTGATTAAAGGTAATTAATGAAATTTAAGGTAAAAATGGTATTATAAAAATATTAAATGACCTTTACACTTGTCCTACCCCTATTGGAGGTGTCATGGCCGACCAAGAAAATCCATGGGTCAACTTGGAGACCCCATGGAGCCACTTTGGTAGGAAAATGACATAAATAACTTTTTATTTATTGTTAAAATAAAAATGTCCCAAACAAGAGTTGTTTTACTAAAACAATTTTTAATTGGGGTTATAAAAGTCATATTTTTTACTATAAATATTCATTATAAAGCTAAAAATAATTCCTACATAATGATATTTTTTTATAAATTTTAGACATTAAATAAATTAAATTATTTATGACACCATGATGATGCAGCGATTACCTCATTAATTAACAATTTTAATAAAATGGAAGGATAATCTAAAATCTAAGTATTAAACATGTCCAAAGCCTATTAGATGAGAATATTTAGAACCCTTATCACCTTATACTCAAATTATATAAGTTTGGGACCTTTAGAATCCAAAAATCATTGTATAATAAAGTAACATTTTATTACATTCCAACAGTGCCCCTCCTCTCCACTTATAAAAGGCCCCCACCACTACACCTTACTCACACTTTCAAAGCCTTTTGGTTCGGCCAAACTCTGCCCAAATATTCTCCCAACTTCCCTCCCTCACTCCTAGAAGCCTCACTTTGGGAATAATGCTTCTCAAGGAAGCCTTTGGATCAAATCAAAAGAGTTACCCGATTTTAAGGTAATGTCTTCTCTTAGGTTATTTTGTTTTATTTTTCTTATCCAACCCCCTAAACTCTTTTTATTCATTTATTTTGTAACAACACCAGTATCCTAAATATACTAGGATGTTTTTATAAGAAGTATTCGAGCTACACTTACACACACCTACATCTAATGGTTAAAGAACATACTGTTTCTGTGGATGGCGAATTTCTGCCTCACGAAACGATGATTGTTCAACACTCATATAACACCTTCAAAGGTGGCCATTAAGATGTCACTATATTTATATATGATATATAATATGTTTATGTTTTACTTAAGGTTCTGTATTTTTAATTTATGGCATACCTTTATTATTTCCATTATGGGTAAACGTGATATTTTCATTTTAGGAAGTGCGGACTACCGCCCCCTCAAAGTGATTTGAATCGTTAATGCCATATGTGGGATGTATAAAGGATGGAGTAAATGATATTATATATGATATTATACTGGAATTATAATATTCCTTTATATCATTATGATTTCATTAAATACGAAATAGAAATTAAAGTAGTGTTCATGCGTACGTACGGCTTACCGTCTCCATGAACGGTGCATTTCATTCCTTACCTCTAAACGTTATGGAATATTATAAATGCATGTATATACTGGATATATATGAGATATATGATATCTAAATCATGATTATAATTCTGTATGTAATGGATATTTCACCACATGACCAACTTGTAATTATAAGAAGTTTATTTTTGACTCAAGTACCTAAGATCAACAAAATGACCGTTATAAACATAAATAATTACATAATGTTCATGACATGGTAATAAGTGATATAAAAGGAATAATTAACTTGAAAAAGGTTCTTAAGAAGGTAGATATTAACTCTAGTTTAATATTCGGGAGATCAAAGAATGGTCGAGTGAATTCGGACACGAGGTAAGGGAACTTCTTAACCCAATTTCCATTCTTTGGGTTAATCTCCTACTTTCAAATTATGTCATGATATTATTATGTTTTATCTTGTATTTGTACTTTATTTATGTGTAATTATAGTGAATACACATAATATATCTACTTCATTTTAAAAAAATTATCTTTGTAAGGGTCTTCGTCTCAATCTCCTTTCATTGAGGCATATTTTGTTTTATACACAACTTTCTTTTATACGGTGTATAAACCCCTTTGACTTTTGCGTTTATTCAAATGGAATATTTTTTATATGAAGAGTTTTACTAAACTAAAAAAAGGGAATGTTTTTCCTGCCATACATATGCAGCAACAACGAATTCTCCGCCGCCGTGACCATTATTTCAGTTCTGGCTTCCTCTACAAGCCATAACTTTTTTTTAATGAAAAATAAATACAAAGTTTTAAATTTCTTTTATTTTGGTATTGAAAATGGTTTTGAAAGTGTTTTTATCATATCAATGTGATATATTGATATCTTGTGATTGAAATGTAGAAATGTTGTGTTTCCTTTATACATGTTTTATGTGATACGATTATGTTATGGTTTATGATATGTTTAAACCTATTCATATGAGGAATTCATTGGACTTAATAAGTGACGGGTGGAGCCCGCTACAGCTCCTAGATGCATCGGTAGGTCTCATGAGACAAACTAGTGTCTTGGCACGAGGCCTTGACAAAATCTTAATTGTGGTTTTGGCACGAGTCCTTGGCTACATGGTTATGATAGTCTGGAATTATGCATTCCATCATTATGAAGGTGGTTATTGATATTTCATGTGATTATTAGACTAGTAGAATATCCATGTGAGTAAGTAAATGGCATTATTTCATTTTAATTTTCCCATATTATTCTAAATTTCAAGTTTAAAAGGCTTTTGTTTTAGTTATAAATTGCCTTAAATGATAATGTTTATTTATGAAAACTTCCGCAATATTGTTATCCTTACTGAGTATCTGATCTCACCCCTTTCAATGTTTTAATATTTTCTAGGATGTGAAGAAATATTTTATGAATGACCTGCAGGAATAGTCAGAAAGGGATATGATTGTGGACTATGAAGACCATGTTATTGTAGATTTTTTTACTTTATGATGTAATGAAAGACTTATGAATGTATCTAGTGTTTCCAAGGCTACTAAACTAATTAGTCTTTCGATACTTGATCATTTGTGATCATGCCAATGTTACGAAGTAATGCACCGACTCCGAGTAGCTGGGGTCGGGGCGTTACAGTTGGTATCAGAGGCAGTTTAATATTAACCTTGGAAGCTATATTTAGATAAACTCTAATTAGAGAACATAGCCCAAAGATAAACTTTGAGGATTAGTATAGAAGAACTTCCTAGAATTTTGGTATTATAGAGATGTTGTGAGTTTTCCAAACAATACATACCTGTCTGGATACGAGCAGGTAGAGGCGGCTCTAGCACAGATGTACCTAGGGGTAAAACCCAAAAACACTGCTTTGAGATAGACTCGAATGGGAACTAGTGCATGACAACGGGCCTTGCTGCACTCTTGGTTACGACACTCCCGGGGGATATGCTTAGGATAATTATTATTTTCTTTACAAACCATTATGAAGGGTTATGAGTATATACTTTCTCAAAGAAAACATTTCTTTTTATGATTATGGATTACATCCATAAATAGTTCAATTTATGTTAAGTATTTTATAAGTATGGAATTATGTATTTTGATTCATAAACTAATCTAGGTTATGACATTGTTTAGAAATGTCGCCTAGTGGAAGGAATGGAAACTGTATCAATGCACGCACTCCATGTAGAGATTGCCCTCCTGCTCAAGATAATTATTGTTGATCTGGAGATAAAACTGGTGTTGATCAACTTATTACCATACTGGGACAACTCACTCGGGTTATGAATAATAACCTTACTCGTATGGAGCACCCTGATCCACAACATGGAGGATCAATGTTAGACCGCTACATGAGGAAACAACCACCAACATTTAACGGGGGTACAAATCCATTAGTAGCTGAGAAATGGATAAAATCCTTAAAAAAAATATTCCATGCCTTGGGGAGTAGCGAAAGGGAGAAGGTTGTCGTGGAAGTCTACCACCTCACTGGAGATGTCGATCATTGGTGGTCGCTGATTCAAAACACAAAGGAAGATGAAGAAGTATCAAATATGGAATGGAGAGAGTTCAAAGATCTTTTCTTAGAAAAATACTTTCCACATCACCATCGAGCAGATATGGAAAGGAAATTTCTGAGTCTGAGGCAGAAGGAGGATGAGAATGTCGCAAAGTATGTGGCTAACATTACAAGGTTAGCGAGGCATGCTGCAGATTATATACGTAACCCAAGAAGTAAGATCGATCGTTTCTTTGATGGGTTAAAACTGTTTCTCCATCGAGCATTAGTGTCACAATCTTTCTCAACGTACGAAGATATAGTCTCGTGTTCTATCAAGACAGAAAAAGAATTCTCTATGTATTATGACAACAAAGTAAAGCAAGAGAAGAAGAGAACGGTGGAACAAGAGACAGATAAATGGAAAAAGGGAAAGATGGATTTTCCATTATGCGATAATTGTGGGAAGAATCACCCTGGTACTTGCCTAAAAGGAATGGGAGTTTGTTACAAATGTGGAGAAAATGGTCACTAGGCTCGTGATAGTAAGGGAAAGAAAGAGGCTATCAAGGTTGAATGCTATAATTGTAGGGAAATGGGGCATTATGCAAATGAATGTCCTAAGCATCAGGGAAACTTACCTCAGAAAAGGCAAAGGGATCAAGGACAATCTTATGATGTTACTACAGTTGAAGTGGAATAACTAATGTATTGGTGCTTTCGGACTCAAGGATTATATTATGGTTATAAGGATAATGTGATATATATATAAGGATTGTACTTCAGTACTTGTTTTTTTTCATTAAGGATTTAATATGATTAAGGTAATCATGTTTTTAGTATGTGACATTAAGAGAAACTTTACCTTGTTTGGGGAATCTGATGTTACAAATGATTTTGGAATTTAGAGAGCTTTTACAGAAAGTCTAGACAAAGGTATTTTGGATAACTATAAAGGTTGTAATGGATTAAGTTGATCTTTGGATAGTATTTTGAAGGTTAAAACATTTTTGAATATCATTTTTGGAATATTATAATACTATAGTTTTAGGAAAAGGACAACCTGCAGGGTGGGGGATAACCCGTCGCATCGGACAAAGCTGCAGGAATCGAACCCACAACCATAGTGCGACATGCCTTTATTACCTACCACTAGCCTACAGGAAGTCCCTGGTTATTAAAAAATAGTTTTCCTAATATAAATGGTCTGTGTTAATATTTGAAACCTTATAAGATTAGGATAAATATAATATTTTTGAGTTCTATTATCTTTTTGAGTGACAGATGGTTGTGGTAAAATTTATTAAAGAATGAAATCCTACATGACAATTAAGTATATTTACTTACATTCTTAGTAAATCTCTTAAATAAATTCCTCATCTTTATGAAATGTTACTTAAAAAAAACGTAGTCGGTTAACTTTTCCAACTGGGGATTCAATGACCGTTTAACCAATCACAAGTTTGTGATTTTCTTATGATTAACTTTCTCATAATCCTATTTTCTACAACTCTCCATCAGACCTTGATGGTTTGTTTCTCCTCCATATCCATATTTTCATAGAATCCTAGTATGGGCTATCTCGGGTGACCTTCGTACTTCTCTTTCTTTCTTTTAATGTTATATTCTTATTAACCCTATTTCCGATGTGGGTTTTCCACAAAGGTATTTTCTATTTTAAACCTTTTATTTTTGAAGAACATTTTCAAATTGTGAGGACGCAATTTATTGAAGGAGGGGAGAATGTAACACCCCAAACTTTCATGATACACTTCTCTTTCAATAATGCAATAGCTTGCATTGTACGCAAGTTCGAGATTCTAACACGCTGCGACCAATCAAAGTAGCAGTTATGAATAGTAATACCCACTTTTTGAAATTATATAAATTTTATATTTCAAAATGGGCTTCATTTTTGTATTCGGAGTATCGAAATTAGCCTATGTTGAATTTTTGGTATTTTTCTCAGAACTTCCAATTTTTTAGGAATAGTGAAAAATACTTAAAAACAACTTTTTTAATCAAAATAATTAATAGTGATAAATTATACTATTGAGTGGTTTTAAAGTATAATTAGAATATATTTCTACCATTTTATCCAATGGTGGTCATTAGAATTAATTTCACTTTGAAATTGGACATAAACAATTTTCAATCATTTGATATATATTGTTTCTTAAAAACACGTTATTTGTGGTGACAGTGGGAATTAGTTATGAAATTAATTAATGCAACATATATATTTGGAATTTTTTAAAATAGACATCATTTTTGAATTCGGAATATCAATTATAGTTTAGGTTGAAATTTTGGCATTGTTCTGAAAAACTTCAATTTTGATGAATAGTGAAACCACTAAGTGGTAGTTAAAAAACTGATTTTTCGTTTAAATGAATCATTACCACTTCGGTGATTTGATTTTCAAAAATCCGACACACATGGTTGTAATTAGGAAGTAAAATGTGGTTTAATGGGATTAAAATAATTTTTTTGGTGAATAGTAACTTTTAAGTTTAATTAATCGCGATTAAAGGTAATTAGTGAAATTTAAGGTAAAAATTGTATTATAAAAATATGAAATGACCTTTAAACTTGTCCTACCCCTATTGGATGTGTCATGGACGACCAATAAAATTCATGGGTCAACTTGGGGATCACATGGAGCCACTTTGGTAGGAAAATGACATAAATAAATTTTTATTTAATGTTAAAATAAAAATGTCACAAACAAGAGTTGTTTTACTAAAACAATTTTTAAATGGGGTTATAAAAGTCATTTTTTTACTATAAGTATTCATTATAAAGATAAAGAGATTTCCTACATAATGATATTTTTTTATAATTTTTAGACGTTAAATAAATTAAATTATTTATGACACCATGATGATGCAGCGATTACCTCATTAATTAACAATTTTAATAAAATGGAAGGATAATGTAAAATCTAAGAATTACACTTGTCCAAAGACTATTGTATGAGAATATTTAGAACCCTTATCACATTAAACTCGAATTATATAAGTGTGGGACCTTTATAAACCGAAAAGCATTGTATAATAAAGTAACATTTTATTACTTTCCAAGAGTGCCCCTCCTCTCCACTTATAAAAGGCCCCCACCACTACCACCTTACTCACACTTTCAAAGCCTTTTGGCTCGGCCGACCACTACCCAAATACTCTCCCAAATTCCCTCCCTTAATCCTAGAAGCCTCACTTTGGGCAGAATTCTTCTCAAGGAAGCCTTTGGCTCAAATCAAAATAGTTACCCGATTTTAAGGTAATGTCTTCTCTTATGTTATTTTGTTTTATTTTTCTTATCCAACCACCTAAACTATTTTTATTCATTTCTTTTGTAACAACACCAGTATACTAAATATACTAGGATTTTGTTATAAGAATTATTAGAGCTATACTTACACACACCAACATCTAATGGTTAAAGAACATACTGTTTCTGTGGATGGCGAATTTCTGCCTCACGAAACAATGATTGTTCAACACTCATATAACACCTTAAAAGGTGGTCATTAAGATGTCACTCTATTTATATATGATATATAATATGTTTATGTTTTACTTAAGGTTCTTTATTTTTAATTTATGGCATAACTTTATTGTTTCCATTATGGGTAAACACGATATTTTCATTTTAGTAAGTGCAGACTACCGCCCCCTCAAAGTGATTTGAATCTTTAATGCCATATGTGGGATGTATAAAGGATGGAGTAAATGATATTATATATGATATTATACTGGAATTATAATATACCTTTAAATCATTATGATTTCATTAAATACGAAATAGAAATGAAAGTAGCATTCATGCGTACGTATGGCTTATCGTCTCCATAAACGATGCATTTCATTTCTTACCTCTAAACGTTATGGAATATTATAAATGCATTTATATAATATATGATATATATGATATCTAAATCATGAATATAATTCTGGATATAATGGATATTTCACCACATGACCAACTTGTAATTATAAGAAGTTTATTTTTGACTCAAGTACCTAAGATCAACAAAATGACCGTTATAAACTTTAATAATTACATAATGTTCATGACATGGTAATAAGTGATATAAGAGGAATAATGAACTTTAAAAGGTTATTAAGAAGGTAGAGATTAACTCTAGTTTATTATTAAGGAGATCAAAGAAAGGTCGATTGAATTCGGACACGAGGTAATGGAACTTCCTAACCCAATTTCCATTCTTTAGGTTAATCTCCTGCTTTCAAATTATGTCATGATATTATTATGTCTTATCTTGTATTTTTACTTTATTTATGTGTACTTATAGTGAATACACATAATATATCTACTTTATTTTAAAAAAATGATCTTTTTAAGGGTCTTCGTCTCAATCTCCTTTCATTGAGGCATATTTTGTTTTATACACAACTTTCTTTTATACGGTGTATACACCCCCTTTGACTTTTACGTTTATTCAAAAGGAATCTTTTTTATACGAAGCATTTTACTAAACTACAAAAAGAGAATGTTTTTCTTGCCGTACATATGCGGCGACAACTACTTCTCTGCCATTATGACCATTATCTGAGTTTCGGCTTCCTCTACATGCCATAACTTTTTTTAATGAAAAATAAATACAAAGTTTTAACTTTCTTTTATTTTGGTATTGAAAATGGTTTTGAAAGTGTTTTTATCATATCAATATGATGTATTGATATCTTGTGATTGAAATGTGGAAATGTTATGTTTCCTTTATACATGTTTTATGTGATACGATTATGTTATGGTTTATGATATGTTTAAACCTATTCATATGAGGAATGCATTGGACTTAATAAGTGACGGGTGGATCCCGCTACATCTCCTCGATGCATCGGTAGGTCTCATGAGACAAACTAGTGTCTTGGCATGAGGCCTTGACAATATCTTAATTGTGGTCTTGGCACGAGGCCTTGGATACGTGGTTATGATAGTCTGGAATTATGCATTCCATCATTATGAAAGTGGTTATTGATATTTCATGTGATTATTCGACTAGTAGAATATCCATGTGAGTAAGTAAATGGAATTATTTCATTTTACTTTTTCCATATTATTCTAAAGTTCATGTTTAAAAGGATTTTGTTTTAGTTATACATTGCCTTAAATGTAACACTCCAAGATTTTATAGTGTGTTATTTCTTCAAAATAATTCAATAACTTTCACTACACGCAACACCAAGTTCAATCGCACCATGACTTACCAAACAAGCTGTTCAAAAGAGGTTATGAATAGTGTTAACTAAATTTTAAATTTTATATAATCCTTATAATTTTAGAATCCATATTATGAGTTTCTTAGACATAATGTAAGAAAAAATTCATTTTCAGTATTGCACTTTTACCAAATTTTAATAGTGAACCCTTTTTAGATACTATATTTTAAACTTTTTGACTAAATGGGGACATCAAAAATTTAAAATAAAACATCCCAAGCTTCCACGGTACGCTAGCGTGTGTTGTACACAACACCGAGTTCTAACACACCGTAACCAATCAAACTAGCCGTTATGAATAGTAATACCTACTTTTTGAAATTATATATATTTTATATTTTAATATGGACTTCATTTTTGGATTCGGAATATCGAATTTAGCCTAAGGTGAAATTTTGGTACTTTTCGGATAACTTTCATATTTTGATGAATAGTGAAAATTACTAAATTTTAATTAAAAACAACTTTTTTAATCAAAATAATTAATAGTGATAAATTGTGAATTTGAGTGGTTTTAAAGTATATTTAGAATATATTTTTACCATTTAATATAATGTTGGTCATTGGACATAATTTTACAATTAAACCGAACATAAACAAGTGTCAATCTTTTGATAGTTATTATCTCTTAAAAACACGCTTTTTCTTTTGACAACGGGAATTAATTTTAAATTAATTTATGCCACTTCTGTGTTTTGAATTTAGGAAAATGGATTCCATATTTGGAATCAGGATGTTCAATTTGTGTAAATAGGTAACTTTTATTTTTAGACATTTTGAATAATTACTGCGGAAAATATTTTATTTACCATGGTTAAGGGTAAATCCAGTAAATAAGGGTTAAAAAATAATATTATAATAATACTAAATTACCCTAAAACGTGTCTTAACCCTATTGGTTGATACATGGTCGACCATGGGCATCTTTGGGTCGATTTTGGGACCCCATGGATCCACTTGTAAGTGATAATGACACTTTATTTTAATTAAGTCAAAATGAATACAAAAATGACACAAGCATATATCTTTTAGAAAAACAATTGTTACATAGGGTTATATATGTTGGATTTTAGATTATAAATATTCATTAGAAATATAAAACGATTTCCTACATAATGATATTTTAATTATAATTTTTAGACATTAAATAATTTATTTTATTTATGACACAATGATGATGCAGTAATTACTATAATAGTGAAAAATTAAAATAATTGATATTATAAATACCCAAATAAATATAATATGAAACTTTTAATGAATTAAACTAATTTTATAGGATAATATGATATATTAGGAGTGATTTAATTGACTTTTTTCGAAGTAATCAATCTGTTATGAGTTTCACAAAAATCAACTATTGAATAGTGTCAAAATTGACATAAAAGAGTTTTTAAAACAAATATTATATTATTAATTGATATTAAATTCCTAAAAATCTAAGGTTCGGCAAAGAGACTTATATCATGATAGTTGTATCATTAATGGACCACTTGTGGGTCGCTTGTATGTATATGGTAAGTTTATTAAACATATAATATAAAAATACAAAGAGACATTGTAAAAGTGAAACTAATTAACTTAGAGTTAATACTTAAAGATAAGGTTAATATAAGTACCCAAACCTGTCTAAATTCGATTGGTTGAGTGGTTTTCGACCTATCCCCGCCTTAAAATTTTAATAGTAAACTTCGGAGCCATTGTAAACCGAATATGAATTTATTATAAACTAATATCTCTAGCTTTTCCAAAGGTTCCCCTCACCCCTCTTATAAAAGGGCACTCCTCCTTCTCATTTCTTCACACCTTCAAAACCCTTTGGTTCGCCCAAACCCTGCCCAAATACTCTCTCAACTTCCCTCACTACAACCTAGGGGCCTTAGTTTGATCAGAAAGCCAACCTAAAGAGCCCTTTTGATTAAATCAAAAGGAAGAACCCGAAGAAGAGGTAATGATTTCACCACCCTTCTCCAAGTTCATTTCTTCTTCCACTTCTTCATCCTTTGTTCTTACCATTCTAAAATAATAACTCCAGTATATCACATATACTATGATGTTATTATAAATATGGTACAACCATATTCAGTATTCTATCCACCCATTGAATAACATGTCACCATACGTGCGTACGTACGGCTTACCGTCTCCACGTCGTGGTGTAATTGTTATTCAATATAATATTATTTGGATGGGTATAATAATGATGTGTAACTCATGTAAATAAAAAATATAACATGTTAATGATTCTGTATATATGATATACCATCCATTTATATATTATTTTAATATCAAATGAATGATATTTTCGCTCGTGCGTACGTACTGACTACCGTCTCCACGAATGCGATGAGATTCATTCTCCATCGTATCCATTCAAGTATAATTATCATTTTATGATTTAAAAATGATGTTTAAAGACTTTATATCATTCTGGATATGAATAATATACAACCTATACTTTACAAACATGTCTTACATAACAAAACATACAAAAGAAAACAAGTAAGTTAACACCCGAAACAACGATAATACTAAGATATTATTATCAAATCAATATTAAAAGATCATATATGATATCATATTAATGTATATGATTCTTGAATAATTTAATAACAATTATTTCACCATTATACCAGAGGTTAACCTACCCCAACCAAGGAAAAGTACAAGGTAAGGGATTTTCTTATCTCACATTCAATTCCGTGAGATTTCCATTATTCGCCACTAAATTATTGAAAGTGGTGTATTGTGTACTGGAATTTGATATATATATTATCATGATTATCTTTATATTCATGTTATTCTTTAAATAATTTGGTGGTTATTAACTTTTGGCCATACGACTCAGTTGATTAACGGGGTAAGGGGTTTTCATCTCACTCCTTATTCCCGTGAGATTCATGCCATATTGCCACCATCACCTTTTGTGTGGTGTGTGTACTGCCCATAATTATATTCTTTGTGTAATACACCTTAATTTATGTGTATTTACATATTCATTGTATGATACCTCTTTAATTGGTTGTATGTTTCATAAGTTACCAAATTGGTAAGGATTTATTTCGCAATCTCTTCATTATCCGAGATTGTTTATACATAATTATCTACTGGGACCTTGTTATCATCCACGTCCATGTTTCTTAAAAATGTATTTCAAAACATTTCTAATATTTAAAAGAATATGGGTTAAAGTCATTTATACCCTTGTTTGAATTTTTATAAGAGGTTTATAAGGGAATATTTCCGTCGTTTTCCAAACAAGGTGCTTTTTAACCTTTTCGACAGAATTAAGGTAAGAATGTTTTTTTAACTTATACGGCGGGTGCGGTTATTTTCCGCCGTTATAAAATCTTCTAAGTTTCCCTTACAAGATTATAAGAATATATTCAAAGAAAATGTTTCATTTTATAAATATATGACTCTTAAATGATTTCAAAATAAAAAGAGATATTTCTCTAAAATAGTTTTGATTTCATCTATGTCAACATCCTTTGTTGGATTTTACACTTATTTGAAGTTGATTTATTATGATATAAAACTTCCATATTGTAATGAAGTTTTGTGATATGTTTGACTGTAGATGTGTCATTTATATAGCATACATGGTTTATGAGTAAAGTATTGACATTTCGTATGCTAGTTCCAATAAGAATGTTTATGTTATATTTCAACCTTTACTTCATATGAATGTGTTGGACAAGTATGTTCCATGTTGGGGACTGGTTAAAGTAAGCCCTCCAGGTTGGGGACTGGTTAAAGTAAGCCCTCCAGGTTGGGGACTGGAAAAAGTAAGCCCTCCAGGTTAGGGACTGGTAAAAGTAAGCCCTTCGGTTTGGTCTCCGGTTATTAGAGGCACTCCGGGTTGGGTTCCGGTTACAGTTATCCCCAAGGTCATGGGACGAGGCCTTGAAAAGAAATTAAAGTTTAGCATTATGCATTCCATCATTATGAAAGTGGTTATTGATATTGCATGTGATTATTCGATTAGTAGAATATCCATGTGAATAAGTAAATGGCATTATTTCATTTTATTTATGCCATACCATGTTGAAGTTAACGTTTAAAAGGATTTTGTTTTAGTTATACATTGCCTTAAATGTTTATTCTTATTTATGAAATTTTCCGCTATATTGTTATCCTTACTGGGCATTTGAGCTCACCCCTTTTCTATGTTTTATTTCTCCCAGGAAGTGAAGAAGTAAATTATGAATGACCTGCAGGGATATTATGTGGGGATATGAGTGTGGATTATGGAGACAATATGTTGTTGTAGTAGTTTTTCATTTTATGATGTAATGTAAGACATATGAATATATCTAGTGTTTCCAAGGCTACTAAACCAATCGATCTTTCGAGATTTGATCTTTCTTGTGATCATGCCAATGTTATGTAATAATGCACTGACTCTGGGTAACTAGGGTCGGGGCGTTACAGTTGGTATCAGAGGAAGTTTAGTACAAACCTTGGAAGCTAGATTTAGATAAACTCTGATTAGAGCACGTAGACCTAAGATGAACTTTGAGGATTAGTATATAAGAACTTCCTAGAATTTTGGTATTGTAGAGATTTTGTGAGATTTCCGAGAAATACATCCCTGTCTGGATACGAGCAGGTTGAGGCGGCTCTGGCACAGATGTACCTAGGGGTAAAACCCGAGAACACCGCTTTGAGCTAGACTCGAACGGGAACTGGTGCACGACAACGGGCCTTGCTTCACTCTTGGTTACGACACTCCCGGGGGATATGCTTAGGATAACTCTCATTTTCTTTACAAATCATTATGAAGGGTTTATGAGTATATACATCCTCAAAGGAGAAATATTTATGATTATGGATTATATCCATAAATAGTTCAATTTATGTTAAGTGTTTTATAAGTATGGGATTATGTATTTTGATTCATAAACTGATCTAGTGTATGCCATTGTTTAGAAATGGTGCCCAGTAGAAGGAATGAGAACTCCAGAAATGCACATGATCCAAAGAGAAGGAAGGATCATATCTTTCATGGTCTTAAGCTAGAATTTATAAGAGAAATAGTCTCCCATGTATTATCATCATATGAAGAAATAATATCATGTGTTGATAATATAAGTAAAGAGTTTATTGAGTCCTATGGCTTTGAAGGGAAGCAAGAGAAGAAAATGATGGAAGAGAGAAAGATGGATAAAGGGAAGAGGGAAAAGAAGAATTTTCCCATATGTGGTAACTGTGGAAAGAAACACCCTGGAACTTGCCTGAAAGGAATGGGATTTTGTTATAAGTGTGGAGGAAAAGGGCACAAAGTACGTGACTGCAAGGGTTAGAAAATGTTTTTAAATGTACAATGCTTCATTTGCAAGGAGTTTGGACACTACGCGAACCTATGTCCCAGTCATCAGACTATGCCGCAAATGATGTTATTGGATAATAATCAAGTTATGATATTACCACAGATGAAGAGGAATGATTAGAGTTCTTATGTTGATTATGTCAATGAATGTTGTATCAAAAATGTACTTTTTATAATAATTATGGAGTATATAAGGATTGTACTTCAGTACTATTTCATTAAGGACTTGAGATTGTGTGGAACAATGAAAAGTGACTCAATAGCAGGATAAATTTTTGGAAAATATATGGTTGAGAGAATGATAAATCATAATATAGTTCTGATACTGAGGTAGTGATTTTGGAATAATATGTGATTTTTTTGGATAAATTATATTGGATATTCTTGACTACCTTGGAACTGATTAATGATTTGTATATTCCACCATTGTTGGGGTTTAAAACATTTTTGGATTAATGAAGTATATCTAGCATTCTATATGGAATAATGGAGCATGAATGTAATCAATAAGGAATATGGTAATACATGATGAAGGTATTCATATGCTATTACGGGGTAAAAAGGATATATATTATGTTTACCTTCCTTATAAATGTTGGACTGTGAGTTTGGACAGAAGTATTTTGGATAGTTCTAGTTTGGATTATTTTGGATTTCCATAAAAGGACAACCCGGAGGTCGGGCGGCAACCCGTCGCGTCCGGAAAGGCTGCGAGACTTGAACCCGCAACCGAAGAGCGACAAGGGTGTATCACCTACCACTGGCCCACGAGATGTCCTGGATTAAATAATGTAGTTTTTATTAAAAGATCTTGTAGATGAATTATAAATTCGTTTATTTTGGAACCCTATACGAATAGTGTAAATAGAATTGTTTTTACATTCTATTATCTTTTAGAGTGAATGGTGAGTTTGTGGTAGAATTTTATTAATGGATAAAACTCTATTTATAAAGTAAGTATATCTCCTTATGATCTTAGCCAATCTCATAAATAAATTCCTCAACATTAAGAAAAGAAACTTAGAACAAAAATGTTGTCCAAGATGGTACCTTAAATCATCACTAATTCATGGCTTTGGGATTGTTGGTCTTTTCATAGCCATGTTCTCTACCACTCTCCATCAGATAATTGATGGTTAGATTTTTCTTCCATATCCATATTTTCCTACATGGAACCCTCATATGTGTTATTTTCGGTAATCTTTATACTTTCGACTCTTTATTTTAAATAGAGGCCTCATTAATTCATTTTTCGATGTGGGATTTCAACTAAGATATTTTGAAACGTCAAAAATGTGTTATCCTAATACCCTATGTTTTGTTGAACCGATGGTATTTCAAATCATCATAGATTAATTAATTTAAGGACCTCAATTTTATACTTGTTTGTGATTAATGACCTCAATCACTACCTATAAATATTTACGTTTTTCCTCCAATTATATGTCTCTAATTTCCACCAATATTCTCCTAATAGAGATCATAATTTGGTGGTGATCCTTTCATTTCTCTTTTCCTCATATTAAGATTAAATTTTAGTAACCCAATTTTCGATGTGGGTTTTCCCACAAAGATATTTTCTATTTTCAACCTTTAATTTTCGAAGAACAATTTCAAATTGCGAGGACGCAATTTATTGAATGAGGGGAGAATGTAACACCCCAAGATTTTATAGTGTGTTATTTCTTCAAAATAATTCAATAACTTTCACTACACGCAACACCAAGTTCAATCGCACCATGACTTACCAAACAAGCTGTTCAAAAGAGGTTATGAATAGTGTTAACTAAATTTTAAACTTTATATAATCCTTATAATTTTAGAATTCATATTATGAGTTTCTTAGACATAATGTAAGAACAAATTCATTTTCAGTATTGCACTTTTACCAAATTTTAATAGTGAACCCTTTTTAGATACTATATTTTAAACTTTTTGACTAAATGGGGACATCAAAAATTTAAAATGAAACATCCCAAGCTTCCACGGTACGCTAGCGTGTGTTGTACGCAACACCGAGTTCTAACACACCGTAACCAATCAAACTAGCCGTTATGAATAGTAATACCTACTTTTTGAAATTATATATATTTTATATTTTAATATGGACTTCATTTTTGGATTCGTAATATCGAATTTAGCTTAAGGTGAAATTTTGGTACTTTTCGGATAACTTTCATATTTTGATGAATAGTGAAAATTACTAAATTTTAATTAAAAACAACTTTTTTAATAAAAATAATTAATAGTGAGAAATTGTGAATTTGAGTGGTTTTAAAGTATATTTAGAATATATTTTTACCATTTAATATAATGTTGGTCATTGGACATAATTTTACAATTAAACCGAACATAAACAAGTGTCAATCTTTTGATAGTTATTATCTCTTAAAAACACGCTTTTTGTTTTGACAGCGGGAATTAATTTTAAATTAATTTCTGCCACTTCTGTGTTTGGAATTTAGGAAAATGGATTCCATATTTGGAATAAGGATGTTCAAATTGTGTAAATAGGTAACTTTTATTTTTAGACATTTTGAATAATTACTGCGGTAAATATTTTATTTACCATGGTTAAGGGTAAATCCGGTAAATAAGGGTTAAAAAATAATATTATAATAATACTAAATTACCCTAAAACGTGTCTTAACCCTATTGGTTGATACATGGTAGACCATTGGCATCTTTGGGTCGATTTTGGGAACCCATGGATCCACTTGTAAGTGATAATGACACTTTATTTTAATTAAGTCAAAATGAATACAAAAATGACCCAAGCATATATCTTTTAGAAAAACAATTGTTACATAGGGTTATATATGTTGGATTTTAGATTATAAATATTCATTAGAAATATAAAAAGATTTCCTACATAAGGATATTTTAATTATAATTTTTAGACATTAAATAATTTATTTTATTTATGACACAATGATGATGCCGTAATTACTATAATAGTGAAAAATTAAAATAATTGATATTATAAATACCCAAATAAATATAATATGAAACTTTTAATGCATTAAACTAATTTTATAGGATAATATGATATATTAGGATTGATTTAATTGACTTTTTTATAAGTAATCAATCTGTTATGAGTTTCACAAAAATCAACTATTGAATAGTGTCAAAATTGACATAAAAGCGTTTTTAAAACAAATATTATATTATTAATTGATATTAAATTCCTAAAAATCTAAGGTTCGGCCAAGAGACTTATATCATGATAGGTGTATCATTAATGGACCACTTTTGGGTCGCTTGTATGTATATGGTAAGTTTATTAAACATATAATATAAAAATACAAAGAGACATTGTAAAAGTGAAACTAATTAACTTAGAGTTAATACTTAAAGATAAGGTTAATATAAGTACCCAAACCTGTCTAAATTATATTGGTTGAGTGGTTTTCGACCTATCCCCACCTTAACCTTTGAATAGTCAAATTTTTAGCCATTGTAAACCGAATATGAATTTATTATAAACTAATATCTCTAGCTTTTCCAAAGGTTCCCCTCACCCATCTTATAAAAGGGCACTCCTCCTTCTCATTTCTTCACACCTTAAAAACCCTTTGGTTCTGCCAAAACCTGACCAAATACTCTCCCAAATTCCCTCACTACAACCTAGGGGCCTTAGTTTGATCAGAAAGCCAACCTAAAGAGCCCTTTTTATCAAATCAAAAGGAAGAACCCGAAGAAGAGGTAATGATTTCACCACCCTTCTCCAAGTTCATTTCTTCTTCCACTTCTTCTTCCTTTTTTCTTACCATTATAAAATAATAAATCCAGTATATCACATATACTATGATGTTATTATAAATATGGTACAACCATATTCAGTATTCTATCCACCCTTTGAATAACATGTCACCATACGTGCGTACGTACGGCTTACCGTCTCCACGTCGTGGTGTAATTGTTATTCAATATAATATTATTTGGATGGGTATAATAATGATGTGTAACTCATGTAAATAATAAATATAACATATTAATGATTCTGTATATATGATATACCATCCATTTATATATTATTTTAATATCAAAAGAATGATATTGTCGCTCGTGCGTACGTACGGACTACCGTCTCCACGAATGCGATGAGATTCATTCTCCATCGTATCCATTCAAGTATAATTATCATTTGATGATTTAAAAATGATGTTTAAATACTTGATATAATTCTGTATATGAATAATATACAACATATCCTTTACAAACATGTCTTACATAACAAAACATACAAAAGAAAACAAGTAAGTTAACACCCGAAACAACGATAATACTAAGATATTATTATCAAATCAATATTAAAAGATCATATATGATATCATATTAATGTATATGATTCTTGTATAATTTAAGAACAATTATTTCACCATTATACAGGAGTTTAACCTACCCCCAACCAAGGAAAAGTACAAGGTAAGGTATTTTCTTATCTCACATTCAATTCCGTGAGATTTCCATTATTCGCCACTAAATTATTGAAAGTGGTGTATTGTGTACTGGCATTTGATATATATATTATCATGATTATCTTTATATTCATGTTATTCTGTAAATAATTTGGTGGTTATTAACTTTTGGCCATATGAATCAGTTGATTAACGGGGTAAGGGGTTTTCATCTCACTCCTTATTCCCGTGAGATTCATGTCATATTGCCACCATCACCTTTTGTGTGGTGTGTGTACTGCCCATAATTATATTCTTTGTGTAATACACCTTAATTTATGTGAATTTACATATTCATTGTATGATACCTCTTTCATTGGTTGTATGTTTCATAAGTTACCAAATTGGTAAGGATTTATTTCGCAATCTCTTCATTATCCGAGATTGTTTATACATATTTATCTACTGGGACCTTGTTATCATCCACGTCCATGTTTCTTCAAAATGTATTTCAAAAAATTTCTAATATTTAAAAGAATATGGGTTAAAGTCATTTATACCCTTGTTTGACTTTTTATAAGAGGTTTATAAGGTAATCTTTCTGTCGTTTTCCAAACAAGGTGCTTTTTAACCTTTTCGACAGAATTAAGGTAAGAATGTTTTTTTTAACTTATACGGAGGGTGCGGTTATTTTCGGCCGTTATAAAATCTTCTAAGTTTCCCTTACAAGCTTATAAGAATATTTTCAAAGAAAATGTTTTATTTTATAAATATATGACTCTTAAATGATTTCAAAATAAAAAGAGATATTTCTCTAAAAGAGTTTTGATTTCATCTATGTCAACATCCTTTGTTGGATTTTACGCTTATTTGAAGTTGATTTATTATGATATAAAACTTCCATATTGTAATGAAGTTTTGTGATATGTTTGACTGTAGATGTTTCATTTATATAGCATACATGGTTTATGAGTAAAGTATTGACATTTCGTATGCTAGTTCCAATAAGAATGTTTATGTTATATTTTAACCTTTACTTCATATGAATGTGTTGGACAAGTATGTTCCAGGTTGGGGACTGGTTAAAGTAAGCCCTCCAGGTTGGGGAGTGGTTAAAGTAAGCCCTCCAGGTTGGGGACTGGTAAAAGTAAGCCCTCCAGGTTAGGGACTGGTAAAAGTAAGCCCTCCGGTTTGGTCTCCGGTTATTAGAGGCACTCCGGGTTGGTGTCCGGTTATTAGAGGCACTCGGGTTGGTGTCCGGTTATTAGAGGCACTCCGGGTTGGGTTCCGGTTACAGTTATCCCCAAGGTCTTGGGACGAGGCCTTGAAAAGAAATTAAAGTTTAGCATTATGCATTCCATCATTATGAAAGTGGTTATTGATATTGCATGTGATTATTCGATTAGTATAATATCCATGTGAATAATTAAATGGCATTATTTCATTTTATTTATGCCATACCATGTTGAAGTTAAAGTTTAAAAGGATTTTGTTTTAGTTATACATTTCCTTAAATGTTTATTCTTATTTATGAAAGTTTCTGCTATATTGTTATCCTTTCTGGGGATTTGAGCTCACCCCTTTTCTATGTTTTATTTCTCCCAAGAAGTGAAGAAGTAAATTATGAATGACCTGCAGGGATATTATGTGGGGATATGAGTGTGGATTATGGAGACAATATGTTGTTGTAGTAGTTTTTCATTTTATGATGTAATGTAAGATATATGAATATAACTAGTGTTTCCAAGGATACTAAACCAATCGATCTTTCGAGATTTGATCTTTCTTGTGATCATGCCAATGTTATGTAATAATGCACCGACTCTGGGTAACTAGGGTCGGGGCGTTACATTAAATGTTAATGTTTATTTATGATGGCTTCCGCAATATTGTTATCATTACTGAGCATCTGATCTCACCCCTTTCAATGTTTTAATATTTTCCAGGATGTGAAGAAGTATTTTATGAATGACCAGCAGGGATAGTCAGAAAGGGATATGAGTGTGGACTATGAAGACCATGTTATTGTAGTTTTTTTACTTTATGATTTAATAAAAGACTTATGAATGTATCTAGTGTATCCAAGGCTACTAAACTAATAGGTCTTTCGAAACTTGATCATTTGTGATCATGCCCATGTTACGAAGTAATGCACTGACTCCGGGTAGCTAGGGTCGGGGCGTTACATGTTGACTAAATTTTCATGTGTTGTAACAAAGCCTTATGCACTACTACATGAATTTGATCACCCATATATTGTTTCATATCTTTCAGCTCATTTTTTAAGTATTCTATTTCCGTGTCTCTTGATTTCTTACTCGTAACAAAAATCTTCTGAATACTAACACCCACCTGATATCCTCTAACATAGCCGGGGTGTTCTTCCTTTCCCAAAGAAGTGGCTAGGATATCCATCCTACCCTCGGGGATAAATGATCCATGTGTATCCTACTCCTGAATTTCATATTGAAATGAAAAATAAAAAAGATATATTAGTTTTTATATTTTATAAAATAAGAAAATTGATAACTAATAAATATTATTTACTTAAAATTTTATCAGCTACTTGTTTAGCTTCTTCTGTAAAACACTGTTTATTTTTTCTTCTTCTTGATCATTTTTATTTTTCATGGTGAGTTGGAGGAGATGGAGGACCAAACTAGACCTCTTCTGAACCACTACTAGATCGAGCTCTTAATGCTTCAAATTTTTCTTCAATAATTTTCTGCTCCATATACAAGTACCCTCCATGTGATAAAGTATGAGGGTATACATTTTGAAACTACATCTCTTGATGACATATCATGGAGGACTGTAATATAAAAATAAAATACTAAGTAATAAGAAAAATATATAATAAATTTTACAATATAAAAGAATTATCATACATGAAATTTTTCTTTATTATGAATGTCAATAAATCACTTCCATGTATCTTTATCTATAAATGGATACTTGAGGCATGTGTTTTAAAACCTTTTCTTTCCAAAAACATAATTTTTTATAATTTTTGTTTTAAAATATCTTCATTGAACTGACACTAAATAGAGATGTATTTTCTTAATTTATTTGGTTTCCTCAAAATTGAATGTCATCAATAATTGAACATATCAAATATGTCATTTAAAATATATAATTTTAAAAAATGAGATAAAATAAGTCAATTAATACATTTTACTATCACGACCTCACAAAGTTGTTGTTTTTTATGCTATCCATTGACTTCCAATCAAGATATAAAATACTAATCCTACAAAGGCTCTGAATCTCTATATAACTAAAAAATTGAACTGCATTTGGGCCAATTGCATTATTATCATCCTCAAAACAGATGTGTACTCTATCATCATCATGAGAAAGTGATAGTTTTGGTAAACATGTAATGCCATGTTTACCAACTTGAGAACTTGATTTTTTAGTAGTAATAGGAGAAGTCTCCTCCAACGAGGACACATCAGTAGTCCTGCAATTTTTTTGGTAAATTAACATTTTTATTTCATTAAATAAATATATTGCAAAATATTTAATAATATGTAAAAAAAGATATACCTCGGTAACTTCTCTTCTCTATCTATATCTGACATTGCTACTAGAATGTGTAAGGAAATTTAGTGTACCTACACATCATTAGAAAATTGAATATTTGGAAACAAGGAAGACAAAAAATAAGTAAGTAAAAAAAGAGGCATGCATTTGTAAGTTTCCAAAAAAATAACAAAATTTAAATATTTACCAGAAAAATTAGGAGACTAATTTAGTGTTTTCCCACATTCTTTCATCATGATCATTTACTGTATGCACTATATCTGTCTTATACTCATTGTAATCATCCAAAATTGAGTAATAGATGAATACGGCTTATGTAAATCACTAACATCATCAGCATCATTCTCATTACCCAAATGATATATTTTTTCCTTGTAAAACAACTAACCACTTATCATTTTATGGATCAATGACATAAAATACTTTATTTTCATGTGTTGCCAAGATAAATGGATCTTCATTGTAAATAAATCTTTTAAAATCAACCAGTTTTATCCCATATTCATCATGTTTCACACCACTACTATTATCAACCTAATTACACTTAAAAATTATGACTCAAAATTTAATATAATCAATTTTCCATATGTCTTATAGAACTCCAAAATATGGTGTCGATGAAAAAAATGGGTTTTTATCTTTGGCACTTGAAAAATGAATTGATACAGCAAAAAACCATCACACCACTATTCTGAACAGTACTCTTGTCATCCAGGTTTTTTTGTGTAAAATGTGTAGCCATTAATATCAAAACCATACCATGTGATCACATTAAGAGATAGTCCCCCTACTAACCACTTCAATGTTTCTGATGCCGATATATCTAAGGTGAGTTTCTCTATAAACCATTAAACAAATTTCTTCTTATGCTCAATCATCAACCACTTTTCATTTCTTTTCTGACATCATAACTTTATTTCAGAAATATGTGAGGATATATATGATTGAACCTCATTTTTGTTATTCAAAATGAATAATTGTGCCTGCATCACTTTATCATGTTGAATAAACTTTACCTTTAAGCCTTGAACCCCTCTACCTTCACTATCAATTTTCATATGTCGAGATATAGGGAGACCAATATGCTCTACCTCATACAAATAATAAGTACCGGACTCAATCACCTATTCTAATACATATTTTTGAACAATAGAGGCCTCTGGTCAATGAATATTTTTAAAACATCCCTTCAAAAGTTTCATACATCTTTCAAAAGGATACATCCATCATAAATAAACAAGCCCATATATTTTTTATCTCACTCACCAAATGAATCAGAAGATTAACCATTATATCAAAAAACATGGGTGGGAAATACATTTCTAGTTGACAAAGAATAATAGTTGCTTCATTCTCCAACACATATAACAAATTTGGATCAATGAATTTTCTAAAAATGGATTCAAAAAAATTATGTAACATGATGATAGTCTTCTAACAGCTATTGGAAATATACCACACACTACTACTGGAAGCAGTTGTTGCATCATCACATGGAAATCATGAGATTTTATACCTATTAATTTACAATCCTTAAATGACACAAAATTATTCACATTTGAAGAAAAACCATTGGGTACTTTAATAACATGAAGACACTGATAGAAATTCATCTTTTCAATTCTATTTAATGCATGACAAGCCAGAGGTAAATATGTTCTGTTTCCTTTCACAGTGAGAGCTAACTCCAAATGTATTCTTGTTAATATCAAGTACAATATAGCATATATTCCATATTTTTTTCTTTCCATTTATGTCCAAAAAAGTTCCAATCAAACTCTCACATATTTTTTTCTCAACATGAATAACATCAATGTTTTGTTTTATCTCTAAAAATTTCTAATAAGGTTGTTTGAAAAAAATAGACTGCTTCTTCCAAATATTTCTTTAAAGAACAAAACATATTTTCTTTCCAAATTTCGAATCAATATATTTCAACCTATCATAATATTCTTCAGCTGACAATGGTCAAGGGGTAAGGTTATATTCTTGTAATCCGTTAAATTCTTTTTCCAATCTATGATATGGATGATCAGTTTATAAAAATATTTGATGTCCCATGTAAACTGTCTTTCTTCCATTATTCAATTGATAATATGAAGTCTGTTCATCACAAATTGGACATGATTTATGTCCCTTAACACTATATTCAGATAAGTTTCCATATGCAAGAAAGTTTTTTATACTGAACATTATGATAGCACACAAAAGAAAAAACACTTTCTTGTAAGCATCGAAAACTTTATCACCAGCCTCCCATAGCAGTTTCAAATCATCAATCAATGGTGAAAGATACACATCAATATCATTTCCTGGTTGTTTTGTTCAAAAAATCATCAAGCTCATCCTAACATATTTTTCCTTCTTACATAGATATGGGGACAAGTTGTAAACTTCCAGTAAAATAGGCCGTAAACTATGATGGCTAATAAGTGTCTGGTATGGATTCATTTCATCAGTACACAATCCCATTATGATATTTCTAACAACACTTCCAAAATCATGAAATTTTTTATCAAAACTCTTCCACTATGGTGAATCAGAAGGGTGACATAAGTTACCATCAAAGGTGCATTCATCTAAATTCCATCATAACATTTTTGTTTCAATTGAATTTCCAAATAAATGCTTCAAATTATGAATTATTAGAAGGTACCAAATTTCTTTAGCAGAAGTTTTGATTATGGTACCTAAAAATTAATCACAATTGAAATACCAGAATTGTATAAAAAAATATTGAATGATATCATTAGAAAGTACAAAATTGAATTTTCATGACGTTAGATGACATCACCAAAAAATGAATCTGAGTTTACTTTCCCATCTATCTTATAGCGTGATGTCCCATATATAGGAAAAATTGATAAATGTTCAGTTTCTTTCCTATATAGTACATAATCATTGGGGTAAGCATGTGTCTTTTTATACCCCAATCCCATTGGGCATAATATTTTCTTCGCCCCATAATTGGAATCTGGAAGCATGTTTCCTTCTATAAGTATCTCTTTTAAAAGCTCAAGTAAGCTAGAGAATCTTTAATCACTCCACCCATTTTTTTCTTTTAAGATAACTAATCTCAAAATTGCTAATAACACTATATATTTACTATAATATAGGAATAATGGTTTCTCCAAATCTCAAAAAAAAATCACTCAAAAGTTGTTGTTTTTTTTATGGTTTCAACACCTAAATCATGAATTAATTATTTAATATGATCCTCTACCTCATTTTGAATATTTTCATCAACATTGGATGTTGAATTTTTAGTTCTTTCACCATGCCATATTTAACGTGTATAATTAAGGATAAAACCATAACAAATGAGATGGTCCTTGATTTATCGGGAGTTTAACTTTCTCATATTTAAACACTTCACACATGGAAAAAAATAAAATAAATGTTTTAAATATGTCATTTATAGAAATCTATGAATTCATCAACACCTTTATCATATTCACTAGTGGTTCTTCATAAATATATCCAATTACGATCCATTCAATATCTGATATCACGAAAATAATTTTTGAATATATTAAAACATATAAACATTTGAATATATATATATACAGATAAATTGTAAATAGTAACACATTTAATAAAAACTATTGATAATCAGATAGAAGTATCAGATATGAATCACATTTACAAATAGTAAACATTTTATTTTTATATTATATACATGTGTTATATTGATATTATAATTAAATTATAATATAAATATTATAAAATTTATTAGTTCATTTTACATAGTTGTTTCATTATTTCGATGTTGCATATATGAACATTATTGAATATTGCATTAATTTAAAGTGCGAAAAATTAGTTATTATTAGTCATATGAAATAATAATTAGAGTAAATGTTCATATTATAAGTGAAATCAATCCTAATACTCCCAAAATTTTGATAGATGAAATTAAATACATAACTAAATTGATATATCTTACAACAAATTTGGTTGAGAGAACAATATAATTGTTTGAGTAATATTAAGTGGTTCTGGATCAATTGCATGTTCTAATGAGTATATGCGTAGATTATTTGGTTTTTGGTATAATTTAGGTAGACCTAATTCAATACCCCCAACCCCCACCCCTCTCAGGTGTATTTTCTCAATCTTATATGGACTAATATGTCATATAAAAAGATTGTCAGAATATTGTTTAGTCAATTGGTCAAGATAAAAATAATGTAAGATAAGAAAATTCAACACATTGACTAATAAAATTGGTCAATAAAATTGACCAATACATTTATAAATAATTTTAGATAAAAATAATGTCAGATAAAAATAATTCAATTGATTTTTGGAATAATTGAATCAAAAACATTTACTAATACATTTATACATAATGTTATATAAAAATTCCTAACCTAAAATCATACAACTCCATTCAATATCAACCACATTGACTAATCACTATTATGGATGACTATTAACTATGTTCCAATACATTTTAAGAAAACTATAAACTAATATTTGAAGAAAATCAAAATTAATATTAAGCGATCAATAATTTAACTTCAAATTTTAAAAAAACTTACAAAATTCAGAGTTTAACACGAAAATATATATCCAATCTGAACTTTGATCCATATAAAACCTTGGAAAATTAAGCACTGAAATATCTAGAAAAAAAAATTATTGTAAAAAAATATATAATGATAAACAATAAACAAAAATCAAACCATTATTGAATATCGATCATAATAGCATTAAGGAGAAAAAATAATACATAGATGATCAAAGAAGATCATATAATGAATAACACAGACCACAAATCATGAAAATGTAAGAAAATCATCAATAATGGTAGTTGGAAATCAAAAATAAGGATTCGAAGTCATCAATAGTCGAGAAGAGCTACCATGGGTTTCAATTTCAAACAACAATGAAGATGAGAGTTTCCCAATCTCAACAATTTTTATATGACTTTCAGTTTTGGTTTTTACAAAAACTGACACTAAATTGTAAAAAAAATCCATGTCATTTTTTCAAAAAACCGATGAAAAAAAATATATATTTTTTAATTTCGACATCGGTTTTGGTAAAAACTAATGCTGAAATCCTTCAGGGTTGTTATTTTCAGCATTGGTTTTGTGGAAAACTGATGCCTAAAATAACACCTATGGCGTCTATTTTCCTTAAAAATGATGCAGAAATACTATTTTTTTTATTTTTGGTGTCGGTTCATGTTAAAACAAATTCCAAAAATCAATGCATTCTTGTTTTTCGTGTCGATTTTTGTAAAACCGATGCAAAAAACAACTCATTAAATTTTTCGGCGTCAGTTTTTAGTAAAACCAACACCAAAAATTTCTTGCACAAACAATCAGTGTTGGTTTATAAAAAACTGATATTAATAATTCAACGTTAAATCCCAAATTTCTACTAGTGAGAACTCCTATAATTATACACAAGGAAGCTAACCATAAAATCATGAAATGAATGCTCTCGAAACAATTAAATTAAACATAATAACTCATCAAAAAAGATATAAATGAAATTAATAAAATTATAATAAATAAAATATATGTTTAATATGTTCTTTAGTTTTTTATTAACTAATATAATTTTATTATCCAATACATTAAATACAAGTGTAAAATGATTTCATATATAAGTTAAGGGACTTTGTCTTAATTTCCATTTCATTAAGACTTATTTGGTATAGTGAAACTAATAGTTTTTATATGGGGTATCGACTAACCCATTGAGAACATTTTTAATTTGAAATTATATTTCTCTTAAATATCCATATTTATTATATCATGGATATGATTATTGTCTAATTTGTATACTATTTTTTCATACAGTGTTTACTTTGAATGCTACTTTAAATGGGGAAGTGTTGCTAAATTTGTATCCTCTAATAAATACAGATATTTTTATAAAGAATATTATTCATTAATAAAATATATGTATGAATAATTCTTTTTTAATTTTAGTGATGGGTGGCCCTGAAGTTATATACCCTCTCGATGCATCGACAGGTCTCCTGATACAAAATAGTTGAGGGAGAACCCTTCACATTTGTTACCAAGGATAATCAGATGGGTCTATACACACAAACTTAAAACATATCATGAAATTTCGTGATGGTATTGGTTCATGTTCTAGATACATGATGTATAATAATTAAGTATTTTCTTCATTCAGTATTTAGTTATTACTATCCATTAGATTTTCACTACGAGAAAATATATGGATGCATTTTCTTTATTTGTTTATTGATTAAATGGAATGTATTTTTCCTTTATTTACCTTTACATATTGATCATACCTTATTTATTTTTATTTTCCTATTATTTATTCATGCTTATAATATATATAACCCTTAGTGAGAATTTGATCTCACCCCTTTTATTTATTTTCCTCCCCCGGGTTGTGAAGATAAAAAATTTGAATAAGTGTCAAGTAAGCAGTTTATTTACCTTTATTATGACCTATGTTTAATTACTAATGTAATAATGATACCATATATATATATATATATATCTTCAATACTAATAAATTGATTTATTCTCAGTGATGTGATCTCCTGTATTTGTGCTATTGTAATAAAATAACCACTGACTCTGGGATACTATGGTTGAGGTTGGTATATCAGTATTCTTTAAAAAATATTAAAAATATCATAAATATCATATTTATTTATTAAATACACTTTTTTAAAAGTGAATTTATCGTGGTGATGAAAAAATAAACACGCCATTCATAGTGGGGGTAGTACGCATGTACACATTAGCGATGTTTTCTCTTTCCAATTGATTGAAGGAAAAGAAGGTAGATAATGGTTAATATTTCTAAAATATTAATTATATTCTAAATACCATAATTATTAATTAAATTCATCTTTATGACCATCCATGTGATATAGTTATGAAAAATGAAACATGTCATCCATGGAGGCAGTAGTCTGCACATACACACAGACAATGTTTTCATTTTTCAATGGATGGGAAGAAGGTAGAGAATGATTGTTTCATAAAAATAATAACATTTTAGGAAAATAATGATATTTATATAATTATGTTAATATGGTGATAGAAAATTTGAAAAAAAAAATTAGAATAAATGAACTTGAAAAAACTTAGTTAGAAAAAATACATCCTCCTTAGATAACCTCATTTGATAATCACCTTAAACTCTCTAAGATTGGTATTTTGAGAAAAAAATATATAGAACCAACCCTAGTATCCTAGATCTGGTGTATAAATTTTTACATTTTCATATGATACATGGAATCATGTCTCTATGGACTAAATAGTTTAGTAGTCTTGGTAAACTAGATACATACTTGAAATTCTTGTTACAATTGAAAGCATAAAATTGACAAATAACATTCTTTTCAAATTCCATTATTCCCCTAGCACATCCCTTCATATCAATCAAAAAATAATTCCTGGTATCTTGGGTAAAATAAAACATATGGAAGGGGTTATCTCAGATGCTCAGTAAGGTTAAGTGTATAATGTAATATATGAATAAATAAGGCATAATCAATATGGTAAGATAAATAACTGAAATATGTGTCATTTAGTCAAAAAATGAGCATAATATCAAATGAAATAATTATGATTAAATAATTCCATATAAATAGCCACTTGATCTTGAAAACATAACCATGGATATTCTAACTAATAGAATAATCTCATGGAATGTCAATAATTGAATCTATAAAGATGGAATTCATAATTTTTAGATATATAAAACATACTATCAGGTATTGTGTAAATACATATAATATTTTCAAGGCCTATGATAAGACATCTTTGTAAATGGTTAAGGCCTTGGATAGAACCATATAAATTTTTCTCATGATACATATCAATGCATTCAGGGGATATAGTGATCCTTACCCATCACTTACAAAGTCTAATGCATTACTCGATTTAAATGGGTGAAAAATAATAAACATTAGTTTTGAAAAACTAACATATTAAATGTTAATATGTAATTCATTCAATAAATATAATCATAAAACATTCAAAGTAAAATGGTGAATTATAAAACAATTGTGCATCCTTAATTAAGCTTATAAATAATAAAAATAAAGGATAAGGATGATATCAACATAAAAAATCCCCATTGGATCATAAGTAAAAATAAATAGATGATGTCATTAATGAATAGAAATACCATAAAAATATCTTTAAAAAATTCTTGATGAAAATATCCTTTTCATTTTGAAAATATCCTTTTAAAACTAAAATTTTAGAAAACAATTTTATAAAAAAAAAATTGAAAATAACCTTTGAATATTATAAATAAATATTTAAAACATTTATTTGTCCTGAAATAAGTAAATTATTTACATTCTAACTATGTTAAAACAAATATTCCTTTCATATTTTTTATAAATCCAAATAAGAATTATTTTGAAAATGACATGAATATTCCTTTCAAAAAAAAATTAACAAATAAAAATGTTTAAACTTTTTTTTAGAAAAATCATTTTGAAAAGTTTATAAAAAAATTAGAAAACATTTTTCGAAAATAGTTTTTTGATAAAAACATATTTCTGACCAAATAGTGAAATAAAGTTTTATTTTCTTAAAAACATTTTCTCAATCATTTTAAGTACAAAAGATTAATAAAATTGTACTTTTACTTTAAAGGTTCATAAATAACCAAAGGAGAATGAAATATATTTATTTTAAATATAAATATAAAATAATTGCCTCATGGGATACTTAAACAAAAACAATCCTGAATAATGATGATATTGTGAAATAAACCTTTACCACTTTGGTAACTTTTATATCATAATCCATATGAAAGATATAACATAAAATTAAACCTTAAATACCATACTGATAAATTAATTCATGTTATAAAATAATAAATTACAGTATATAATCCTCATAAAAGAAATAAATGGTTCATATGGTGTATGTATCATGAAAGTAAAATTGAAATGAGAAACCCTTACCTTGAGTCTGAATTGTCCCGTACATTCTTTATCTTCCTAGATAATAAAATTATATTAATTATTTACTTGATTAATAACCTATTTCAAACTTATTATTCCTTTTATTTCACTTATTACTATGTTATATATGATTACTTAATCAGTAAATTTTATGTCAAATGTTTCAATGATATTTCTCTTACATGCCAAAAATGACTTTGGCGGGTTAACTATGGTCAAAGAATTCATTATTTTAAAAAATACAGAATAATAATCATAATTGTACATAAATTATACTTTAAATACCAATAATGAAATATGGTTATGAAAAATGAACTACATTACAATCATGGAGATGGTAAGCCATATTCACACATGAGTAATGTTTACATTTTTCAATGATGATTATAGGAAAAATTTAAGTAATATTTTATCTCTATAGAATGATAATAATATCATATATTCAATATTATTTATTTAAATACACTTATTTATATCATCCATGTGGTGTGGTTATTCAAAGAGATTCACATCACTTCATGAAGGTGGTAGTCCACATGTACATGAGTGATGCTATCATCTTTAGGCGAGTGAAAAGGTAAGAAAGGAAATGATATATTATCCTTCCAAAATGTTAAATATGTCATGAATATATTAATTATTTCATTTATATCATATATAATCATTAAATTTATCTTTATAACCTTCCATGTAAGGTGTTAGTGAAAGATTAATCACATCACATTGTGAGGTGGTAGTCCACCATACACACAAGCGATATTATCGTATCCCCTACAGAATGGAAAGTAAAAAAAGGTATATATAATTTTATTAATAAAGAGGTATAATTATGATATAAATATCATATATATTATTTATATCTATCACCATACCCAACTATGAGAGGTGGTAATATAAAAATGAATGACATTGATTCCCTAGATATTATTCTTCCATACACACGAATGACGATTTCAAAACCCATTTGATGGAAGTGAAGATAGTTTTTGGTAATAAAATTAACATAAAAAATATATTTATATGTAATATAATAATGTTCTTATATATTTATGGTTTAATAATAATTTAAGTCTGTGGGAGAAGAAATAAAATAAAAATACTCGTTGAAGAATGTTACCTCTTCTCTAGGTAAACTTCTTATGTTTACACCTAAAGAATTTTGAGGTTGGATTTATTCCCAAAATAACGTTTCTAAGATGAGGTTATGGAATTTTTGAAGTCATTTCAGTAGGATTTTTTGATCAAAATGTCTTTAGAGGTGTTAAGGAGTGAGGGGATGGAGTTCAATTTTATAATTGAGGATGATTGACATTTTTGTAAATACTAAAAAGTATTCAATAATGGAAGGTCACTCCCACCTACTATGGCTAAAAAATAGATAAATAATGGTTTTTATGAATTATATGGTCTATAAACACCTCCAAAATTCAAAAAACACATGTTTTAAAAAATAAATTCCTTAGCCTTTAATTTTTGTCCCTTTTTACCACTTTTGTTCCCACCATAGTAATTAGTTTTTTTATCCTCACTAATTAAATTTGTACGCGTAAAATAAAATTAGAATTATTAGATAATTTTTAAATAATGATTATAAATATAAATCTAATTTATAAAATAAAAAAAACATACGTATTTTCAAAATTAATTTTAATACAAGTGCATGTAACATGTAGAAATGCCACTTTTAACCATAATTGTAGAAATTAATTTTTATTTTATTTAATAATTATTATGACAAAAAATTAAGATAAAAATATTAAAAATTATTAATTTTTATAATTCGACATATGGAATAAATTTTATCAATTTAAATTCACATAAGTGATATAATTTAATTTAAAATTAGTCCCACATATGTGAAATTAAAGTGGGTTTTCATAGAGAAATTGTTCAAACATTTATAACGTTTTTATATAAAAATTCAATATGATAACGATTCCAATGACCTATATTGGATTAATTTATATATAATTAAACTAATTTAACCTGAAAACTAGTTTAAAATATAACTTCACTTTATAAAGAATTTAAACAAAAAGGCAATTTCAATTAAAATTTAGTATTTTTCACTATTCATTAAAAAATGAAACTTTTTATTAGAAACCTAAAAATTCACCCTAAGAATTTTTTTTATTATTATTAAAAAAATGAATCTAATTTTATAAAATAAATTTACAGAAATTGGTAAAAAATAATTTGAACTTATGTTCACAAAGTGTGACTAAACCGCCTTTTAGAAAAAATATAATTTTTTATAAAAAAATTCTTTTTCTTTTAAATGATTATATTTTTTATTTCTAGTTAATAGATAACCATAATTATTATAATTTTTTTACTAATAATCATACCTCACATTACAACATTTAGGTGACAATAATCATATTAAATAATAACATTTTAATAATATGTTATGTTTCATTTAAACTTGGTGTAACACAAGCTAAACTTCATGTTGCATGTAATGCAAGATAAACTAAATGTTGAATATAAAAAAAGATAAAATTAGTGTTTCATTTAATTAAATATATTTAATTTATTTAAAAATAAATATTTTGTAAAGTCTCATTGTATTATATTTTCTTTTAAGCTTGGTGTTGTGTTTCATACTCGCTATTGTATACAATGTTCCTATTTTATAATTTAGGGGTGTAACAAAAAAACCTAAAGTATGTAGCTAATTATTTTTTGTGTTAATTTAGTATAAATTCATTGAGTTAAATTTCACAAATTTTGTGTAAAAGTGAGGGGGGTTCCTTTTATAGAAGAGCGGAGTGGCACCCTTTTAAATGCTCTTAACTTTAAAATAATATAAATGTTTTTCTAAAGGTTAATTGAAACTAAGGTAACACAAATTATGATATAATGTAGTATTGGTCAAAAAACACTCGTATAATCAAATTATAGATAGTATTTTGATATATTTTTAGTCCTATATTTTAATTTTAACCCTTTTAACCCCGTTTAACTTTTATTATGATATTAAATTTTTACCATGGTAAATTAATTTTATGAGTAAAAATAAAATGGACCTTATTACCTAGTTTGAACCTTATGGTTCCAAATATAAAAATTATTTTACAATATTCAATTTCAAAAAGTAGTAAAAATTAATTTTAATATAAATGTGAAAAACACAATGTAAAATAGTTTAAAATGATTTTTTGATCATAAAAGAGACTTTACACTTAAATATAGTATAATGATTAAAAGTAAGAGTTACGTGAATTTAAAATTAATCCAAAACTAGATCAAACCTTATAATTTATTATTTTAATTAGTGGATCAAATACAGTTCTTTTATTAGAATAAAATATCACTTAGGTTCTAAAATCTCAAACATATATTATATAAATTGAAAATAATATATTTTTGACACATTATTTTACATCATAAAAATATATTTTATCTATCAAAAAGGTTTTATGACATTTAAATTCACTCTTATATCATTATTATTTCATAAAACTGCTAGTGTTTGTAAAAATTGTATTTTCACTATTAACCTAAAAATGAATTATTTTTAAATAATCCAAAAAAAAATTTCCCTAGATTAGTTTTTACATGATGAATTCAAAAATTAAGTCCATTTAAAAAAATTAAAATTCAAAAATTTATAAATTTAACATTAAAATAAAACCATATAATTAAAGTAAAATAATTCAATTAGAATAAAACCATTTCTTTTTCAAGAAAAAATTTATAGAAATTTTTTATAATGAATAAGAATCCATAAAATATAATTATGAAGATTAATATGATATGATATTTATAACACCCCAAAAATTTTATGGTATCTTTCTCTTAAATACATTAAATTAATTAGATAGACTATATTGAATGAAGCACTGAGTCACTGTGAAGCAACACATGGTTATTTATAGGAGGAAGTCGTATCCTATCCATTAAATTTAAATTTTCCACATCTCTGTTTTTAATTCCAAAAAACGTTCATCTACGGTTGTGATCAGTACGTTATTTGGAGTCTCATAGAATCAACTTTTTTTATGAATAGTAACATACCCTTATGAATTATAATATGAATAGTAATGTGACCCTTATAAATATTAAATCATATTATTATTTTATTTTCTTAAGGTTATAAGGTAATGAGATGTTGATTAGTTTTTCTAGATGTGAAAAAATTAGTTATATATTTAAAAATGTTATTTTTGAATAAATTATGATTTTATTTAAAAATTAAATTAAAAATATCAAGAAAATTATTTTCAAAAAATGGCACTAATTTTTTAATTATGCAAATAAAAAAATGGTTAGGGTGAATTTTGGGATTTTTCTAAAATACATGTATTTTTAGTGAAAAGTAAAAATACAGTTTTGAGTTTTCAGTAGTTTAAAGGAATCATAATGATGTAATAAATAAAATAAAAGGATGGTCTACTTTTGTATAGTAAAATATGTCATGAGGTGTCCAAAGTGGCTAAAACCATGGGCAAATACCATGGGAAAGCCCATGGTTTTTCAAAAACCACTAATGAGGTGTCCCTTTAAATTAAGCAAAAAATACCACTCGTTTACTATAAATACCCACTCTTTTACTTTGTTTTCTTTCATTTCAAACCCATAATCCTCGAAGATATGGTATTTTTACCTCCCAATTATTCTTCCCAAGGTGTCCTTAATACCCCAAGGTCCCAACCTTCATGTTTTGGGAGTTACTCTACTGACTGAATGTTAAAAATTTTATTTTCCAAACACTTTTGAGGAAAAAGTGAGAAACCAACAAACACTTTTATGGAAAAGTTATAAACCAAACATGACTCAAAAACTAACACATTCAAAAACCATTAAACCAAACTAGAACAAACCACAAGCATCAGCCTCATATCATAATAACGAAACCCTTCACCACATCCATCATAAAGATCCTCCTCCACAGTGGCTAATTTTCACTAGACAATCAGGTTGTACTGCAACAAGAGATTGGTATACTACTTATGAGTCTTTGGTTTCTCTAAAAAAAATAGGTTTTTAGTATGGATGATTGACCACACAATCATTTTTAAGGGTAATAATAACCCCTCTTTCCCTCTTAGAAGAAGATCGGGTCTTCATTGGCTTCAGCAGGTAAGAATAATCCTTCCTCATCCTTCTCCCTGAAGTAGTAGGAATAATTCTTTTCCATTCAGGAATCTTATTTTTCCTTTTTTTAACAATATCACTCTCTGAAGGTTTGGAAATACCACAAACATTTTCTTTATCATTCTTAGAGATATCACCCCCTTTGTCAATGGTATGAACAGAACTGTGACCTTTATGACCCTCTTTACTTCCAATCAATTGTGTGTACAGATTGGAATCTATCGGAACAAGAAACCACACCACATTTTCATGACCATATATTGAATCCTTTCCATTAGAAACATCATCAATTGTTTCCATCTTATTGTTAGACATATCTATCATGCTAACATCTCCAAGATTTTTGATTTTTACCTGGTCATGTTTCCTTCGGTTTTGGTAATTGGGAGTAGTCCTTGTGCCTCATCCCTTTCTTGATCTTCAGGATCTTCCCCTCCCCATGAACATTAGAAAATCTGACATCCTCTTTGGACTCTACACCTTCTTAAGTGCCTCAATCAGGATTTTAGGTTTTCTCCTGTGTAAACACATCGGTACCCAAGCATATAAAAGACCCACTTTAATATTATGTTTTCTCTTTTATTTTCTGTTGGATTATGTTGGGATATGTCATTACATATTCCAATTTATTTACATATTATGTAAGAATTATTATATACCCCCTTTATCTCATCAAACTATTTTTTGAATTATTATGTGACATTGTTAGGCTGCCAAATTTTCGTGAGGGATTTCTCAATTTTTCTTTTATTTCAAGTTCCTTTATTTTCTTGTATTGCCTATAATCCCCTAATCCAAATGCTATGATAATTATATTACCTTACATGAATTGGATTTTTATTATGATAATTTAATATTTCATCATCATTGCTCTTTTCCCCCTCCTCTTATATTAAAAATGAAAACACCGTCTGAGATGTGTTGATTTATAACATTCAAGGATGACAGGTTCTCAATTATTATTAAAAAATTAAATTCTAGTAATAAGACCATTTTTATGGTTGGAAAAGATAAACATAAATGAATTTTATCTTAATAAATGTTCTGGAATCCTTACACACTTATAATATAAAATAATAATACAAAACATGTTCATTAAGCACAAAACCGCCATGTCAATCCAAGCCTTTACCATTAACTTTAACTAATAAGTTATACTCATGGTATATAACCAATAATAAATTATAATACCATTTATAATGTCACTAATAGTATATAGTAACAATTTGGGATGGTATCCACACTTCAAATAAACTTTCATTCATGAATATAAGTAAATTGATCTTGAAAACCAAGGAAGAAAATGTTACCTAAAAAATAAAATTGAAACTCTTAAACCCATTAAAAATGACATGAATGAACTTAATAAGGTTATAATAAATCAATTAAATGTTGATTAGGTTCTAGAATTATTAATTAATGAATTTAAATTTTATTATTTAGGTCATTAAGATCAATTGAGAACACATTCGGGCATAAGGTAAGGGGTTTCTTATCTGACTTTTAATTTTGTGACATTTCCACTATTCGCCACTTATTTCTTGAATGTGGTGTATTTTTTACTACCATTTGATATATATCATCATGATTATATTCATATTCAAGTTATTCTCTAATTTATTTGGTTTTTATTAATTTTTGTTCATACGACTCGATTGATTACAACGTGGTAAAGGACTTTGTCCCAATTTCCATTTCAATGAGACTTACTTGGTATTGTGCGCCAAATTTGTCTTATGTAGTGTATCCACTACCCATTTGAGATTAGTTTTCATTTGAAATTGTAATTATATTATATATCCATATTATAGTTTCGTGGATATGATTATTTCTTTAATCCGTATACCATTTCACATATGGTGTTTATTTGGAAAGTTGTTTTAACTATGGAAATATTGATTAATCCATATTCTCTACTCCATACGAATATTGAGAAAGAATATTGTACATGTATTAGATATATATATATATAAAGAATTATTTGGACTTGTAGTGATGGGAGAGGCCTACTATATCCCTTTGATGCATCGACAGGTCTCATGAGACAAATCAGTTAGCGACAAACCCTTCGAGTTTGTTTCTTAAAATCAGATTGGTTTTACCCACATAATTAAACTGTTTTGATGGTATAGTGGTATCATGTTCCAGATACATGACATATAATTAATAATAATTCTCTTTATTAATTATCATCTATTTCTATATATGAGGCTTTCACTATGACAAAACCTATGGATGTAGTTTCATTCTTAGTTTATTAATGGTGTGTGATTTTCATTTATTCACCACGACTTATTGACAATGCCAAATTGTTTATGATTCAGTTATTTTTTATTCATTATATCTCTATTAGTTATCCTTACCAAGCATTTGATCTCACCCCTTTAAATTTTTTACCTTCAACATGTTATAAGGTGGATATCATATATTGAGTTCTCATGGATGTCGTTTATTAGTTTTGATTATGTTTTGTATCGTGTTACATTTCCCAATGTAATATGAGTTTCATATATGTATCTAGTTTATTCAAGACTACTAAAATGATCATTCTAAGAGATATTCTTCCGTTTAACCATTCCAATTTATTTAGTAATGCACCGGCTCTGAGCTTTTGGGTTCGGGGTGTTACAGTTGGTATCATAGGATGTCTAATAACAAACTTGGAAACTAGAATTAGAAAACTAAGATTAGGGAATAAAACCATAACATAGTCTTTGGGGGCAAATATACAATAGAATCCTATTATTTTGGAAAGGAATAGATTATGTGGATATTTCTAGAAAATACATCCCTGTCTGGATAAAAAAAATAGTGGTGGCTCTAGCACTGATGTACCTAGGAGTGAAATCTCTCACAAGGAGTTATGTGCATGACCTGGGGTATCCTGGTGCATAAAAATGGGCCTTTATTCACTTTTGGTCTGACACTCCTGGGGGATATGCTTAGGATAATTCAAATTTTCTTTACAAGACTCTATAAATGATTGGAATATAAATTTTTCTTCAAGAGAATCCATGTTTATGAGATTAGATGTGCATATAATTTCAATTTATGCTAAGTACTTTTCTAAGTTGAGATTATAAATTATGATTCATAACCTAATCTATTGTATTCCATTATTTAAAAATGGCACCTAATGGAAGGAGGGGAATCAATACTCATGGATAACGTATGGATTTCTCCATTGATAAAGTCAAAATAGTCAATGTTGGAGTAGATCAGATCATGAACATATTGGGAAAACTTACTAATATTGTGATGAAAAACCATGTTACACCTATGTTGGATCGTTTCATGTGGAATAATCCCCCATATTTTAGTGGGACTAATAATCTAGTTGTAGATGATCAGTAGATCAAGTCTGTTGAATAGATGTTCATAGAATTATGGTGAAATGAAAATGAAAAGATAGTGAATTCAGTGTATTGTCTCAGGGGTGACATTGATCAATGGTGGTATTTGATCTAGAATACCACAAAGGAAGTGTAAATAGAAGATATGTAATGGATTACTTTTAAGGAAATATTATTTGAAAAATATTTCCCTCATGAGAAACGAACCAAAATGAAGAGTCAATTCTTTAGATTAAAGCAAAGGGATGAAGACAGTGTTATAGGGTATAAGGATACCTTCACAATACTATACAGGTATTCCATAGATTACATACGTGACTCAGAAGACAAGATTGATCATTTATTTGAAGGTATTAAGCCAGGTCTTTGAAGGTAACTAGCTTCTAAAGCATTTTCATCATATGATAAAATTGTATTAAGTTCCACCAAAATAGGGAAGGAATTTACTAGATTAAATTTGTTCAAGGGAAACCAAGATAAAAAGCAGTACTCTAATAACCATGGAAAATGTGAAGGGCTGAAGAAGAACAAGGGAATGAAGTAATTCCTATTATATAAGAACTATAGAAAGAATCATCCTGGGAATTGCTTGAAGGGCATGGGAGTCTTCTATAAGTGTGGAAAAAAGAGTAATCGATATAATGAATGAAAGGGGAAGAAATGAGTCCATGATAATTAATGATACAACTATAGAGATATTGGACACTATGAAAATGAGTGTCCAATGATCCAAGGAAACTTGCATTAGAAAAGGCCATGAGAGAAAGGAAAAGCTTATGTGAAAACGACTATGGTGGTTGAAGTTCCTAATGATGTAGTGGTAGGTACTTTAATTGTTTCCTCAAATATAGCCAATGCATTATTTGATTATGGATCATTTAAATCCTTTATATCTTCCAAATTTTCCATGAAAATTAGATATGTCCAATTTTATTTAATAAAGGAGTTGTCAGTCAAAAATCCTAGGGGATATGTCATTGCAACAAAGGAGTGTCAATCAGTCCCCCTCATGGAACATAAACATGCCTTAGTTGATAACCTTATCATCATACCAATGATTGACTTTGATTTAATTCTCAGTTTGAATTATCTATCAAATTATAATGCGAAAATATATTGTAAGAAGAAGGAATTTATAATTTTTAAAAATGGTGTAGAATCACTTATCTTTAGGGAAGAAACCTCGCCATCTGATTATTATTTAGATTTACCACCAGTAGATCTACTGAATGAAATTCTTAGAGAGGAAGAGAATCCAATACCTATGGGAAAGGAAATAAATCATCAAATTTAAGATGTGCACGTAGTGCAAGAATACATTAACATATTTCCAGAGGATTTACCTGGACATCCTCTAGAGATTGAAGTTGAGTTCTCTATTAATTTAATTCCTGGTGCAAAACCCATATCAAATAATTCCTATAAAATAGACAATGTGGAATTATTGTAACTAAAGAAACAACTAGGGGAATTGAGTAATAAAGGATTTATTCAACCTAGTGTTTCTCTATGGGGAGCTCATGTCCTCTTTGTCTAGAAGAAAGATAGTTCTATGAGGCTATGAATTGATTATATGGAAATCAATGTTATTACAATAAAGAATACATATCCTCTTCCAAGATTTGATGATTTATTTGACCAACTTCATGGAGAACAATATTTTTCAAAGATTGACCTTCGATCTGGATAACATTACTTGTGTGTGAGGAAGGAAGATATTCCAAAGACGGCTTCGCGAACTAGGTATGGGCATTAGGAGTTTACAGTGATGCCTTTTGGACTGACTAATGCACCCTCTATTTTCATGGATATAATGAATAGAGTTTTCAAGGTATATCTTGATGACATTGTTGTGGTCTTTATCGATGATATCTTGGAATAATATAAAAGCTATAAAGACCATGAGAATCACTTGCAGATTATTTTGAAAACTCTTAGAAGAAATAAATTATATGGGTAGTTTAGAAAGTGTGAATTCTGGCTTCAATTAGTTTCTTTTCTTGGCCATATTAGCTCTAAGTATGGAATCATAGATGATCCTGCAAAGATGAAAAAAATCTAAGAATATACCACACCAATCAACATAACTGTGGTATAAAGTTTTATTGGCTTAGCAAGTTACTATCGGTGTTTCATTTAGAATTTCACCCGACTGGTTAACCCACTATTCAAGCTCACACGTAAAGGGGTTAATTTTATGTGGAAAAAACAATGTGCTTAATTATTTGAAGAATTTAAAAGAGGATTGTTCAATGACCCTTTTTTGGATATTCCTTCTAGAAATGATGGATTTTTTATATAAAATGATGCATCAAATAATGGGTTGGGTTGCGTCCTTATGAAAAATGATAAAGTTATTGCTTATGCATCAAGTCAGTTGAAGTCTCATGTGAAAATTTACCAAACTCATGATCTTGAGTTAGCAGCCATAGTATTTTCTTTGAAAATATGGAGACATTATCTCTACAGTGAAAGATGTGAGATATATATAGATCAGAATATTTTGAAATACATTTTTAAATAGAAAGAACTCAACATGAGGCAAATGAGATGGATCAAGTTACTCAAAGATTATGATTTTTCAATACACTGCCACCCAGGAAAGGAAAATAATGTAGTGGATGCATTAAGTCGGAAAAGGTCATAGACTTCTAACCCAAACAAGGATTGAGATAGATCCTATATTTATGGATCAACTATAGATGGATATGGGAATTGTAAAGGAAGGGGAAAAATACCACCTCTTTCAACTGATTACTAAACCATTTTTACTAGAGAAGATAAAAATCACCCAATTTGATGATAAAAATCTACACAAGAAAATTAGTGCTGTTAAAGATGGGAGATTTGAAGACTTCATGTATGAGGAAGGAGTTATTAAATTTGGGAAGAGGTTATGCGTTCCATCAGAACTAGAGCTAAAAAGGGAACTATTAAATGATGCTCATAGCTCAAAGTTTTTTATACATCCTGGTAGAACTAAGATGTATAGAGATCTAAAGAAACATTTTTGGTGGGATAATATGAAGTGAGAAATTGCTGAAAATGTGTCAATGTGTCTAGTTTTCCAACGTGTGATGGAAAAGAGACAACATCCTTGAGGTTTTATGCAACCTCTGCCTATTCCTATGTGGATGTGGGATGACATTACAATGGATGTTTCCATAGGAATACCAAGGACAACTAGAAGGAATGATGCAATATGGGTAATTGTTTATATTCTCATAAAATCAGCACATTTCCATGCTATAAGAGAGGATTTACCACTTGAGTTCCTGGAAAGACTTTATATTAATGATTTTTTAAGAATTCATGGTGCACCTCTATCATTTTTTCCCTCTTGAGATCTCCGATTTACATCAATTTTATAAAAAAGTATCTAGAAGGATTTAAATATTGTTCCTTATATGAGTACTTCTTATCACCCACAAACCGACAGACAGTCTAAAAGGACTATTCAAACTCTGAAAGACATGTTGAGATCATGATCTATTGACTTTAAAGGTATGTGAGGTCAATACTTACATTTGTTAGAATTTTCCTACAATAATAGATCCCATTATAGAATTAAAATGCTGCCATATGAAGCATTATAAGGTAAGAGGTGTTGAACTCCAACTTTTGGGGATTAAGTTGGAGAGAGGAGACTTTTAGGCCTAGAACTTAATGAACAGACAACTATAAAGGTAAAGAAAATTCATTTGCATATTAAAGCATCCCAAATTAGGAAAAATAGTTATGATGACAACCAAAGAAATGATTTTTAATTTCAAGTAAGATATCATGTCTTTCTAAAAGTATCACCATGGAAGGGTGTCTTACAGTTTTGTGAGAAAGGGAAACTAAGCCCCAGGTACATCGGGCCATTTGAAATTCTGGAAAGGATCGGAGCTATGGCTTACCATTTAGCAATGCCACCAAGTATCTCCAATGTTCATAATGTGTTCCAAATTTCATTGTTAATGAAATACACACCAGACCCAATGCATTCACTCACCTATGATGAAATAGATATGGAACCTGATTGGTCATACTGTGAAGAGCTTATCGATATTCTTTACATAAGGGAGCAGGTATTGAGAAATTGGATAACTCGTCTAGTAAAGGTTCTGTGGAAAAACCATAAATTGGAAGAAGCAATTTGGGAACCTAAATATGTTAAGAAGAAGAACCACCCATATCTTTTTGAAGGGCTTTATACATGAAAAATTTCGAGCGTGAAATTTTCAAAGGTTTGGAATAATATAACACCCCCAAATATTTTATGGTATGTTTCTCTTAAATACTTTAAATTCATTAAATAACCTATATTGAATGAAGAACTAAGTCTCTGAGAAACAACACTTAGTTACTTATAGGAGGAATTCATAACCTATCCATTAAACTTAAATTTTCCACATTTTTGTTTTGAATTTCAAAAAATTGTCATCTGTAGTTGTGATCAGTAAGTTATTTGGAGTATGATAGAATCATGTTGTTTTTTGTATAATAGTAACATACTCTTATAAATATTAATATGAATAGTAATATGACCCTTATAAATAGTAAATCATGTTATTAATTTATTTTATTAATGTTATAAGGTAATGAGATGTTGATTATTTATTCAAGATATTAAAAATGAGTTATAGATTTAAAATTGTTATTTTTGAATAAATTATGATTTTATTTAAAATTAAAATTAAAAATATCTAGAAAATTATTTTCAAAAAATAGAGTTCATTTTTTAATTCTACACATAAAAAATGGTTAGGGTGAACTTTTGGTATTTTTCTAAAATACATGAATTTTCGTGAATAGTAAAAATACTATTTTGAGTTTTCAGTAGTTTAATGACATCATAATGATGTAATAATTAATATAAAATAATGTTTAATTTTTTTATAGTAAAATATGTCATTAGGTGTCCCAAGTGTCTAAAACCATGGGTAAACACCAGGGGAAATCCCATGGTTTTTCAAAAACCACTTATGAGGTGTCCCATTAAATTAATAAAAAAATCTCTCTCATTTACTATAAATACCCACAATTTCCCTTCATTTTATTTCATTTCAAATCTATGATCCTAGAATATCTAGTATTTTTACCTCCCTAGTATTCATCCCAATGTGTCCTCAAGCCCCCAAGGTCCCAAACTTCATGTTTTGGGAGTTACTCTAAAAGGTAATGAATCCACCACAATTATTTTTTCTCAATGCTTTCAGTTTATGTTTTATCTTTTATTTTAAATTGGATTATGTTGGGATATGTCATTACATATTCCCCTTTCTTTACAAATTATGTAATAATTATGAGAGACCCCCTTTGTCTCACCAAACTATTTTATGAATTATTAAGTGACGTCGTTAGGATGCCAAATTTTCGTGAGGGATTTCTCAATTATTCTTTTATTTCAAGTTTGTTTATTTTCTATTCTTTACTCCTATCCCGTTATTCAAATGATGTCATATTTCCATTACCTTAAAGAAACTGGAGTTTTATTATTCTAATAGAATATTTCATCAACATATCTCTTATCCCCCTCTTCTTATATAAAAAATGAAAACACTGTCCAAGATGTGTTAATTTGTCACATTTAAGGATAAAGGGTTCTCAGTTATTATTACCATATTCAATTATCATCATGAGACCATTTTTATGGTTGAACGAGATAATAATAATTTAAAATAAGTTCATTATGCACAAAACGTCCAAGTTAATCCAAGTCTTTATCATTAACTTTAAAATAATGATTTATCCTAATGGTATATAACCCAAAATAAATTATAAGATAATTTATAATGTCAATAATAGTATATATTAACAATTATTGAAGTTATCCACATTTCAAAAAAACTTCCATTCAGGAATACAAGTAAACTGGTCTTAAAAACCAAGGAAGAAAATGTTCCCAAAATAATAAAATTTAACCTCTTAAACCCATCAAAAGGGGCATGAATGAACCTAATAAGGTTATAATAAATAAATTAAGTGTTTATGATGTTCTAGAATTATTAATTAATGTAGATAAATTATATTATTCAGGTCATTAAGATCAATTGATAACACATTTAGGAATAAGGTAAGGGATTTCATATCTCACTTTTAATTCTGTGAGATTTCCATTATTCACCACTTATTTCTTGCACATGGAATATTGTTTAATACCATTTGATATATATTATCATGATTCTATTTATATTCAAAGTATTATGTTATTAATTTTTTGGTTATTAATTTTTTTCATATGACTCAATTGATTACAACTTGGTAAGGGGATTTGTCTTAATTTACATTTCATTGAGACTTACTTGGTATTTTGCACCTAATCTATCTTATGTGGTGTATCCACTCCCCATTTCAGATCAGTTTTCATTTTAAATTGTAATTATATTATATATAAATATTTTGGTTTCATGGATAATATTAAATCCTTAAGCCGTATACCATTTCACATATGGTGTTTATTTGGGAAGTTGTTTTCACTATAGAAATATTAATGAATCTGTATTCTCTACTATATATAGATATTGATAAGTAAGATTTCAATTGTATTAAATATATGTATAAATAATTCCTTGGACTTTTAGAAATGGTTGAGGCCCACTATATCCCCTTGATTCATCGACATGTATCATGAGATAAATCAGTTGGAGACAAACCTTTTGAGTTCTTTCCAAAGATCAGATGGGTTCTACCCACTAACTTAAACAATTTCGGTAGTATAGTGGTATTATGTGGAAAATACATAATTTCCAATTAATAAGAATTATCTTTATTCATTTTCATTTGTTACTACCCATGAGTTTTCACTATGAAAAAACCTATGGATGCATTTTCATTCTAAGTTTATTAATGGCGTGTGTTTTTCATTTATTCACCATGCCATATTGACTATGACAAATTGTTTATGATTTTGATATTGTTGATTCATTCTTCTACTATTAGTAATCCTTCCTGAGCATTTGAGCTCACCCCTTTCATTTTTTTACCTTTAATATTTTATGAGGAGTAAATCATATATTGAGTTCTCATGGGTGTAGTTTATTAGTTTTTGTTATGTGTTTTATTATGTTACCTTTATCAATATAATATGAGTTTCATGCATGTATCTGGTTTCTTCAATAATACTAAACTGAATGTTCCTTGGGATTTATTTCCTTTTAACCATGGAAATGTATTTAGTAATACACGGGCTTCATGATTCTGGGTTTGGGGTGTTACAATATTGATTTATTATTAGCATTACCTGGGTTTTAAAACTAACTCCACTTCTAAAAGCCCCATTCTACTATTAGAGGATTCCTTGACAAAAATTGAGCATCTTTAATTGGATGTTTAAACTTGAAATTTTTAATCATATGTCCCAACATTTTGTAACTTCCACAAGCTAAATTAATATAATAATTCCTGATTTAATGTCTAATGTTATTACAATTCATACAGAAGTCTATAATCTTCTCAAATTCAATTGACAGTTCTAATCTATTCCAATAAGAAATCAAAATAATATTCTCAATAAGCGATGAGGAAAAATATACCACCAATAAGACCCTAAATAAGTTTCTATAATTAGAAAACTCAGTTTAATTTTTAAAATTAATTGGAAGCCACGCAAATGAGGTTATATCCCAAAATATTTTGGGATGCTAAAAGTGAAGGTTTTCAGCAGAGAAGAAGTCATCCAAGTCCATTCTAAACAATTATTTTTAGTTATTTATAGTGAATAATTTCTAAGAAAGTGATGATGAATAATAAAATATCATAAATAAACAAAAAGAAACATGATGAAAGAATCATGGAACTAGAGAGAGGATATTTCATGTTAAATTTATAATTAATTGAAATTGAAAAATAATATCTTGATGTTGATATATTTTTTAATCTATAAATTGATCCTTCAAATGTATTTTTAGTTATACCATAATTTCACTATTTTGGTCCAATGTAGAACCCTTTTAGTGGTGATCCATATGTGCTATCATGAAGGAATAAGTCATCTTTAGTTATTTTTATTGATCGCAATAAGTTATCCTTCAATATCAAAGATCACATCCCTACTTCTCTCTGTCTTAATAGGGATCGATAGGAATTTTATCACATATATCAATCCTAGGATAAATCCTAAAGATGTTCTTGAATAAATCTCTAGAGAGAATGTTGTTATGTAGAGTGATCCATCTTCTCTTATTATTGTACAGTTAACCCTATAAAATGATATATTTCATGAATATATAGAGTTAGGGTTTTCATAATAACAATTGCTCAAAAGTCCCTTTTCAAATATTAAATGATATATTTATTCCCCATGTAAATATTTTATTTTTTATTATTTCATGGAATGCACTAAGTTGTGCATATATTAAATATCATTCTGTTCAATAAATAAATCAATATTTATTTAATGATATTTAATGAAAATGTCATTTTCATTGTAGAACCCTAGATTCTGCCCAACCATCATCCTCAACATTTACCAAATCTTGAATAATAAATATTTATTTAATAAATAAATATCATTATATAAATAATTCCATAAATAAATAAATATTATATTTATATCCTTACAAATAAATATTTATTTTAATATTCACTTAACTATATAAATACTTATTTAATAAATAAATAATATTTATTACCTTGTGATAAACATGTGATAAATAAATATTATACATTCACATAATTAATAAGTACCTATATAATTAATATTTATTTAATATTCAACTAACTCTTATATATTATTTTGAATAGATGGTGATTGTATTAATGCGATCAACCATGACTGAATAATTATTAAACTATAAGATAATAATAATCTTTATTCAAACTATTATGTTCAAATAGAATTTAACTAAAATCATATATATGCTTTGTGAGTGGCCGTCTAGACCTATTCCTCAGTGTAATTATTCTAGATTTTATAAGTTACAATATTAGCAACTAACATCATGTAAAGTACCTATAAAAGAATAAATTAATGTCACAACGATAATAACCACATGGTAATGCTCATTATGTAATATAATCTCTTTATCTTGATTTCTCATCAATAATGTTTCATACTCATGTCATCAACCTATATGCACGATATGGATTTCTTTGACTATCTAAAATAAACCCATCAATACATCATAGCCATAAATTTTAGTTCAAGAGTTACATTCTAATCAAAGTACTAAGATATAATATTCCCTAAAAATGGAAGGGATAAATCCTTTCTCAGCTTATGCATTAATAAAATATCATTAAAAATTCACCAAATGTATCCTACTTCACCAAAAACATATGGAATCATGGATTTGGTCAATACATCAAAGTGTGTGAGTCATGACATGTATTAGAAACAATCATAAATTCTAAGGATTTGTACACAAGTTCTTAGATAGTAATATTCAATGACACATAACATGTAAAATTTATACTAGCAGATATGTTCTCATAACCAAATATCTTAGAGATTACCAAGTCAAAACTTCATGAGATGATTTCCCATCCACTTACGAGTACTCAAACCTGACATCAAACATATTTTTTGTACCACCAGAGAATGTTAACTGGTCATTGAAAATATATTCATGAATATTTTTGTATCATTTCAAGGATCTAATCATATCATAGAAATGTTATATTTTTTATATGTGACAAATACTCTATGACATTATCACATTAATGTAACGTGAAATAATTGATCATCAAGTGATAATAAATACTTAAAATATTTTAAATATTAAATATATATAGGTAATTTAAAGTACAAAGTATTTGGTTATTATGCATAAACTCAAATGGACTCTCACTTGATGTAGAGAAAACTGATAACAGTCTTATTAGTTATCACATGTTATGCATTCTTCTGATAAGTATGGTTGTAGTTGTTAGGAATAACATGTTTTATTATGGATACAGTTGGTCATCCTACATGTCTTTGTGGAACATCAACTTACATCAACCTCACTACCTTGATAAAATCCCTCAATAAGTAAAATTATTGAGTATCCACCATTTCTTCCCTTGTTAGAAACCTTACATCTGGACTAATTCTATACTCAAAGTTCATCATAATAATGATAATAAGTTTTATATGAGAATAATCCAAAATTCAGAGTAGGTTAATGTTAAACTACTTCTTATGTTTTATCAAAACCTATAATGTACATGATTATTATAGATACGGAAAACATTAGTTGTAATATTTTTCCTTGTATATTAGCTTAATTTTTTTGATATCCTTGGTTAAAATGATATTATGATGTACTAGTATTATATATCTTTCACCACTATTATTCATATTTATCCTTTTATAAAGAACTCTTTTCTCAAGTATTATCAGTGTAGCATACAGATCCACACTCCCAAATATAGCACCTAAAACACTAACTTTATATACTAGATTTGATACCATATATAGATTCTCATATATGAATATCCCATAATTATATAAATTAAAGAAAATATTGTATTTCATACATTACTAAGACCATTTAATCTTATATATTTAGAGAATTGAGACAAATCATCAAATAATAATGCTCATGTATTTCTCTTTATCAACTAATGAAATTTTTTTCACTATATAAGAAACTAATTAATATGTAATAAGCCTTTAACATATTCAAAAAATTCTCCACACAATATATTCTTTTAGACATGTCATATGTGATACATTTATTCATAACCTAGGGAAATAAAAATATAATAAGGGGTGATATCAAACACTCAATAAGGGTAAACCTAAGAGATAACAATCAAATATAATAATTGAGCATAAGATTACCATTGATAATATGGTAATATTAGAGGAAAAAAATAATTAAATAATTCAATGAAATTGAAATCATAATATATCCATAGAAAATAATGTAGATGAATAGATCACATGGATAACAATAATGGGTTTCTTAGAAATGTAATTCATAATTTCTGATAGCTAATTCCAAGATTTAATCTAAGATTTCATGATCTTAGACATCATGATCTTACCATCAAGGACCTGTAACTAGGAAAAAAAATTTTATAGGTAGTCATACACCAAAATACCCAAGCTAGTTTGTCTCATGTTACCGATCGATGCATTGAGGGTCTTTATGAAATTGATCTTCAGCCATAAATAATTATGTCCAATGAATTTATAATATGAATGAATTAATAAGATATAAAATACATGACACACATGCCTTGGTAATAAATAAACATCTATATTGAAATAACAAGTATACAGATTTTTAATATTTCCTCAATAGTATGGAAAGCTCGGGTTTAGCATTGTTTACTCGTTCCAGAAGCTTAGTGGTAGACTTGGGGTCTCTGTTGAAATAATGGGATGCTTCTCCTTCCATGAGGTTGTTATTTAATATTCGAAGATCAGCACCAAATATTACGGACTTACCTGCACCTGGCCAATGAGTTCACTGGAAACCCACTAGACATGGACTCAAACTCAACAATGATGGATCTTGTATCCTTGGAATCATGAGAGGTGGAGGCATTGATCAGAATTATCTCAGATCAGTCATTATCGCTTTTAGTAGTTAATATGGTCATGGTGACTAACTTATGGAAAAAGCTAAGGTGATGCTTAATGGACTTCATCTTTTCCATGACAAGAATATTATCCTTATCAAAATCGAAACTGACTCCTTAGTTATTTTTAACTCCTTAGAGGGAAAGAATGACCCCCTTGGTCCATTTTTTATATTATTAAAATATGCTTGAACTTCATTGGTCGAGCTCGCGTGACCCACTCATGGCATAAGGGTAACTCTCTTGCTGATTCCCTGGATGCCCAAGGCAACCTTTATGATCCATCTATTATTTATTCCTCTTTGGGCTCAATACCTCATGAATGTGTGTATTTTGTTCGGGTGAACTCCCTTGGTTTTCATTTTTTCAGACCCCCTTGATTGTGCCTCTCTCATTTTTCCAGTTTTTCTCCCTTCTTTATGATTAATAAGAAAATCCCCATATTCTATATTAATTATCCATCAAACTAAAATCATATAAACTAATGAGTATGCAGTTATTCAATAATTTCCCAAATCAATAGTTGAGGAAAGGCATTAAGAAGAAAAATTATGCCTATGACATAGGAGGATTTGGTATGCAGTTATTCTATCATGTTCATGGACTTAGTAAAGATACAACCATCCTGATCAATTAGGCCGGAGATATCACTTCCTTTCAAAAGTAATAAATTATATTTTAATTATTGAATGAATTGCATACCACTAATGATGCACCCAACCCAAGATACCTCTCTATGACATAAATTCCATAGTTTCTTTCTTGCATTAAATTATTCTATCAAATAATATACAATGATAATAATCTCATGTTAGGATACCATTACACGAGATCTGTATTGGAACTACCAATGACACCTAAAACATGCGTTGTTCCTATTAGAATTTATTTCCTCATGATCTCATCTAAACAATATCACAGAGTTTGAACTTCATGAGAAGAATTATCAATACTTATGATCCCCCAGCAATTGATAGTCAAACATTATATTTTTCCAGTCAGTATGATGTATCTAGACCATATAACATATGTTTAAAATTAATTTCATAGTATCTCAAGGTTCTAATTATATCTTGGGAACTTCTATAACATTTTTATAAAAAAATAATATATAAAAATTTCCATTAAAATAGTGGAAACATAAATATAAACACTATTATGGTAAGTGCACATCTTTCATAACTCACCATATACATTATATGGTAATTGAAAAGTAATATTTAAGTTGGGTCTAGGGAACCCACTTTTATAACACTCCCACTTGTACTTGATCCAACATTATAATAAACCTTGTTATCTCTCACATGATAATATTATTTTTATAATGAGTTTTGAATTAATTATTTGAGCTTGTCACATTTCTTCTACATGGTTATTTTGTTATTTGTAGCTTTACCTATTTGAGTAAGACTCCTTGAGAGATAATATCCTTGAGTGTATTCATATTATTCACTATAAAAACGTGACATATTGGAAGGTAATAGTATTAATATTATCATAATTTATATTAATATAAAACTTTAATTACTAGGTGTGATTCCAAGAACTGGAATAAATCATTTCATATATTTACACAACTTATTTAGCTACATGAAAAACCACATTATGCTCAATATTTATAGATATAGATACCACTAAATTGAATGAGGTTATCTTTCTCATTACCTTATCCTGACAATGATATTAGATCATATTGATCTATAGTAAGACTATTGTTTCCCTTATAACTAGTATAACATCCTCTCTATATACTAGGTACATATCTTTTATACTTTTTCAAGTATAATTAGATAGTTTTGACTGATTCTTGTGCAGCTCTCTTGGATGTAACTAATATTTTCCTACCATTAAGTATATGTTGGTAATATTATATATAGTAAAAAAACATGGAGTATAATATATATCCATTTTTTGTTCTTAAATAATTCTACTCCCATATTTAATATCATTTTATTCCCCTTTCATGTCTTCTTAGAGAGATTTATGCCATATGACATTAGTAACAATTCCCTCTTGAATTATTACAACTTGTATCTTTCAATACCTTGTCAGTATACGTAATTTTAAATTTGTCTAATAATCTTTTAGATCTACCTTATAATATCTCATTACCTAGAACATAGCTTTCTTCTTTAATTCAATCTATAGAGAGTTACTTTCATTCTGGTCTTAACTAATTATAAAACCAATAATTGTTTTCCATATGTTATCAAACACATTTTCCTTGAAAAATAGACATGCCTCCTCTGACCTCATATAGACACATGGCACAAAATTTATTCCAAATGAATATTCTATGATATTTTTATTTACTTAAATTTTAAATTGGATTTCAGTAAGTTTCACCCATTATTGGTATTTAATGGTCTCACCAACCCTTTCTGGTTGCATCATATAGATGTCTTCCAAGATTGGTGGTCTTGATATCCAATTCCCAATTTAATGATCTTATAAAATATCTAAGTAAAGTTTAATTATAATTTATTTAGGCCTAATTACTTAGTATTACCAATCAATCTATATTTGGTGGGCATTTATAGCAAAATATATTGGAATTATTGATTAATTTCTAAAATTAGGATTTGGATTCTGTATAATAAATTATTAAAAACCACAATAATTACCATGTTTTTATCTCATGGTAATTTCCAAATAGGATTGGTTTTAAATATTTTATAAGGATAAGAACCAAGAAAATTAAAATAATACCATTGGGGATGTGTAATGAGTCATGTTTATAGAGAATTGATTTTAAAACCTTACAATATAATATAAGATTTGGAATATTTATTAAAGGATCATAAAATTCATAAAATAACTTAAAAACACATTATATTAAAATTTTAAATATATATTTGGTCATGAATTCCATTTATATCATTTATTAAATCACTTGTGGGATATTATGAATTCATAATAAAAAACATTATATTTATACCGTATATAATTTTTTCCCAAGAATTTAATTGTCTTATAAAATTAAGAAAAATTCACCATTAGATAATTTTAACATGATGATTTCAAAAATAATATTTGTTTTATCAAAATAATTTTCTAAATATGAGTATTTATAGTTTTAAATTAAAAAATTTATTTACTAAAAAATACTAGTTTTTAAAGAACTAACCACTTTCCAAACCTTATAAAAATTAAATTGGAAATCATTAAATTATATTATCATTTATATTTTAAAAAACATTATTTAATTAGAATATTTTATTAAAATAATATTTATTTCAAATATTCTTGAATTTATTGAAATATTATCTTAATTGGGGCTATATATTTCTCAGAAGTACAATTTTTATTTCTCCATATAAAAATATAATTTTTATCAAACTCATTGTATAAGCATTAATAATGTAATTATTAAAAGAGATAAATATAATCATTATTTTATTTAAAATAAAATATAAAAATTTATATTAGTAGGGTCTACATGCATAACCCCTTATTACACTAGCATACTCCCAATGGGTTGTGATGGTGGTGCTCTCTTGGGATGGTTCGATAAGCATGGTTTGGGTCAGGATCTCGATGAGCTTTAACTTATCTGGTAAATACTTTCTCTTAATATTTAGTTTTTGAATATCATCTTGGGATTAATAAAGGGTAAATCCCAGTGATGACATCTCCCTTGAAAGCTCTAGGAAATGGGATTTATAGGTTACAAACCAACTGGTTGAGGCCATTGGTTCTTCTATCTATATGAATTGGATATATCATTACCCTTTATATGTACTCATCTTAATGATCACTGTACAACTACTGTATAATCAATGGTTAGTATTCTTAAAAGTATTTTAAATCTGATAGGCAATATTTTATAAATTTCTAAAATAACCAAATAAATGAATGTTTTTTCTATAATTCTATTACATTATAAGAATTTTATTCATTCAAAAGAAAATTTAATTTATAAAATTTTAGGTCGTTACATTCTTCCCCCTTTAGAAATTTCACCCTTGAAATTTCATTAGCTAAAACTGAGGATGGTACTTATATTTTATCACCTCTTAAAGTACCCATGTTTATTCCTCATACTTTTAGTTCCACCACAACACATTGACCAATTGAGTTGTCATGTTTCATAGAAAATTATCTCTAAAATCTAAGATATTCACAATATTCTCCTCATATGCAAGATCATTGTCCAATTATACCACATTGGGATTTAGTACATGTGAGGAGTCTGATATGAATTTCCGCAATAGGGATTCTTAGAACAATTAATGTCTTGGTAAAGGTTAGGTATGAGTGTTAGTTGATAGGAAAAATATATGATTTGATTAAGGATCTAAAAGGGGTTAATATGTTTATGAATAAGATTTACCTTCTTCTCAAACCTCTTGAATTTCTTCTACAACAATATACAAAGAAATGCCTTATCTTGGACATCAAACTTCAAGCTATGTCAATGATTTTTTACATAGATTTTTTATTTCTATTAGGTATATTTCATATGATGTGAATGGTTTGAGCCTTATTTTCTATATTTTGGATATGATTAATTTCTATAAGATTCTTTTCTCCAACTTCATCCGATCATGTTTTAGTTAGACACCTCTTCCCATATATATCCTTATAAGGTGTAATTTTATTTCTAGAATGGAAACTATTGTTATATGAGAGCCCTACTAAGTGAATATTTAGATATCAAAATCCTTGAAAATCCATTGAACATGATCTCAGTAAATCCTATAGAGTTTTAATTCTTCTCGTAGAATGTCCATCTATCTAAGGATCATAAGTTTTACTAAACTCATCTATATATCTAATTCTTATTGAAGGATTCTCCAAAACCATGAGGTAAACCTTAGATCATGATCATATATAATGGGGAGTGTTACTCCATGCAGTCTCTCCACTTCTCTTATGTATATCTTGGTTAGTTTTTCAAGAGGGAAATATTTCCTAATTGAAATTAAATAAACTAATTTTCTAAAGTGATCAACTACTACCTAGATGGCACTATTTTTTATAGATGTCTTGGGGAGTCATATGATGAAATCTATGGTTATTTTTTCCCATTTCCATACTAGTATGGTAAATGGTTTTATTATAACCTTCGATGTATTTCATTTAGCCTTGACTTGTTAGCATTCCAAGAATTGAGATATAAATTCTATATACTCCCTCTTTATGTTATCCCAAAAAAAGTTTTTATTTAGATCTATATACACTTCAGTGCTTCCTGGATGAATAGAAAAGGATGAGATATGTGCATTATATAGAAGTTATCTTTTCAGATCTAGTTTCTATGGGACACATATCCATGTTCCAAGCCTCATAACACCATATTTAGTAGTTAAACTCTAGAATATTCACTACCTTTCTCTATAGCATTTCATCATCTTTTTGGGCCCCCATGATCCTCTTAATAATGGATTGTTGAAAATTTATTTGATCAAGGTTTTGTGAATTTTATTTTATGATTATCATAAACATCCTTTGAATTACTAAGAATATTATATCCCTTTCAATCCTTGTCATGGATTGGGTTATAGTATTATTTCTACTCTGGTCATCTTCCACTTTGTTCATCTTCCTGGGATGATAATGGATTGAATAATCATAATCCTTTATTAACTCTAATCACCATTATTAGAGTATATTGAGATACATTTTATGAATATATATTTGATCCTTTTATGATCTATATATATGTTACACTTATCCTAGTAGAGCTAACTTCACGATATCTTAAATGTGAATATGATTATAGCCAATTCCATATCTTGGGTTATGTAGTTCTTCACATGAATCTATAATTGGTGGGAGGAATAAGTAGTTAATGTTTCATATAATATGAGTACACAACCAAATACCTTTTTAAATGCATCGTTGTAAATCACAAATCCTTCCCCACTAGTTGGTAATTTGGGAAAAAGTTTCATGACTATCCTATTTTTAATTCTTCAAATATTTACTTTTATTCATTAGTCCTAAAAAAACTTCACTCCCTTCTAAGTTAGTTTGGTTAGTGGGCTTAAAAATCATGTGAATTTTCTCAAAAATTGATGACAGTACATATCCAATCCAAGTACACTATGGATCTTCATTATAGAAGTTGGTCTAGTCCATCCTTCAATTTTTTCTATTTTTAAAGTATCCATAGATGTCCCATTTTTTTATAACATTCCTTAGGAATGTTACATGCCCAATAAAAAACACACTTTTTATAATTTGCATATAAATTTTACTTTTTTAAGGACTTTAGTATAGAATTAAAATTCCCCTCATGTTCCTACTTTATTTTGGAGAAGATAATTATATCATCTATAAATACTACCAAAACATTTCTGAGGTAATCCTTAAAGACTCAATTCATTTTTCCCATGAATATTTTTGGAGAATTGGTGAATCCAAATAGAATCAATATGAACTTGTAGTACTCATGCCATATATGAACTGAAATATTGGGAATACGCTCCTTCTATAATTTTAATTGATAATATTCTAAATGAATATCCACCTCAGAGAAGTAATGTGATCCACATAGTTGATCAAAAAATTCATTAACCTATAGTAGAGGATACTTGTTCTTTATCATGATCTTGATAAGATCCTGATAAAAATTGCATAGGTTCATTGAACCATTCTTATTATTTATTAAGTGGACTATTGCACTCCATTTTTCATTTTCATGGATAACTCCACTTCCATGTAATTTAGTGTATTATTAATAGTTCTACTAAACTTGTGTGATATGAAGGAATGTGTAGAACCATAATAAAATAGTACATTTTATATCGTTGAATTAATAAATAGAATAACTATAACCGCATATTTATCGAGATCCACCTAAGATGTTGTGATAACATAACCTCAACCATTCTCTCTAGGACTTGGAGGTTGTTTTCGTTAGTTATCATTGACAACCCTTCACTTAGTGAATTGATTATCATAGTGTCCTCTTTCCTTGTAATTGAAACATTGTACAATGGGTTGGGGGTTTCTTAGAGCATTCCTTTATTCCATTAAATTTTTGGGTTTCTCCCATCGATATTTACTAGATAGGTTTCCTTCCTTCCTACACCTAAAGTATTTCCCACGCTTTTAGAAAGTGGGATGTTGGATTTTATTGTTACGATGATATTTCTCCATCACTCTACTAGAATTGAAATCCATTATACTCTTCCAATATCTTTACCCATGAGACCCTTGAGATTTTTTGGTCTCTATATTATCTTTGAGGTCACATCGGACAACTTCCTCATAGCTTTCAAAGTCTCAAATTGATAAATTGTTTTATAGATTCAACTTTAACCAACAAAATAAGTGGTCAACCTTACTTTTGGGGTCAAGGAAAATATAAATGTTAATCATGTAAATCTTATGAAGTTCACCTCATAAAACTTGATGGATTCATCCTACTTTTTCTTAAGGCCAAGGAAATCCATCCCTGAATTTTTTATTGAGTGTAGTGAAAATATTTACTGAATAATGTTTTCCTGAATTTTTTCCACTTCATCGCTTAGAACTCCTCTTTAGGATGCATATTTTTAATCAATGTACACCAATGATTATCTTCTCCCTATATATGATAAAAAACCATCAATACCTACCCTTTATTGTATCATTTAATGGAAAAGAATATCTTTTTAATGGATTTCATCCATTATTCAGTGATTATGGGATCATAAGATCCACTAAAAGTCATAGGAATTTATTTCATAATGGTTTTAAATTCAAATTTATCCTTCTTAAGGGGATGTGGATTTTACCCATGATTGAATATTATATTAAACACATGAGTTAATTGAGTAATTATTGTCATAAATATCTCAACTCCCACTCCCATTGAGTTAGAAATCTCATTTGGGAATTCATCACACTACCTATCAAATTGGTTGTTGACTCAATTCCCCCTGTATTCAGTCACTGACTATAAAATAAAGGGAAATTTCAGGATGAAATTTTTTAAACTATTAACCCTATAAAAGGAAAAATATGTATATTGAAGGTATAAATAATAAATGAAATATATTCCTTAGCTTATGAATTTCTATGATTTAATCTAAGTTATCCATTTTCTATTTTTGATCATAAAATTTAATAGTCATTTTTGTTACCTTCATAATAGTTTGTAAAGTGCATGTGGATTTATCAAAAAATATCCACTATGTGTGTAAAACTAGATATACAACAAGGCCTCTTTTTCATGCAACAGGGGATGATCGATTTAATACATGATGCGCCCTTCTAGGGGTAATTACACATAGATACAATTATGCTAGTGTCACATCCAATTATATTATCCAGACTAAGATTTTTTTTCTTAGAAACCAATTAATATATACTATACCAAAATTTTGGTATTTTATCATATTTTTAGTCTTTTATTTATGTCTTTAACTATGTTTTTCTAATCATAATACCCAAAAATATCTAGACCTTCCTTTGATACCAACTCTTACAACCCATATATTTTATACACTTTATTTCACGATTTATTTCATAAAGAAAAACTTAAATCAAATATGATAAGATAGATAGTACTAGTGCCTTTTTGAAATTATATACATAGAATAATAATTTGAAAAAGGGATAAAATAACATTATTTAAAACTCCAAGACATACCCTTAAAATCCATTTATCTTTTAATACTGTACGGGATAAACTAGGGACATGCATAAGAAAGGGGTGAGGTATAAATCCCAGTACGGGAATAATAAAAGATTAAAATGGTGAAATTAAATAAATGTGAGTTTAGAGGAATATCAAGGTGACATAAAAGGGGTGAAAATAATAAACATGAACATTGAATCGTGATATTTGATGATAAAATCAAGGCAACATAGGAATGTGAAAACAAAATAAAACATGACATAATAAACATAAATAAAGTATAACCACTAAGAAATCATATCATAACATTCTTAGTATAACCTCTCATGCACCAAACAAGAAATATCATGAGATAAAAACATTACCCAATTCATTGGATGGTTGTATAATTTTGGGCATTCCCATCACATTCATATCATGTGCATGCATTTTTGTGCCACATAGATCACACAAAATAAGGATGTATTTCATCACTTTTAATCACATGATTATGAATTTTGGGTTACATAAATGGAATTCCCCAATCAATAAAGGATGGTTACATCTATTTTAATACCTTGACTATAAATGTGAATGGTTATTCACTACATAAATTATTTAAATGGAAAATTATAGGATAATTTTGGTGGTATAATGGGTGTACATAAAGATTCATGTATGGATTGAATGATAGTGAAAGGTGGTCTATAATTACATGGAAGTCATAATGACAATAAAATTTAGGTGTAAAAACATATTCCAAATGGAACAATTATACATCAAAAGGAATAATATAAATAAATTTCTTAAATAAAGAGGAGAACGATAGGATCCTTTACCTTGATAGAGAACATATAAAACCCTGGGTGGAGCTTCTTAAGAGCATGGAAACACCTTGGTAAGGATTTAAATAGGTATAAATATAGGAAATTAATTATCAAAGAGTTTTTAGTGAAGAGGAGTAGGAGGTTGGTGGGTATTTATAGAAAAAGAGAGTGGAATTATTTATTAATTTCTATACATAGGTTTCAATTAAAACCACAAACCATCCCATGGTTGTTTCTCATGTTTACTACCAAAAAAGAGTGGTTTTTTGTGTTTTATAAGGATAAGAACTTAAATAATTAAGATAATATCATTAGTGATGTGAAAGTGAGTTATTTTCATACAGAATTGATTTTAAAACATTATAATATAATAAAGCTTTTGGAGGATTCATTAAAGGATTATAAAATAAATTAAATAACTATAAGAACAAATTATTTGAAAGGGGGAATATATATATATATATATGTGGTCATGGATTCCATTTATAAAATTTATTATATCAATTTTGGTCTATTATGATGGCATAATACAAATCATATATTTATAACCTATTTAATTTTTATACTAAAATTTAATTGTCTCAGAAAATAATGAAAAATTAACCGTTGGATAATTTCAAAATTATTATTTAAAATATAATATTTATCTTATAAAAATAATTTTCTAAATTTTATAATTTACACTTTTAAATAAAAAAATTATTTAATGAAAAATATTAGTTTTTATGACAGTAGCCACTTTTCAGGCCTTGTAAAATTTACATTGGACTTTATTAAATTATATTATGATTAATATTTGAATAAATATTATTTAATAAGAATTATTAAAATAACATTTATTTTAAAATTTATTGAATTTATAAAAAGATTGTCTTAATTGGGACTATATATTTCCTAAAAATACAATTCTGATTTATTCGTATCAAAATATAATTTTTATCAAACTCGTTATATAATCATTTATAAAGTAATAATACAAAGTGACAAATAAAATAATTATTTTATTAAAAATAAATTATAATAATTTATATTAATAGGGTTTGTATGAATAACCCCCTATTACACCAGTGTACTCCCTATGGGTATGGTTTGTGATGGTGGTTCCCTCTTGGGATGGTTTGGTGAACATTGTTTGGGCCTTGATATCAATAAGATTTAACTTATCCTATAAATAGTTTCACTTGAGAATTATTTATTTAATCTTTGCTTTAGATTATTTAATGGTAAATACCAGTGATATTATCTCCCTTAGAAGCTCCAAATAATGGGATTCATAGGGTATTATCCTACAAGTCGAGGCCATAACTTCTTCTGTATGTGTAAATAGAATTTTATCATAACCTTTAATATGTAATAACAAAAAAATTCATTTTACAATGGATATATTATCAAATGTTAATATTTTTAATGGTATTTTAAATCTATGATACAATATTTTATAATAGTCCAAAATAACCAAAGCAGTGCACGTGTTTTTTAAAACAATATTACTTAATATGGAATTTATTCATTAAAAAGAGGATTTCATTTTTAAAATTTCATGTCGTTATAGGTATTTTGAAGATCAAAAAATAATTATCTAAATTTGTAATGAAATAGAAAAAACTTTCTTATAATTAATAGATTCTTACATAACCTAAAATATATAAACATTCAAAAACTAGATATTAATAATAAATATAAAAATCATTACAAAAAAACTCAAAATATCATCAGTATACCCCTTTTGATTTGACAAAAACATTAATAAAAACCCCTTTCTCAAAATTTAATAAAACTAGTGCATTTATCATAGAGAGTTTCCCTATACAAAACTGTTGGATAAGTTGATGTTTTTTAAGGAATTTGATCCCTCATTGGAAAGAAAGTTTGTGGATATGATAAGATAAACTCTCACTCAAACTTTTCTCTACCTTTTTGTTGTAATGTTGGATTTGGATTCAAAAAAGATAGAGTAAAAAGTTGTACATATTCACTCCCTTTGTCAATAAAATATAAAGGACCATTGGGAAACTTCTTTAAGAACTTTATTGAGTTGTTGGTGAAGTATAAACAAGTAGTTGTAGACTCAATTACTCAAATCATTCTAATAGAATAGATTTGGTAGAAACATCATCAATTTTATATTTTTTTTAAATATACTCAATCATAGAATTTTCAATATAAACCTTATATCTTACGAAATGATATTTAATAACAATGTACATTAATCAAGAATGTTGTACAATATTTTTTGAAATATTGATGAAACTTTTATTATCACAGAGAATCTCCAGCAGATTATCAATATTCACCCTAAAATATTCTAATTGAACTTTTATCCACATCATTTTCATATAAGCCCGGCTATCCAAGACATATTCTATTTCCATTTTACCTAAAGTAACAAAACTTTGTTACTTACTATTCCTACTCACACAAATTTATCCCAAGAAGAAATTTCCTCTTAATAATAATTTTTGATCAATACCTTCTTCAACCAAATCAGCATTAGTGAATCAAAGAAAGGTTAACAAATTAATTCTTTTATACATCAAGCCATAATTTTATATTCCTTTAACATACCTGAGTATCAATTTAGTTGTCTACATGTGTGATTCATTTATATCACTCTGATATCTTACACACAAAGTTACAATATATTCAATTTATAGTCTTGAAGTAGTAATATGGAGTAAACTTTCAATCAACTTTCATAATTCATTTAGATTCACTCTTTTCTTAGCTTAGTCATTACTTAGTTTTAGGCTAATAGAGATAGGACCAGATACCTCATTTAAATAATCCATGTAAAAATTTGGTAATAACAACTTACCACACATTTTTTTAGAGATAAATATATATTTTCTTTTATATTTAACATGTAATCTTGAAAAGAGTTTAACTCTTCAAGAATTTATATCTCGACATTTCTTATAATGTTTTCATCAAACTCTTCACAATATCTGTATTTTTCACATTCAAAAATTATTTCATATATGTAAACAAGGAAAATCAGTGCACCTATACTCATATCCTTCACATAAAAGTTTTCATCAAATTTTACTTTATAAAATTTCAATTGATTTTGGAAATTATGAAGTTTTGAATACTAGTCATGAAGGGGATGTCTCAAATCATACAAATATTTCATTACTTTACACACCATGGTTCTAGAATTAACAAGTATCAACTCACTGGGTTAATCAATAAAAACTTCTTCTTAAATTTCTCTATTTATGAAATATTAATTAACATCCATATCAAAGAATTTGAATTTTGATGAGCATAAACTTCCAATAAAATTCATATAGTCTCAATTACCACAATAGGGATAAATGATTATTCAAAATCAACACCTTCTATATATGAGTAACCTCTACAAAGAAGTTTTTCTTTATTTCTTTAAATTTATACATGTCTGTTGAGCTTATTACTGAACACCCATTTTGTTCCTATAATATTTTTCCATTTAAATCGAGGAACAATATCTCAGGTTTTATTTTTCTTCATTCAATCTAAATATTCATTCATATAATTTAACCATTATTTATGTTCAATTTCCACTAAAATAGATTCTATTTCCCACAATGAGATATGTGTCATCTATTTCTCAAATATCAATTTTCATCTTATCTAAATTGGATTTTCATAATTTTTTATGATGCAATTAAATTCAACATGTTATTGTAAAGTTTGTAACATTTGTGATTTTCTTCTAGTGTTAATTTACGCATCACTAGATTAATTTGAGTCAAATAGTATAAGATAGGGATTATTTTCATATACCTTCTCATTATATGATTTTGAATTCATTGTTATATCATTCATAATTATAACAACCTAGTTCTGGAAGCCGCCCAGAGGTGCCCCATACCCGATTGGTCACATAGCCTCAAGCGTATTTCCCCAAACACCAATGGCTGTCGATTACCAGCGATGGAATAGGTGTGATAGTGGGGAAACTATGCCCTCATTTTTAGAGTAACATAGTGAAAATAAATATATAACAATAGCGGAATGAGTGATAATACCATAAATTAGTAAACAGTGGAAGATTGAAGAAATAAACAACTGAATCACATATATAAATGATTAATGATACATATGTCTAGAAAAGAATCCAAACAAGTCACAATGCAGAAATAAAGTACTAAACCAAATTACAAAGAACGCAAATAAACTCCAATAGCATCGCAAGCCTTAGCTTGGTCTTATGCTCTTCAGCTCCACAGTAATAAAGTACCTGAAGTAGAAGGGTTCTTTCCCATATCTAGACCCAAAACAATATAATATGTTTGGGCCAAAAAGCATGACCCAAACAGGGTGTGAGATGAATCCTAGTAGGAAACCACCCAAAAATCTATGCCTAATAGTTCATGAATATATATGGCAGGAAATATGAAAAATGAAGCAATAAACAAGGAAGTACTCAAAAGTAAACAATCCTAAAGTTCCAATTAAATATATTTTCATTTATTAGTTAAGAAACCAACAATAATAAGTTAATATATAAAAATTAATCATAGAATAACCCCTCTGGTTCAACCAATCAAACACAAGCAACCCTCTAGGAAGTACTCACAGTCTAACCCCTCTGGTTCATTTTTAGCACAGACTCTCTGAGGAAGCACTTATCATCAATTCCACATCTGGTCTCATATTAGTAACTATTGACACTTTGAGGAAGCACTCAATGTCTAATTCACCCTATGGTATATCAATGAAGAACTAAATACACTCTGAGGGAGCCCAAAGTCCATCCCCCCTATGGTCTTGCAACGTAAAAGTAAACAGACACTCTGGGGAATCCCTCAACATCGATCCCCCCCTATGGTCTACTACACCAGGTTCTCACAGCCTTGTGTAAGTCAATCGTGCGGAAATAATATATGGCAGGAAAATTAAACCTCAAAAACTACATGGATAAATATTCTACAATATCCCATAGCATTTTAGATAAATTCAACCCATCCTAACAATACTAGGAATGCAAAACAAAGCATCCTAACAAGAAAAGGTAGACCAAATGGTCAATATCAAGAAAACACGGGAAACACATCCATGGTTTGGTAAATAACCCTATTTACAATCATAAATCCTCTACTTAGGGACACAAGGAATAGTAGAAAATAATAGGGCTAAAAACCATAAACATGCAATACCTCGAAAAAGGGTATTGGGAACTTTTTCATGTATAAATCAAATACTAACTTCAAAAAGGCACAAAACATCTACCACAATGTTATAAGATTGATATAAATGATACATAGGACTTTAATCATCATATAAATCCATAGATCTACAAAAACATCTAATATGTTCAACTGAGGACATCACAAGAGAGATTATAATTTAAGGAACGAGGCTCTAGAAGAAGGAAGAAGTCATCGATATGATTCCAACACAACTGACAAAGGTTTATTAGGAGAAAGAAAGGAAAGTAGGAGGCTCAGAAAAGAATCATGTCATACTGTCTCTCCAAGAAAAGACGTATAGAGAAGAAGGTATTTCTGTGAATGAGACGTGACCATGGTCTGTTTAATGAAATAAAAATAAAGTGCACAACATGTTCTTCAAGGGTACACGGCGTGTACCAGCTTTAACTGGCCTCTGCTTTAGGCGGTCTCCATGTCACCCCACACGACCATGTACTCGGCCGTTACACGATAAATACACAGTCACTCGCGGCAACCGGGTACACGGCGTGTACTCCTTAAATTTCCAGATTCTTATATTTTCTTCAAAAACAACTAGAAATTAAATACATACCTAAAAATAAGATCCATGTTTTTACAAACATCCCCCCTTAATGAAATTAATCCATGAATTTTCCTAGAATGGTGGCGTAGAAGAATAAACCTCAAACAGCTCCGTCCACTACGATCATACATCAGCCTCCCTCTCAGAAGTCTTGTCTTGTACTCGCCTGTGCTACCATCGTACTCATACTAGAAGAACAGAACGGCCATAGAGAACATTCGCACTACGATCAACAATCCAGATAGGATTCTCCCCGAATAATTCTTCCACATCTAGCTCAACCTCCTCGGGTTGAAAGACATGAGACGGGTCTAAAAAGTAAGGTCGGAGCTGAGAAACATGGAAGACGTCATGCATATCCTAGTACCTCTAAGGTAAATTCAACCGATAGGCAACCAGCTCGAATCTTTGCAAAAATTCAATCGATCCATCATATCTCGGTGAAATATTACCCTATCTCCTAATCCTCCTGTGTCCCAACCTCGGTGTGACATGAAGAAAAACTTGATCTCCGACCTCAAACTCTAGAGTTCGTCTATATCGATCACAATAAGACTTCGGTCAGGACTGTGCAGTATCCATCTTCTTCTAAATCAACTCTATCTGCCTTGTGGTCTCCTGAACAAGATGAGGTCCCATCATAGCTGCCTTTCCTACTTCTAGCCAACATAAGGGTGATCAGCCTTGCCTACCGTATAAATCTTCATAAGGTGACATCTGAATAGTTTCTTAAAAACTATTATGGTATTAAAACTCCAAAAGGGGTATGTGATACTCTTAGGAACCTCCAAAATCTAGGATTCATGATCGTAGGATGTCATCCAGCACCTGAATCGTACACTCGGACTGGCCATCTGTCTGGGGATGCAAAGCTATACTCAGAAGTACCTGTGTACCCAAAGACCTCTATAGTCCCTACCAGACCTGAGAAGTAAAACATGTGTCCCTATCTAAAACAATGGATTTTGGAACTCCACGTAAACGTACAATATCTCGTATGTACAACCTTCCCAAATCATATACACTGAAGGTCTCCTTGATCGGAAATAAGTGAGAAACCTTCATGAGTTTTTCAATGACAACCCAAACTACATCATTCCCTCAAGGTGAACTTAGTAAACCTATCACAAAGCCCATCGTGACACTGTTCCACTTCCACTCGAGAATGGGTAATTGCTGAAAAATCCCTACTTGTTGTTTATGCTCCGCCTTCACATACTGACAAGTGGAACACCTCATCACAAAACCAGCAACATCTCTCTTCATATTTGGACACCAATACGATGGTGTAGATCATGATACATCTTGGTGACACCAGGATGAACTTCCCAAAACGAAGAATGAAAGTCCTGCATCAGCTCCTCACGTACGTCTTTTGACACCCATACACACCACTAGAAATACAGGATCTCATCCTCACCTATGGTCCATCCATTAATAGGGTCCTCTCCTAAAACACTTTTCCATCGGACTAGGCCTTATGAATCTGATAGCTTCTTCATTTTCACTCGATCAAGTAATGTATAAGTAACAGCTATAGAATAATGTAATGTCTACCCCTTTCTATCATGCACCTCCAAATACATCTCAAATAACAGAGCCATAAGCTGCCACTAACTACTAGACTCTTGAATTTCCTGTATCTGAGTCCTGCTCAATGCATCATCTACTGTGTTACCTTTCATAGGTGTGTAGAAAATCTCAAATTCAAAATAATGAAGGTATTGAACCCACCTTCATTTTCTCAAATTTATATCACACTAATTAAATAGGTACTTGAGACTTTTTTGTTCGGTGAAAACCTCAAAATTCTCTCACAACAGATAATGTCTCCAATATCATAAGGAATGAACAAATGCAACCAACTCAAGATCATGTGTTTGGTAATTCCTCTCATGTGGCCTCAACTACTAAGACCCATACATAATGAATCCTTCCCCCTACATAAGAACTACTCCTAGCATGATACCAGATACATCACAGTAAACTATATAACTCTTTCCTGGCTCTGAAAATACTCATATTAGTGCTAACATAAACCCCCCTTTAAGCTCCTAAATGTCTAACTCATAAGAATCTATCCACAATTACTTCCCACCCTTCTTAGTTAGTCCCATCAGTGGAGCTGCTAGGCATAAAAATTCTAGTATGAAACATCTATAGTATCCATACATCAATAGAAAACATCGTACCTAAAAAATGTTCTTCATCTTCTCCCAGGAAACTACTTCTCTCACTTTATCTGAGTCTATTGACACTCTTGACTCAGAGATAACATGACCTAAGAAGTAAATTTTGTCCATCCAAAATTGGAATTTTGAGAGCATAGAATATAACTGATTATCTCTTAATGTACTCAAAATTATCTCAAGATGTGTGGCATGGTCGCGTCGAGTGTGAGAGTACACCAAGATATCGTCCATGAAGACTACCACAAAAGAATCCAAGTATGGATGGAACACTCCGTTCATTAGTTCCATGAAAACTGTAGGCACGTTCATGAGACTGAATGGCATAACCACATATTTTTATAGACCATGCCTTCTTTGAAAGGATATAATAGGTATATCAAATAGTCTAACATGCAACTGATGATAACCAGATCCCAATTCAATCTTCGAGAACACCCAGTCTCCTCGAAGCTGATCAAAGAGATCATTAATCCTTAGCATGGGATATTGGTTATTGACTGTCAAATGTTTCAACTTATGATAATCTACATAAATTTTGAGGGTTCCATCCACCTTCGCAAACAGGATAGCCAAACCCTAAGGAGATGTACTAGGTTAGATGAAACCCTTTTCTTATAACTCCTATAACTGCTTCTTGAGCTCCTATAACTCTGGTGTATCCATCCTATAAATAGTAATGGACACCAGTGCCACTCCTGGAACATGCTCAATAGAAAATTATACCTCTCGCTCTGGACGAGAACCTGAAAAGTCCTCTAGAAATACATCCCTGAAATGATCCACCATTGGAGGAAAGACCAACTGTGATGTCCTCTGGTCATCCAGATATAGATTAGAAATCTAGGCTATAACTCATCCCAACCCATGATGCTCAGGTCCATCTCTTATTTCCTGGACATTCCATTCTCCTTTGTGTAAAAACAAATCACCCTTTGGTGATGTCAAACTCACCCTACAAAAATAACAGTTGAAAATTTATTGGAAGAGAACTAACCAGTCCTTTTTGAGAATGACATTATATCCCTTCATCTCAAATACATAGAGGTCCCATAAGAAGTGACACCCACCAACCTCAAGAAGGAACTCCTTGCACTATCGTACACTAGTCGTTCTGGTCCCCAATGGAGTGTCCAGTGTCAAGAAATTAGCAGAAGAAAATATACAAAGCCTAAGGATCACAACAATAGAAACAGATATGAAACTATGGTAATCCCATGTATCAAAAAGTATAGAAGATAAAACTGAGGCAACTAGAATAGTACCTTAAACTGTAGAGGGTCTCGGGTCCAACTCCTGATGGGTCTTCTCCACTGAAAAAGTATGGCCTACATCATGGCCCTGTTACCCTGCCTGACCACTCTGAGCTGATCCACCCTGTTGTCATTGAAAGCCTACAGACTAGATATCATGGTCACGACCTCCACCTCGACCTGAACGGCCAGAAGAACTCTAGTTCCCAGTTTGGTGAGAAAATGGTGTTGCTTCTCCTAAACATGGAGTCATAGAAGTACTCTTATCACCAACTGTTAGTGAGAAGAACTGACATAAATGCTTAAGATGAACCATCTTGCAGCAAGATCATAACTCCACTGGGACTCTCGGGTATTGTGGCGTCGTATTCCCACTCTTCTCGCACTGGTATCACACCACCTATCTACCATAAGAAGTATCCCATATACTATAATATTCACACGTAGACTCCTTACGGCGCTTCCTGCTCTCATCTGGAGGGGTACCAACTCCCAATGCTAAACTTCCATGGATCACAGCTCCATAATCCCTTATATTTTGATCTGTGATCAGTGCCAAGTTTACAATAGAGGTGATGGAAGTCAACCTGAATATGTTCACCTGAGATCGGATGTCATGCCTGAGACCATCCTCAAACTTCCTCACCAATAATAACACATATCTCCCTAGAATGGGTGTGAAGCGTTGTATCTTTGTGAAGCGAGAAGAGTTCTCCATGAAAGAAAGATTACCCTATTATAAACTCATGAAATCTCAGGCTCGATCATCCCTTAATGTCTCCAGGTAGAATTAATCATATATTGTATGCTATAACTCATCCCAAGCCATAAACTGCTGGCGTCCCACCTTTGAGATCACATACCACCATCTCTTGTTGGAATCCCGAAGCATATACGTAGTGAGATTCACACTCCTCTCTAGAGTCTTATCCATATGCTCAAAGATTGATAGCATGAATTCTAACCATGACTCTATATCCGGAGGTCGTTCGTCCCCTTTGAATGTGGGAGGATGTTCCTCCTAGAAAACATGTTTTAGATCTTACATTGAAGGGGTAGGATGCAGTACTCTTCAGAAGGTTTTCATGAACCTCATGAAGCCCTCTAAGAACTCTGCATCAGCACCTGCATTAGGAATAATGGCTAGTGCCAAGACTGGAACTACCAGAGGATATGCTGGGAGTTCTTGATCACCCATGTCTTGTGTCTGATCATTTCCCTATAACTTTCATACAATCGGAGGATGTATTATTGGCATGGCTCTGCAAGATCAAGTGCACACAATGTTCAATACTATCAAATATTGAAACTTAAAAGTGTAATAAAGGAACATTAGAAAGAAAGCATTCAAGATTTTTAAAATAGGGATACACGGCATGTATAAATCCTACACGGTGTGTTCCTTTAAGCCTTCACATGGGAATGTACTCATACCAAATCTGGTCATGTAACACCCCATATGCACAACATGTTTCTCCAAGACATGACATGTACTTGAATCATATTCCCCTACCCAAGTTCTTCTGCATGACTAACCCCCACGGTTCCCCTTGAACAAGACTACACGGCGTGTTTTTTCCAGACACGTTGTATACTAAATGAACATCACTAGCCTGTATTGTTAGTCACATGGCTGGTTACACGGATGACTCTACACGGCGTGTTTGTGCCTGACACGACATGTATTAACAACTCATTATCTACCCTTGTATTTGGTCACAAGTCAAGACACATGGTCTATACACACGTCATGTACGTCTGATAGACGGTGTGTTCCACCAAGGATTTTTCAACCCATGTCTCTGAACAGACATCCAATGACATGGTTAGAGACTACATGGAGTTTACATGCAGAACATGGCATGTACATAAGAAATATATTTCCTTCCTAAACAGAAGGATACATGGCATGAATTTATCAGTAAACACTGTGTATTCTGGGTTTTTCTGAATAGTAAGCCTCAAAAACTAATCTAGAACCCATAAAACACTGAATAAATCATTAAAGTTCCAAATTCTGATATGTGAGGCACTATACTCCCTGTGAAAAAAATCTTGGAATCTTCTACATGTCATATAAAAACGTAACAATGAAATGATCCACCAAATTATGATCCATGTGGTCCCATAACACCTCAAGAACCAAATTTTGGTGTTCATTTAAACTAATCCATACACAATTAAATATCCTATCAAAAAGAAGGTATTCTATCAATGTATCTATCACAACGGCCTACATATCTAGAACAACATCTATCACAACAACATACAATCGGTAATGCACCCAAAATGGAATGGTAAGAATGAATGGCATGTGATCTCTTGCAAATGCCTATATGATGCATGAGATGAAATACCCTCATCTCATTGGGTTTCAATAGAAATAGAACATCAATAATATCAATGATAATAGCACAAAACATGTGAATCACCCAACAGTGAAATCTAATCAACTGTAATAATTCTAAAACCAGAAAAATCACAATATATGAGGTAAATTGGTTTTTCCATGCATATAGGTTAGATACTCCTTGGAATAGCTTATTACTAAGTATATATTCCTTCCTATCCCTGGATATAGGATCCAAATAATAAGTCAAGAATAAAATAATTTCTTTGATACCACTTTGTAACATCCTTGTTCCAGAAGCCGCCCAGAGGTGCCCCGTACCCAGTTGGTGACATGGCCTCAAGCACATTTCCCCAAATGCCAGAGGCTTCCGGCTAGAAGAGAGGGCCTTCAGTGTGATAGTGGAGAAACTATGACCTCATTGTCATAGTAATTCAGTTGAAATTAATAGTTAACAATAGCGAAAACATTGATAATACCATAAAACAGTAAATAGTGGAAGACTAAAGAAATAAAAAACTGAAGCACATAATAAATGATGCATGATACACATGTCTAGGAAAGTATCCAAAAAAGTCATAATTTTAGAATACAATACTAAACCAAAGTAAAAAATAAAACAAATAAACTCCAACAGAATCAGAATACTCATCTTGGTCTCATGCTCTCCAACACCACAACAATCAAGTAACTAAATTAGAAGGGCGCTTTCCCTTATCTAAACCTACAACAATATAATCTATTTGGTCCCAAAAGCATGACCCAAACAGGTTTCGAGATGAATCCCAGTAGGCAACCAACCAATGATTTGTTCCTAACATACAGTGAATATATATGGCATACAATATGAAAAATGAAGCAATAAACAAGGAAGTACTCAAAATTAAACAATCCTATAAATCTAATTACATCCATTTTAATGTATTAGTTATGAAACGAAAAATCATAAGTAACCCTTGGAAAAGTACTCATAGCCTAACCCCTCTAGTTCAACCAATCAAACTCAAGAAACCCCATAGGAAGTACTCACAGTCTAACCCCTCCAGTTAATCTTTAGCATAGACTCTCCGAGGAATCACTCACCGTCAATTCCCCATGTGGTCTAATATCAGTAACTGTAGACACTCTAAGTAATCACTCAACATCCCATTACCCCTGTGGTCTTGCAACAAGGAACTACAGACACTCTGAGGGAGCACAAAGTCCATCCCCTCTATGGTCTCACAACGTAAAAGTAAACAGACACTCTTGGTAAGCCCTTAGTGTCCATTCCCCCTATAGTCTACTACACAAGGTTCCCACAGCCCTGTGTAAGTCAATATTCAACAAATGGTATATTGAATATATATTAAAACTAAATAACTACTTGGATAAATAGTCTATAGTATCCCACAACAAGTCAGATAAATTCACTCCATCATAACAATACTAGGCATAGAAAACAAAGCAGCCTTACATGAAAAGCTAGACCAAACAGTCAATATCAATAAAACATGGGAAACACGTCTCTGGAAAGGTAAATAACCCTATTTAAAATAATAAATCCTCTACTTAGGCACACAATGCATAACAGACAATAACAGGGCTGAAACCATAAACACGCAATACCCTGAACAAGGGTATTGGGCACTTTTGCACATATAACTCAAAGACTATGTACGAAAAGGCACAAACCACCTACCTCGGCATTGTATTATTGATTTACATGATCCTCAGGCCTTGAATCTCCCTATAACTTCGTAGATCTACAAAAATGTCTAAAACATTCAACCAATGATATCTCATGAGAGAGGATAAATCGAGGAATGAGGATCTAAAAGAAGGAAGAAATTGCCAATGCAATTCCAACGCAACCAACAAAGTTCGATTATGAGAATGGATGGCGAGTCAGAGTCTCAGAGAAGAATCACATCGTACTATCACTCCTGGACAAGAATAAAGATAAGAAGGTATTTATGTGAATGAGACGTCACCCCATTCTGTTTAATTAAATAAAAATAAAGTACACAATGTGTTCTTCAAGGGTACATGTCATGTACTTACTTTAACTGGCCTCTGCTTTCGGAGGTCTCCAGGTCACCCCATGTGTCCATGTACTCGGTCGTTACATGGTGAGTACATGGTCACCTGCAGCAACCGGGTACATGGTGGGTACTAAATAGTACACAACATGTACTCCTTAAATTTCCAGATTCTCCTATTTTCCTCAAAAAACAACCAAAAATGAAAGACATATCTTAAAAGAAGATTTGGGTTCTTACGGTAATATCTTCTTTAACATATTCAACAACTTTTGTTAAGGTAGACGGGTTTTTTATAATTTTCAATTCAAATGAATCAAAAAACTTATATAGTCCTTTATTCCTATATTTGTAACTTTTTCTATTACCTAAATATCCCATGAAAATTCCTTCTTCTGCCTCATAAAACTTTCATAAATAAATATTTTTTATATTTTGTAAGCAAGGAATCTCAAAAACATTAAATTATTTCAATATATGAATTTTTTACCACATCTCCTAGGGATATATTTTTTATTTTGATCTAAGTAAACAAAAAAAAATTTGAACATGAAATATTCTACTTACATATTCTATCTAGAAGAAATTAGGAAGTTTATATTATGTAATCATACTAATTTTCATTTAAAGTTAACTAAATTTTTCTTTTATGTTACTCCATTTTCTTAAGGAGTGTAGATAAAAACAATATTGGTGTTTAATTCCATGTTTGTTAAGATATGACTCGAAAGAGTTACATATGTATTCATTTCCATTTTCTGTCCTCAAATTAAATGTATATAGTCCCATATTTTTCTCAACATCCCTTATGAGTTTTTTTAAATACTCTATAGCCTGAAATTTATGTTTCATAAACATTATGATAGTCAACCCAGTGAAATCATCGATGAAAGTAATAAAGTAAAAAACACATTTTTTTAATGTTGTCTCATTTTCCCACATAGATCAGAGGATATGTGTAACACCACAAGCTTTCACGATACGCTTCTCATTCAATAATGCAATAGATTTCATTGTACGCAAGTTCAAGATTCTAACACACCGCGGTCAAAGTACTAGTTATGAATAGTAATACCCGCTTTTTGAAATTAAATAAATTTTATATTTTAAAATGGTCTTAATTTTTGTATTTGGAATATCGAAAGTATCCTACGTTGAATTTTTTGTAATTTTCTGAGAATATCCAATTTTCTATGAATAGAGAAAATACTTAAAAAGAAATTTTTTAATCCAAATAATTTATAGTGATAAATTATACTATTGAGTGGTTTTAAAGTATAATTAGAATATATTTTTACCATTTTATCCAATGGTGGTCATTAGAATTAATTTCACTTTGAAATTGGACATAAATAATTGTCAATCTTTTGATATATATTGCTTCTTAAAAACACGCTATTTGTGGTGACAACGGAAATTAATTATTAAATTAATTAAATCAACTTATATGTTTTGAATTTTTTAAAATAGACATCATTTTTGAATTAGGAATATCAAATATAGGTTAAGGTGAATTTTTGGTATTTTTCTGAAAAACTTCAATTTTTATGAATAGTGAAACCACTAAGTGGTAGTTTAAAAACTAATTTTTCATGTAACTGAAACATTACCACTTCTCTGATTTGATTTTCAAAAATCTGACATAAATGGTTGTAATTAGGAAGAAAAATTTGGTTCAATGGGATTAAAATAATTTTTTGGTGAATAGTAACTTTTAAGTTTTACTAATCGCGATTAAAGGTAATTAGTGAAATTTAAGGTAAAAATGATATTATAAAAATATATAAATATCTTGAAACTTTTCCTACACTTATTGGATGAGTCATTTCCGACCAAGAAAATCCATGGGTCAACTTGGGGACCCCATGGAGCCACTTGGGTAAGAAAATGACATTAATAACTTTTTATTTAAAGTAAAAATAAAATTGTCACAAACATGTGTTGTTTTACTAAATCAATTATTACATGGGGTTATATAAGTTAACTTTTTTAATATAAATATTCATTGGAAATATAGAAGGATTTACTACATCAGGATATTTTTTTTATAATTTTTAGACATTAAATAAATTATATTTTTAATGACACCATGATGATGCAGTGATTACCTCATTAATTAACGATTTAAATGAAATGAAAAGATAATGTAAAATCTAAGACTTACAGTTGTCAAAACCCTATTGGATGAGTTTATTTCGAACCCTTATCACCTTATCCTTTAAATTTATCATTGTGGGACCTTTTAAATCCAAAAATCACTTCATAATAATGTAACATTTTATTACATTACAAGAATACCCCTCCTCTCCTCTTATAAAAGGCCCCCACCTTTACCACCATATTCAAACCATCAATGAAATCTGTCTTGGCCAAACTCTACCCAAATACATTCTCAACTTTCCTCTCTTACTCCTATAATCCTCACTTTGGGCAGAAGTATTCCCAAGGAAGCCTTTGGCTCAAATCAAAAAGTGTTATCTGATTTTAAGGTAATGCCTTCTCTTATGTTCTTTTGTTTTATTTTGCTCCTCCAAACCCTTAAAATCTTTTTATTACTTTATTTTGTAACAACACCAGTATATAAAATATACTAGGATGTTTTTATGATAATTATTTGATTTACACTTACACACACCTCCGTCTAATGGTTAAAGAACATATTGTTTCTGTGGGTGGCGAAATACTGCCTCACGAAATGATGATTATTCAATCTTCTTTTAACACCTCTCATGGTGGCCATTATGATGACACTATTTTCATATATGATATATATATTATGTTTATTTTTTCCTTATTCTTCTGTATTTCTCATTTATGGCATACCTTTAGGTTTTCCATTATGGGTAAACGTGATAATTTCATTTTAGGAAGTGCGGACTACCGCCCCCTCAAAGTGACTTGAATTGTTAATGCCATATGTGGGACGTATAAATTATAGAGTAAATGATATTATATAATATATTATACTGGAATTATAATACAACTTTATATCATTATGATTTAATTCCATTAAATTCTAAATAGAAATGAAAGTAGCGTTCATGCGTACGTATGGCTTATTGTCTCCATGAATGGTGCATTTCATTTCTTACCTCTAAATGTTACATAATATTGTTAATGAATGTATATACTGGATATATATGATATATATGATATCTACACAATGAATATAATTCTCTATATAATGGATATTTTTTCACATGAACAACTTGTAATTATAAGAAGTTTATTTTTGACTTAAGTACCAAAGATCGACAAAACGACTGTTATTAACATAAATACTTACATAATGTTCATAACATGGTAATAAGTGATATAAAAGAAATAATAAACTTGAAAAAGTTTCTTAAGAAATTATAAATTAACTCCAGTTTATTATTCAGGAGGTTAATGAACGGTCGAGTCAAGTCGGACATGAGGTAAGGGAACTTCTTAACCCAATTTCCGTTCTTTGGGTTAATCTCATACTTTCAAATTATGTAAAGATATTATTATGTACTATCTTGTATTTTTACTTTATTTATGTGTACTTTAGTGAATACACATAATAGATCTATTTTATTTAAAAAAATGATCTTTTTAAGGGACTTCGTCTCAATCTCCATTCGTTGAGGCATATTTTGTTTTATACACAAATTTCTTTTATACGGTGTATAAACCCCTTTGACTTTTACATTTATTCAAAAGGAATCTTTTTATACGAAATGTTTTACTAAATGACAAAAAGTAATGTTTTTCTTTTCGTACGTATGCGGTGATAATGACTTCTCCACCGTTGTGACCATTATTTGAGTTTCAGCTTCCTCTACAAGACATAACTTTTTTTTAAAATAAAAATAAATACCAAGTTTAAATTTTCATTTATTTTGGTATTAAAAATGGTTTTGATAATGTTTTTATTATATCAATATGTTTTATTGATATCTTTTGATTGAAATGTGAAAATTATATGTTTCCTTTATGCATGTTTTATGTGATACAATTATGTTATGGTTGATGATATGTTTAAACCTGTTCATATGAGGAATGCATCAGACTTAATAAGTGACGGGTGGAGCCCGCTATAGATCCTCGATGCATCAGCAGGTCTCATGAGACAAACTAGTGTCTTGGCAAGAGGCCTTGACAAAATCTTATTTTTAGTTTTGGCACGAGGCCTTGGCTACGTGGTTATGATAGTCTGGCATTCGGCATTCCATCATTATAAAAGTGGTTATTGATATTGCATATGATTATTCGACCAGTAGAATATCCATGTGAATAAGTAAATGGAATTATCTCATTTTACTTTTTCCATATTATGTTGAAGTTCAAGTTTAAAAGGCTTTTTTTAGTTATACATTTCCTTAAATGTTTATGTTTATTTATGAAAGCTTCTGCTATATTGTTATCCTTACTGAGCATCTGAGCTCACCCCTTCCAATGTTTTAATTTTTCCAGGATGTGAAGAAGTATATTATGAATGACATGTAGGGATAGTATGAGGGGATATGAAGACAACATATTGTTGTATTTTTGTTTTACTTTATGATGTAATGTAAGACTTATAAATGTATCTAGTGTTTCCAAGGCTACTAAACTAATCGGTCTTTCGAGACTTGATCTTTGGTGATCATGCCAATGTTACGCAATAATGCACCGACTCTCGGTAACTGGGGTCGGGGCGTTACAATATAGGATTAAGAGGTCAAGTTTATTGAATTTTTAATTTATTTTGTCTACCTATAACTATATTTTATTTTATACAACTTCCAAAAATAACATCATCTTTCTTTTTTAACAATGGTAAATATCTTACAACATCTTCTTTGGAAATTTTTCTCATAAAATTATTTTCATGATGCCCAAGCCTTTAGTTCCAAATCTAGTTTTCATCACCAATTCATAAATAATAATAATTGTAATCAACTATAGTCTAAAATATATTGTCATTGGTTCTTTCTCACATATTAAAAACTTTTCCATCTATAAAAAATTGAATTATACATGAATATTTGTTAAAGATAACATCATTTACATTATGAAAAATTTATAAGACACTCAATGAGTTGTTCTTATTCCCATAAATATATATAACTTTCATTGAAATTAGTTTTTAAGATTTAATCAAATTCATTCTAATTCTTATTATTTTTAAGGAACTATCATTTTTTAAAGTGACTGGTCCTTCATCATGTTCTTAAATATTTTAAAATATTTTCATATCACACTTCATATGTGAGTAAAACCCACTATCAATAATCCATGTTTTATTCCTTTTGTTTTCTTTTAAAGTGTCTCAACAAAAAAATATTTTTCATCAATTTTCATCATCCCAACTTTATTTCAATTTTTTTATAAGAAATTTGTCCTAGGTGTGTTGTCATACATTCTACAGCATAATGAAATGGTCATTTAAACCTTCCATAAACTTCATCCAAGTAAGCAAATAAAATTCTCCATGAGATATTTTTAACATCTAATAATTTTTTTTCTTTTTTTTATGAAAAATTGACACAATAATCGCTTTGCTTCCAGTATTTCTTCCCCTTGATCCATGACTACTCCTCAAGAGATACATATTATACCAAAAAATATATGTATTATGAACATAAATACCACAAAACCAATAACATCCATAAAACCTTGATCTTATGAAGAAAAATGGTTTCTCTCTATGATGAATTGTTTGAGGTTCAACAAGTATTTCTACACCTATTTTCCCTTGGTGTGGGGAAACATTCTTTAAGAAGTTATTTTTAACTTTGGTTTATGTGATGTGTTTCTAAAATTATTTCTCAACCCATGATTTCCTATAGTTTTTTCTTACACATACATGGTTAGTACAATCAAATGAATTATTATGTTTAGTGGTGTACATTTCACTATATTCTCAGGATAAGTTCATTCAGCGACATGATATGTTTTAAATTTTACCTTAAAATATTTGTTAAAATTATATTTCATTTTATTCAATGTAATTTCCCACTCAACATATTTGTGGTATACCACCTTAAAACCTTCTATAAATTTCATTAAGTTTCTTGAAAACTTAGTGTTAATAAATTTATTCAAACTTCATCATATCTTGGATTTATTAATGAATGTTGAAATAATATATCAATTTAATCATGGTAAAGGAATTTAAAAATTTTATGAAATGTTTCTAAGAACATCATATGGAGAATTTATATTTGATTTTTTCATAATAAATCCTCTATTCAGTTGAAATAACAGATCTGTATCATCATGGTAAAGATTATGTACAGTTTCTTAGAACTATTTTTAGAGAATGTCTATATTATTCCTTTATAAGAACTCCCTTATCTGGTAATGTTATTCCCAAATCTCCTCTATTTGATATGAATCATCCAATTTACATGGTCTGGTAAACTTAGGATTTCCCCATCTGATGATCCTCATATATATCCTATGTTTGATGAACTATACATAAGTTTGTAGGATATGATCTAACTGAGGAGTTTTCATGTCTCTATCCCGCCATCCTACATCCTATTAAACTTCATGTAAGGCTTTTTTCAAAAAAACATAGTCTTGTAAAACTTAATAAAAATTTATTTATGATGAAATTATATTTATTTTCCTGATTCTCATCATTCCATTTATCCCTTAGAAAATTTTTCGGTGAAACATTAGAAAATTTTCATTTGATATAAATGGATCACTTTGTGTGGTACAACTCAACAACTGAATTTTTCTAATCACCTTTAGCTTTCTTCCATGGAATTATAAATTTTATATACTTTTTTAAAAATCTATCTACTGGAACATAGTCTATAAACATTCAAAGCATCACTTTTTCTAGTGAACATACTACATCTCTATCCAAATAATCTTTACACCTATTCATCTGAAAAACATCATAGAATTATTCTTCTTTTTTAGTTACAAAGTATCTGTCTAGTTATCTTTTTTCTGATTATAAATTTAGTGATTAACATTTTTTCAACATTAATTTAGAAGGGACTTAATGGATTCATATCTTCGAACTTCACACATATTGAAACTTAAAATTTTTAACTTCATCTTTATACAAACTATTTTTTTCAGAAACATCATGAGGTATCTTTATATTTTTACAACTAATCCCCATTTATACAAACTCATAAAAAATCAGCTAGAATCATTAATATCTTCATGATTTTTGGTACTTATAAGATTAGAAAAGTATCATATAACTTTATAATAATGTAGATCAAACTTTATTATATTTAACATCAACTTAATTTACCTAAAAACAAAAACCTTCATAAAAAAATATGTTGATACCAAATAAAAAAATCATTACAAAAAAACCCAAAGTAGCTTCACTATTGAATACCCACCAACATTATCAAGTTTAGAAGCCTCAAAAATATAAAACTCCAAAATATTAGTACATGGAATTCATAATTAAATTCAAAAAAAATTCCAATATTAGAGTGATTCCATTTATTATCTATTCTTATAATAACCATTCTTAACAAATAATATATCACTATTCATGATGAATATAAACCATCCTTTGGTTTCTACTTACTACACAACATGTGTCTCTAGAACCACTCATCCCATTGAGCTATGTAGAGTCTACAATTCATATGTCAACTCGTGTGCATTCATATCCTTACCTCCTTGAAGTTAAGTCCACTCCTGCTATCTAAAAATTGGTATGATTCCCTTATATAATATAGTAAGTATTGATTAATTAGAGGCATTAATATCCTTAGTGGCTATAAGATTTTTATCTAAAATTCATTAAGTGTTTCCTTAATGTCAATTTGTATCTAAAACCATATTTTAACAAACTATTATTATTAAATGTTGTAGGTTGTGACCTAATGAGTTTCCATCATATTATGGTATTTATTAGTTGATAAGGTTGGCATATGGTTAGCTTATGTTCATATAGTTTGTGAAACATGCCTCGGAAGAAATCATGAATGACTTATAAAAGCATATAATACATTTATTTTATCCCTTTTACTAAAATTAGTAATATTATGTGTAAGGTAATGTGATTTTTAGAATACCTTCACTCAACATATAAATGATTTATGAATACTTGGTTCAAATATATTATGACAAGAACGCATTGAGGAATCTATATCCTTTACCAATTTCATTCATTAATCTTCTAATCATTCTTAAATTTTCTTAAAGGAATCTCATAAAGTATATGAATTTACCTCTAGCTTCAACTTTTAATAGTTTATATGGTATTTTTAAACTAACTCAATAATATTTGTAGCGTACCTTTATTTATAAATGTGTCTTTATCTAATATATGATAATGAAAATTGTCTGTTTTGTTAATTTCTTAGCCCAAATAAGACTAAAATAGCCTTATGGATATAAATATTTCAACTAATATTATTTTAATTTTATAAATAATTATCTGTCTATAATGAGGTACTCTTAGTATTATTTATATTTATCATTAATTACTAAATTTTGATATGTGTGAATCAAGAATTACTGAACTATTTTGTTAAGTATGAAATATCATAAAACAAAATCATTTCAAATATGAAATAATTTATCATTGAATCTAAATATATACTAAGATAAAAGTTTTAGTAATACTCAACATAAAAAATAGTTTAATTTGAATCCATTAAGAAATCATGAATCCATGCACTTCACTATACTAATATAGAAATCAACCTTCTTCAGATCCTAATAGAATTCATCTTACTTGTAATATTTCTATAATTTATTGGTTCCTATATTTTAATAAAAATGTTTGTATAATAATATTGTATTTTAAAAACCAATAAGGAGAAAATAAATATAATGATGAATATATCTCAAGTGGATGAAATTGTTGTTGTACCCCTCACTCTCTTTGATTTTTAATGATTATAAACTCCTTTTTGTATTTTCAAAATTTCATTTGGTGTGCCTTCATAATTCGTGTATGAGTATATTTATTGGTGACCAATCAACCAAAGGGTTCAAGAGGTGAATCTGGGGCTATTTCAATGGCTTTAACTGGTAACAAATTTGGCTAGTCAGAGGAAAGTCACTAGTATTCTAATAATTTCATTTTATGTGCTTCCATCTTTCATGCTTGAGTATCTTCATATGTAATAAACATATCTAAGGAAGGGTTCAAGCGGTGCATCTAGGGAAATTTTAAATTCAAGAACTATAAAATATAACTATCCATCTAACGGAAAGGAACTAGTCATCCAGTCGGCACAACAGAACCACTTAGGTTCTGTTAGTGACCACCACATGGCCAGTAGAATCTATATAGAACTAGAGATGGCCGATAATCCCATTTACTAGTTGGTGGATCCTCAAATCTGACCAATGGATATTTTCTAGAAATACAACATAGTCAATGAAGGTAGTCCCATTCAGCCTCTCACACCTCCCAATGGCTCTATTGAAGTCCCAATACTTCTAAAACCACCAAGGGACCTCTAAAGGATATGAAAAACCTCAAGAAGTCTGGGACACAATTTTTTCCATTTTTATGAACATGTTGCTTCACTTGGTCTCTTTTTTGCTTCCATTATTATACTCCCTCCCTCACAACCTCCCTCTCCCTCCCACTTTCTCTACCACCTCCCAATGGATATATTGAAATTCCCCCTCTCTCTATCACTCTATCCATCAATAAGGTTTCAACCTCTCTCTCTCTCTACAGTTGTACTCAATTGCTTTCTCCCTCCCTACAATGTTGTACTTAATTTATCCCTCCCTATCCCCCTCCCTACATTTTTGTACTCAATTTCTCTATCCCTTCATCTCTCCCTCCCTCCCTACCTCAAAAGGCTATAAATACATCCCAAAAAGGATTAGTCATGAGCTATTACCATTTGGATACACTTTTACCTTCACGTGTGCTCATTTGTTCTCCCATTTTGATACACCCTCACTTCATCACTCCCTCACTTCCTCACTCCCTCCCCACCCCCTCCCTCCATCCATTTTTCCTTCTCCCTATCTCACTGTCTCTCTATTCCTTGATCCCTCTCTCCCTACCTCCCTCTACCTCCCCCTCTCACTCTCTCTATCTCTTTCTTCCTTTTTCTCTCTCTACCTCTATCCCTTTATACCTCTCTCCCATTATCCCTATTTCTCTCTCTCTCTATCATTATATCCCTCTATCAATTAACTCTATCTATATATATTTCTCTACATATATATATATATATATCCATGTATCCCTATCTCTCTCTCTATCTCTCCCCCTCTCTCCCTCTCTCTCTCTTGCTCGCCCACACTCTTTATCCCTCTATCCCTCTACCTCTCTCTTTCCCCCTCCCTCCCTCCCCCCTCCCCATCCCCCCTTTATCTCACTCTATATCCCCCTCTCCCCCTCTCATAATACCTCCCCACTCCCCCACCTTCCCTCTCTCTCTCCCTCCTACTCTCCCTCCCTCACTTCCCCTCCCTCCACCTAACTTGTGCCTTCACTTGACCTTGTTTGTGATTTTATTACTATACTGAATTTCTCCATCCCACCCTCCCTAACTCTCTCTATATCCCTATACCACTCACTCCCAATACCTCTCCCTATCCATCCCCCTCACCCCTCCCCCTCACCCCCTCCACCTCCCCCACACCACCTCTCACTCACCCCCACACCCTCTCCCTCACCCTCACCCTATCCCCCTCCCTCTCCCTCTATAATGACCTAGACATTTTATAATTGATATTTATTTCCTAACTAAATTTTTTTACATCTTATATAATATAATACACATAAAAAATTAATATGCACCAAAAATAGTTGTACCTTTAACAATTTTCATTACATTAGTCAATTCTGAAACTAATTAAAATTCCAAACATTACAAGTGGACAAAAAATATAAAATAGAATGGCTAAAATGGGAAAGTATGGATCACACCAATCTACTAGAATAATCACTCCCATATTAAATGGTATAAAAATAAAAGAAAATATTACCAGTCAACATATTATGGAAATGAAAATATAACCTTAAGAGAAATTGTAGTTAATTTTGTGTAAAAGAATGAATTGGTATTTATAGGGTATAAAGGGAAATGTGACCATTAGGATTCGACCGTTATATAACCACTGGTAAATATAAAAAAATTTCAATATGAATGTTTGAAACTATACCCTTGTTTGATAATTTTACCAGTATAATTAGTATTTATAAGTAGTAAGGATAAAGGATAACTGATAAAGAAATGAGAATTGATAGATTCAACCAGTATATTATTTTAGTTTGAAGCCCATTTGTCTAAAATTGGGTCGGATGTAGCATCACTTGGGTTCTAAATTTATAAATACAAATATAATATTCAATAATTGAATATTGAACGAAATCACCTATGGGATAAGTTCAAGTTAGTGTACATTACCACTCAGTCGATGTTAACCGAGTCACCCCATGAAACTACTGCCATCACACACCTTACCCTTTGAACATATACAGGTGTGATAAGGGGTTAAGTGCCCATAAATTTGTGTAAAATCCTTTATATAGATAAAATTCTGTATTCCATAAATTCCTCTTAATAAAACTTTTTCTTAATAAAATATATGTTTAACTGAGATAAATTTGATAATTTGATTTTTAGACACAAATAGAAAAATAATTTTATTTTTATAGAAAATATAGACAAATTTTATAATAACCCAAGGTATTATGGATAGTATTTTTTGATTAAAGAGTCTTTCCAAAAAAAATTCAAATAATAAATGATAAAATAATTTTATAATGTCCTAGGAAATTATTTATAAGTGTCAAAATTTTGATTATGCCTTTAAAACAGCTATTTATAATAAATAAATGTTGTTATATTTAAAAGTTAAAAGTATCATATTTAGAGAAGTTTTATGATAAAATAAAAATCATTTTTTAAATAACCAGGTTGAAATTAGATTATTTTGAATTTATGAGAATTTTCTAAGATAATTTTTTTGTGAATAGTAAAAAATATTGTTTTAGGGTTTTGCTATATTTTATGACATCATATTTATGTCATAATGATATAATAATAAATTAAACACAATAAATGACAGAAAAATTTATTTTATTAATATTATGTATTTTAATAGTTTTAGTCAACTTTTTAAACAATATGTGACTTTCCAAAGTCTAAAAAGGAATGTTTGATTTTTAAAAACATTACTTTCTAGAATCTTAAATTTCCCACGACAAAATATGTATTTAAAAATTAATTTCGATTCAATTGGATTAAAATAACATAAAATTTGACCAAAGTTTCCAAAACCAAGAGAAAAACCCATCAGTAAGCCAATGGTTTTTCATTTTCCACAACCTAGTTTTCCAAGACCCATATTTGGAAATTATTATACAATTCCTCCAATTATCCTATAAATACCCGCCCATTTCCCCATTTTCTCTCACTCTCAATCCATACTGCATAAATTTATTGTGATTTTTCCTCCCAAGGAGTCTCCCCCTAAGGTTTACTCAATCCCCTGAGGTACCATCCTCAAGTTTTTGGAACAAATCTTCAAGGTAAGGGAAAACTCTATATCTCTTTTTCATTTGAGTTCCCTTTTTACATGGTATGTCTTCTAGTTTCCAAACTAAATTCATTTTTCCAATTTTTATTATCTCATTACAATAATAATTGTCTTTTATAAATGGTAGGTCCTTTTCCACTACCATATTTTCCTTTTCTAAAACCATGCTTTATACCCCTCATGCTACTGAATTTTATTCTCAAATTTTCCTCTTTTACATGAGAAATTATCTTTTAATTTTCATTTGAATACCCAAACCTATTTTATTTTTAATGGGGATTCAACTATATTCAAAAATTATTTCTTTTATTTGAGGATTTATATATATGAAACCTACATTTCCTTTCATGGATTAAAAATGATGTAACGATCATGTCTTTATGCTCTTTTGTATGCCAATTTTTTTATAAGAAACCCATTATTTATTCTCCATAGGTTATTAATGAAATGATTTATTATGAACTGTATGGATCACATTAAATTAAGACTTATGAAGGGTGAACCCTGATATCACTTCAATTCAATGGGTAAATAATTTAATCTCTAGAGATGACATGTTTTATGATACCTTGCTGAATAATCATTTATGACACCATGGTGATAAACATTGGTGGTATGCTTATGAATGACTCGTTTAAATGTTATTTCCGTATTTATATGTTATGATTCATGTTATTATTATTATTATGTGCCTATTTATAATTCCTTGTTGGTATTCCTCATGTTCTTATTGAATGTATCAAGATCACATGTTATATGTCTCTCTTACTTATTCCCTTATTGGGATTCATGTTCACGCCTTTCCTTTGATGTGTGTCCCTGGGATATGAGATGTAGTAAAAGTAACCTTGGGTGAACCCATTAAGATTTCTTTTAGGTGGTTTGAGAATAATGTTTTGTGTTTCTATTTATTATGTACCTTTTTTCTAAGAAACTAAAATTCAAAATATCCTATGTTTTGTACCATGTAATGAAAATTTATTTAATAAAAATGTGGGATACCATAGTTGGAATCAAAGGACGGTTTTGTTATTTATAGAAATTAGGATATGAAAATTGTAAGAAAAAATATTAAGAAAAGTCTAAATATAGGGGAAAACCCTGGTATTATGGTTAAGTATTAAGTAAGTGGTTTCTGATTAATGAAATACCTATCTAGATACGAGCAAGTGGATGTGGCTCTGGAACTGATATACCTTGGGGAAAAACTCAAAAATTTAGCTTTGAGCTATACTCAAACGGGAACCGGTGCAAGATATCGGACCTTACTTCACTCTTTTTTTGAAACTCATGGGGGATATATTTGGTTAATCATAATATTTTTATGAACCATTATAGAGGATATATAAAAAATATAATTTATATTATATGAGATTAATAACATATTTAAGCATGGTTTTTTAAGAAATAAAATCCCTTTAGAATTATAATATTTGTAAAAGTTACACGTTTCTTCCTAATTTCTTATTCTTTTAGAAAAATGGTAGGAAATAGGAGGGACTACGTAAATGATGAGTGCAACGGAAAATGAAATGACAGTGTTCTGATGGATTATGTAATGGAAAAATTCGTGAGGATGATGAATCAGCTAACATTAGTTATGGATAATAACTTGAATCAAGTCTGTACACTAAATTCACCTTGAAGTGAAAAATTCATTTTTATTACTTTATATATCAATGACCACCTTATTTTAACGTATCTACCGACCCATTTATTGATTAACAATGGACAATCTGTATAGAAAATATATTTTTTGTAATATTTTGTTCAAAGTAAGATAAATTCACTCTAGAAGTATACCACTTATAAGGAGAAGTTGATTATTGGTGGAAAGTTATTAAAACATGAATAAAATAAATGAGATTGATTATATATAGTGGTAAGAGTTGAGGGGAATATTTTTTTAATAAATATTTCCCTCATTCTATGCGTCTTAAAATAGATAATTACTTCTTATAACTGAAGAAAAATTAAAATGAATCAGTGGGAAGATATGAGATGAACTTTAAAAGACTTTATTGAGACACCTATAGCATTGTTATGAATCCAAAGGGAAGGTTTGATAGAATATTCAGTGGACTAAGACCCTATATATAGAGGAATCTAGAAAATAGTAACTATGAATGAAATAAAAAGATAGTGTGGAGTGATATAAAGTTTGAATTGGTGTTTGGAGATACGTAGTGGTCACATAGATTGAATGAAAATAAGAGATAAATATAGCCGAACTCAGGGAGGAACTTTGATCACAGAAGAGGGGGAAAGAAAGTTAAAATTACCACATTCAACAAATTTGGGAAGAAGCATTCATGGAACTACTTACTTTGGAGTGGAAACTCCTACAAGTGCAAAATATATTTCTATACAGCTTGAAATTGTCATGGTGAGGTGAAGCCTAAAATTATAAGCACTAATGAAAAATGGAAAATGGAGAAGTCCTAGCCATAAATCCAATACATCAGGTTTGGGAAACTAGGGAACTTTTCCAATCAATTTTCAATAATAATATAATGGAGGGTAACCACTTTCTACCTCAGCATAATCCATGGGAGAAATTTCGGTCATTTTCTATCATGAAAACTAAAGTGGAGGCTCCAATGATGTGGTGTAAGTTACACTCATTGTTATCTTAAATCTATCAAGTAATTTTTTTGATTCTAGTTCTATAAATTCCTTTATTTCATACAAGTTTGAAAATAATATAGAATCAATCCTTGTACTTCTAGAAGTAGAGTTAACCATCAATAATCTTGGAGGTATTATCCTAGCATCAACAGTATATAGAAACTATAGTATTAATTTAAGGACACAAAACTCAATTTCCTAGAGCTAGTTCCTTATATTAATCCATTGGTATGATTACAATAAATTCATATCCTAAATCAAATAATAGTTTAGTAGTTTTGGAAGACATGATACATATATAAGTTCAACATTTCCACTTTAAATTAAATACAATATATAATATCCATTAGTAACAACCATAACTCCAAGATTTTACCTGAATTTAACTCATAATATACTTTTTCACAACCTGGGAAAAATATAAAATAATAATTGTTGAGATTATATACTCATTAAGTGTAAAATATAAAACAAAATTTATCAAAAACATAAACATTAGGCCTGATGAATAACTAAAAACACATGCCTTTAAAAATAAACTTGAGCATAATATAGTAGTAATAACAACTGATTAAATAATGTTATAAAACATAACCATAGATATTATACCATTCAAATAATCACATGTAATATCAATCAAAAGTTTCATAATTAAGGAAAGAATAATTTTGGGCATCATAATCATACCATCAAGGCCTAATCCAAGACACCATACAAAATGGGTAAACACACAGGCTAGTTTGTCTCATGAAACCTACCGATGCATTAAGGGGATATAGAGGGACCCACTCATCACTTAATAATTCTAATGAATTCCTCACATGAATGGGGATAAACATAAACAACATATACATTCATGTTGAAACTAACACATGAAATGTAAATAATTTTCCCCATTCATTAAACAAAAATACTAATTATTCTGAGTAATATGGTGAATGATATCAAGATAGAACAACCACATACAAAATAATCATAAATAATTTAATAAAATATGGAAAATGATATCACAAAAAATTAATCCCAATTAAACATAAGAATCAACAAGGGTGTTGAAATAGATGAAAATACTCTTATAAAATTAATGGGGAATTCTTGAGAGAAATACTCTTTTACTTTGCAAAGAAGAGTTCTTTTGGAAAAAATATTTGTATAAAGCTAAAAATGAAATAAGATAGTTCTTAAATAATAAAATGAGTTATTTTATAAAAATAATGGTGTGTTGAAATATATTATAGAGTTCCCTTGAAAATATGTAATAATTTGAGAAATTCCATATAATCGGGCTTGTTTATCAAGAAAATTTTGAGAATGATTGTTTTAAAACATGTAACTCCCCATAAAATAAATATGTATTCAGATTGATAAATATATATAGAAAATTAAAAAATAATTTAGGAATATTACATAATAATGATTATGAATTTAATTAGGTTAAATAGAGAAAAAGAGTCTCCCGAAATAAAAATGGAGGTTCGGGTAGAAAACTCTTACCTTATGTCCAAACATGTACTGCAATTGACCATAACATCCTATATAATAAAATTCAATCCATTAATTAATTATTTAATAACCATATATATATATATATATATTTTATTTATTATAATTTTATTTAGTTCATTTATTTACTTTTTGAAGAGTTATAAGAGACAATTTTATCGCTCGAGAGCGTTTGTTTCCTTGGTTTTCACAATCAGTATACTTGTATATTAGTATGGAAGTTCATGTGGGATGGATATAATTCTCTAGAATTGAATATATTTTTTATTAATGAATATATATAATTATAAATGTTTATATATATCATTTGGTTACATGGAATGAGTATTAATCATTAGATAATAAATTTAGTGAAGATCATTTAGATTTTTACAGCGGTTTTTCGATTACAATGAACTAGTTTTGTTCTATTATTTAATATCATGTATAAATGATGGTTAAAAAATTATTACATAAAATATAATTTATATTTTGGAATCTTGTACAACCATTAAAATGGTTTCATGACCATCCTTGAAGGATAAATTAAAGAACGAAAGTTCATCGTCCATAGAGGTTGTAAATCAGAACAACCCATACGATGATTTCATTTTTAAAATAAAATATAGAGAGAGTAAGTATGTTGATAATGGATATTCCATTAACAAGATATAATTCCATTATATAAGATATATTGAATTTATAATGATATTTTGGATACATTAAGTTTTATAGAGACTAAGAAAAGGAAATAAATTGAAATGAAATTAAATGAAAAAGGAAGAGGACTTACCTCTTGAAATATCTTCATTGAGAACCCCCTTAAGGGAATGATTTTTTGGTCTTTTCGTAAGAAAGAGATATCATGTGACTAGGGAGAGACTAGGGAAGAGTATTTGGGAAGAACATTTACAAGGTTCAAGGATTAGAGGAGTGAAGAGAAGAGGGGTGAAGGGTGGTTTTTATAGTAGAGGAGATGGGTAATTTCTCATTATTCTATTCATTAATTTACTATTTTTCTTAAAACAACCAATAGTATTGATTATTCTGAATAAATACAGTTATAAGTGCATGTAGGTTCTAACTGAGGGTGATTACATTATCCCTGACTCAAGGAATAGTGTATTTAGCTTATAATGTATTTATACTATAAATTACCATATTTTACTATTCGCTAAAAATTCAAGTATTTCAAAAAAATCCAAAAACTTTACACTAACAATTTTTTGATGTATATAATTAAAAAATAGAATCAATTTTTCCAAATTTATTTTCTAAATATTTTAAATTTAATTTTTAAATAAAACCATTATTTACTTGAAAAATACATATCTTAAATTTAAAACTGATTTTACAACACTTCCAAAAATTAAATAAGGTCTCAAAAAATTATAGGAAAATAAAATATTGATTTATGAATCCATTTTTTGAAATTAAATTTTCTTTTAAATAATTTTATTAATTATAAAGTTTTAATTAAATATTTATGACTTATAAAAATACCAACACTTAAACATTAATTTTTTAAATTTTTACTTTCTTTTATTATGATATAAATATATTATACATCCACTTATGATATTAATAAATTTAATTTATACTTTAATGGGTGTGGTTACTATTCATTGGGATGATTTACTATTCATAAAGGGCATATAACTATTCCTAAGGGTAAGTTTATATTTCATCGATATATGTTCTTGAACCTCCAGAAATACCTCTTATTTCATTAATTATTCATTTATAAAGTTTTAATTGTGTTTCATAAGTGATTTTATGTGATCTATACTATATGAAATAAACAAAATAAGAAAAATCTCATTAGTAGAATTCTGGGTTGTTACATTCTTCCCACCTATAAAAAAAATTGTCCTCAAAATTTCATAATGTCACACCACAAAAAGATTTGGGTAGTTCTTCATTATAAGTTCCTTATGCTCCCACAACACCACTTCAATTTTTTGATTTTTCCAAATCACCTTTACCATCCAAGTCGTCTGATTTATCAACACCTGTTCTTTAGTGTATAAAATTTGGGTAAGCTCTTCACAGAAAGATGATTCATTTTCCAATTATATTCCTTTAGAAATGAGTGCATGTGTTAGGTATAGAATGTACTTCCTTAATAAATATATGTGGAACACATTTTGTACTTTAGATAGGCTAAGTGTAACTTCCAAATTATATGCCATAACTTCAATCCTCTCCAGATTTTCAATTGGGAAAATGTACATGGGGTTCAATTACCCTTTCTTCTTAAATCATATAACACCCTTCTATGGAGGTACTTTTAGGAAAACCTGATCTCCCACTTGAAATTCCAAATCATTCCTTTGATTATTGGCATAGTAATTTTACCTAATTTGTGCTGTTTTAATATAGGTTTGAATAGTATTTAACTTGGTTGTTGTTTCCACCACAAGATCTAGTCCCACAAGCTTCCTTTCACCAACTTCATCTTAACAGGTTGGTGTACTACATTTCTTTTCATAAAATGATTCATATGGTTCCATTTGAATACTAGAATGGAAACTGTTATTGTAAGAAAACCCCACCAAAGGTAAATACTGATCCCACATACCTTGAAAATCAAGTGAGTAAGATCTCAACATTCCTTTTAATGTATCGATAATACTTTCTTATTTCCCATAAGTTTGAGGGTGATAAGAAGTACTCAAAAAAAATTTAGTATCCAAATCATTCTAAAGACTTTTCCGGAAATTCAATGTAAACCAAGGATCGTGATTTAACACTATTTAGAGAGGTACTCCATGAAGTCTTAAAACGTTATTAATATAGATTTGTGTAAGGAGAGCCAATGTCAAATCCTCCCTTATAGCAAGTAAATGTGCATATTTGGTAATCTGATCCACAATTACCCATATTTCATCATACTATCTTGGATTTTAGGAAAATCTAGTGACAAAATCCATAGTAATTTCATCTCATTTCCATGTAGGAATAAAAATAGGTTTCATGACTCCTCTAAGATGTTGTCTTTCAGTCTTCACCTATTGATAGACTAAACATCTTGATACATAGTCAAAAATTTCCCTCTTCATTTTATCCCATAAAAAATGTTCATATAAATTTCTATACATATCAGTGCTATTGGGGTTTATATAAAAATTCAAACTATTGGAATCATCCAATAACTCCCCTTCTAGATTGGGTAAAGAGGGAACACATAGCCTCTTCCAAAATTTCATAATTCCGTATTCATACATGAAGTCTTCCAACTTCCCATCATTCAAATATTTAATTTTCTTTTGAAGATTCTCATCATCATACTAAGAACTTCTAATCCTTTCCAATAAACATGGTTGGGAAACCAATTAAAAAAGTAGATATGTTTCATTTTATTTTATAATTCACATATCCATCATTTATAGATCCATATACATAGGATCCTTGTCAATTATTATTTTGTTTATAACTCCATGATCATTCCTACTCAATGGATTAGCCACCTTATTTTCCTTTCCTGGTTGATAGTGTATTGAATAGTCATAATACATGAGTAGCTTGAGCCATTGCATTTTACTCTTGTTGAGTTATTTTTATGAGAATATATATTTCAAGCTCTTGTGATCTTTATATATCTCAGATCTTTCTCTATAGATATAGTGTCTACATATACTCATAGAAAATATTATAGCTGCTAAATCAAGATCATGAGTTAGATAGTTCTGTTCATATATTTTTAACTGCCTTGATGCAAAGGCAACAACTCCATCATTCTACACAAGGTCACATCCAAGTCCTTTCTTTGATGAATCATAATAAATCAAAAATCCACCATTTCTTGATAGTAGAGTCAAGATTGGAGCACTCACTAATCTCCATTAAAATTCATCAAAATATTATTCACATTCTTTTGTCTATAAGAACTTAACCCCTTTACGAGTAAGCTTGGTTAACGGGTTGGCTAATTAGGTGAAGTTCTAAATGAAATTCCAATATTAACCTGCTACTCCAATAAATTTACATATATCTGTTATGTTCATTTGAGTAGTCCATTTATGAATAGCCTTTTTATTCACAGTATCAACTAAGATTCCTTCCTAAGAGACAATATAGCCAGGAAAATAAACTGATTGAATCTAAAATTCACACCTGCTAATCTTACCATATAATTCATCTCTTATAAGAGTTTTCAAAATAATTCACAAGTTATTATCACGGTATTCATAGCATTTAGTGTATACCAAGTTATTATTAATAAATACCATAAAAATTTAATCATGATATTCCTAAAAAACTCTATTCATTATATCCATGAAAATAGAGGGTGCATTAGTCATTCAAAAAGGAATTATTGTAAAATCGTATTTCCCATTCCTAGTTTGAATTTTTTTGTAATATCATCCTTATGTGGAAGTGATAATATCTAGACTAAAGTTTAATTTTAAAAAAATATAGGACTCAGTGAAATTGATCAAATAAATCATCAATGTGAGGAATAGTACACTTGTTCTTTATCAATATATCATTGATCTCCTTGTAGTGAATACACGACCTCATATAACCATCTTTCTGCTTAACGAAAATAACAGGGGCTCCCCAAGGAGAGACACTAGGGAGAATAAATCATTTATCACTCAATTCCTCTAGTATTTGTAATTCCCCGACCCTAGTTACCCAGATTCGGTGCATTATTACATAACATTGGCATGATATAAGGAATCATGTCCCAAAAGACCGATCAGTTTAGTAGCCATTGTAGTGCTAGATACATTCATAATTTTTCCATTACATCATGAAATAAAAACATCAACAACATTTTTCCCCCTTTTTATCACACTTATATCATTATCCTATCCCTAAAGGTCAACCATAAAATAATTCTTCACATCCTAGGAAAAATAAAACATAGAAAGGGGTGAGCTCAAGTGATCAGTAAGGATAACAATATAGAGAAAACTTTCATAAATAAGCATATACATTTAAGGAAATTATTAGACTAAAACAAAATCCTTTTAAACATAAAAACCAGAATAATGTGGCAAAGATAAAATCAAATAATTACATTTACTTATTCTCATAGATATTCTACTAGTTGAATAATCACATGAAATATGGATAGCCACTTTAGTAATGATGGAATGTATAATGCCAGACTCCATAACCACATATTCAAGGAATTATGCCAAGACTAAAAATAAGATTTTGTAAATAACTTATGATAATACCCTAGTTAGTTTCATGAGACCTACTGATGCATCGAGGAGCTATAGCGGGCTCCACCCATCACTTACTAAGTCTAATGCATACTTCATATGAAAAGGCTTAAACATAACATAAACATTCGTATTAAAACTAGTATATGAAATGTCAATAAATTATCCATAAACCATGAATAGTATAACAATAACACATCCACAGTCAATCATTTCACAAAAACTTCAATAAAATATGGATGATTTGTATCATAATAAATCAAATTCAAACAAGATTAAAATCCATCAAAGGATATTGACATAGATGAAATCAAAACTTTTTTAGAGAAATATCTCTTTTTATTTTGAAATCATATAAAATTAATATAATTATATAAGAAAACATTTATTTTGAAAATATTCTTATAATCTAGTATGGGAAGATTTAATGATGTTATAATGGTGGAAAATAGTTTCACCCACCGTATAAGTTAAAAAAAAGACATTCTTACCTTAATTTTCTCGAAAAGGTCATAAAGTACCTTGTTTGGAAAACAACAGAAAGATTCCTTTAAAAACGTATTAGGTAAAATAAGGTTATAAATGAATTTAACCCATTTTCTTGTAAAATTGTTTTGAAATATATTTTTAATAAAACACGGATGTGGATGATAAAGAGGTCTCAGTAGATACTTACATAAAAACAACCTCAGATAATAAAGAGATTGTGAAATTAACTCATACCTTTTACTTTTCCTTAGTAGATGTTATGTTAAACTATTTTATAATATTTAAAACATTTTTATTAAATTATAAATTAACTATATGCATAAATATGATATCATATATGATCCTCTAATATTGATTTGTTAATAATATTTCAGTAGTATCATTGTTTCAGGTGTTAACTAATTCATTTTCCTTTATATGCTTGGTTACGTAAGCCATGTTGGTTATGGATAGTATGTATTTGATTCATGTACATAATGATATTATGTTAATAAAAATTATTTTTAAACCTAAAATGAAAATTATTCTTGAATTATTACGATGGGGAAATGAATTACATTGTGTTTGTGGAGATGGTAATTCGTACGTACGCACGAGCGACAATATCATTATATTGATGGTAAAATCATGTGTAATTGGATGGTATATCATATATACAGAATAAATAACAATTTATATTTATTATTTACATCAGTTATACTCATTATTATACGCATCCGAATAATGAAGTGTTTGAATAACAAACTACACCATGACATGGAGACGGTAAGTCATATGTACGCACATATGGTGACTTTGTCATTCATATGATGGATAGAATAGTGAATATGGTTGTATAATTTTTATAATAACATAAAAGTATATAGAATATACTGGTGTTATTATTTTATAATAGAAACAAAAAAGAAAAATTAAGTGGAAGAAGAAAAGAACTTGAAAGAGGTGATGAAATATTTACCTCTTCTTCGGATTCTTTCTTTTTATTTGATCAAAAGGGCTCCTTAGGTTGGCTTTATGACCAAAGAAAGGACTCTAGGATGAAGTTAGGAAATTTTTGAGGATATTTAGTCAGTGTTTAGCCAAGACAAATTGCATTGGAGGTGTTAAATTATGATAAGGGGAAGTGCCTTTTTATAAGAGAGGTGAGGGTCACTTTAGGAAAAGCTTGAAATATTATTTTATAATAAAATAATTTTCGGTTTCTAATGGCTCCAAAATGATTTATTTAAAGGATAAAGTGGGTATGGGTCGAAAACCTCTCAACCAATAGGTTTTAGATAGGTTTAGGTCACCATATTAACCTTATCTTTTAGATTTAACTCTTAGTTAAATAGTTTGACATTTACCTTGTCTCTTTGTATTTGTATATTATATGGTTAATAAACTTACTATAAACTACCAAGAGAACCCAAAGTGGTTCATTTTTAATATATATAATTTTATATAAGTCATTTTTCTGATCCTCAGATTTTTATGAATATTATATCAATTAATAATATAGTATCTGTTTAAAAAACTCAATTATGTAAATTTTGACACTATTTAGTATTTAATTTTTTAAAAGACATAAAAACTTTATCACTTAGAATAAAATATATTTAACCGACCCTAAAATGTCATATCAACCTATAAAATTATTTTAATTCATCATAAGTTTCAATTTACATTTATTTTGAAATTTATAATATCAATTATTTTAATATTTCATTAATAAGGTAATTAATGTATCATCATTGTGTCATAAATAAATTAGGTTATTTAATGTATAAAATTTATAAATAAAATACCATTTTGTAGGAAATATTTTTATCTTTCTAAAATATATTTATAGTCTAATTTATATTATGTGTAACCCTATATCAAAAATGGATTAGTTATTAAAATTTGAATTATCTCTTTTAACTCTTCTTCAAATAAAATAATAATGAATGTCCTAATCTAATACAAGTGGACCAAAGGGGATCATATTTTATTATTAAGGTTGTTTTTTGTAAAATTACATTTATACAATAGAATTATTACATGTTTTATGGTAATTATGATATCATTTTTTACCCTTAATTGCCCTATTTACTTTTAACCTTGGTAAATAAAAGTCAAAAGTTACTATTCAACAAAAAAAATTCATCATATTGAACCACATTTTACATACTAATATTAACTGTATCTCTTGTATTTTTTTAATTAAACTCACAGAAGTGGTAAAATTATGTTTTATACAAATTTGCAAATGCTTCTAGGAGGTGGGTAAAAGATGGTAAAAAGTTCGATAAAATTTTATATATCTAAACTTATTATAAAATGACTCTAATGAATTAAGTTGAACATATATAGGTATTATGTATCTATTTTGACCTAAAATAAATTAAAATAAAATAACTAATTATTTAAATAAAAAGTTGGTTTTAACCAATAACATAGTGTTTTTTTACTATTCATCAAAAATTGAATGTTTTCAGAAAAATACCAAAAATTCAACCTAAGCTAATTTTGATATTCTGAATCCAAAAATGAATTCCATTTTGAAAGATAAAATTAATAAAATTTCAAAACTGGGTATTACTATTCATAATGATTATTTTGATTGGTCAGGGTGTTTTAGAATCTCGAAGTTGCGTACAATGCAAGCTATTGCATTATTCGAAGGGAAATGTACAGTGGAAGCTTGTGGTGTTACATTATTTCCTCCTTGAAATAATTTTTTCCACATAATTTCTATAATACTACTAAAAAAAAGATTCGGGTGGTTCTTCATCATAAGTTCCTCTAGTTCCCATGTTGCCTCTTCCATCTTATGTTTTCTCCATAGAACTTTTACCAGACGAGTCGTCCAGTTTCTCAGCACTTGTTATCTTGTATCAAGAATTTTGACAGGCTCTTCACAATAAGACGGATCTGTTTCAAGTTCAATTTCCTCATAGGTGAGTACATGAGTTGGGTCAGGCATGTATTTTCTCAACAGTGATACATGGAACACATCATGAACTTTGGAGAGACTTGGAGGCATTTCCAAATGATAAGCTACAACTCTAATTCGTTCTAGAATTTCAAAAGGTCTGATATACCTGGGACTCAATTTACCCTTCTTATCGAAACGTATAACACCATACCATGGAGATACCATCAAGAAAATATGATCTCCTACCTAAAATTTCAAATCCTTCCTTCGGTTATCAGCAAAGCTCTTTTGCCTAATTTGAGCTGCTTTGATGTGGGTTTGGATAACCTTCACCTTTTCCAATGTTTCCTCAACAAGTTCTAGGCCTACGAGTTTTCTTTCAATAACATCATCCGAACAAGTTGGTGTGCAACATCTCTTTCCATATAATGCTTCATATGGTGCCATCTGAATACTTGATTGGAAACTATTATTATAGGAAAATTCTACCAAATGTAAATATTGATCCCACATACCTTGAAAGTCAAGTGAGAAGGATATTAAAATGTCTTATAAGGTTTGAATAGTCTGTTCTGATTTTCCATTAGTTTGAGGGTAGTAGGAAGTGCTCAAACGATGTTCAGTATCTAGGGACTTCTGAATACTTTTCTAGAATCTTGATGTAAAACGGGGATCACGATCAGAAAAAATCAATAGGGGTACTCCATGAAGTCTTAAAACATCATTAATATATAGTCTTGCCATATGTTTAATTGGTAAATCTTCTATTATAGCAATAAAATGTTCATACTTGGTAAGAAGATCAATAATGACCCATATTGCATCATTCTTTCTAGGAGCCTTTGGTATCCCTATGAAAAAGTCCATCATATTATTATCCCATTTCCACTCAGGTATGGGAAGAGGTTGCATGACTCCTCTGGGTTGTTGCCTTCTAGCTTTCAGTTTTTTATAAACCATACATCTCGACACAAAATCAGAAATTTCTCTCTTCATGTTGTCCCACCAAAAATGTTATTTCAAATCTCTATACATCTTAGAGCTACCAGGGTGTATAGAGAAATTGAATCTATGAGCATTATCCAACAATTCCCTTTTTAGATCAGGTATATCAGGAAGACAATGTCTCTTCCCAAATTTCAAAATTCCATTTGTATATACGAATTCAATCAATATCCCATCGTTCACAACTTTAATTTTCTTTTGAAATTCCTCATCATCGGTCTAAGAACTTTTTTATCCTTTATAGTAAAGATGGTTTGGAAACCATTTGAAAAATAATTGATGTTTCACCTTCCATGGTTATTCCCATATCCATCTTTACTAGATCAACGAAAATAGGATCCTTTTAAACTCTCATATTATTCAAAACTCTATGATCTTTTTTTCTCCAAGAATCTTCCACCTTATTTTCCTTCCCCAGGTGGTAGTGTATAGTTCAATCATAATCCTTGAGTAGTTCAAGCCATATCCTTTTCCCCATGTTGAGTTCTTTTTGTGAGAAAATATACTTCAAACTCTTGTGATCAGTATAAATCTCACATTTTTCACCATAGAGATAGTGTCTCCATATCATCAAAGAAAAGGTTATAGATTCTAACTCAAGATCATGCGAGGGATACTTTTTCTCATGAATTTTTATCTATTGTGATGCATAGGCAATAACTCTATCATTTTTCATAAGGACACAACCAAGTCCTTTCATTGAATCATCAATATAAATAACAAACCCATCGTTCCCCGATGATAGATTCAATATAAGAGCATTAACTAATCTTCTCTTTAGTTCTTCAAAACATTCTTCACACTCTTTTTTACAAACAAATTTAACCCCTTTACGTGTGTGCTTGGTTAATGTGTTATCCAATAGGGAAAAATTCTAGACAAAATACCGATAATAACCTGCTAACCAATAAAACTTCGTACCTCATTTATACTCGTTGGTGCTAGCCATTCTTGGATTGCCTTTGTCTTAGAAGGATCAACAGATATTCTATCCTTAGAGACAATATGGCCATGAAAATAAATGTCTGGAAGCGATAATTCACACTTTCTAAACCTCCCATGTAATTTATTTCTTCTAGGAGTCTTTAGGATAATGCGCAAGTGATTTTTGTGATCTTCATAGATTTTTAAGTATACCCAGATATCATCAATAAATACCACTACCAAGTCATGAAGATATTCCTTGAAAACTATGTTCATTAGATCCACGAAAAAATAGGGTTCATTAGTCATCCCAAAAGGCATTACTGTAAACTCGTAATGCCCATACCTGGTTCAAAATGCTATTTTTGGAATGTCTTCCTTCTTCACACAAAACAGATGATATCCATATCGAAGGTAAATCTTTGAAAAATATTGAGATCCATGAAGTTGGTCGAATAAATCATCAATGTGAGGTAAGAGATACTTGTTTTTTATTTTTATAGCATTGATCTCCCTCTAGTCAATGCACAACCTCATAGATCTATCTTTCTTATTAACAAAAAGGACAGGGTCTCCTCATGGAGAAACACTCTAGAGAATAAATCCCTTATTACTCAGTTCCTCTAGTTTTTTCTTTAGTTCTACTAATTCCATAGTGGTAATTCTATAAGGGGTCTTCAATATGAGCCTTGAACTAGGAATTAAATTAATGGAAAACTCAATTTCTCATTCTAGAGGATGTCTAGGTAAATTCTCTTGAAACACATCAACATATTCTTTCATAATAGGTATGTGCTGAATTCAAACATTATTTTCCTCACCCATAGTTATTTCATTCTCTTCTTCCTCAATAATTGAATTTAGTTGAGCTACTGGGGGTGGATCTAGATACGAATAAGGTGGTGGCGTTTCTTCTCTAAAGATAAGGTACTCCTTATCATCATCGAAAATTGTAACCTCCTTCTTCTTACAATAAATTTTTGAATCATGGTCCGAAAGCCAATCCATTCTGAGGATGTTATCAAATTCAATCATGGGTATGACGATGAGATTAGCATATAAAGAACATTTATATACCCTAATGGGAAATTATTCATAAAACATTATTGCAATGATACTTACATTAAGTGTTTTTACTAACAACTCCATTGTTAAGTCAAATTGAAAATATCTAATTTTCTAAGAAAACTGGGATGATATGAAACAATGCGATGATACAGAGTCAAATAAAGCATTTTCTAAACTTGAGGAAACCATTAAATGTACTACCACCACATATTTTGGAGCTTCAACCTCAGCAGTAGTGATCGCATAAGCTTGTCCTTTCTCCCTTTTCCTTTTGTGAGGTAAGTTCCCTTGGATCTTAGGACATTCATTTGCATAATACCCATTTTATCTACAATTGTAGAATTCAACATACTTTTTCTTCCCCTTGCAGTCACGAGATTGGAATCCTTTTTCAAAACACTGTTAACAGACTCTCATTCCCTTCAGGCAAGTACCAGAGTGTTTCTTCCCAAATTTACCATAGGATGGATGTTCAACTTTTCCCTTCTACCCCTTGTTTCATTTTCCTGAGTGTTTATCATATCTCTTATTCTACTTATTTTCTTTAAAGTTGTAAGACATGGATAATTCTTTTTCTGTCTTGATATCACATGAGACAATATCTTTGTAAGATAAGATGGATTGTGAGAATAATTCCCACTGGAGAAATGGTTTTAACCCATCAAAGAATCGATCAATATTACTTCTTGGGTTACATATATAATCTATAGCATGCCTTGCTAACCTTGTAAAGTTAAACTCATATTATGAGATATTCTCATCCTTTTTTTCCTCGGACTCAGAAATTTCTTTTCCATATCCAATCAATGGTCATGAGGAAAGTATTTTTCCACGAAAATATCTTTAAACTCTCTCCATTCCATGTTTGATACTTCTTCTTCTTCCTTTGTGTTTTGAATCAATGACCACCATTGATCTGCATCTCCCATGAGGTGATAAACGGCAATGACAACTTTTTCCCTTTCACTACTCCCCAAAGAATGAAATATTTTCTCTAAGGAACTTATCCATTTCTCAGCTACTAATGGATTTGTACTCCCATTGAATTTTGGTGGTTTTTTCCTCATGAAGCGATCTAACATTGATCCTCCGTTTTGTGGATCAGGGAGCTTTATACGTGTAAGGTTATTATTCATAACCTGAGTGAGTTGTCCTAGTATGGTGATAATCTAATCGGCACCAGTTTCATCACCAGCTCCACTATAATTATCTTGAGTATGAGGGAAATCCCAAAATGGATTATGTGCATTGATACGGTTTCAATTCCTTCCACTAGGGACTATTTCTAAACAATGGCATACACTATATTAGTTTATGAATCACAATACATAATTCCAAACTTATAAAACACTTAACATAAATTGAACAGTTTATTGATATAATACATAATCATAAAAATGTTTTCTTTAAGGAGGTATATACTTATAAATCCTTCATAATTATTTGTATTGAAAATGAGATTTATTCTTAGCATGTCCCTTGGGAGTGTCGTAACCAAGAGTGCAGCAAGGCCCGTTGTCGTGCACCACTTCCTATTCGAGTCTAGCTTAATGCGTTATTTTTTTGTTTTACCCCTAGGTACATCTATGTCAGAGATACCTCTACCAGCTCATATCCAGAAAAGGATTTATTTCTTGGAAAACTCAGAATATCTCTACAGTACCAAAATTCTAGGAAGTTCTTCTATACTAATCCTCAAATTCTATCTTAGGGTAGTGTTCTCTCATCAGAGTTTTTCTAAATCTAGTTTCCAAGATTTGTGATAAACTTCCTTTGATACCAACTGTAACATCCCTACCCCAGTTACCCAGAGTCAGTGCATTATTACATAACATTGGAATGATATACAGAATCATGTCCTGAAAGACCGATCAGTTTAGTATCCTTGTAAGTACAATATACATTCATAAGTTTTACCTTACATCATGAAATAAAAATATCAACAACATTTTACCCACTTTTGAACACACTTATATCCTTATCCTATCCCAACAGTTTATCCCTAAAATACTTCATCACATCTGGTGAAAAATAAAACATATAAAGGGGTGAGTTCAGATGCTCAGTAAGGATAACAATATAGTGGAAACTTTCATAAATAAGCATTAACATTTAAGGTAATGTATTAGACTAAACCAAAAGCCTTTTAAACTAAAACTTCAGCATAATATGCCAAATATAAAATCAAATAATTCCATTTACATATTCTCATGGATATTCTACTAGTCGAATAATCAAATTCAATATCAATAGACACTTTCATAATGATGGAATACATAATTCTAGACTTCATAACCACATAGTCAAGGCCTTGTGCCAAGACAACAAATAATATTTTGTCAAGACATTATGCCAAGACACAAGTTTGTCTCATGAGACCTACTGATGCATCGAGGAGCTATAGCGGGCTCCACCCGTCACTTACTAAGTCCAATGCATTCCTCATATGAAAAGGTTTAAACATAATATAAACATTCGTATTAAAACTAGCATTAAAAATGTAAATTATTTATCCATAAAGAATGAATGGTATAAAAATAACACATCCACAGTCAAACATATCACAAAAACTTCAATAAAATGTCAAAGATTTCTATCATAATAAATAAACTTCAAACAATATTAAAATCCATCATAGGATGTTGACATAATGAAATCAAAACTTTTTTAGAGAAACATCTCTTCCTATTTTTAAATAATATAAAAGTCATATAATTATAAAAGAAAACATTTATTTTGAAAATATTCTTATAAGCAGGTATGGGAAGCTTCGACGATGTTATAATGGTAGAAAATAGCCACACCCACCGTATAAGATAAAAAAAGACATTCTTTCCTTAATTTTGTCAAAAAATGTCATAAATTACCTTGTTTGAAAAACGACAGAAAGATTCCTTTCAAAACATATTAGTTCAAATAAGGGTATAAATTAATTTAACCCATTTTATTGTAATTGTTTTTTGAAATATGTTTTTAAGACAATACAAATGTGGATGATAAAGCAGTCCCAGAAGATAATTACATAAAAACAACCTTAGATAATAAAGAGATTGTGAAATTAACACTTACCTTTTACTTTTCCTTAGTCTATGGTATTTTAACCTCTTGTATAATAGTTAGTACATTGTTATTAAATTATAAAATAACTATATAAATAAATATGATATCATATATGATCCTCTAATATTGCTTTGTTAATAATATTTCAGTAGTATCATCATTTCAGGTGTTAACTGATTCATTTTCCTTTATATACTTGGTTACATAAGCCATGTTCGTTATGGATATGATGTATTTTATTCATATATATAATTATATTATTTTCATAAACATTATTTTTAATCATAAAATTAAAATTATTCTTTAATTATTACGATGGGGAAATTAATCTTATCTCATTCGTGGAGACGGTAATCTGTACATACGGACGAGCGACCATATCATTATATTGATGGTGAAATCATATGTAATTGGATGGTATATCATATATAAAGATTAAATAAAATTTTATATTTATTATTTACATTAGTTTACTCATTATTATACCCATCCAAATAATGAAGTGTCTGAATAACAAACTACACCACGACGTGGAGACGGTAAGTCGTACGTACACACGTATGGTGACTTGGTCATTCATATGATGGATAGAATAATGAATATGGTTATAAAATTTTTATAATAACCACATAGTATATAAAATATACTAGAGTTATTATTTTAGAATTTAAACAACAAATAATGAGGAAGTGGAAGAAGAAAAGAACTTGAAAGAGGTGATGAAATATTTACCTCTTCTTTGGGTTCTTCCTTTTGATTTGATCAAAAGGGCTCTTTAGGTTGGATTTATGTCCATGGGAAGGCCTCTAGGATGAAGTAATAATGTTTGGAGGATATTTTTTAAGATTCTTCCAGATCCAAATGGCTTTGGAGGTGTGAAATTAATAGAAGGGGAAGTTCCCTTTTATAAGAGTGGTGAGGGTCACATTAGGAAAAGCTTGAAATATTATTTTATAATAAACTAATTTTCAGTTTCTAATGGATAAAAAATGATTTATTTAGAGGTTATGGTGTGGATGTGTCTAAAACCTATCAACCAATAGGTTTTAGGTAGGTTTAGGTCTCCATATTAACCTTATCTTTTAGATTTAACTCTTAGTTAAATAGTTTGACATTTACCATGTCTCTTTGTATTTTTATATTATATGGTAAATAAACATAATATAAACTACCTATAGAACCAAAAGTGGTTATTTATTAATATATATAACCTTATATAATTCCTTTGGCCGAACCTTAGATTTTTATGAATATTATATCAATTAATAATATAGTATTTTTTTTAAAAACTAAATTATGTCAATTTTGACACTATTTAGTATTTGATTTTTATGAAAGCCATAAAAACATTATCACTTCGAATAAAATTTATTTAACCAACCCTAACATTTAATATTAACCTATAAAATTAGTTTCATTCCTCAGAAGTATCAATTTAAATTTATTTGGATATTTATAATATCAATTAATTTAATATTTCATTAATACGGTAATTGTTGCATCATTATTGTGTCAGAAATAAATTAAATTATTTAATGTGTAAAAATTATAAATAAAATACCATTATGTAGGAAATATTTTTATATTTCTAAATAATATTTATATTCGAATTTATATTATGTGTAACCCTATATTAGAAATGTTTTAGTTATTAATCTTTGAATTTAACTCTTTTAACTCTTCTTTAAATAAAATAATAATAAATGTCATAATCTAATCCAAGTGGACCAAAGGGTATCATATTTTATTCCTACGGTTTTATTTTATCTAATTACACTTCTCCAATCGAATTATTACATGTGTTAGGGTAATTACGATATCATTTTTACCCTTAATTACCACATTTACTTTTAACTGTGGTAAATAAAAGTCAAAAGTTACTATTCACCAAAAAAATATTTTCATCTTATTAAACCACATTTTACATACTGATATTAACCGATTCTATCATATTTTTGAAACTAAACTCATAGAAACAGTAAAATTAAGTCTTATACAAATTGGAAAATGCTTCTAGGAGGTGGGTAAAAGACGGTAAAAAGTTTGATAAAATTTTATATATCTAAACTTACTATAAAATGACTCTAATGAATTATGTTGAACATATATAGGTATTGTATATATATTTTGACGTAAAACAAATTAAAATATAATAACTAATTATTTAAATAAAAATTCAGTTTTAACCAATAATGCAGTGTTTTTTCACTATTCGTCAAAAATTGAAAGTTTTCAGAAAAATACCAAAAATTCACCCTAAGATAATTTCGATATTTTGAATCCAAAAATGATATCCATTTTGAAAGATAAAATTTATAAAATTTTAAAATGTTGGTATTACTATTCATAACGATTAGTTTGATTGGTCACGGTGTTTTAGAATCTCAAAGTTGCGTACAATGCAAGATATTGCATTATTCAAAGGGAAACGTACCATGGAAGCTTGGGGTGTAACAATTGCTTCTTTAATTCTACTAATTCAACAGTTTCCATTCTATAAGGTTTATTTGATATAGGTATTTAACCAGAAATTAAATTAATTGAGAACTGAACTTCTCATTATGTTGGAAGTCTATGTAAATCCTCTCGAAAAACATAAATATATTCTTGCACAAGGTATATCCTCAATTTGAAGATTTCTTTCCCCACCCATAGATATTGCATTTTCATTTTCCCCAAGAATTGAATTCAGTGGAGATACTAGGGGTGGATCTATATAAGAATAATATGGTGAGGTTTCTTTACTAAATATAAGGGATTCTACATGATCCTTAAAAATTTTAACCTCCTTATTTCAATAGGTTTTTGCATCATAATTTGAAATCCAATCCATACCAGGGATTATATCAAATTAAATCATGGTTATGATGATAAAATCAGTAGATAAAGAACATTTATATTCCATAATGGAAACTTCTTGACACAACTTTGTGGAAATGATATTTCCCTTGGGAGTTTTGACTGACAAATCATTTATTAAATCAAATTGTAAATATATAATTTTCATGGAAAATTGGGAAGATATAAAAGAATTGGATGATCCAAAATTAAATAAATCATTGCCTAAGTTTGAGGAAATTATTAAAGTACCTACCACCACATCATTAGGAACTTCAACCTCAGTTATTGTGATCGCATAAGCTTGGCCTTTTTCCTTTTTCCTTCTTTGGGGAAAGTTTCATTGAAACTTAGGAAAATAATTTTTATAATGTCCCACATCTTTGAAATTGTACAATTTAACATTGGTAGCTTCTTTATTTAACTTATAATTAGGGGCTTGGTGTTCTTTTCCACCACACTTGTAAAAAACACCCATACCCTTCAGGAAAGTGCTAGGGTGTTTCTTACCACAACTATCGCAGGATGGAAAATAAATTCTTCCCTTATTTCCCTTTTCCCTGTTTCCTTTTCTAGATTGTTCATCATCACTCTTCATATATTTAATTCCTTTAAAGTCATAAGACTTAAAGAATTATTTTTTTTGTCTTGATAGCACATGAGACTATATCATTGTATTATGAGAAAATTTAGGAGACTAGTTCCCTTCAAGGAATGGTTTCAAAACATCAATGAAATGATAAATATTTATCCTTGGATTACATATGTATTATACATCATGACTTTTTAATCTTGTGAATTTGGATTTATACATTGCAACTTTTTCATCCTCTTTTTGTTTCAAACTAAATAATATCCTTTCCATATATACTCGTTGTTCATGAGGAAAATATTCTTCTAGAAAAAAGTCCTTAAAATCCATTCATTCCATATTTTCAATATCTTCTTTCTCATTTGTGTTTCGAATCAATGACCAACACTGATCAGTAACTCATGATATATGATAAACTTTCATGAAAACCTTATCCCTTTCAATACTCCCCAAAGTAATAAATATATTCACTACGTAACTTATAAACTCCTCTACTACAAATGGGTTTTTATTCCCAATAAATTATGGAGGTTGTTTTTGCATAAATAGTTATAACATTTCTCCTCTATGTTGTGGATCAGGATGATCCATATGGGTAAGGTTATTTTTCATAACCTGTGTCATCTATCCCAATATTTTTATAAGTTTCTTAGCACCAATTGTAGCTCCAGATCCAAAATCATTATCTTTTATAGGAGGTAAATCCATACATGGGATATACACATTCATGTTGTTTCCATTACTTCCACTGGGAACCATTTCTAAATAATGTAATACACTAGATTAGGCTATGAATAATATTTCATAATCTCAACTACCAAAATAATTAACAGATATTGAAATCCTATATATAGCTAATATCAAAATCATAAAAAAGGTTTCTTTGATGAAAATTTTACATTTAAATCTTCATAATGGATTGTAAAGAAAATGTTAATTGTACTATGAATATCCCTAGGGAGTGTCAAACTATTTGTGTAGTAAGGCACATTTTTGTGTACCATGTAACCCCGAGTTATCACTATAACACCTTGTTGGATTTGTTAATCTTAATTACATCTCTATGAGAACCATTCCCACTTAAAGTATCCATCAAGAGATATATTTCTAGGAATATACAGATAATATCTTTCTTACCAAAATTCTAGGATGTTCTTGTATTCTTATCCTCAATTTCTATCTTATTGTTGTGTTCACTCATATATGTTTTGTAAATCTAGTTTCTAATGTTTCTACTAAACTTCCTCTAATACCAGCTATAAGGACACAAACCCCAGTTTCCTAGAGTTGGTGTCGTATATTGATAAATTGGTATGATTACAATAAAGTCATATCCCAATGGAACAAATAGTTTAGTAGTTTTGGAAGACCATATACAAACATAAGTTCAAAATTACAACTTGAAATGAAATAAAATATAGCAGATCCATTAGTAACTTTGATAAATCCTAGATTTTCTCTATATGTTATTCATAATATACTTCTTCAAAACATGGTAAAAATAAAACACAAAATGGGGTGTGATCAGATGATCAATAAGGGTAAGATATACAATGAAAGTTATTATAAACATAAACATTAGGAAAGATGAATAACTAAAAACACATTCCTTTAAAAATGAACTTGAGCATAATATAGAAGGAATAAAAACAGATTAAATAATTCCATAAAAATAACCATTGATATGTTAATAGTCGAATAATCACATGGACTATCAATCAATATTTTAATAATGATATAATTCATAATGTTGGACATCATAATCATACCATCAAGGCCTCAACCAAGACACTATACATAATGGGTAAAAACACGGGCTAGTTCGTCTCATGAGACCTACAGATGCATCAAGGGGATATAGAGGGCCCCACACATAACTTAATAAGTACGATGCATTCCTAATATTAATGGGGGTAAATATTAACTACATATTATAAGGCCCCGACATTAAATATTACTTAATATTGAATTAAATGAATAATTCACATTGAGGATCTTTTCAGGTTTAGAGTTTTAGAGAATTAGGACATAACTATTACATCTCAAAAGATTACAAAGTAGTCACTTCTACTAAATTTCCATAAAATAAAAAACTCTTAAAAAGAAACATGTCTAGTTCCATGTTTTAGGTAGCATGACTTTCCCTTGATCCCATCCTTGACCCTATTCCACGTTAAGTCCTGTAAAAAACATTTCAAAAACTTGGGATGAGCATAAAAAGCTTAGTAAGGGATACACAAAGAATGAAAACTGTTAGTTTTTCAAAACAACAAGTAAACCATGTATACATTATCAAAGTACTAATTTTCACATTTTCGAAGTAGTAAAAACTCTTCACTGAATAAAAGTTCATTACCTACCTTTCTGTAACCAAAATATTACCATAAAACCCTTATAAGACCACATAACATATAAAGGTAACTTGGGACATAAACATACTTAAGTGGAATAACCATAAGGTCGACTTCCACACATATCACTTAATGGAATAGCCATTCGGCCAACTTCCATACATACATAATGGAATAGCCATACGGCCGACTTCCATACCCAATGCATTGGAGGTTATAACGTAACCACCCATCCTGGTATTCACGGCACCACCCGTCATATGGTTTATCACATAACCACCCGTAAAATGTCCAAGTACCATTATAAAATTATAACACATAAAACCAATATAAAGGAATGATAACATTTCCACATTTCAATCACAATATATCATTTAAATATATTGACAAAATAGAATCCTTTATCAAAACCATTTTCAATACCAAAATACATAAAAGAGTATATGATATTTATTTTATTTTAAAAACATTACGGCTTGTTGAGGAAGCCAAAGATCAAATAATACTCGCAGCGGCGGAAAAGGTCATTGTCACCGCGTACGTTAAAAGAAACATTCCTTTTTGTCGTTTAGTAAAAATCTTCGTAGAAAAAGATTCCTTTTGTATAAAAGTAAAATTCAAAGGGGTTTATACACCGTATAAAAGAAAGTAGTGTATAAAATTAAATATGCCTCAATGAAAGGAGATTGAGATGAAGTTCCTTACAAAGACGGTATCCTTGGTTTAAGGATAAATCAATTACATAATTATGTGTGACAAACGAATACACCAAATATAAGTGGATATTAAGTGTAACACAATCAGAGGTTATTCACACATATTCATTGAACGACATATTCAAGGAGTATAAGTTTATCCCAAAGAATCAAATTTGGGTTAAGAATTTCCCTTGCAATAATTTGACAGCCTAATGGCATTACTACAAAACTCAGAAAATGAGTTGATGAGAGATAAAAAGTTTATCTCATCACATGGAAATAAAATTTAAATCAATAAGGATATATAAGAACATATACCAACATAAAGGTATGTGAATTAAAATACATAACAAAATAAGTCTTTTAAAAAGAGGAGGGTGAAATGTTCCTTTACCGACATGGGTATCTTTCAAAACATACACCCCGTGAAAGAGGGACAATACAACATTGATGTAAATACTCATAAATGAAATTATATTACACAATGAGTAAAATAATGGGAAGTACATACACCACTCAAAGGAAATTGTGGCAAATGTAGAATAAATCTCACAGGAATAAAAGTGAGATGAAAAATCCCTTACGAAAACTCGGCAGCGCCACATAAAACTTACAAAAATGGATTTATGAGATCAAATAGGGTATCTCATCATATTAACATAAATTTTACAGAAAGAGGAATATAAAATAACATCCCCCAACACAACAAATAGGTGCTTAAAATAAGTGACATAAAATAGAGTACTTAAAAATAACAAGAGAGGTTAGATCTCTTAGGAAAATTCGGCAGACTAACGGCGCCACTCAAAACTTCCAAAATGGATTGATGAGAGAGAATAGGGTCTCTCATAATATGAACATAAAAATTACAGTAAGAGTAATATAAAATAACATCCCAATAACAAGAAATATGATCTTTAGAAGGAGTGACATAAAATAGCATACTTAAAAAAAGAGAGGAGTAGGATCCCTTACCTCGGGTCCGACTTGACTCGATCGTTCTTTAATGTCCTGAATAATAAAATTTGGTTAATTTATACTTTCTTAAGAACCTTTTTCAAGTTCATTATTCCTTTTATATCAATTATTGACATTTTATAAAAATTATGTAATCATTTAAGTTAATAATGTTTGTTTTGTCGATATTTGCTTTTAAGTCAAAAGTGGACTTCTTACAATAACATGTTGTTCGTGTGGTCAAAGGATGTTTATATCCAGAATGAAATTCCTGATTTGTATATCATATATATCATATATATCCAGAATATTCATGTATTTATAATATTACATAATCATTTAGAGGTAAGAAATGAAATTCACCGTTCATGGAGACGGTAAGTCGTACGTATGCATGAACGGTACTTTCATTTCTATGTCATATTAATGGAATTAAAACTAAATGAGAGGTATGTATATTTTAATTCCAGAATTATATTAATCATTTAGATGTAACATACATCATATATATCCATTATATATATGTACTTATAATAGTATATTACATTTGGGGATAAGAAATGAAATGCACCGTTCATGGATACGGTAAGCCGTACGTACGCATGAACGCTACTTTCATTTCTATCTCATAATTTAATGGGAATAAATAATAATTATGTATAGGTATATTATAATTACAGTATAAAATCATATATAATAACTTTAAATCCATCCTTTATACGTCCCACATATGGCATTAACGAATCAAATCACTTTGAGGGGGCGGTAGTCCGCACTTCCTAAAATGAAATTATCATGTTTACCCACAATGGAAACCATAAAGGTATACCAAAAATGAAAAATACAGAAGCATAAGGGAAACATAAACATAATATATATCATATATAAATATAGTGACATCTTAATGGCCACCATTAAAGGTGTTTAAAATAATATTGAACAATCATCATTTCGTGAGGCAGAAATTCGCCAACCACAGAAACAGTATGTTCTTTAACCATTTGATGTAGATGTGTGGAAGTGTAGCTATAATGATTATTATAAAAAAATCCTATTATATTGTAGATACTGGATTTGTTACAAAATAAATTAATAAAAAGATTTTAGGGGGTTGGATAAGCAAAATAAAACAAAAGAACACAAGTGAACACATTACCTCAAAATCGGGTAACTCTCTTAGATTTGAGCTCAAAGGCTTCCTTGGTAAGACTTCTGCCCAAAGTGAGGCTTCAAAGAGTAAGAGAGGGATTTTTAGAGACAAAATGGGCAGGGTTTGGCTGAGCCAAAGGCTTTGGAAGTGTGGGTAAAGAGGTATAGGTGGGGGCCTTTTATAAGAGGAGAGGAGGGGCACTCTTGGAAAGTAAAGAAATGTTACTTTATTTTAAAATGAGTTTCGGATTCAAAAGGTCCCACATTGATATAATTCGAGGGTAAGGTGATAAGGGTTCGAAATACACCCATACAATAGGTTTTGGACATGTTTAGGTCATAGATTTTACATTATCATTTAATTTTATTTAAATCCTTTATTAATGAGGTAATTGCTACATCATCATGATGTCATAAATAATTTAATATATTTATTGTCTAAAAATTATAAAAAAATATCATGATGTAGGAAATATTTTTATATTTCTAATGAATATTTATAGTCAAAAATCTGACTTGTATAACCCCATGTAACAATTTTTTTAGTAAAACATCTCATGTTTGTGTCATTTTTATTTTAACATTTAATAAAAAGTTATTTATGTCATTTCCCAACCAAAGTGGATCCATGGGGTCCCCAAGTTGACCCATGGATTGTCTTGGTCGGCCATGACACAACCAATTATGGTAGGAAATGTTTCAAGCTCATCTCATTTTATTAAAACATTATTTTTACCTTAAACTGCACTAATTACCTCTAATCGCGATTAAGAACTTAAAAGTTACTATTCACCAAAAAATTATTCTAATCTCATTGAACCACATTTTACTTCTTAATGACAACCATGTATGTCGGATTTTTGAAAATCAAATCACAGAAGTTACAAATTTTCATTTAAACGAAAAATCAGTTTCTTTAACTACCACTTAGTGGTTTCACTATTCATGAAAAATTGAAGTATTTCAGAAAAATATCAAAACTTCACCGTAAGCTATATTTGATATTCTGAATTCAAAAATAATGTCTATTTTACAAAATTCAAATCCTATAAGTCACATTAATTTAATAATTAATTCCCGTTGTCATGAAAAATAGCGTGTTTTTATGAAACAATAAGTATCAAAAGATTGACACTAGTTTAAGTCCAATTTCAAAGTGAAATTGATTCCAATGACCACCATTGGATTAAATGGTAAAAATATATTCTAATTTCACTTTAAAACCAATTCAAAATATAATCTAATCATACAAATAAATTAGATTAAAAAGAGGTTTTGAATTAAAATACAACATTTTTCACTATTCATTAAAAATGAACTTTATCAGAAAGATACCAAAAATTTAAACAAAGTAAATTTTGATGTCCCAATTCTAAATAAGAATTTTATTTTGTCAAATATAACACATAAAATTTTCAAAAAGTGTATTTAAAATAGGTTCGCCATCAAAAGGCGGTTAATCGACCTTTTAAAGAATATTAGACTGTCTACACTTAAAATTGGATTCATTCGCATTTTTAATCCTCTAACATTTATTGTAAATAGTAAAAATATTTGAAAAACATATATAATAATTTTGTAGTTAGTTCTGTTCATTCCCGCCATTACAACGGCTAGGCATTAACTACCATTTAAAATAATATTATTTTATTATTAAAGTGCAACGTAAGCTTCCCAAGAAACTCGTTGTTGCGTATTGGGTACGCCATCGAGCATAGAATCCCCTTTAAATTAATATTAATATTTTATTCACAAATATGGATAAATGTAAAAATGTCGTATTCTTTATTTACCTGGGGTGTTACATCCTTCCCCCCTTTTGGGAATTGCGTCCTCACAATTTTAAAATTGGGCTTGGAAATATCCTTGAAAGTCCCACATCAGAACAAGAGTCAGTAAAACAATCACTTTAAAATAAAGAAAGATAAGTACAGAGGTCACCCGAGTTAACCCTTACTTGGATTCCATGTAGGAAAACTTGGACATGGAGGAAAAAACAAAGGGTCATGTTCTGATGGAGAGTGATAGAAAACATGTTTAGGAGAAAGTTAACCACAAGAAAATCACAAACTTGTGATGGGTTAAACGGTATTCGATTCCCCAGTAGGAAAATTTAACAGACAACATTTTTGTTTTAAGTTACTTTTCATTAGGGAATTTATTTTTTAGCTTAACTAAATCATAATGAAACATACTAACTTGTCATGTAGACTTTCAACTTTTACTATATTCCTTAATCAAACTCATAGTTTCTCCAAAAGATGGGTATTTAGGAAGACTTGTTCGCATTAAGAGTACTATAATCAATTTCTATAGAATCACCTAATCCACAAAAGAGAACTATACACTTCCCATGTCTTTATACTCTAACCAAAACCAAAACCAAAAAGGTTAGTACAAGATCAAATAATCCATAAATAGATAACCCTTTATAAAAAGAAAATCTATTCTTAATCTCCAAAATTTTTCCAACAAAACCCAAAGTTCAACGAGGACCATTCGATAAACAATTTGTCCATAAAATTCTTCAAAGTAAACCAAACTAAGATTGAAACCCAAATATTTGAAGGATTTAGTCACATAGTCTTCCAAGTTAAATCATAACATTTATCTCTAAACAACATCAGTTGCTCTTAATGTCTCGTATTGAAAAGTAATTAACCTAATCACATATCCTCCATGATAGGTTAATAAATTTTCATAGATATCCCAAAATCAACATACTATTAATTCATAAAATCACTTAACTAAAAAGAATTTGTCAAACTAACCAGGGACTTCACATAGTCTAGTGGTCGGCGATAAATACCCATTGCACTTTGGTTGTGGGTTCGATTCCCGCAGCCTTGTCCAACGCGACGAGTTGTCACACGGTCTGTGTTTTGTCCTTTTTTCAAAACTACATAATTCTTAAAACATTCCCCAATAACGAGATAAAATCTTCAAAAATAACCATAATTTAATTTAACCTCAATGTTATCTCATGACATTCACTTTCCATCATTAAATATAGTAACCCATAATTACCTCGAAAGTAAGGATCATATAAACCCAAATGATTATTTATAACTATGCCCACAAAAGAACAGATTACTATTCTTTGAATAAAATTTTCATATATCAAACATCATTGTTACACATACTATAAAAAGTCTTCTAATGTACCCCATCATCAAAAGACATTTAATACTCTTAATAATTTCACCATAACTCTTGAAGCCCTTATATGTTGACTTCTTACTCATTCAACATTCTTCATGATCCATTAACCATTGTTTTCTAACTTATTCTGAAATACTTCATTCCTACAATCAAAATCATGAAACATATCCTAAGATTCCAAAATAGAAAACAAAAGCTAAGAAATAATCCATACCTTCGATTTGTCATTGTCAGTTTCTTCATCCTCAATCAGAATGGCATTAGGTATTGGTAAATGAGTATTTGTATGATCTTGGTGATCCAATTCACGAAACATCTTCATAGGACATGTGTTTTCATAATGACCATGTACACCACATTTAAAACATTCAATTGATCCCTCAGAAAGAACTTCTTTCCCTTTCCTCGAGTCAACTGGATGCTTCCTTTTTCCATGGTAGGTTCTTGCTTTATGACCTTCATTTCCACATCTATATCATATTTCTGTCCCTTTGAAACATTTTCCTAGGTGTTTCTTTCCACATCTACGACACATAGGTTTTTGAACACACTTACCTCTATGATTATTACCTGTAGTTCTGTAGGGATTTGTTTCTCGCATATATGATGCCTTATAGAAATCACCAAGGTTTAGGTGGTCAATCATGACTCCAGATAGTTGGTTGAAGATAAACACAAGAGTTCTCATTGCAGCTCCCATATCATTTTGTTGCTCACTCAGAAAACTGTCACAGTTTCCTTCACATCCACCGTTACTTTGGTGCCTGCTAGATCCAGCCATTTACTAAAACCAAAAAGGTCAGTGTGAGTATATCAACAAAACTATCATGTAATAAAGAAGAAGATAAACACTAAGATATACTTAATCATTCACTTTATCTAAAACTAGGACAGTTTATGAAATCCTAACCATTATGGTCATGTCACTTATGCTTAAAGAATACCCTAACCTCTAAAGTTATCTAAACCGACCTCTGATACCAACTATAAGGCCTCATCCTTAAACCTTACTTAATATTGAATTAAATGAATAATTCACATTGAGGATCTTTTCAGGTTTAGAGTTTTAGAGAATTAGGACATAACTATTACATCTCAAAAGATTACAAAGTAGTCACTTCTACTAAATTTCCATAAAATAAAAAACTCTTAAAAAGAAACATGTCTAGTTCCATGTTTTAGGTAGTATGACTTTCCCTTGATCCCATCCTTGACCCTATTCCATGTTAAGTCCTGTGAAAAACATTTCAAAAACTTGGTATGAGCATAAAAATCTTAGTAAGGGATACACAAAGAATGAAAACTGTTAGTTTTTCAAAACAACAAGTAAACCATGTATACTTTATCAAAGTAATACTTTTCACCTTTTCGAAGTAGTAAAAACTCTTCACTGAATAAATGTTCATTACTTACCTTTCTGTAACCAAAATATTACCATAAAACCCTTATAAGACCACATAACATATAAAGGTAACTTGGGACATAGACATACTTAAGTGGAATAACCATAAGGTCGACTTCCACACATATCACTTAATGTAATATCCATTCGACCAACTTCCATACATACTTAATGGAATAGCCATACGGCCGACTTCCATACCCAATGCATTGGAGTTTATAACGTAACCACCCGTCCTGGTATTCACGGCACCACCCATCATATGGTTTATCACGTAACCACCCGTAAAATGTCCAAGTACCATTATAAAATTATAACACATAAAACTAATATAAAGGAATGATAACATTTCCACATTTCAATCAAAATATATCATTTAAATATATTGACAAAATAGAATCCTTTATCAAAACCATTTTCAATACCAAAATACATAAAAGATTATATGGTATTTATTTTATTTTAAAAACATTACGGCTTGTTGAGGAATCCAAAGATCAAATAATACTCACGGTGGTGGAAAAGGTCGTTGTCACCGCGTACGTTAAAAGAAACATTCCTTTTTGTCGTTTAGTAAAACGCTTCATAGAAAAATATTCCTTTTTCTATAAAAGTAAAAGTAAAATGGGTTTATACACCGTATAAAAGAAAGTTGTGTATAAAATGAAATATGCCTCAATTAAAGGAGATTGAGACGAAGTCCCTTACAAAGACGGTATCCTTGGTTTAAGGATAAATCAATTACATAATTATGTGTGACAAACGAATCCACCAAATATAAGTGGATATTAAGTGTAAAACAATCAGAGGTTATTCACACATATTCATAGAACGACATATTCAAGGAGTATAAGTTTATCCCAAAGAATCAAATTTGGGTTAAGAAGTTCCCTTGCAAAAATTTGACAGCCTAATGGCTTCACTACAAAATTCAAAATGAGTTGATGAGAGATAAAAAGGGTATCTAATCACGTGGAAATAAAATTTAAATCAATAATGATATCGAAGAAAATATCCCAACATAATAGTATGTGAATTAAAAGACATAACAAAAGAAGTCTTTTAAAAAGAGGAGGGTGAATGGTTCCCTTACCGACATGGGTATCTTTCAAAACATACACCCCGTGAAAGAAGGAAAATACAACATTGATGTAAATACTCATAAATGAAGGTATATTACACAATGAGTAAAATAATGGGCAGTACATACACCACTCAAAGGAAATTGTGGAAAATGTAGCATAAATCTCATGGGAATAAAAGTGAGATGAAAAATCCCTTACGAAAACTCAGCAGCCTAACGGCGCCACATAAAACATACAAAAATGGATTGATGAGATCAAATAGGGTATCTCATCATATTAACATAAATTTTATAGAAAGAGGAATATAAAATAACATCCCCCAAAATAACAATGAGGTGCTTAAAAGAAGTGACATAAAGGAGAGTACTTAAAAAGAAAGAGAGATGTTAGATCTCTTACAAAAATTCGGCAGCCTAACGGCGCCACTAAAAACTTCCAAAATGGATTGATGAGAGAGAATAGAGTCTCTCATCATATGAACATAAAAATTACAGTAAGATTAATATAAAATAACATCCCAATAACAAGAAAGATGTTATTTAAATGGAATGACATAAAAGAGCGTACTTAAAAAAAAGAGAGGAGTAGGATCCCTTACCTCGGGTCCAACTTGACTCGATCGTTCTTTAACGTCCTGAATAATAAACTTCAGTTAATTTCTACTTGATTAAGAACATTTTTCAAGTTCATTATTCCTTTTATATCAATTATTGACATGTTATAAACATTATGTAATCATTTAAGTTAATAATGTTTGTTTTGTCGATATTTGGTTTTAAGTCAAAAGTGGACTTCTTACAATTACATGTTGTTCGTGTGGTCAAAGGTTCTTTATATCCAAGATGAAATTCATGATTTGGATATCATATATATCATATATATCCAGCATATAAATGTATTTATAATATTACATAATCATTTATAGGTAAGAAATGAAATGCACCGTTCATGGAGACGGTAAGCCGTACGTATGCATGAACGCTACTTTCATTTCTATGTCATATTAATGGAATTAAAACTAAATGAGAGGTATGTATATTTTAATTAAATAATTATATTAATAATTTAGATGTAACATACATCATATATATCCATTATATATATTTACTTATAATAGTACATTACATTTAGGGATAAGAAATGAAATGCACCGTTCATGGAGACGGTAAGCCGTACGTACGCATGAACGCTACTTTCATTTCTATCTCATAATTTAATGGGAATAAATAATAATGATATAGAGGTATATTATAATTCCAGTATAACATCATATATAATAACTTTAAATCCATCCTTTATACGTCCCACATATGGCATTAACGAATCAAATCACTTTGAGGGGGAGATAGTCCGCACTTCCTAAAATGAAATTATCATGTTTACCCACAATGGAAACCATAAAGGTATACCACAAATGAAAAATACAGAAGAATAAGGGAAACATAAACATAATATATATCATATATAAATAGAGTAACATCTAAATTGATACCATTAAAGGTGTTTAAAAGAAGATTGAACAATCATTATTTCGTGAGGCAGAAATTCGCCAACCACAGAAACAGTATGTTCTTTAACCATTAGATGTAGATGTGTGTAAGTGTAGCTTGAATGATTATTATAACAACATCCTAGTATATTTAAGATACTAGAGTTGTTACAAAATAAATTAATAAAAAGATTTTAGGGGGTTGGAGAAGCAAAATAAACCAAAATAACACAAGTGAACACATTACCTCAAAATCGGGTAACTCTCTTAGATTTGTGCTCAAAGGCTTCCTTGGGAAGACTTCTGCCCAAATTGAGGCTTCAAAGAGTAATAGAGGGATGTGTAGAGACAAAATGGTCAGGGGTTGTCCGAGCCAAAGGCTTTTTAAGTGTGGGTAAAGAGGTATAGGTGGGGGCCTTTTATAAGAGGAGAGGAGGGGCAATCTTGGAAAGTAATGAAATGTTACATTATTTTAAAATGAGTTTCGGATTCAAAAAATCCCACATTGATATAATTCGAGGGTAAGGTGATAAGGGTTATAAATACACCCATCCAATAGGTTTTGGACATGTGTAGGTCATAGATTTTACATTATCATTTAATTTTATTTAAATCCTTTATTAATGAGGTAATCGCTGCATCATCATGATGTCATAAATAATTTAATATATTTATTGTCTAAAAATTATAAAAAAATATCATGATGTAGGAAATATTTTTGAAATTTCTAATGAATATTTATAGTCAAAAATCTGACTTGTATAACCCCATGTAACAATTGTTTTAGTAAAACATCTCATGTTTGTGTCATTTTTATTTTAACATTTAATAAAAAGTTATTTATGTCATTTCCCAACCAAAGTGGCTCCATGGGGTCCCCAAGTTGACCCATGGATTTTCATGGTCGCCCATGACACATCCAATGAGGGTAGGACATGTTTTAGGCTCATCTCATTTTATTAAAACATTATTTTTACCTTAAACTACACTAATTACCTCTAATCGTGATTAAGAACTTAAAAGTTACTATTCACCAAAAAATTATTTTAATCTCATTGAACCACATTTTACTTCTTAATGACAACCATGTATGTCGGATTTTTGAAAATCAAATCACAGAAGTGACAAAATTTCATTTAAACGAAAAATCAGTTTCTTTAACAACCACTTAGTGGTTTCACTATTCATCAAAAATTGAAGTTTTTCAGAAAAATACCAAAACATCACCGTAAGCTATATTTGATATTCTGAATTCAAAAATAATATCTATTTTACAAAATTTAAAACCTATAAGTCACATTAATTTAATAATTAATTCCCGCTGTCATGACAAATAGCGTGTTTTTATGAAACAATAATTATCAAAAGATTGACACTAGTTTAAGTCCAATTTCAAAGTGAAATTGATTCCAATGACCACCATTGGATTAAATCGTAAAAATATATTCTAATTTCACTTTAAAACCAATTAAAAATATAATCTAATAATATAAATAAATTATATTTAAAAGAGGTTTTGAATTAAAATACAACATTTTTCACTATTCATTAAAAAATGAACTTTATCAGAAAGATACCAAAAATTTAAACAAAGTAAATTTTGATGTCCCGATTCTAAATAAGAATTTTATTTTGTCAAATATAACACATAAAATTGTCAAAAAGTGGATTTAAAAGAGGTTCTCCATCAAAAGGCAGTTAATTGACCTTTTAAAGAATATTAGACTATCTACGCTTAAAATTTGATTCATTCGCATTTTTAATCCTCTAACATTTATTGTTAAGAGTAAAAATATTTGACAAACATATATAATAATTTTTTAGTTCGTTCTGTTCATTCCCGCCATTACAACAGCTAGGCATTAACTAATATTTAAAATAATATTATTTTATTATTAATGTGCAACGTAAGCTTCCCAAGAAACTCGTTGTTATGTATTGGGTACGCCATCGAGCATAGCATCCCCTTTAAAGTAATATTAATATTTTATTCACAAATATGGATAAATGTAAAAATGTCATATTCTTTATTTACCTGGGGTGTTACACATATACATTCATATATAAACTAACATATTAAATGTATATAACTTTCCCCAATCATTAAACATAACCACTAACCATTCAGAGTAATATGTTAAATGGTATCAAGATAGCACACCCGGAGTCAAACTAATTATAAACCAATAAATAAAATATGTTAGATGATACCATAATATATTAATCCCAATTAAACATAATTATCAACAAGGTTGTTTAAATGTTTTAAAATAATCTTATAAAACCATTGATGAATTCTTGATAGAAATACTCTTTTACTTTACAAAGAAGAGTTCTTTTGGGGGAAAAACTTTGTATAAAACCATATGTGAACTAAGATAGTTTTTACATAAAAAATGAGTGATTTTATAAAAATATTGGTGTATTAAAATGCATTATATATTTCCCTTGAAAATATGTTAGAATTCGATAAGTTCCCTTGAATCAGGATTGTTTATCGAGAAGAATTTGAGAAATATCCTTCTAAAACATGTAACTCCCCATAAAATGAAGAATAATTATGATTGATACATATATATATAACATTAAAACATAATTTATGAATATTAAATATGAATAATTATGATTTTAATTAGGTTAAATAGATAAAATGAGTAACCCGAAAGAAAAATGGAAGTTTGGGTAGAAAACCCTTACCTTATATACAAACTTGTACTTCACAAGACCTTAAAATCCAGGATAATCAAATTAGATCCATTAATTTATTAACTAAAAACCTTATATATATTTATTTGATTTATTAAAACTTTATTGAGTTTATTTATGTTCTTTTTGATGAGTTATAAGATACAATTTTATCGCTCAGGAGTATTCGTTTACTTGGTTTTCATGATCGGTATACTTATATATGAGTATGGAAGCTCATGTGGGGTGGATAAATTTCTCCAGAATTGAATTTATATACTGTTAATGAACATAAATAATTTTAAATTTATATATATATATATATCATTTGGTTACATTTTATGAGGATGAATCATTAGATTAGACATTTAATGATAATCATTTAGATTTTTACTACGGGTTTTCAATGAGAATGAACTAGTTTTGTTCTATTGTTTAATATAATGTATAAATTATGGTTACAAAATCATTAAATAAGATATAATAAATATTCTATAATATTTTACAACTATAAAAAAGGTTTCATAACAATCCTTGAAGGAGAAATTAAAGAATTAAAGTTCGTCATCCATGAAGGTTGTAAATCGGCACCTCTCGGATGATAATTTCCTTTTTAAACTAAAATATAGAAAGAGTAAGGATGTTGACAATGGATGTTCCATTAAAATGTTATAATTTCATTATATAGGTGATATATTATTTATAATGATCATTTTTACCGAGGAGTTGAGTGAGAGACAAAGGAAATAAAATAAATTGAAAATAAATTAAATGAAAAAGAAAGATGATTTACCTCTAGAAATATCCTCCATGAGAACATCTTTAAGAGAATGGTTTCTAGTCTTATGGAAGTAACAATATCTTCTAGACGTGTGGAGATACTAGGGAAGAGGATTTGGGCAGAAAATTGACAATCATTAGGGATTAGAGGAGTGAAGCGAATAGGGTTGAGGGTGGTTTTTTATTGTGGAGGAGAGGGGAAATTTCTCATTATTCTATTCATTAATTTATTATTTTTCTCAAGACAACAAATACTGTTGATTATTGTAACTAAATACCGTAGTATGATCATGTGAGTTCAAACCAAGGGTTCATACATCATCCATGGATCAAAAAATAGAGTATTTATCTTATAATGTATTTATACCGTAAATTACCATATTTTACTATTTACTAAAAATTCTTATATTTTAGAAAAATACAAAAAAAAATAACCTTAACCATTTATTGATGTTTAGAATTCAAAAATGGACTCCATTTTATCGAAATAATTTTATAAATATGTGAAATTTATTTTTTAAATAAAATCATTATTTACTTGAAAGATACAGATTTTAAATTTAAAACTTATTTTAAAAAACTTTCAAAAATTAACTAATGTCTCGTAAAATTATCCAAAAAACATAAGAAAACAAAATAGTGATTTATGAATCCATTTTATGAAAAAAAAATTAAAATTTTTTATTAATTATAAATGTTTAAGTAAATATTTATCACTTATGAAAATACCAACACTTAATATTAATTTTTAAAATATTCACATAATTTTATTATGATATAATTATATCATAATTTAACTTATGAGATGCCTAAATTTTATTTATAATTTTATGGGTGTGGTTAATATTCATTCGTATGATTTACTCTTCATAAGGGTCATATTACTATTCCTAAGGGAAATTTTCCATTTCATCGATATACGTTCCAGAACCTCTAGAAATACCTATTATTTCATTCATACTTCATTTATAAAGTTTTTATTGTGTTATATAAGAGATTATGTGTGATATATACTATATAAAATAAAAATTAGAATGTAAATCTCATTGATAAAATTATGGGTCGTTACAATTAACTTTCTAGATTACAATCTCATCGTAAATATAGTAGTCATTACCATGCTAAAATTCAACACTATATTAGGGATGTACTAGATATAAAAGAATAATGATAATATCAACTAAATATGAAATAAAATTTTAGAAGTATTTTATAGAAAAAACTATAATAATTTTCAAAGGAGTGTGAAGAAATTTTCCATGAATTGAAAAATAGATTGGTTACTACACCTATGATAACTCTACCCACTGTTGGAGAAGGATTCATTATTTTTAGAAATTAATATATGAAAGGTCTTGGGTGAATCCTCATGAAAAATAAAAATTTATTGATTATACATATCTATAGTTAAAGACACATGATAAAAATTATCCTACGCATGATCTGGAGTTAGTTGTAGTCATTTTTTACTCTAAAAATATGGAGGCACTACCTTTATGGAAATAGATGTGATATATACACAGACCACCAAAGTTTAAATTATATTTTCACAAAAAAAAATAATCATTATACTAAGAATATGGTTATAACTTCTTAAATACAATGAATTTCAAAATAATTTTCACCATATAAGAGTAAACAAATTCACTGATGCATTAAGTAGGAAAGACCCTATTGTGCTGTAAATGAGGAGGATTCAAGGATATCCTTTGATCAATGGCCTATTAAAACTAAAAAAAGGAATATTAAGAGAGGGACATCATAAAACATATCCCAAATTATTTATAAACCATTATTACTAGAGAATATCAAGAATACTCAAAGAGAAGATCCTTTATTATAAAGGAACATAGAGGCTGTAAAGAATGGGAAGTTTCCAACATTCTATATTAATCAAGAAGGTGTAATGAAATTTTTTACAAGGATTCGTGTCCTATAAATCCTAGAGATAAAGAATGAGATGATGTATGAAGAACATATATCTACATTCTCTATACATATTGTAATCACTAAAATGTATAGGGTCTTTTGTGATCATTGTTGTTGGGATAATATGAAAAGGGAGATTTCTAACTACATTGCAAGGTGCTTGGTATATTAGCAAGTGAATAAAGAGTGCCAAATTTCTAAAGGGGTATTGAAACCAGTAACCATACTAACATGGAAGTGGTAAAATATCACTATGTAATTCATCACTAGTCTCCCAATAACATCCCATGAAAGGTTATAGTGGATCATCTCCCCAAGACTACCTATTTCATCGCCATTCAAAAAGATTTATATATTGACCTACTTATTAGGATATATATAAAGGAAGTGGTGAGGTTTCATGGGGAGACACTTTCTATAAGTTATGATAGTGATCCAAGGATCACATATAAATTCTAGAGAAGTCTACAACATGCTCTAAACATTGAATTTAATTTCATTATGAACTATCTCCCCCAAACTGATGGAAAATATGAAAGGAATATTCAAACACTCAAGGAAATACTAATAAAATGCTCAATAGAATTTAAAAGTTTATGGGATCAACATATTTCAATATTTTAGTTCTTATATAACAACAAATTAAACTATATTATTCAAATGGCACCATTTTAAGCTCTATATGGAAAGTGATGTAGAACTCCTACTTGTTGGGATAAAGTTGGTGAGAGGAAATTTCTTGGGCTAATATTGTGAAAGAGATGGTAGAAAAGGTTCATTCTATCCCACAACATATAAAGGATACTCAATGTCGATAAAAGAGATATGGAAACAACCATCAAAGGGACTTAAGTTTTGATGTTTGTTACAGAGTTTTCCTTGGAATATCACCATTAAAGAGAGTTGTGTGATTTGGAAATAAGGGGAATCTTATCTCTAGGTACATTGGCACCTTTGAAATCCTTGATTGCATAGTAGTAGTGAATTACTAGCTAGGACTTCCACCAAATCTTTCTCAAGTTCATGATGTACTCTGTTAATCTCCCCTGAGGAATTACAAACATGATTCCTCGTATGTACTGAATCTGGAGGTGGTACAACTATAATGTGACATCTCTTATGAGTAACAACCAGTAGAGATCATAGACTATTGAGACAAGGTTCTGTGAAAAAAGTATACCCACCTCATCAACATTTTTTAAAGGAACCATAAATATGAATAAGCGATGTGGGAACCAGATGATACATTAAGATAGAAATACCCTCATCTTTTCTCAACTGAGAAAATGAGTTGAAATTTTAGGAATGAAATTTTTTAAGAGGGGAAGAATGCAATGACCCAAAAAAAATTAAATGATAATTTTTTCCTAAATAATTTATTTTATATATTATATAATATAATACACAAACAAAATATAAACTGAAACAATTTTGTATCTTTAACAATGATTATTACATTAGTTAGTTTTGAAACCAAATAAAATGGAAAACATTGCAACTAGATAAAAAATATAAAATAGAACAACTAAAATGGTAAAGTATGGATGGACCTAATATACTAGAATCATATTTCCCATATAAAATTCTATAGAAATAAAATAAAATATTAGTAAAAAAATCAATATCTTATGAAAAGGAAAATATAACCTTTAGAGAAATTTTATTGAATTTTGAGTGAAATAATAAAGAGGTATCTATAGGGTATAAAGAGAAATGTGACTGTTGGTATTTGACTACTATACGATCATTGGTCAATATTAACATTATTCTATATGACTGTTGGAACTATACCCTTTCTTGATAATTCTACTATTATAATTAGTTTTTATAAGTAGTAATGAAAAAGAATAATCGATACATAAAGTAGAATTGATGGCCTCAACCAGGAGAGTTTTTTCATTTGAATCTCATTTGTCTGAACTTGGGAGAGAGGTAGCATCATTTGGGTTCTCCCTTGAATAATCCCAAGTAGAGCTTTAACAAGTGAAGCTTGAATGTAATCTCCTCTAGGATAAGTTTAAGTCAGTGGAGATTACCACTCAGTCATTGTTAGCCGAGCCACCCCATGAAACTACCACCATCATGCACATTACCCTTAGGGAATATGTGGGTGTAATAAGGGGTTACATGTCTAGACCCTATTGTAAATTCATTTCTATAAATAAAATTTCTATTCAATCAATTACTCTTAAGAATATTTTCTTCTTAGTAAAATATATGTTTAATTGAGATGAATTTGATAATTTATTTTTCGGATGCAAATAAAACATAATTATTTTTTTATAGAAAATAGATAAAAATTTTATAATAAACCAAGGTATTATTAATAGTATTTTAATTGATTAATTAATCTTTTAAAAAAATTTCATTTAAATAATAAATGATAAAATAATTTTGTAAATAAGTTGGAAATTTTTTGTAAGTGTCAGAAATATAACCGACACTTAAAAAATATATTTTAAATAAATAAGGATTTTTATATTTAAAAGTTAAAATTATAATATTTATAGAATTTTTATGATTAAATAAACATAATTTTTTTAAAAAAAAATACATCTAAATTAAGTTATGGTAAATTTATGAAAATTTTCTAAAATATATTTTTTATGAATAGTAAAAAATACAGTCTTAGGGTTTTGGTATATTTTATGACATAATATTTATTCTATATTGATTTAATAATTAATTAAACACAATCCAAGAAATAAATCATGTTGTTTTATTAATATTAATCATTTTAATATATTAAATCATTTTTTAAAACTATAAGTGACTTCCTAATTCTAAAAAGGAATGTTTGATTTTTAAAAACATTACTTTTTGGAATATTTACTTTTCCATGCCAAAAGAAGTAATTAAAATTAATTTCGGTTCTGATTAATTAAAATAATATAAAATGTGACCCAAATTTCCCAATACATGAGCAAAAACCATGGGTAAGCCAATGGTTTTTCAATTTCTACAACATAGTTTTCAAAGACCTATATTTGGAAATTATTAAATAATTCCTCCACTTCTTCTATAAATACCCACCCATTTCTCCATTTTCATCCACTCATAATCCCTCCATCAAATAGTTCTGGTGATTATCCTCCTAATTAGTCCCCCCAAAGTTTCCTCAATCCCCCAAGTGTCTACCCTCGATTTTTAGGAACAACTCTTCAAGGTAAAAGAAATCACCACTTCTCTTTTCTATTCAAGTTCCCCTTTCACGTGGTATGTCTTATAGTTTCCAAAATAAGTTCATTTTAGCACTTTATATTATATAACTAATGTAATAATTTTCTTTTTATGAATGGTATATCCTTGTCACCTACAATTTTTCTGTTTTCTAAAACAATGTTTTATACCCATCATGCTGCCAAATTTTATTCTAAGCTTTTTCTCTTTTATATGAGAAATTCTCTTTTCATTTTTATTTGAATACCCAAACATCTTTTATTTTAAATGGTTATTAAAATAGATTAAAAAATGAATTTTTATTTAGTGATTTACAAATATGAATCCCACACTTCCTTTTAGGGGTTAAAAATGATGTAATGATCTTGTCATTAAGAACTTTTCTATGCTAAGATTTTTTATAAGAAACTCATTATCTATTCTCCACAGATTATTAATGAAATGATTTATCATGATATATGTGTCTCACATAAAATTAATATATTTTAATATTCCTCCCTGTTAGTACTCAAATTCATTAGTTAAATAATTTAATTTCTATAGATGACATGTTTTATGATACCTTGGTGAATAACCTTGGTAATTTTCATTTATGACACCATGATGATAAACCTTGGTGATATGATTATGAATGTATCATTTAAATATTGTAACCAAATTTATAAGTTATTAATCATGTGCTTATTATTATTATGTCCCTCCTTCTCATGAATTATCGTTATGCCTCATGTTATTATTGATATGTCTCAAGATCACATGCAACATATCTCTCCTATTTCCCCTTTCGGGGATTCATGCTCACCCCTTTCCATTAATGTGTGTCCCCAGGGTATGATATGTAGTAAAATTAACCTATAGTGAACATATAAAGATTCATTTCATGTTTTTTTAGAATTATGTTTTATGTTTTAATGTATTATGTACTTTTTTCTAAGAAACTAAACTTTAAAAGATCCTCTGTTTTGGACCATGTAATGAAAAGTTGTGTAATAAAAAGGCGGGATGTCATAACCTCCCCCTCCCCCTCACTCTCCCCTTGCACTCCTCCCTATATCTATACCCCCATGTACACCTACCATTATTTCACACACTCTTTAATTTTAATTTATCTATTAATTATATAATTATATCACAATATTTAGTTTTCATTTTTTAAATTAAATTCACCTCCCTCTTGTCATCCGACATGGACCAACAAACATTTTATTCCTCTTAAATTCAATGTATTTATTATTCCAATTTCCTTTATTTCCACATGAAAATAAAATATCATATTTTTCATTTTTCTCCTATGTATTCATTTATATCTTTAAAGGAAATTATAAATAAACCACTGCCTTTTATAATGACCATTGTCTTTTCAGGCTCTTCTTTCATTATATTCACTATATAGGGTAAAGAACCATGTTCTAAACAATCCTTATCTACCTGGTGAAGTATATTCAAAATATTATTCATAATTTTATCCATATTTTTCATCCTATTATACTTAACAAATAAGAATAAACTCAGTGGTAATGATGATAATATGAGATTAAGGGGTAATTTTTTATCCAAATAGAAGTCAAACTTTATTAATTGATCAATATAATCTAGTATTTTTAAGCCATTATCACTATATAATCACCCCTTTTAGAAACCCATACTTTTCATACATAGATATTACATATTATTATATCAATATTCATTATATAACATAATGATCCATTCTATAATCATATAGTTCTACTGCCTCTGGAAACATGGATAAAAAATTTGTTCATATAATATCTACATCATCTCCCACTAAATTATTCACAAGATAAACCCTTATTATACATATTAGACTTAAAAACATACTTCATATCCTTTAGAAGTGAATCACAAGAAATATTTATATCAGATTCCCAATAAGGGTAAAAAAATTGTGATATCAATGATAACAAAAGAATAACATGACCATAAGGGTATGAGAACATGAGATTAACATTTTAAAAACATACTCTATATATCATAAATTATAATCTTGAGTTATGTAATAAATCTTGGAAGTTCATAAGACATGAATCATAAAGTAATCAAATAATATAAGTCATGAGATTATAAAAATGGCATAAAAAATATATTTTTGGAATATATGTAAGTATGAAAAATCATTTAATTAGTGGTCAAGGGTCACTTACAAGACTATCATATTGGATTGGGTTCACTCCCAAGACTATCATAGTGAATTGGGTTCACTCCTCATTCTCTATTCATGGCTTATTCCCAAGACTATCATATTGGACAAAGTCCCTTACTGAACTAGGATCACTCCCCATTCTAGTCCTACTTATCTCACATGATATCCATCTTTAAGCAATACATTATAGGGATATATAATTCTATTCCCCTCCATAACATAATAAAAATCAAACAGATGTGTAAAAAAAGTTCATAAAATATTCATCATATCATAATCCATGAAAAAAATGGTTTTCCTAAACATTTCATCATGGCATAACCCATGAAAAAGAAATGGGTTTCAAAAAAATTTTATCAATTCATCATAGCATAACTCATAGAAAAGGATAAGGTTACATAAACATATTTTAATAATAATAATAATTCATCCAAATAAACAATAAGGATGGTATCAATGGATTATGTCCCTAGAAAAGATTTGGTAACTTCAAAGTATGTCATCATAGATGAAATATTTCTTTAAAATATCATTTGGAACATTTCTTAGTGAAAATACCATTTTAACTTTGAAATAATTTATTTCAAATCTATAAAATTTCCATCTATTAAATAAATAATTTTATTTGAAAATGACCTTATAAATTTTTAAAGTAATCTTAAAATAATTAATTGGTTATGATGATGGGAAATTTTGTTCATGTCGTGCATGTTAAAATAGAGATTCCTATTATATTTTTGGTAAAAAGTAAAAAGTACAACATTCAGAAAATGAAAAGACGATTAATTTTAAAAATAAATTCAAATATATATATATATAGAAAAAATTAATTTAATAATTAATTATAGATTAGTATAGAAATTGTTGAAATAGTTTTTAGAAAACATACAAACGAAGGAAAAAGTATTTGCGACTCAAAAGTTAAATAATTTTTTTTATAAAACAATTTTTTTTTATGTTGAGTTATTTAAGAGAGGCAAATGAAATAAAACCATGAAATATCCATAAAAACCATAGGATAATAAAATTCATGGGAATATTGAGATATATATCATGAAATTTCATTCTTATAAACATAATAATATACAATTTTTGTCAATATGGAGATCATAACATAAAAAACATACCACTTTGGTAACTTTTGAATTGTAAGCTCCATGAAAGATTAACATCTAATGAAAAATTAAATATAATTAAAATAATTATAATCCTGATATTAAATTTCAAAGGGTCTTTATATACATCATATAAAAGAAACATGTGGTGAATATGGCATATGTCTCCTAGAAATAAAAATGAGACAAGAAATCCATTGCCTCAAGTCTTATCTTTCTTCATGCATGTTAGAAACCCATGTATAATAAATATATATTTTTTATTAATTTATTAAAGAACCATAATCATATATATCACACCATATATGAATTTATTATAACATTTTATCTCTTATTTACTTAAAATTATTTATTAAAATCATTATTTTGGGTGATAGCTTCTTCATTTTTCAATCATGTTTTGGTTCGACAGTCTCGATATTTATTACCTAATCATGGTGAAATAATATCTATAATTTTAAACATGATATTAATATAATATATATATATATATATATTATTTGTATTTATATTCATCTATAAATTTTATAAAAATAAAAATTAATTACACCGTTCATGGAGACAGTAGGTCATACGTACACATGAATGTTGTTTCCATTTTTCAATTGATAGAATAAAAGAAAGGTAAATAATAATTACAATTCACATAATAAAAATAATATTATCATAAAAAATATAAATATTTATTAAATCCATCATTATAGGAATCTAATTAAAGTGGTGATGAAAAAAATTACACCACTGCGTGGAGATGGAAAGTCGTATGTATAGACAAGCGATGTTTTCACTTTCAGTATGATGGAAAAAATGTGGATGATGGTAGTTAAATCATAATAATAAAAATTAATTATATTTAATATAATTAATTAATTAATTTTATAATGTTTACCATTGATTTATATTAGGTTTAATAATAAATAAAATGGAAAATCCTCGATTAAGAGTTATACCTCTTCGTTGAGAACCCTCTTTCGTCTTACACATTAATCCTTGAGGAGATGGTATTTTTTAATAAAAAAAGATCTAAGTTGTTTTAAATTTATCTAGGAATATATTAAGGTATGTATTTTTTAATATATAAGGCTCAAAATGGTGTGATGAATAGGGAATTATAGGTTCCATTTTATAAGTGGGAAGGGGGACACTCTTCAAATTACAAAAAAAAAGATTAAAATATAATTGAGTCATTTTAAATAAAAATGCTTCCCAATGTTCATATATTCAATGAAAAATAGTATAAGGTCAAAATATAATCAAAAAATAAAATTTAGACAGGTTTTGGATCCATTTTAAACATTATGGTTTGATTAACCACTGGATTGAAAAATTTTAACCTTAACCACAGTAACAAGTTTTTCAATATTAAAGGGTTATAATTTTACATATAAGGTGAAAATTGGATCATAAATGGTTAAGGGGTGATATTTTATGACATATCTTATACACATTGTCCTCTTTCAATGTTTATTTTTTAAAAATAATTTAACAAAATATTAATTTCATAAAATATCATTAATTTAATTTTTGACCCTATTCAATTAATTTGACATTAAATACAATAATAAAGTAATGGAATTAGAATATAAAAATTTTACATAACTCTAATATTTTATTTTAATTTTTAATTTTTTTTAAATAATCATGTGCAAAAATTGTATTACTTTTAACATTTTTAAAATCATTTGTTTTATTTTTCTATTAATTAAATAAATATTGTGTCGGCGTTGCGTAAGAATTTAAAGTAATTATTATATTACTAAAAATCAGATATAAATTAATATGATACAAAAAATTAATTTATCTTTAAAATAAATATTTATAAATTAAATTATCCTCCTTTCATACTTATATAAAAAATTTAATGGTATTAAATTCAAGAGAGTCATATTTTGTATTTATTATTTTCTTAAGTTAATATAAAGGTCATAATAAATAAAATATGGCCCCAAGTGACCATATATTCCAAAATTGGATGGAAAAGGAAAAATTATACTCATACAATATAATAAAGTAAATTATTAGATAAATTTTAAATCCTTATCCCAAAGATTTAACCCTATTTCAATCGTTTTACTCTTACCGGGGTGAAAAAAGTTTACTGTGGTTACTATTCATGTTGAACAAAACTAAAAGGGAACTATTTAAAAAAATTATCCTATTAATTCAAAATATGTAATCCATTTTTCAATATTTAATTTTTATCAGTGGCATAAATTAATTTTAAAATAATTTGTGCAAAACATGATGAAAACTATTTTCTAGAACAATGCATTTTAAGAATAAAACCAGATATATATTCTTATATCATGACTAGAAAAATATTACACGAATGTTAAAATATTTTATTGAATATATAATATATAAAATTTATTAAAATCATTCACTCATATTGATTAATTTAATTTATTAATATAGAAACATATTACGCTAACAAAAATTGTTTTTAAAAAACATATCTTTTACTTTCAAATGATTATATTTTTATTTATAATAAATCTATAGCCAATGAATTTATATGATATCTTTGAAAACCATACAGTTTTCACAATTTATTTAGTTCTATTCATACCCCAAAATTTAATGGAAGTGTTATAATGGTATACTATATTATTGTTAATTTAGACTTGGGGTTGCGTGTATGGAATACTATCAAAGAATTTTTTTTAAATATAAATATATTATAAAAGACTGAAATGTTACTCCCCTATTCTTGTTTAAATTGATATAGTGCAGTGAAAATCTCATTTATATCAATCCTTTCCTTATCCTTCTCAAGTGATGTGAGATGAGATATCATGGTGTAATCATCCATGTCCTTATATTGTGTCATCAACTCACTGAACATAGATAGTAGCATGATGAAATGAAAATAATATGTATCTTAAATTAATCTCTATAAATTTTATTTTTTCACCTTTGATTTCTTGGTAAGGTGGTAAAATAAGAATGGGGGATTCCATAACATATAATAAACATTCTGATAATAGTGTTGCATATATAAAATTATACCACTCATGGAAGTGTGTGTTTTTATGGATATGGACTTTGTACAAGAATGATCGTAGGCATATCAAGGTCAAAATTTATTTATAAAAACCAAAGAAGGTCAATAGTACTTCATTTTTATTAACAAAATAAATGAAACATAATAAATTTTATCTAGTCTCTTACTATTTTATCAAGTCTCAATAACTCTCACCATTTGACTCTGAATGTTTTGTCACATGGAAATTATAATGAAAAGTATCACTATTTAACTTCACATAACTCATACTATGGTCAGAAAAATTATAAGAAGGTATTTAGGTATGTGGTCATTTCAAATTCTAGCTTTCATCTCCTTGATCAGCTGAGTGAAATGTCTAATTTTAGAATCATAGATCTGATTTCCTCAACACTGGTCTCTAATTTTGTATTGAACAAACTCTAGTCATTACACTAAATAAAAATTGGATAATTTAACCCATTATCTTTGTTAAAACTCCATTATAATTGAAAGTACCCATGACTATGGAAGTTCCAACATTTTAACTATGGTTTTATATTAACACATATTGTTTGAGGTGTTTTAACTTAATATTTACTCAAGTTATATTTTTATTATGAATAAATTTATTTACTATATCTTTTTTATGTCATATTAATATTATTTAGATTTATAAAATTAATTTTACATGTTTTGATTTAATATTTTACTCATAATCCATCTATTCTGTTTTATCATACATCTATTATTATCTTATTTAATTTATGTAAACTAGTTTAAACATGATATAAAATTTTATCCATATAAAAATAAATAATCATGAATATGATAAATTAAAATAAATAAAATTAGTTGATCATGATATTTCTAAGGGGTGATTTATCAAACGGAAAATAAATCAACCTATGAACCTATGGGAAATATCATTGAGCTGGGTTTGGTATAATTTGTATCACTCATCAATACACTTTTTTATCTTCTTGGTTGTTTTCACTTCAGTTCGGGTTCTGAATTTTTCCTTATCCTTAAAAATCAATCCTTTACAAGTTTTATACTCAGAAATAGGTGAAGGGAACCAAGATTATGGGATATATAAAATATACCATAGACACAAAGGTCATATTTAATAAATATGAAAGAGATGATGTGTAAACCATCATATTTATTTTAATAAAACATTATCACACAATAAAACTCATGCAGTAATGTTAAATTAAATATAAATCCAACACATACATTGGTCAGTTAAATTTCATGATCAGTTAAATATATGAAATTAAATCACATTATGTAAGCTAGCATTCATTTTAAATCACTAAATTAATTAATGTAAATTTCTATTGAATTATTAATCAATGGTATTATAAATTAATTAAATATTTATCTTTAATTAATAATACAAGTAGTCCCAAAAATACATAATATTCCTTTCACTGTAATTTTTATTTAAATAAGTTATATAAAATTATTTAAAATTACTAAAGTACATGGGTTGTACTTGGAGGAAACACAAAATGTACCCGTCTAAACTACCAATGTTCGGACATCATTGTGTATTGTGCAGTAACATCGCATGCATTGAACATGAAATATCACATAATTTACAAAACTTTTACTATCAATTTATGACACACAAACATGTATAATTTACATGGTGTGAACCACTTTTAATGCACATAGATTATATGGTGTAAAATGATGATCATACCCGGCATGTAGTTCTGAATTTTAAATAAAATTATATTTAAGCATTCAATCTTGTTTAGACCTTGTTAAGATATGTGTACTATAAATTGATAACACATGGAAGACATTTAAATTTGGTTTAATGGCACAATTAATTTTCTATCTATTTGACTTAATTGACACGGTATACAGCCTGACTTGGTGTGTACTCCACATAAACTAGTATGAGACCTTGTGTGTATTAATTACACATTGTGTGTGTATTTATTACACACTGCATGTGCATTAATTAATTATACACCTCATGTGTATTAATTATAGATGGGGTGTGAATTGATAAATTACACATCATGTGATCATTAATTACACACCATGTATATATTAATTACTCATCGCATTTGTATTAATTACACACCAATTGTTTATTAATTACACACAGCATTTGTATTAATTATACACCACATTTGTATTGATTACGTGTACACCATGTGTGAATTAATGACACATCATGTGAGAATTAATTACATGTTGTGTAATTATTAATTACACACCATGCCTAATAACCACAAAACCACGCGTCGTGTGGGGTTACAAGGCAAGTAGGCGAGTTATGCATCGTGTATCCCTACAACCAATGTGACACCTCTAGATGGAATATCCTTGTTTTCTTCACTTATTCTTGGTTATAAGAATGGGAATGAAGAAGATATCTTGAATTTTGTATTAAATAAAAAAAATTAAATGAAAAACTAATAAATAATTATGAAGTCAATTAATAAACAATTAAATGATTATAAATTTAAATTTGGTCTCTATAATACCACTTGAAAGTTCTATGAACAACGGAATCCTATAATGCCCATGCTCAATTATGATTTTTCATCATTTCTAATGAATAATCCATAAGAACATGATGATGAATCATCAAGTCTCATGAATATACCTGAAGAAACATGATGAATGAATATCAAAACCAGAGAGAATATATTTCATGTTAAATTTATAATTAATTTGGCTGATAATGAAATACATATATGTTGAGATCCTTATTCTATGAAGATTTTAATCATTAAAATGACATTCAAGTTCTACCACAGTTTCACTATGAGGGTCTATAGTAGAACCCCTCTAGAAGTAATCCACATGTCCTTCACAATATCAGAACACATCACTGAATCTTCAAGTGCTATTATTGATGAATCAATCATCTTATATAATTTTTTTTATCGCTGTTTCCGACACTTTTCTAGGGAACACACATCCGTCTGTGAAGGACGCACAACTATTTCTCTGCATTCCCACTTTCCAAAGGTAGAAGGCATCTGTCTCTTTTTCAGGGACCTTTGTTCCTTGATCGAAACAGGATGATGGGATGTCGATTCTTCCTTCTGTGGATTCCTCCTCAGAACTCTTTACCTAGTCTGGGTCTCCCTTATAGATTTAAGACATTGTTCATGAAACTCGTTCTAGTGCCATATCTTCATGGACACCAGTTAATTACACTGCTTTTGTTATTACATTACAAGGGGTACAGTCAGGGAAGAAACCTTTAGTCAGAGGAGTAGTCACGTTGTGCATCACTGGCATGTCTGGGCGCTGGGACACTAGCGTGTCTGGGTTTCTTCCCCATACTATAGGGCTTCTTGAGGGCACAGAAGCCCGAGGAATCCCACATCAGACATGGGGAATTATATGCCATGGGCATGTATCTAAGGTTTTCCTCAGATTCCCATGTTTAACACAGGGTATGCCAAAAGTTTAACATCCAGCGGAGACAGAACGGGTTGATCAGAACACTGACTGGAGTGGATCAAATGGGTGAAACCCCTAGAGGGAACACCGATGTTGGGGCCAACGTGCGGTTGGATTCTCTAATGTTGTTAAATGAAATTGGGAATAGGGTGTCATGATCCCACTGGGATGTGGCAGCCTGGGTAAGAATCAGGATGGATGATGGAAGGTTCTGTGAAGTGGATGGATAATGGGATGGTGTCGTTGCGAGGACGATGGTGATGTTGGGCTTGAGTCTCAAAGAGGCTTCCTATGTATCCCCGTGGCAGGGAATCAAAGTCCACATAGTTCATCTAATGATTGTTTACCACCGAATGGGGGTTTTAATGGCTTATTGCTGGATGGGATCACAATGACTTACCGCTTGATAGGGTCATAGTGTCTTACCACTGGATGGGGTCGCAATGGATTACTATTGGATGGGGTAACAATGGCCTACCACTGGATGAGGTTACAAAAACTTACCACTGGATAGCGATTTCAATGGCTTACCGCTGAATGAGGTCACAATAGATTACAGCTGGATAAGGATGTCAATGGCTTACCACTGAACAGGATCACAATGGATTATTGAAAGATAGGGATGTCAATGGCTTACCACTGAACAGGGTCACAATGGCTTACTTCTCAATGGGGTCATAAAGACTTACCGCTGGATGGGGTTGAACCACATGGAGGCTTCTTACATACCTTGTCTAGGAGATAAAGATCAAATCCCATGTAGCTCGGGATATGGGGGAATTTGGGGCTTAGGCTCTGAGACAACCCAAGGTGTTGGTGAACAGATGTGAAGGGTGGTTGGAGAGACCAATGGGTGGTGTGATTGAACCTCAGGGAGGCTTCCTACATACCGTGCCTTGGAAAAGATCAAAGTCCTTGTAGTTTGGAAGGGATGTGGGGCTTGGTGTACCGACAGGAGGTAGTCGGGACCAATGGTTGTTTGGATTGAACCTCGTGGAGGCTTCCTATGTACCTCGCCTTGAAAAGGATCAAAGTCCACGTAGTTCCGTATGGTTTTGGTGAACCGACGTGAAGGGGGTTGGAACAACTGGGTGTTGGGATTGAACCTCAAGGAGGATTCCAACCTACCTTGCCTTGGCAAGGATCAAAGTCCACATAGTTCAGGAGGGTTGGTAACCAATGTGAAGATGTTCAGAACTAATGGGTGTTGGGCTTGAACCTCAAGGAGGCTTCCTACGTACCTTCCCTTGGAAAGGATCAAAGACCATATAGTTCCGGATGGGTTTTGGTGAACCAACATGAAGGGGGTTGGAACGACCAATGGGTGGTGGGCTTGAACCTTAGGGAGATTTCCTACGTACCTTGCCTTTGCAAGGATCAAAGTCCCTGTAGTTCGGAATGGGTTTGGTGAACCGACTTGAAGGGGGTCTAAACGACCGAGTGTTGGGCTTGAACCTCAAGCAGGCTTCCTACATACCTTTCCTTGGAAAGGATCAAAGTCCATGTAGTTCAGAAGGTTTGGGAAATGACGTGAAGATGGTCAGAACTAATGGGTGTTGGGCTTGAACCTCAAGGAGGCTTTCTACATACCTTTCCTTGGAAAGATTCAAAGACCACATAGTTAAGGATGGTTTGGGGGCTTACACTGTAGGCTGCCTGAGGGGTTTTTCATGGTCGATTATTTCTCTAAGCCCATGTGAGTCATGATCAGTGTGATAAACTAGAGACAGCAAAGACCTGACAATCACATCATGAAAGGTGCGTTCATGGGAAGTGGAGCGGGTCTTACACTTAGTTAGCAACCCAAAGAGGAAACAGGGGCTTAAGCATGGTTAGCTGCCCAGAGAAGAAACAGGGGCTTATGCCTGGTTAGCGTCTTGGGACTAGATATTGGGACTAACTCCAGGGTGGATGCCCGGATGGTGAAAAATCTTAACAGGAGAGGGACATGGCACCCAAGAAGAGAGGAGGAGCAGGGGTGCTACCTCCTTCAAGAAAATCTAGGGGTTTACACCAGGGTGGTTGCCCTTTCCCCATGTCTGAGGCATGGGGCGTGGTCACAGTTTAACGTCATGTGCTGAGGATGAGGGTGCTTGGTTTTTTAACATCTTACTGCTTGGATGAGTTGGGTTCACTCCGCAGCCCAGGGATATACATTACTGGTACCCTCTGCACCTTGGTAAAGAGAAGGGACAAGAAACATCGTGGCGAGGGGGTGTCGTGAGGTGATCCCATTGGAGGTCCATGTTAGTGTGGTTATGAGAAGAATAAATAGTCGTTAGTGTGCCTATGAAAAGAAGCATGAGGTGATGTAATCCAACGGGAAGTATTGTCCAAGGGGCCTTGAAATTACTTCATGCAAACCTGAAGGGCCGCATGGAAAAATGAGTTACAGAGCAAAGGGGTTCACAGGTAGAAGCCATGCGAAGCTCTGGGGCCCATGAAGTGGAGGGACTCTGTGAAGGAATGTTCTTCACGAAGTGTAGTTACCTAGGATAGGGATAGAGAATAAGTGCATATGGGAGGAGCTTCGCGAAGTGGAAGGGAATTCACGAAGCAATTCCTCACGAAGAAAGGGTGCGTCGTGAAGCATAGAATTGTGAGGAAATGTGCTTCATGATGCATAGTGTCCCGGACTTAGCACTTGGATTACATGCACATGGTGGGTGCTTCGCGATGCACAATGACCCGGTTGTGTCGCTTGGGTTACATGCGCATGGAGGGTTTTCACAATACACAGTGACCCGGCCTTGGAACTTGGGTTACATGCGCATGGAGGGTGTTTCGCGAAGAGTAAGGGATCCACAAAGAACCGAGTCCCCTTGGGGATCTCCTTCCTTCACGAAGGCCCGTGGGCTACGTGAAAGGCATCCCTCTCAAAAGAGGGGATCAATTAAGGCCAAGGGGGAGGTACATCGTGGAGAAAAAATTACCTGGAGGAGATCATGGTTAGTAGAGCAAGAAGTGCTTCGCGATTTGATAGCTAAGAAGGTGAAAGTGTGGATGATATGTCCCTTGGGATCAAGGGGATCCTTGTATTTATAGGCATGAGGCACCGAAAAGTAGGGTTTTCTCAGCGAGAAGACGAAACATGCTTTGTGGTGGGTAGCGAATGTCAATGGGGGTCGTGGAGCAGTCCTGCCTCATTACATCGAAGTGGGTCATGAACGTCAAATGGGATCGCGGAGCCGTCCCACCTCATTGCTTCATGGCGGGTTGCGAAGTTCAAGGGGCTCGCATAGTGGTCCCACCTCATTTCTTTGTGGAGGGTCACGAACATCAAGGGGCTCGCGGAGTGATACCACCTCATTGCTTCATGGAGTGTCATGAACGTCAAAGGGAATTCAGAGTGGTCATACCTCGTTGCTTCGCGGTAGATCGCAGTTGTCAACGGGGCTCGTGGAGCGGGCTCACAGAGCGGTCCCAACTTGTTGCTTCACGACGGGTCGTGAAGGATACCTTGGGTGTTGGGTGTTGGGCTTCGGGAGAATTGTGATCCATCATCATGAGACATCCCCAATGCTTTCAAGATGTTCTGTTCACCTCTAATTTTGGTCTCAATAATCGCAAAACATGACCCTTCAACATCAAAGATCATGCATCTTTTTCTCCTGATTTTGAGAGATATGAAGAAGAAGTTAATCCCATCTCTTGTTCTTGAGAGAAATCTAAAATATTTTCTTTATAGAATCACTAGAGAGAAATTTGTTGTGAACAATGATTCATTTTCTATTGAAACCATATAGTTAACCCTTGAAAATGATATATATGTCATGAATACATAAAAATAGGTTTTTAATATTGACAATTTCATAAAAGGCCCTTATCAAATTTTTTTTAATAGGTGGGGTCAAAGGCCATATATTAAAAGGGAAAAAAATAAAAGTGAAAAAAGGTAGGATAGGTTGAGATATCTTCTTGACCTCATGAAGTAAAGAAAAAAAAACACAAATAAATAGATGCATGAACAATGCATAACCAATTAGAACGCATGATAGCGAGTTCTCATGTTGTGATAAGAAACACATCCACCATGTCGAAAAGGATGATGTCTCTTTCTCTATGACTTAGCCTGATACCACCCCCCCCCCCCCCCCGCCCTCCATTATCAATGAATTCAGCTTCTAGCATAGGCATAATTTCCCCAGGCTTAGAAGCTTTAATGCCTTTTTGAACATCCTCCCCACTACAGTCAGAGGCAATAAGGTCAAAAGGGTTATGTGTGTGAACATTACCTCTTACTTGTGTATTCCATACTTTAGTGGGAATTATGACAACAATAGATATAAAATAATCTTGGCCCTTAGAGATATCATGAGAACACCTATCTAAAACTTTATACAAATGATTATCCACCATGATACTAGAAGTGGCAGCTATGAGAGTATCTTATGGTGTGACATGAGGGATCGCACCACTTTTCCCCATTGACTTTGGAAAAGTTAAAGTACTATTATGCTTATCTATTCAGAATTCCTTAGAAATTTGTAGAATAATTTGAGGTTTGAGGCATCACTTTCTCAATCCCACTAGTATCCCTTGGTATCTTTATATCAGTAGATTTTTCATAAACCATTTCACCAAGTGAAATAGCCACCATACATCCACTAGATCTCCTTGAATCTCCATTTCCTGGCACCATTACAGTAGGGACCAATCAAGAAGGAGAAATAGATACCACCTTTACTAACTTGAGTGATTTTGAAGACAAACTAAGGGGTTTTTTAACAATATTAGAAGATGTCACCATGGGATCATCCTGACTCAATGTATCAGCAGTTTCAGCTTCCAAAAAAACCACAGGTGGATCCCTGTGGGTGAATTTTTTTTAAAATAGAGATAAAAACACTTTATATAAAAGATTTAGATATATCCAAGGCCTCATAATCAACCTTATATTTACCCTTAATATCTTTGTAAGTAACCGACCTTTTATCCTGCATCAATTGTTGATCGACCTCCTTTTGGACATCATCTTCATATTTAGATTGCTCATATGCTTCTACTTTTATATTAACCATGTCTGCAACAATAGGCATAGGATATAAATTATCATAATATACATCATTCCATGAACTATTAGGTATATCCATCAACATACCAAGGTATGTTTGCTGCCCTCTTGTGTGCATCGTCTTAGCAGGTAGCTCCATCACTACCTGGTCATTGAGGACTCCATCAACATCATCCAACTTTTACTTGATTTCTTTTCTCCTCACCATTACCAGGATCTTTCATGGGTGGAATCCCAGTAATATAAAAGTGCTCAGGTCCTTGTCCACCCCTTGATAAGGTATGTATCCGAGAGGCATCAACCTGTTTTGAGTTCCTTCGACAGTCCTATTTTAAGTTCCCATTATTGATGCAGAATTCACATATCAATGATCTAGTACAACTATCCTTGGAATGTCCAATAATATTTCACGATTAAAAAAACAAAGTTTTCCTCTCAGAATCAATATTCATATTTAGATCATCATTTTTCATAGAAAGAACCACTTAATCAATTAGTGTATTTCTTAAATCCACCTCAACAAAAACCCTATAATAATGTCTATATCTAGCTAATTCGGTTTCCCTATCCATCAAAATAGGGATTCCTATTGTAGAAACAATATCATAAAGTATTTTTGGATTCCATAGGATCCATGATAGGCTATAAATCCTGATCTATACTTGGGTGAAGGAATGTTTGGATGAAAAGGGATCAAAATCAAGCAATCACTCGTGAATGTGGAAAGATCCTAGTTTTAGATATAGTTAACCAAGACTAAATGACTTTTGGAGTAACAAATAAAATGGAAATAAATAGTGGAAGTAACCTCTCCAAATTGAGATACACTTCCAATCAGAACAACCCAAAATTGAAGAAACATATCCTACCAGTTTCTCTAAGTGACAGGGTTGGGAACCTTTTGGGAGAATGAACTGGGAAATATGGGAGAACTTTCACATATCCAACCTCTTAGATACGGCATCAGGTTTTGTTGTTACATTCATAATCAAACTTTTTTTTGACCCTTCCCTTAGCTGAGTCATTGAATAATGTTATAAGTTGAGGATCATTATCTGTTACTTCCAAATTAGCCTACTAGATAACTCCTTGAATATCCTTCGATTGAAGAATATTATTATTCCCCACATCATGATGAAGTTATGCATCGTTCAACTTTGTTGGAAGATTTTTTATTCGATCCTCTAGTGAAGAGGAGTAAACCCTATAGGTTGTATAGATCGCCTAAGATGTGCATGTATATTCATTCTATTGTTCCCCATCAGAAGATCAATTTCCAAGAATAAGATAAAAACCCAAGTAGTGCGAAGTGGCCATATCCCAGCCTTATGAAATATTAAACTCTATATATATTTCACATGAAAAAAATATTATTATTATTTTTATTATTTCATGACTTGTGTTAACCACGCATATGTTAAATATAATTTTATTAAATTACTAAATATTTATTTATGTAATGATATTTAATGCTTATATCATTCTCATTGTCGGTCCCTTAATTCAGCCCAACTATCATACTCGCCATTTATCAAACCTTGAATAATAAATTTTTATTTAATAAATAAATATAATTATATTAATAATTCCATGATTAAATATTATATTATATTAATGATCATGAAAATAAATATTAATTTTAATATTTTTGTAACAAAATATATATTTATTTTAAAAATCAATATTATTTATTACCTTATGAATAAAAAATAGATGGAAAAATATTAAAAATTAGAATAATTAAGCATTACCTTGTGGATGTATATTTATTTAATATTCAACTCACACATATATATATATTCTCTTATAACTAATGATTGAATTAATGTGATTAACAATACCTAAATTGTCACACCCATTTTTTCATGTCTTGGTTTTGATCTGGTTTTTTGGAAATCAAGATCATTTTCTTGGAATTTGGGTGAGATGAATGTTAATTTTCGAACTGCCATCTATTTATAATCATCCTACCATTGGTTCCCCATATCTTCTTTAGGAGTTTTGGATAAAATTTTGGTTACTTCAATATTTGGGCCAACCGTGATCTCATTTCCAGATTTAAGAAAATTATATTATTTATTTTATATATCATTCATTTTTAAACTTTTTCAGTCATTCAGACTATCAATAGATCCCAAAAACCCAAGGTGCACCTCCATGTTCCATTTTCTCACTTTTGAGCTCATCTTAATTGTGGATTAGGGCTAATTTCTTCAAGATTTCTCAAATAGTCTAGTTTTGTAAAGGTAACTTCTTTCATTCATAAATCATTAATTTTTTAATATTTTCCACCAAATTTGTTTCCCTAATTTCATACAGACCTAATTATCCCTTACATCGAGTTTCAATTCATTACCTCTCTTCTAAGTGTGTGGATATAAGGGAATGCGAAGAGTTCTCTAGTTTCCAAGATGTGATTCCTTCTCCTTTCTCCTACATCTTCCTACTACTTCAATTATATATTGGTCCTTTCTTATCCCCTGGTTTTCAAAGACATGGGGTTTTGTTTTTACATGATTTCTTATGGGTTTTATCTTGTTTTAGGTCTAGTCTTCAATGGTTTAGGGTTTATAAACCCGCGACGGGTGATTTCGGTTGTGTATTTCCATTTCGCCAAGTTTTTAGGTAGGTTCTCCCAATAACATGCCCTTATTATTTATGTTTTATCTTTTTTATGTTATTATAACCTTTTATACTTGATTATTATTGTTTTAAAACCTTTGGGTGTTCTTTTTGGTGTGCGAAATGGTTATTTATGCCTTGTTTTGTGTAAAATGGAGTTGTTTCATTATAAAAGTGTACAACGCTTGTTTAAATAAATGTTCCACTAGTTTTCACATATTTATTTTGATGTTTATGAACTATTTTAACTACTATAATAAATTTTGTCATGAAATATTGTGTTTTACCCATTTGGGTGTTAAATAGAATTTGTTTTTCTAAATATTGCATGCCTAGTTTTCGGTAAAGTGCTCAGTTGGCTTTTATGTCCTAAATGTGATATAAAATGAGTTGTTTTAATTTATTAAAGTATGGGAAGAATTTAAAGTGATATTTTGGGTTCCTTTTATGGATTTACAAAGGGTTTATGGTTTTATAAAGATATGGGTATTGGTTTTTGATATGTTTTTCACAAGATTTGCCGGTAAGTGTCCAGTTCGGCATTTTTATGAAAATGGTTGAACATTGAATGTGTAACCTAATTGTTTTAAAGAGATTATGTAAAATAAATTATTTCAATAATTGTGTGTTTAAACAAATTTATTAAAGGTTAAATTTGTACCTTTTATGCACATTGGCTTGGTAAAATGATTAAAGGCCCATTTGGTATTTTTCTTAAAAAAAGGTTTTCTCATGTGTTCAATGTATCACCACGTGGGGCCATTTTATGATCCATGAAATTTATTTATTAAATGTTTTTTGGGATGAAAAATTTGTTTTGATATGGTATTGGTGGGTTTTTTCCTTAAAATATCATTTTTAAATGGATTTTTTGTGCAGCGCCTCATTATACTTCTTCAAATTGTTTTATGAAAATTTTAAGTGGTTTGTTGATCTATGAAAGAACTATGAGGCATGTGTGTGGTATATTCATGTGGAAAGTATATTTTATAATATTTGAAACATTATTGATCACTAAAGGGAAACCCATGAGACTATATGGGAAGATGTGTACTAGTATACTAGTGATCTGGAGGGGTTTCGTCCTTGTTTCACGTAGCAAATTTGACGGGAGAACACTAACTAAACTATGATGATGTTGTTGTTAGGGACCACCAGTTTATGTATGATTCTCCTAATAGTGTCTCATTTGCATGAAAAGGGATATTTATTATGGTTACCTTCACCAAGATACGAGGTACCTGGGGATCACAACTAACTGGTGCCTAGGGGTGTTCTCGTGACTTGTGCTCATTGGCTATTTTGTACTCACCATTGTCATACCGAGCATTTTGTTGGTAAATTTAGCAGAATGTGTTTTTTATTTAAAATTTTAAATTATTTAATTCTTCCCTCTTCAAAACTATTTTCATTTTGAATTTTCACCTCTTTGAAAATTGTTACTAGCATTCCTATTTATAAAACGTTCAAGTTTTTTTCTGGTAATTTTTATAGTATGGAGCCTCATTTGGAAAACCTACGTCTATATATTGTATTTAAAACTTGAAATTGATGTTTATTTTATTTTAAAGTATGTTCATTGGGAATAGAATATCAGGATAACCTACTAAGATTTAATACTCACGCTTATAATATTCTTCTGTTTTTATCCCTTGTGTAGGTTTCAGATTGAGTTCGATTTCCTTGGGATATGTGTTATCATTGTGTAGAAGAGTGACAAGTGGGGTCATATAGTGTTATTTGGTTGTTAGGTTTTGTTGTTTGAGTAATTTTTTTAGTTTTAGTTTTGGTTTCTTGTACAAATAATGTTCATTAGAATTTTTTTTGTAAAATTATTTTGAATTGTCCACTTATTTCCATTGTTTTTTTATTATTTATATTTGGGAGAAATAATTCCATTGTGTTATTTATTTATTCCCTCAGTGCTTGTAACCATCCTAGGAGGATATGGAATGACTCTCAGGACTTGTCCCAGGCTGGGCTGGGTGACGAGTTTACGGTTGACTTGGGATGGTTCATGAAAAAAATGATATCAAAGGAGGTCAGCTCTTAGAAGACATTTCTTTTTAGAGTGCCCTTTCTATTTGGGGGATATCAATGTAGATGTAGTACGATTACTGGAACTTGAGGGGTATGTGGGTAAGAGCATCACAAACTCTTCCTCATTCTGATCCTTAGGTTTCCACGGAAAGTCTGGTTTTTTAGTGTCCTTTGTTCTTGTTGATTGTTTGGTGTTGGGATATGACAAGGGGAGTCTGACAAATGGCATCCATGAGCTCTCATGGACATGAAATCCATGTGGAGATAGATCATAGTCCTAATAAGTCTCTCTGTGTTGGTGTTGTGTTTGACATATGGCCACCAAACATATAGTCATGTCACCCACCGACACTAGTTTCCTTTTGTGGGCCTCTAGGACCTTTCTTGAATTATTAATTTCTGTTTAGAAAATCCTTGTATGAGAATTGTGGAAATGGGTTTTAATGGAAGGATTGGATTTTGAAAATTGGAAAAATGTGTTTTCAACAATTAAATATAAGAATGGTTATGTAAGGTTGTGTTTTTGTGAAACAAATTTTAGGGAGGAAGAGGAAATGATTTAACAGGATTGGATTTTACCTAGTCTAAACTTGTGGTTTTTGGAAATAAAAAGTTTTGAAATTTTGAATCATTTTAAGGTGATTCTAAATATTTTTTTAAATGGGGTTTTTTGGGATTTTAAAAAGTTTTTGAGTCTGATGAATTTGTTTTGTAAGTTATTTTTGAGTGGTTTTTGTTTTCCTAGAAAGGGTATTGGTCTCAATGGTCATCGTATTATGAAAAGATACATTAATGAATTTTAGAAAATGGGAAGGGGTTTTTTGAAGTAGCTTGGTTATTTTGAAAGTTGTTAAAAATGAAAAGGTGTAGGCTTTTAAGAAAATGGTCTTGGTAAAGTGTGGTTTGTTTTGTGAAATTTGAAAAGGGTTTTTGACTTTGTGGTTAGTGTTCCTTTTAATGGTACATGATTTTTGGAATGATGTTTTTTTAGCCTTTGGTGTTTTCATGGGTGCTCACATTCATGGTTTTATTGATATCTTAAAGGATGGCCTATATGGAATAGTGGTTGGGTTATTGGGGTGGCATGAAAATGTGTATATGAGTGAGACTTGATGAAACACCATTGGTGAATGTTTAAATCCACCAAGTTAGTTTGTTTTTCAAAAGTGTTTTGAGCTGAAAAATTGTGGCATCTGTTTATAAACTGGTGGTTGTGTGGATAGTTTTTTCTATGCCTTAGAAATTTTGTCTATTCAGTTTGATTCCTTTTGACTTGAAAGTCGTACTCTTATTTTGTATTGAGATGGGATCTTGTTGGTGGATCAGGTTGAAGTAATGTTCATTAGGTTTCTAAAGATGTGTTGGATGTTGTGATGTGGGCATGGATAGTTATCTGTTGGAAATTTTTCATATTGATCAACCTAAGGATTCATTTCAAATGTTAAATCCTCATATTCAGATGATTAATTGGACCATTTTATGGAATAGAGAGATATTTTGGATTGATTTAAAGTTCTTCCAGGCTGTAATAATTCTTTTGGAAATATCAGTTGTATTTGGTGATGTTAATGTGTTTTTCTGTATTACTTGTCCATTATGATCCTTGTTCGGAGTAATAGAGAATGGTGTTATGTTTCTATGAGTTCTTATTTAAATGATGCTGTGTTTTTGAGCATGTGAGTATTTTGGGGTGTTGTGATCCTTAGAACCTGACTGCGGTGTAGCAGATGCTTCATGAATCAGGCCTCCATCCATAGAACTCAAAGTGAAGCTTTTCACGTAGTGAGGAAATCGCCAGAGGTGTAGGGAGCTTGACTAGGCTCCTAACTCCACCATTATGGTAAGGTATTTTATATTTAACTATTTTGGTTCTTCATCACTTTGAATTTCTCCTTGTAATAATAATTTTGGTGGACTTACCCTTCACATAGTGTTTATGGTTATGCCTTCATGGAAGTGGGTTTCCAATCAATGCCCTTGTGCGGACCTCCTGTGTTAATCGGGTGCATTCATGGTTTTACATGTTCATAATTAGAGATTGTGGGGGTAGATCCTTTGTTTATTTTGTGGTTTCAGTGTATTAATGATTTGGTCCCATTCCCTCCCCTCCCCAAGTGGTGGGAGTCTGTATCAGCGTAGCAATTGTTGGTCTAATTCTTGTCCCCTCCATTCGGGAGTGGGGGTTTAAATGTTCATGTCATGTTCCTCTTAACATGGGTTGGTAGGTTGTTTTGGGAGAGTTTGGGTGGGAATTTGTGGGAGATACCCATTCCTAGTTCATGTTTAATTATATTTGGTCATTGATCAGTAGTTCTTAATAGTGGGGAGAACCACCATGGGTCTTGTAGGGTTTCCTCTTAAGAATTTGTCAAGTTATTCTTTATTATTAATGGTGGGGAGTCTATTTCGGACCCCCCCCCCACACCCAGAATCTTTGTCTTTCGTGAGTTCTATTTTTTTGGGTGATCATTGGGTTCATTGGGATAAGGCCCAACAATCCGGTTCTAGGTTTGGTTGTGGAGGTAGTGACTCGATCTTTCAGTTGGTTCTTAGGAAGTGGTTGGGAGTTGGTGTTTTGGTTGATGTAAGAGGATTAAGTTCTGTTTTTGGTGGATTATGTGTCATTAAATTCAGAGTCTAGACCATATTGATATGTAATCCTTAGGTGTTGATCAATTAGCTGGAATTTGTTGTGGTTTTCTAGGGGTGGAAAGCTTTAATGGTGGGGAGAATTCCCACACCCATTTTTTTCATGTCTTGGTTTTGATCTAGCTAGTTGGAAATAAAAATCCTTTTCTTGGGTTTGGGTGAGATGAATGTTGAGTTTTTAACTACCATCTATTTCTAATCATCCTATCATGGGATCTCTATAGATTTTTTGGGAGTTTTGGAGAAAAGGGTGGTTGCTTCAAGATTTGGGCCACCGTGAGACCATTTTCAAATTTAAGAAAATTATATTATTTATTTCATATCACAATAATTGGTTTAACCTTTTTATGTCATTAAAACTCTAACTTAATTCCAAAAAACCTTGGCACACCCCTATGTTCCATTTCCCCCTTTGGAGCTCATCTTCCTTGTGTATTAGGGTGAATTGCTTCAAGATTTCTCAAATCATCCTGATTTGTAAATTTAATTTTTTTTCATTCATAAGTCATTAATTTTTTAATATTTTTTCACAAAATTTCTTTCCCCTGGTTATTCTAGACCTAAGTATCCATTCCATTTAGTTTCAATCCATTCTCTATCCTCTAAGTGTGTGGATCTAAAAGAAGATGAATATTTCTCTAGTTTCTAAGGTGATATTCTTTCTCATTTCTCCTCCCTCTTCCTCCTCCTTCCATTATTTCATGGTTATTTATTCTCCCATATTTATTAGATACATAAAGTTATGTTTTGGAGTGATTTTTTATGGGTTTTAAATTGGTTTAAGTCTAGTATTCGTAGGTGTATGGTTTATAAACCCACGACGGGTGATTTCGGTTGTGCGTTTCTATTATGCCAAATTTTTTAGGTATGTTCTCCCATGAACATTCCTTTATTATTTAAGTTTCATATTTTTAATGCTTTTATCACCTTTTATACAAGATAATTATTTCAGTAAAACCTTTTTATGTTCTATTTGGTGTAAAAAATGGTTATTTATGACATATTTTGTGTAAAATGGAGTTGTTTCGTTATAAAAGTTCACAACGCTTGTGGAAATAATGTTCTGCAAGTTTTTAGATATGTATTATTGCGTTTATGACCTAATTTAACTACAATAAAAAAAATATGTCATGAAAAATTGTGTTTTTACCCCTTTGGGAGTTAAATAGTATTTGTTTTGCTAAATGTTGCATGCCTAGTTTTCAGAAAAGTGCCTGGTTGGCTTTTGTCTCCAAAATGTGATATAAAATGACTTTTTTGAATTTATTAAATTATTTTAAAAATGTTATGTTATATTTTGGGGTCATTTTATGGATGTCCAAATGGGTTTGGTTTTATAAAGAGATGGGTATTGGTCTTTGACATGTTTTGGGAAGAGTTATCGGTTAGTGGTTCGTTCATCATTTTTAGGAAAATGGTTGAACATTGAATGTGTAACATAAGTGTTTTAAATAGATTATGTAAATTTTTTTACTACCACTAATGGAGTGTTTACACTACTTTATGAAAGGTGCAGTGTGTACCTTTGATGCACATTGGTTTGGTAAAATGATTAAAGTCCCATTGGGAATTTTTCTTAAAAAAGGGTTTTCATGTGTGTTAAATGTTGCACAATTTGGGGACATTTTATGATCAATTAAATTTATTTATTAAATGGTTTTGAGGCTGAAATATTTGGTTTGATAGGGTATTGGTGGGTTTTTTGCCTTAAAATAGCATTTTTAAATGGATTTTATGTGCAGGGCCTCATTATACTTCTTCAAATTGTTTTATGAAAATTTTAAGTGGATTATTGATCTATGAAAGAATTTTGAGGCATGTGTGTGAGATATTGATGTGAAATGTATATTTGATAATATGTGTAAATTGATTGAGAACTAAAGGGAAACTCGGGTATCTAGGTAGGCGGAAGTGTACTATTATCCTAGTGATCTGGAGGGATTTCATCCCTGTTACACGAAGCAAGTTTGAAAATGACAACACTAACTAAATTGTGATGATGATGTTTTTGGGGACCACTAGGTTATTTATGATTCTCATATTAGTGGATTGTGTGAATGAGAATGGATATTTTTTATTTTTACCTTCACCGAGATATGATGTACCTGGGGCTCACAACTAACTAGTGCCTAGGGGTGTTCCCATGACTTTTCCTCATTGGCTATTTTGTAACCATTATCATATGGTGTGTGTGGTTGGTAAATTCATTAGCGGGTGTGTTTTATTTAAAAGTTTAAATTATTTAAAGAAGACCTCTTGAAAACTATTTCCATTTTGAAGTTGCTTCTCTTTGAAAATTGTTACTAGCATTCTTATTTATAAAACTTACAAGTTTTGTCTTGTAATTTTTATACCATGTAACCTCATTTGGAAAAAATAATTTTATATATTGTATTTAAAACATGAAATTTATGTTTATTTTAGTTTAAAGGAAGTGCATTGGGAATAGAATACCGGGCTAACCTACTGAGTTTTAATACTCACGCCTATATTCTTCTTCTGTTTTTAGCCCTTGTGCAGGTTTCAGATTAAGTTTGATCACCTTGGGAGACGTGTGATAATTGTGTTGGAGAGTAACCATAATGGTCACATGGTGTTAGTTGGTTTTCTGGTTTGGTTGGTTTAGTTGTTGGTTTAGTTGTACTTTCGGTTTCTTGTACAAATAATGTTCAGTTCAATTTTTATGTAAATGTATTTTGGGCTGTCCATTTTTTCTGATATTTACTTGATTTTTTATATTTGGTATAAATTGTTCCCTTGTGTACTCTATTGACTCCTTGGTTATTGTCCCCATCCCGAGAGGATCGGGAACTCCTCTTGGGACTTGTCGCAGGCTGGACTAGGTGACCAGTTCTGGGTCGACTCGGGCTGGTTTGTGACACGAATAATTATTAAATGATTATTTGCGAAGAATATTTAATCAAAATATTAAATTCAAATAGAATTTAACTAATATCATGGATGTAGTTAGTGTGTGATACTCTAGTTCTCTTCCTCAGTGGAATTATATGGGATTAAAAGTCTAATATAAGGGTCTCACAACACATAAAATAATTCATAGAGGAAGAAGGAATGATTAATGTGTAATATAATAAATTTTTCTCGATATCTCGTCAATAAGGTTTCATACTCATGTCATCAACCAATATTCTTGATATATCTTTATTTGACTATATGAAATGAACCAATAAATACACCATGGCCATGGAGATTAGTTTGATAGTTACATTCCAACCAAAGGGTCAAGATGTCGTCTTCCATAGAAATGGAAGGTATGGATCCTTTTTAAACTTATTCATTAACAACATATCATTCATGATATTCCCAAAATATCATTATTCATCATGAATATATGGAATCATACTTTTTCTAATACATCAAAGTGAATGATTCATGATATGTATTAATAATAATCTTAAATTCTGATAATCATTAGACATGTTCATAGATATGAATATTTAATGAAATGTAACTTGTGTAATTACTATAAGAGAGTCTATTCTAATAACCTCCTATCTTGGAGATTAACAAGTGTGAACTTTATTTGATGAAGTATCATCTGTTTGTGAGTACTCAACTAGATAGTCAAACATACTCTGAGTCCTATTAGAGAATGTCATATGACCATAGAACATATATTCAATAATATTTCCATAGCATTTCATGGTATTATCATTGTGGGGAACTATTATGTACTTTAGATGATACAGATACTCTAGGACATTATCACATTAGTGTAACATATAAAAATTGAAAATTATATGATAATAAATACATTAAATATTCATATCTGTCAATATATATAGATAATATAAAGTAAAAAACAGTTGGCTCTGGCACACTAAATCTGGTAAAAAGAACCAGTAAAAGCCTTTAATATGGATCGAAGTCTATGTAATTGAATTCTTGGTTGAATTTGGGTTGAAAAAGGGTTCATATTCTTAAATTCATAATAAAAAAACTTTTATGAAGATAAATTCCAACCCCCAATCTTTAAATTTAAGTTACTCTAAAGGAAATAAAATGTGAAAGAAACATTTACCTACCGGTGTGATTTTACATCTACTGAAGCCCAAAATCTAAAGGGTACAGTTTAATATATCCTCAATATTCCATGGATTCTTTCATTGAGGCATAAGGTGAGTGATAATCAAAAGTTTTCATTCTTCCAATTTTTCTTCAAGAATATTTTGATTCACCTCGACAAAGGCTAGTAATCCATTCTTTATGATGCACTTAATCAGTAAGTCAGATCTGCTCTTAAGATCCATGAAGAACCTATGATTCACCACATTCTCAGCAAAATTATCCTTTCCCAAATTGGAATTTGAGCCATCATAAAACTTCATCAGATGACTCATAGGCATTGGACCATCCCAATTTAATTCCTCCAAACCATCCTTAGTATTAACCTATTTCGAGTGAACAACAATATTAATTATAATTATAATTATAATATTGAAATTTTAAATATATTATAATATATAAATATTTTTTATTCAAAATATATTATAATAATATATTATAATATATATATATATTACAAATATATAATTAATTAATTTATTGATATTATTATTTATAATTCTTAGTATAATTATAATTTTCTCAAAGAGTGTAAGAACTCCATAATTACTCACTTATATTCTTAACTCAAAGAAAATATGTGAGACATTTTAGACCATACAAATTTTTTTAGAAATTTTGGGATTTTATAGCTACCGAATGAAATCTATGAAAATTATTATTCCATGTTTTCATTCCAACTATGGATTTTAAATCCAAATCATGGGGGATTAGTTCATTAATCGGACACCCATAATTCATAAAATTCAATATTAGGGTGTCTAGTTTAATAAATTAAATGTGAAGAATTAAAACACTCAGATTTCGGTCCAAATACAAGGTATGATTTAGTTTTTTTGAAATCCCCAAATCCTTTGTATAATTTTATTTATTGTTAAAGTCCCAATTAATATGGATAATGTGGCAATAAAGACCCACACTCTCATATTTGGTGTAAAAAATTATTTAAAACATTAGATTTGATGCAAAGTGAGATGAACCTGCCTTTATTTTACAATATTACAATTGGATAAACATTACAACTCATAAATAATCTAATAATCCCATGAATGGAAGGTTTAGTTCCTTTGTAGATAATCTAAAAAATAAACTTATTTTATGATACTTGTGAATAATTTTCTATATTAAAACCGCTCAAAATCCACTTCTAAAAAAATCCTAGGTTATACTCTTATTTTTAACCATGGGAAAAAACATAATAAAGGGGTGGTCCTGAACACTCAATATTGGAAGACTTATAGACATGTTATCAAAGATTAGATCATAGGAATATGATTAAACCTGAGAAATAGAGGAATATATTATTAAAAAGATCATCGAACAATAACAATTTCTATAAGTCATGATCAAGGTACATGTAATCTCAAATGAAACAATATATAACTTGACAAAATTATGTGAAATCAAAAGATAATAAACATGATTCATTGAGATTAATCATAGGCATGTGGCCTGGAAATGTAACATGCCCATGAAACCTAGCATAAAAAAATGTTGGTATAATCATAATAATAGAGAAATTATAATATTGTAATCAAACAAAACAATCATGATTTATGTTGTGAACAAAAAAAATGTTCATGCTTCATGTTGTGAAAAAACAAAATGTTCACCCTTTTTATAATGAACAAATAAAATTTCTAAGCTTCAGGTTGTGAACAAAAAAATATTCATTCTTAAAAAACTTTTATCATGAGATATAAATATTTAGCTAATCAATTGGAGGGAAATATAGGACCTCACAAGTCAATCATATTTATGCATATTTTCCACTATAAAATAAACATTTTTGATATTATAAAGAAACATTGGCAAAATAATGGGTTTAATAAACCTTTAAAAAACATCACATAACATAAACTTAAGAAATAATAGGATATCAAAAACATAAATTTCCAAAAGGAATCATATCGTAATAAAATCAAGAGATATCATAATGACCCAATGTTTTAAAAATGAAAATCCCTTTTCAAATGAATAAATTAATTATTAAGTAATGATGTTATAGAAAACACATGCATTACTTTGGTAATTATAGAAAATTATAAGTTATATCCTATAAGATTTAAAATAATGTTAATAATTATAAATATTAATAATATATCCATTTTAATGTGACCATTATTATTATTATATATTAAGGTTGGTGATAAAATTAAATTGAAACTAGAACTAATGGTCTCAACTAGTATGATCATAACCTTTGAAGCCAATTTATCAGAGCATAGAAGTGAGTTGGAATCACTGGGATTTGACCTTGACTAATCCCAATATGAGATTCAAAAACTAAATGATTATTGAAACCATTTGTGGTAGAATTTAACGTTTATCAATATCATGACCCAAACCATGTTTGTTGAACTGGTCCAAGAAATGTCATCATCACAGACCTAAACATTAGGGTATACTCTGGTGTAATAAACGGTTATGTATATATACCCTAAAATAGAATGAAATTATAGTTTTCTATTTTAATAAAATTATAATTATATTTCTCATTTTTTACTATTACTTTTTAAATGATTAAATAATGAGTTTGAGAAAAATTAGATTTTGATATGATGAAACAAAAAAAATATTTTTGGGAAATATATAGTTTCAATCAAGATAGCCTTTTGATGAATTCGATAATTTTTAAAATAGGAATTATTTTAATAAAATATTCTTATCAACTAATATTTATGTAAATATAAATGATAATATAATTTTATGAAGTCAAATATGATTTTTATAAGGGTTGTAAACAATTATCAAAAAAACTCATATTTTCAATAAATGGGGATTTTTTATTTAAAAATGAAAATTTAAATATTTATAGAATTATCTTGATAAAATAAATATTATTTTTTAAATAATAAAATCCAAAATATCCAATGGTTAATTTTTATAATTTTCTAAGACATCGGATTTTTTAGGTAAAAAATAAATACGGTATTGATATAAAGTATATATTATGACTTCATAAAATCCCAAAAGAGATGTAGGAAATACTATAAATAGTATCCAATACCAAAATTATGTTTCTCTTTTAAAATAATGAAATTTAAAGTTACTTTACTAATTTTGAAAACCCTTAATGAATCCCTTAACCCCTATATTATATGTTATTTTTTTATAATTAATTATTTATGAACATGACTCACTTCCACATAACCAAGGGTATTATATTAATTATTTAGGTTCTTAAGAATATAAATATTGAAACATAATCCTCATTAGTAAAAACTGTGGTAAAAACCATTAGAAGGTTTGAGTTTTTTTTATTTTATCATATAAAGTCCAAAACCAAAGTTTAGAAATTAATAAATAATTACCCTCTATTTTGATATAAAAACTCACCCAACGTCACATAATTATTCACTAAAAACACTATGATAACTAATAAATTTAACTCTCTAAATCCTTACCAATGTGGTGCCAATCTCTTAAGAAGCTCCTCCTAATATTATAGAAATTACCTCTCAACGTAATTGATCATCTTCTCCTCCCCTTTATTCAAGAACATTATTTATATTATTCCTTTTGATTTCCAATTTTACATTTTGTGATATGTTTTTAAAAATATCTATTATTATACTCATGATTTATGAGTGATGATAGAACCCTTTCACTCTCATTAAACCCTTCCTTGAATATTTATGTACCCCTGCTATGTACTGAAGTTATCCTATGATTTTTCATGCCAAACATTCGTGTAGTGAATACACATCCCCATTTCCACTCAAGGGTATTAACCTAGATGTACATATCCATCATTGGTTGGGAACATTAACATTTGAAACCATCACTCCTTAATTTTAGGACTAAAAGGGATGAAATACATATTTATGTTGTATGATCTATTTGGCACACATATACATGTACACGATATGAATGTGATGGTGGTTCTGGATTTGTATTGCCCTCCAATGCATTGGGTAATGTTTTTATCTCTTGATATACCATGTATGGTTAACGATAGGTTATCCTAAGAACACTATGGTATGATTTCATGATGGCTATTTATGTGGATCTATTTTTACATAGTTTTGTAACATCTTTTAAATTAATTTCTAATGATTTAATTAATTATTTAAGCACTTATTACTAAAATAATTTTAATTTTGTATTTTTATAATTAAATTTGTTAATTAATCAATTTTTTTAATTAAGTAATTATTTTTAGCCTTTAAATTAATTATTTTAATCTTACCTTACCTTTATAATTTAATTAATTCTTAATTAGTTTGGTTATTTAAAATCTGCTTGACTTTTTAATAAATTAACATCTATTTTAAACAATTATTTAATCATAGTATTTATATCTAATTAACTTAGACATTAGTTTATTAAAATATATTAACTTCATTAATTAATATGTTTAATATGGCATCCCGCCTTTTTATTACATAACTTTACATTACATTTTATATACAGAGGATCTTTAAAGTCTAGTGTCTTGAAAATCTGGAACATAATACATGAAAGCTACATAAAACATTCTTCTAAACCAATATTAAGTAATCATCATAAGTACATACTATGTACATTTATTTCATCTCATATCCTAGATACATACATCAAAGGAAAGGGTGAGCAGAAGGTTTAGTAAGGAAAACAAGTGAAATGGTTGACATGTGATCTAGAGAAATATTAATAAGAACATGATAAAAGTCATAAAGGCATAATAAATGGAAGAATGGGTAATATAATAATAAAAAGATAGTTAACAATAACTTTAATATGTGGCTAAAACATTTTTTTAGACATTCTTGAACAAATCACCACGGTTTATCCCCGAGGTGTCGTAAATATTACCAAGGTTATTCACCAAGGTATCATGAAATGTGTCATCTCTAGAGATTAATTCTTTACGTAAGGAATCAGAGCGCTATCAGGGCGCACCCTTAATATTTATTTACATTAATGTTATACACAAAGATCATAATCAAACATTTCATAAATAATCCAAATGGAATCAAATAAATGGGTTTCATGTCAAAATCGTGATGTTTAAAAGGGCTTAAAAATAAGATCATTATGTCATTTATAACCCAGGGAAAGGGAGTGAGGGTTATATGTATGTCAATTATAGAATAAAATGTATCATATTTATATATTTATTAACACCCATAGAAACTAAATAGGTATGGGTATTCACACATATAAAATAAGAGAATTTCTTGAAAGAAAGAGAGAGAAATTTTGAGACGGAATTTCTGCAGCATAAAAGCTATATAACATGGTTTTAGAAAACATTGAAATGAGAGGGGAAAAGGGTCACCCACTCATAAATAATTAATAATATAGTATGGTTATGTAATAAGATCGTGATATGGATATTTTAATGACATACCACATGATAAGGAAACATGAAAGAAAAGAGAATATGTGATTCCTTTTACGAAAAATTTGGCAGCCTAACGGCGTCACTTAAAAATTAAGAAAAAAAATTGATTAGAGTGGTAAGGGTATATCAAAAATTATATATGAAATGGAAAGAAATGAGAACATATAATAACATACCCTCAACATAAAGAGATGGAAATTATAAGACCCAACATAAAAAAAGTCATGATATAAAAGAGGAGGGTGAAAGGATCCCTTACCGTGAAGAGTAACTTCGAAAGTCTGAAGGTCGGGACCTTGGGAGGCTTGAGGGAACCTTGGGAGGACTCCTTGGGAGTTAAGGTACCAGAATGTAATTGAGTATGATTTTTGGAATGAAATGAATGAGGTAAATGGATTGGTATTTATAGGAAAAGTGAGTGAATAAATTATTAATTTCCAAGGGACACCTCATCGGTGGTATTTTCAAAACCATGGGCTTTCCCATGGTATTTTCCCATGGTATTGGCCATGTGGTACACCTCATACCATATATCACTATTCATAGGTATACCAGAAATCTTACATCCTTATTACCTCATTAATAATGTCATTAAACACCCGAAACTCAAAACTGCATTTTTACTATTCGCTGATAATTAAATTGTTTCAGAAAAATACCAAAAATCACCCTAACCTAAAATAGATGATCTAAATTAAAAAATGAAGTCCATTTTATGAAAATAATTTTCTAAATAATTTTCATTTAATTTTTAAATAAAATCATTATTTATTCCAAAAATACAACTTTAAAACTATAACTCATTTTGTAACACCTTAAAAGAGTAATCAAGGTCCCATAAAATTATCGTATAACTATAATAAAATAAAGTAAAAATTTATGATTAAATTTTATGAAAATAAAATTCCATTGTAAATTATTAAATTAATTATAAAAATGTAAATAAAATATTTATAGCTTACAAAAATACCAAAACTTAAACTATGACCATTTTTTCACTTTTAAGATGTCTAAAATGTATTTATACATTCATAGGTGAAGTTTCTTTTTTTTGGGTCAATTTAATATTAATTACTATTCATTACTATTCATATGGGTATGTTACTATTACTACATTACTATTCACTAAAACCCAAGTTAATCTTATTAGACTCTAAATTTCTCACTGATCACAACTGTAGAAGAGAATTTTTTAAAAATAATTTTACATTATTAATTATTTAAAGAATAAAAAAATATTTTAAAATACCACTTTTTCCTAAATTCATCAATAATACACATCCTATATTTATCTGGATATTTGAAATTCCTCAAGTTTTACATAAGAAAAAATAACAATTTTATTTATATAAAAGTATTACACAACCCAGCTAAGGTATCATTACATAACCCCTTATAACACCAACATAGGACCTATGTGTAAGGTGTGCTATGGTGATAGAATCTTGGGGTGGCTCGGACAACATTGCCCGAGTGGTGATTTCTATCAGCTTGAACTTATACCTTAGGAAATTTTGTTCAAGCTTCATACATTGAAGTTCGGATTGGGCTTGGTCCAGAGCAAATCCCAGTGATGCTACCTTCTTCCCAAGCTCCGACAGATGGGCTTCATATGGCTCAAGTCTACTAGATGAGGCCATTCAATCTTCTTTCTATATTAATTAACCAAGATAACCATATTTATAAAAACACAATGTTAATATTATAGTTTCCAACGGTCATATAACAGTCGAAACCCAATGGTCTCATTTTAATTATACACACTTCATTAATTAAAGGATATAGTGTTGTTGAGTATAAAATAAAATAACACACAAAATTAGGAAAAAATGTAATTAAAAAGTTCGGGTCATTACAAACTTCCCCCCTTAAGAAATTATGTCCCTGAAATTTTATCATATACCATCTAATGGGAAAAGGTGTGGGTACTTCTGTCTCATGGACTCCTCCAGTTCCCACGTGGATTTTTCACATTTTTGGTTCCTCCACAACACCTTAACAAGGTAGGTAGTCTTGTTGCGTAGAACCTTGTCTCTACGATCCAAGATCTCTACCGGATGCTCCTCATAAGATAGGTCATGTTCCATTTGTACCAACTCTGGATTTAGTACATTTTAAGGGTTAGGTATGTACTTCCTCAAGAGGGATATGTGGAAGACATCATGAACTTGTGCTAGATTTGGAGGGAGTGAAAGTGGATAGGCCACTGCTCCCACACTATCAAGGATTTCATAGGGGCCAATGTACCTAGGGCTGAGCTTCCCTTTCCTCCCAAACCTCATGACTCGCTTCCAAGGTGAAATATGAAGAAAGACTTTGTCACCGACATCAAACTCTATGTCCCTTCAACGATTGCCGGCATAGCTCTTTTGCCAACTCTGAGCAACCTTAATGTGTTTCTGGATGGCATGGACCTTTTTTGTCATCACTTGCACAAGATCAGGCCCAAGAAGCATTCTATCACCAGCTTCATCCCAAAAATTAGGAGTTATACATAGCTTCCCATATTAATCTTCATAGGGTTCCATTTGAATGCTCGTGTGGAAGCTATTGTTGTAAGAGAACTCAATTAACAAGATATGATGATCCCATCCACCTTTAAATTCCATTGAGAAAGTTCTCAGCATGTCCTTGACTGTTTGAATGGTCCTTTCAGATTAGCTATCAGTTTGGGGGTAATATTCCATATTTAAATTCAATTAAGTGCTCAGATCTTGTTGAAGACTTCTACAGGATTTTTATGTTAACCTTGGATCACGATCAGATACGATATAAAGTGGAACTCCATACAGCCTTACCACTTCCTTCACATAAATCCTGGAAAGTTGATCAAGAGATAAATCTTCCCAAATAGAGATAAAATCGGAAGTCTTAGTGAGACGGTCCACAATAACCCATATCGCATTGTTTCCTTTGGAAGTTCTCAGAAGACCAATGACAAATTCCATAGTGATATTGTCCCACTTTTATGCTTGTTTGGGTAGTGGTTGCAATACCCTTTAGGAAGTTGTATCTCTGCCTTCACTTGCTAACATACTAGGCACTTTCAAGTGTAGTAAGCAATATCCCTTTTTATATTATCCCACCAATTATGATCACGAAGGTCCCTATACATTTTTGTGCTTCCAGGATGTATAGAGAAAGTAGAGCTATGGGCTTTGTCCATCATCTCCTTTTTTAAGGTTGGGGTCGAAGCCTCATTTTTTATTATTAAAAAAAATCAGAAACCTCTTTAACTAGGTAGAGGGAGACCCATTACATAGCATGAAGGCCCAGTGGGCATTAATCCCATTACATAGCCCATAGGCCCAATTTGTTTGCCCAAGGCCCATTCTGTGAATAGTAATGCTACAGTACCCGCACTGCTACAGTCCCCGCCGCTGCTACAGTCCCCCTGCCGCCGCTACTGTGTTGTCGTTGCAACAGTATCTCGGCTGCTACAAGAGCGCTACAGTACTGCTATAGTACCCTGTAGATGGAATATATGGAACACATAGTCTTGTACAAAATTTCAGTACACCTTCTTGATCAGTATTAAACTCATGAAACTTCCCATCCTTCACAGCCTCAAACGTCTTCTGTAACAAAGGATCTTCTTTATGATCTTTCTTGATCTTCTCTGGTAATAACAGTTGAGAAATAATTTGGGTTAGGGTTAATGATATTCCTTCCCTTATAATTTCCATGTCCAAATTTACAAGCTCATTGATCAATGGATCTCTTTGAATCCTTATAATGTAGAGAACAACTGGGTCTTTCCTGCTTAATGCTTCAGCGACTTTGTTTTCTCTTCCAGGATGATAATGAATTGAAAAATCATAGTCTTTATGGAGTTCCAACCATCTCCTTTTTCTCATGTTCAATTCCTTTTTTTTAAATATACTTCAAACTTTGATGGTCTATGTATATATCACATTTCTCCCCATAAAGATAGTGCCTTCATATCTTCAGAGAAAAAAATTACCACAGCCAGCTCCAGATCTTGCATAGGATAGTTCTGCTCATGATTCTTCAACTGTCAAGATTCATAAGTAATGACCTTTTCATTTTGCATGAGTACGCACCCAAGCCCTTTCAGAGATGTATCACTAAAAATAACAAATCCTTCTCCACTTGAGGGGAGAGTTAACACAGGTGCAGTAAACAATCTCATCTTCAACTCTTGGAAACTTTCCTCAAACTCCTTTGTCCAGATGAACTTTACCCCATTTTGAGTTAACCTTGTTAATGGATTAAAAATTCATGAAACGTATTTCATAGACCTCCTATAATATACGGTTAATACAAGGAAACTATGAATCTCAGTTATTGTTGTAGGCTGAGGTCACTCCTCTTCAACTTTTTTCTTTGCAGGGTCAACTGTGATTCCATCACTGGTAACAAGGTTCCCCAAGAAAGAAACTTGTTGTAACAATAATTCACATTTAATGAACTTTCCAAAAAGTCTCTCCTTTTTTAGAGTTTGCAAAATAACCCTTAGATGATCCTCATACTCCTCCCGACTTTTGGAATATATCAGAATATCATCAATAAAAACTACCACAAAGTTATCAAGGTAGTATTTAAAGACTCTATTCATCAAATACATAAAAATAGAAGGTGCCTTAGTCAGTCCAAAAGGCATAAAAAAACTCATAATGCCCATATCTTGATCATAAGGTAGTTTTTGGAATATCTTCTTTCTTCACCCTCAATTGATGATAACCATATCGAAGATCAATCTTAGAGAATAATTGAGCCCCATGAAGTTGTTCAAATAAGTCATAAATTCTTGGAAGAGGGTATTTGTTCTTTACTGTGATCCCCTTCAGTTCTCTATAATCAATGCATAGCCGCATCGATCCATCCTTCTTCTTCATGAAGAGAACTGGTTCCCCCCAAGGAGACACACTTGGTCAGATAAACCCCTTCTCCAAAAGATCTTGTAGTCGTTTCTTTAATTCCTCCAGCTCTACATTTTCCATCCGATATGGGGTCTTTGATATTGGATGAGATCCAGGTATGATTTCAAAAGATAACCCTACCTCTCTTTATAGGGGTGGTCCAGGAAACTCCTCAGGAAATACGTCAACATATTCCTAGATGATGGGGAAATTTTCTATCCTTAAACTGTAATTTCCTTCTTCCTCTTCACTGATCAATTCCATAACGAAGGATATAGGAGGTTCTTCTAGACAAAGATCAGGTTGAGATATCTCTCCTTGGAAGATAACTGTAGGTTTTCCATTCAAGACTACTGAGATTTCCTTACTTCTGCATTTGATCTTAGCATTATACTTTGAGAGCTAGTACATCCATAGTATAATGTCAAATTCCAGCATGGAAATGAATACTAGATTTGAAATAAGATTGTGTTCACCAAAGTAAATACTGGACACTACTGGGAATCTTGTTCTTCCCAATGTCTTATACCAACGGTTCCAATGAACTGTTGGTATAGGAGAGTTTTGGTATGAAACCGTTGAAACTGTTGGGAAAGGTTGATGATTTCCCAACAGTTTTCTTAAAACCATTGGGAAATATTCACTTTCCCAATGATTTCACAATGGTTTGGTTCAAACCATTGGTAAATCATCATTTTCCCAACAGTTTTTAAAAACCGTTGGTAAAAGATGTCCAGAAATACACAAATCGAGCAGTGCTCCTCCAGTTGCATTTCTCCCCCAATTTCCAAAACCCCTCTCCCCCAATTTGAATAACCCTCGCGTGCTCCCCTCAGGTGAACTACATCAAATCCGGTGAGACTCCCCCATGAGGTTAGATGGGATAATTCCAAATCTCCATGCCTTATTGAACATTTTCCACTTATCTTACATATTTCTCCATTTTTATTAAAGGTGGAAACCCTAAATTCAGTGTTGTAAAAACTTATGGTTTTTAATTGGGGATTTGGTTTGTTTTATTAGGGATTAGGTGTATGAGGCATTCCCCTTCCTATTATGGGTGGTTTTAATAAAAAGTTATGATTTTGGAACCATTTATGATGTTGTTGTCTCTATCTAATCTCATTTACACTGACTTAACATTAAATTCTATATCACATTTGGTTTATGTTTTTTTAATTTCCAGTTAAGTTATTTGTGGTTGATGATTGTCCCATGTTAGTTGTTTTCAATGGTTTGGCGTAGAAATTGGGCATATAATGTGACTTTTTCAAATGGGGGTGCCTTGAGAATACTAAAAATATTTATTAAAAATGATCAATGGGATTTTATTATTTAAAATGGATTTTGAAAGATATTTCTGAAATGATTTAATCTTGAGGAAAGTGTTTTATTAAAATGGGAATTTTTTTCATAAGGCTTGTGTAATGTATTTTGTTATAGTACACTTGTTATGTGACTATGTTTGGTATTTAGTAAAACATGAGATAACTGGTGTGTGAGAATGTGTTGTGAAAGAGATTCCATGGTTGGTTCAAGATTATATTTACATTTTGAGCCTATTAATGAGTTGTTTTAAAGATATTTTGAGATATTTACCTATTGGTGTTAAGTCATACAGTGATATTTACATCAAGTTGGGTTGTTAAGGATGGTACTATTCAAATTGATTTAGTATTGATCACAAATATGTTTTAGCTAACTTGACCATTATGTGAATTTTCAATGTTTATTGGTTGTAGTTTTATTTGAATTGCATTTTATAATTTAAAATTGAACTGTATTAAAACCTAATCAAACAATATTTCTAACTTAGTGAACATTACAACTTGTATGATTTATTAAATCCATTAAAGGTCTTCTAAAACAATTGATAGATAAATTACTAATGAATCCCCATATTCCCTCATATATTTAGTTTTTTGGGTCACAAATTAGTTTCCTTTTTCTAATTAATTACATATTTTCTTTCGAAAGATAGAAATTATGAAAATTGAAGAGAGACGAAGGAAAAAATTATGGAGAACAATCGTCGAATGGTTGAGATGGGCGTTCCACCATTAGTGCCTGTAGTGAGTACTTTATTTCAAATATATATATTTAATAAATATATAATTTCATGTGATTAATTTTGTTGTAAACATTTTTATAGGATCCATCTATACATCGACAGTTATTCGACGAGGAGCCTAATACTGGCCCTAGTACTCAGGTCGGTGGTACGAGGGGGGTTCATACCAGAGGTAGACGAGTAGCTCTGCATACCCGACTAAACCATGCCCCTCGCAATGACATGTCATCCTTACCACATTCTGATCCCGGTTTGCCGTTAGGGACACACGGGATATTTAGGCCTCCCATGTTTTCACCACCTTTTGCATCTTCTGACCCATCCTTTTCATATCCCATGATGATTCCCACTTCCCAGCCAGAATCAGGTCATACAGCTATCCCATCTTCTTTTCCTTCTACTTATGTCTCTCTGAGATTCTATATTCCATCGTCTTCGACTCCTGTTCCACCATAGGGTGTTCCATCAGTTTCTGTAGATCCAGCAGTGCTCAGAGATCAGACTGGCACCGGTATATTTATAGAACCCTAACAAATTTTTATACCAATATTTATTTTCATTATAACATATTTTGATAAAATATTTGTTTTTATTTCATGATAGAGACATCTACTGACAGGAGGCGGGGGTGAGGTTGTACACGCATGTGTGCGGTGTGGAACTGCCGCACACAGGTAATGGTGGATTACAATGAAGACAACCAAATGGTTGAGAAAATAGGGCAGCAATGTCGGAGTTTTTTGGCGATGCTTGCCAAATATTCCGACATCATTCCCGTCAGCACGCTATCATGGAGACTGTTTCCACATGGGGTCAAGTATAGAGATTTGGAAGACATATGGGTAAAAAAATTTGTTGTATTTAATGCCATGAATTATTTTTGTATTTATATGAATTAATATTTTGGTGTCAGCTTCGATTTAATTTTCCTGATGGTGAGGGTGCACGACAGGCACGTCTAAAGGATTTAGGTGATCTTTGGAGAGCCTACAAGTATGACTTGTATATTGGCTGGCGTGCTATAGCTGGCACTGAGTTAGAGGCGGTACCAGTCATAGATGATTGTCCTATAAAGCAGTATCGGAAGATGATTACTCTTTAGACGACTACTCAGTTTAAGGTATTAATTACATTTGAGGTATTTAAATAATAACTTTCATGTTTTACATTAATATTATCCTTTTAATTATTTAATTTTATTTAGGGATCATCTGGAAAAAAAACATTGATGCAAAAAAATACCTCCACACACTGGGACGTACTACGATGCCAGATCATGAGAGGAAGTTGTTATGACAATTGTTTATTAGTTTTCTTTCCGACTTACTGTTTCTTTTATTTCCTCAATTATTTAATCATTTGGTAAATTTTTCATATAACTTTAGTTTTCAATGTAATTTTAGAGGCATAAACTGAATATTGAAGGACATGTTCCTCGAGCAAAACTATTTCACTTGAGTATACAGAAAAAGTTTGGATGTGTCGTCAACGAATCGAATCAGCAGCAGATTGTAAGTTTTAATCTGTTGATTTTATATTTATTATCTATTTTGCAACTTAATAACATATTTATATTTTTAACAGTCTGCTTTAAAGGCCCTCGATTCCCATGAACCAGAAAATTTTGGGCCCACTGATCACATACATCAGGTGATGGGAGAGAATCATTCTGGAAGAGTACGCTGCTGACCTAGGATTGCCCCAACGAAGTATTGGCCCTCCTCAGGTAAGATTTGTATTACCACCGAGCTGCACCATGTTAGGGAACAGTCATAACATGCTGACAAAAGGTCCATAGAGATGGAAGAACAACTTCCAACACTTCCACCAGAGGCCAGACCAGCTTTTGATGAATATATATCATTGATACATTATATATATGGGGCACCAGGTGTCATTTTTAGTGGTGGTCAAGACGATTTCTAGCCTAATGATGATGATGGAGAGGAGTTTGATGCGGAAGAGGAGGGAGAGGAGGAGGGCGAGGTGGAGGGCGAGGGTGAGGAGGAGGGCGTTGAGGAGGGAGGGGACGATAATGAGGACAATGATGACCACGAGGATGAGGGTGATGATGATGGTGATGATAGTGATGATGAGGGTGATGACGATGTTATTTAGGATTATTTAATTTTTTATGTCTTGAATTATATGAAAGTCTTGGTAAGCTTATTAGCTCATGCTCATCAAATGCATGTGATGATATTATTTAAATTGAATACAAATCCTTGTTGTACATTCTACATGTTATGTGAATTATGCCTTGTTTGATTTGGTTTACTTGTCAATTGTTAGGATAAGACATGGGTTACATGTTAAGGACTCATGGACGGACTCGTCAGGCTTAGGAAATTTAGACTTGAAATTTTAGGATGAATGTTTTGGTTTCTAGGTTAGGGCTATCAGGATGGTTTCTATTACTCATGAGTGATATTGGTTCCTTGAATATAAACCAAGGACATGTCTATTTTTCAAGATGGAAATACCATGCCTCAGGTGATGCCCCGTCCCCTATGTGAGATACTTGGTAAGCAAGGATGCCTAAATCCGAGGCAAGGTGTGGCCGACACCACTCAAAGTGACGTGTATGAGTCAACCCCATATAAATATGAGGCACTGTGTGGCTGGGATTTTAAGTGAAAAGAACAAATGGCATATGGAAAACTGAACAAATGCATTCAGATTATTTTGATACTTTATCACAACGATCCATGGGTCATATGTGATGTGTATGAGTCAACGCCAGCTCAATCTGAGTCGCAGTGTGGTCATAAAACTGACCAAACGCATTCATAATGTGTTGATGCCTTAGTAAAACGATACATGGGTCATATGTGATGTGTAAGAGTCAACCCCGCCTCAATATGAGGCCTGGTGTGGCCGGAACCACTCAAAGTTTCTCCCTTTTATTTCAAAAGGACATCATTTTAAGTGAAAACTACAAATAACATATGGAAAACCAACAAAACTCATTCGGATTCCATTGAAACTTTAGGAAAAAGATACATGGGACATTTTTGATGTGTACGAGTCAACTTCGCATAAATCTGAGGCACGGTGTGGCCGGTACCACCCTAACTGTGTCCTTTTTGTTTAAAATGGATGGGATTTTAAGTGAAAAGAACAACTGGCATACGGAAAACCGACCAAAAAAATTAGGAATGTGTTGATGCTATAAGAAAACATTACATGGGTCATATTTAACATGTAAGAGTCAACCTTTCCTCAATACGAGGCCCGGTGTGGCTGGAACCACTCAAAGTGTCTCTCTTTTGTTTCAAAAGGACATCATTTTAAGTGAAAACTACAACTGACATACGGAAAACTGACCAAACGCATTCGGATTCAATTTAAACCTTAGTAAAACAATCTATGGGACATTTTTTACGTTTATGAGTAAACCTCACATCAATCTGAGGCACGGTGTGGCCAGTAGCACCCTAACTGTATCTCTTTTGTTTAATATGGACGGGATTTTAAGTAAAAAGAACAACTGACATATGGAAAACTTACCAAACGCATTAATAATGTATTTATGCTCTAGGAAAATGATCCATGGGTCATATGTGACGTGTACGAGTCAACCCCACCACAATCCAAGGCCCGGTGTGGCCGGAACCACTCAAAGTGTCTCTCTTTTATTTCAAAAGAACATCATATTAAGTGAAAAAAACAACTGACATAGGAAAAACTAACCAAACACATTAGGATTCCGTTGAAACTTTAGAAAAACGATCCATGGGTCATATGTGACGTGTAAGAGTCAACCCCGCCTCAATCTGTTGCACAGTGTGGCTGGTATCACCCTAATTATGTCTCTTTTGTTTAAAATGGATGGGATTTTAAGTGAAAAGAACAACTGACATACGAAAAACTGATCAAACGCATTCGGAATGTGTTTATTCTATAGGAAAACGATCCTTGGGTCATATTTAATGTGTACGAGTCAACCCTTCCTCAATAAGAGGTTATGTGTGGCCGGCACCACTCAAAGTGTCTCTCTTTTGTTTCAAAAGGACATCATTTTAAGTGAAAACAACAACTGACATACAGAAAACTAACCAAACGCACTCAGATTCTATTGAAACTTTAGGAAAACGATCCATGGGACATTTTTTATGTGTATTAGTCAACTCTTCATCAATATGAGGCACGGTGTGTCCGGTAGCGCCCTAACTGTGTCTCTTTTGTTTAAAATGGACGGGATTTTAAGTGAAAAGAACAACTGACATACAGAAAATTGACCAAACGCATTAGTAATGTGTTGATGTTGTATGAAAATGATCCATGGTACATATGTGATGTATACGAGTCAACTCCACCTCAATAAGAGGCCTAGTGTGGTCGTCACCACTCAAAGTGTCTCTCTTTTGTTTCAAAAGGACGTCATTTTAAGTGAAAACTACAACTAACATATGGAAAACCAACCAAACGCATTCCAATTCAATTTAAACTTTAGTAAAACGATATGTGGGACATTAATGAAGTGTACAAGTCAACCTCGCATCAATCCGAGGCATGGTGTGGTCGATATCATCCTAATTGTGTCTCTTTTGTTTAAAATGGACGGGATTTTAAGTGAAAAGAACAACTGACATACGGAAAACTGGCCAAACGAATTCAGAATGTGTTGATACTGTAGTAAAAAGATTCATGGGTCATATGTGATGTGTACGAGTCAACCCTGCCTCAATACAAGGCCTAGTGTGGCCGACACCACTCAAAGTGTCTCTCTTTTGTTTCAAAAGGACATCATTTTAAGTGAAAACTACAACTGACATACGGAAAACTGACCAAATGCATTTTAATTTCATTTAAACTTTAGAAAAATGATCCATGGTACATTTGTGACGTGTAAGAGTCAACCCCGAATCAATCCAAGACACGGTGTGGCTGGTAGCACCCTACATGTGTCTCTTTTTTTAAAATGGATGGGATTTTCAGTGAAAAGAACAACTGACATACGGAAAACCGACCAACGCATTTGGAATGTGTTGATGTTACAGTAAAAAGATACATGGGTCATATGTGATGTGTATAAGTCAACCCCTCCTCAATATGAGGCCCGGTGCGGCCGAAACCACTCAATGTGTCACTCTTTTGTTTCAAAAGGACATCATTTTAAGTGAAAACAACAACTGACATACGGAAAACCAACCAAATGCATTTAGATTCCATTTAAACTTTAGGAAAAGGATCTGTGGGACATTTTTAATGTTTAAAAGTCAACCCCGCATCAATCTGAGGCATGGTGTGTCCGGTAGCACCCTAACTGTGTCTCTTTTGTTTAAAATGGATGGGATTTTAAGTGAAAAGAACAACTGACATATGGAAAACCGACCAAACACAGTTTTAATGTGTTGATGCTATTGGAAAATAATACATGGGTCATATGGAACATGTACGAGTCAAATGTGCTTCAATACGAGGCCTAGTGTGGCCGGAATCACTCAAAGTGTCTCTTTTTTGTTTCAAAAGGACATCATTTTAAGTGAAAACTGCAACTGATATACGGAAAACCAACCAAAAGCATTCGGGTTCCATTGAAACATTAGGAAAAAGATCCATGGGACTTTTTTGATGTGTAAAAGTCAACCCTGTATCAATATGAGGCACGGTGTGGCTAGTAGCTCCCTAATTGTGTCTCTTTTGTTTAAAATGGACGGTATTTTAAGTGAAAAGAATAACTGACATACGGAAAACAGAAAAAATGAATTTAGAATGTGTTAATGCTCTAGGAAAGCAATCCATGGGTCATATTTGATGTGTACGAGTCAACCCCACATCAATCTGAGGCTCGGTGTGGCTAACACCACTCAAAGTGTCTCTCTTTTGTTTCAAAAGAACATCATTTTAAGTGAAAACAGCAACTGACATACGATTAACCAACCAAATGAATTCGGATTCCATTGAAACTTTAGGAAAACTATCCATGAGTCATATTTTACATTTAAGAGTCAACCCCGCCTCAATCTGAGGCATGGTGTGGTCGGTGTCACCCTAACTATGTCACTTTTGTTTAAAATGGACGGGATTTTAAGTGAAAAGAACAACTAACTTACAGAAAACTGACCAAACACATTCATAATGTATTGATTCTCTAGGAGAACAATCCATGGGTCATATGTGATGTGTACGAGTCAACCTCACCTCAATCCAAGTCCCGGTGTGGCTGGCACCACTGAAAGTGTCTCTCTTTTGTTTCAAAAGGACTCCATTTTAAGTGAAAACAACAACTAACATACGGAAAACCAACCAAACGCATTAGTATTTCGTTGAAACTTTATGGAAATGATACATGGGTCATATGTGACATCTAAGAGTTAACCTTGCCTCAATATAAGTCATGGTGTGGCCAACACCACTCAAAGTGTCTCTCTTTTTTTTAAAATGGACATCATTTTAAGTGAAAACAACAACTGACATACGGAAAACCAACCAAAAAAATTCTGATTCTGTTGAAACTTTAGGAAAATGATCAATGGATCATTTTTGATGTGTTTGAGTCAACCCTTCTTCAATATGAGGGGTGTTGTTGCTGGAACCACTCAAAGATTATCTCTTTTGTTTAAAATGGACATCATATTAAGTGAAACCAACAACTGACATACGGAAAACAGACCAAACGCATTCGAGTACCATTTAAACTTTAGTACAATGATCCACGAGTCATATGTGATGTGTATGAGTCAACCCCAACTATATCTGAGATGCGGTGTGGCAGGCACAACTTGATGTGTCTCAGTTTTATTTGAAATGGACAACATTTTAAGTGAAATGTACAGCTGGAATACATAAAACTGACCAAATGCATTCAGATTCTATTGAAACTTTAGGAAAACAATCCATCGGCCATGTGTCACATGTACGAGTCAACCCCACCTCAATCTGAGGCATGGTGTGGCCGGTACCACTCAAATTGTCTCTCTTTTGTGACCAAACAAACGCTTCCCGAATATGTTGATACTTTAGGACAATGATCCATGGGTCATATATGACGTGTACAAGTCAACCCCGCCTCAATCCAAGACACGTTTTGGCTAGTATCACTCCAACTATATGTATAATGTTTAAAATGGAAATCGTTTTTAGTAAAAACCACTTGTATGTATTCTTAGTTGTGTATAACACATATAATTTCTTATTCAGTTTTTTATGTATTTTATTGATAATTGATAATTAAATTATGTATGTATTCAATTATGAATTGAATTCTGGATTAGACATATAATTTCAATATAAGTTTTAAATTGAATTCTAAATCAATTATGTATGTTTATAATTACATTATGAATTATTATTTAATTCTATATGTGTATAGTTCCAGGGTGCAATGTTAAATGTGTATGCATTATATGATAAATAATTTGAAAGCAGAGGGAATGGATAATTATAGCACAATGGACAGAATTACAGCATGCAGGAAAGGGATTGCAGACCCTACTGTGCAAATTGTAGGCTGTTGTGAAATTTTCACAGAATAGCCTATGAAAATGGTTTCAAACCATTGGCATAAATTTTGTAGGATGTTTTTACCAACGGTTCTATGAGAACCATTAGAAAAAACCCTTTCCAAACGGTTTACAAACCGTTGGCAATGGTTCCTGGGAACATGTTTTACCAACAGTTTGGATGAACCATTGGTAAAAAACCATTCCCAACGGTTTGCAAACCGTTTGGAAAATTTCATAGGAAGAGGTTCAACCTACCTATCCCAATGGTTCTACATAAACCATTGGGAAAAATTACCCCAAGCATTTCCCAACGGCTTACTTCCCTACGGTTGGCAGAACCGTTGGTATAAGATATACCAACAGTTCTACAGCCTATCCCAACGATTCTGAACCATTCAAAAATATACTATTTCCAGTAGTGGGAGTTTCTAAACACTGATGATGCTTTGATAATCCCACCAGGAGTCTTGAATGATAACTCTACTTTTAGCAAGTCAGGGGTTGATTCTAAATTCTTTGCGAACTTACTAGAAATAAAGGAATGCATAGAACCAGAATCAAACAAAGTACTTGCTTTATTTGAGAGAACAAAAAGTGTACCTACTAACACATCATTTGGAGCTTCAAATTCAGCTATCATGATAGAAAAATCCTGACCTTGCTCCCTTGGCCTTTACTGAGGCGGATGGTGGTTCCCCTCCACTGCCCTCAGATTTGGACAGTGATCAGAAAAGTATCCAAGTTTTCCACACTTAAAGCACTGGACATCAGGTAGGTCCAACACCATATTCCCCTTGTCGTTAGTGTTTGGAAGTTGAGGTTTCACCTCAATACGACAATTCCTCACAATATGGTTATCTTTTCCACACTTTTATCATTTACCGCTCTCGAGCAAGCAGTTCCCCAAATGCTTCTCCCCACATTTATTACACGTGGGACATTGCACTTGCTTGCCTCCTCTTCCTTGATCAAATATCCTCCCTAATCTTGGGTCCATTGATCTCTTTTTGTCGTTGGATTTATGAGACCACTGTGTCTCACCAAACTCCAGTTCAACTTTCATCGCAATTCACATGATCTCCTCATAACTATCATAATCTCGGTTGGCTAGATTCTTTCACAGATGAGGTCTCAATACACCGAAGAATCTATCAACCTTTCCATTTGGATGCATGAAAAATCTAGAGGTATATCATGAAAGTTGGGTGAAGTTCATCTCATTGATTCTAACAGATTCATTCTCCTTCTTCTTAGATCGAGAAACTCCTTATCCATTCTTGTTCTCATAGAACGAGGTAAATTCTTACTGAAGAAGATCCCTCTGAACTCTTCCCACTCCATAGCTTCAACTTACACTATTTTCTTTGTGTTTTTAATCAGTTCCCACCACTGATCAGCTTCTCCTTCTAAGAGATAGACATCCAGGGTGACCTTCTCTTCTTTGAACAGCGGAGCACAGAAAATATCTTCCCTATAGAGCTGATCCACTTTTTAGCAATCAATGGGTCGGTCGATCCAATGATGGTTGGTGGTCGTTGACGCATTAAGGACTCAACAGAATGTTGTTATGTTCATAGTGAGATCAGTCTCTCAGCTTGATTCAAGTTATTTCCCATAACATGAGTCACTTGTTTCATCATTCACATGAATGTTTCCATTTCAGCTTCCATCGGAGGGTCGTCAGCACATGGTCCATTGCAGTCAGCATTTTCATGGTTCCTCCTATTTCCCGCCATTTTTAAAAGAATAAAACCTTAGTGAGAAACTTATTTCATTTACGAATCTTTTAACTATAAAGTATTTATGTCTTAAAACTTATTTAAACAATTACATTTCTCTACAAATCCTTCATAATGATTAATAAAAATCTTATGATTAACTAAACATATTCCTCAGTAGTGTCGTAACCAAGAGTGCATCAAGTCTTGTTTTCATGTAACAGGATACCTCGGGTCAAGACCAAAACTCCTTGTTGGAGTTTTTACTCCTAGGTACCTTTGTGCCAGAGCCGCCTCTACCTGCTCGTATCCAGACAGGGATGTATTTTCTGGATAAAAACTTACTTAGTACTCACCAAAATACCAGGAAGTTTTCCTATATTTAATCTTTTCTATAGGATTCTTCCTAAAGATTTCATATCTTAATTTCCATAAATAACTAAACTATCCTTTGATACCAACTATGGAATCCCACCTTTTTATTACATTACATTACATTACATTTTACATATAGATGATCTTTAAAGTCTAGTCTCTTGGAAATTAGGAACATAATACATGAAAACAACATAAAACATTCTTCTAAACCACTTTTAAGCCTTCATCATAGGTCCATACTATCTACATTTATTTCATCTCATATCCTGGATACATACATCAAATGAAAGGGTGAGCAGAAGGGTTAGTAAAGAAAACAAGTGAAACAGTTGACATGTGATCTTGAGCAATATTAATTAGAACATGATAAAAGTCATAAAGCCGTGTGCAATGGAAGAATAAGTAATATCATAATAAAAAGAACTTGAATAATAAATTGAATATGTGGATACAACATTTCATTTAGACATTCTGGAACATATCACCAAGGTTTATCCCTGAGGTGCCATAAAAATTACCAAGGTTATTCACCAAGGTATCATGAAACCTGTCATCTCTAGATATTAATTATTTACCCAACGCATTAGAGTGATATTTGGTCGCACCCTTAATATGTCTTTACTTTCATGTGATCCAAACATATCATAATCAAACATTTCATAAATAACCCAATTGGAATCAAAGAAATGGGTTTCATGTCAAAATCATGTCGTTTAAAAAGAGCTTAAAAATAAGATCATTATGTCATTTATAACCCATGGAAAGAGAGTGAGGATTATATTTATGTCAATTCCAGAATAAAATATATCATAATTATATATTTATGAACACCCATAGAAACGAAATAGGTATGGTTATTCACACATATAAAATAATAGAATTTCTTGAAAGAAAGATAGAGAAATTTTGAGATGAAATTTCTGCAGCATAACGACTATATAACATGGTTTTAGAAAACATTGAAAAGAGAGGGGACAGGGTTCACCCACTCATAAATAATTCATAATATAGTATGGGTGCTGAATAATATCATGATATGTATATTTTAATGAAATACCACATGAAAAATAAACATGAAAGAAAAGAGAGGATGTGATTCCTTTTATGAAAAATTTGGAAGCCTAACGGCGTCACTTAAAAATTCAGAAAACAAATTGATGAGAGAGTTAAGGGTATCTAAACAATTCAACATCAAATAAACATAAATGAGAACATATAAGAACATACCCTCAACATAAAGATATGGAAATTAAAAGACACAACATAAAGGAATTAATGACTTAAAAGAGGAGGGTGAAAGGATCCCTTACCTTGAAGAGTAACTTCGAAAGCATGAAGGTCGGGACCTTGGGAGGCTTGAAGGAACCTTGGGAGGACTTATTGGGGGGTAAGGAGACCAGAAATTCGTTGAGGATGATTTTTGAAATGAAATGAATGAGGGAAATGGATTGGTATTTATAGGAAAAGTGAGTGAATAAATTATTAATTTCCAAGGGACACCCCATCGGTGGTATTTGCAAAACCATGGGCTTGCCCATGGTATTGGCCACTTGGGACACCTCATAGAATATCTCACTATTCATAATTCGACCATAAAGCTTACATCATTATTACCTATTAAATAATGTCATTAAACACCCAAAACTCAAAGCTGCATTTTTACTATTCACTGATAATTCAACAGTTTCAGAAAAATCCCAAAAATTCACCCTAACCTAAAATAGATGCTCTGAATTCAAAAATGAAGTCCATTTTATGAAAATAATTTTCGAAATATTTTTAATTTAATTTTTAAATAAAATCATTATTTATTCCAAAAATACAACTTTAAAACTATAACTCATTTTGTAACACCTTAAAAGAGTAATAAAGGTCCCATAAAATTATTGTATAACTATAATACAATAAAGTAACAATTTGTGATTAAATTTTATGAAAATAAAATTCCATTTTAAATTATTAAATTAATTATAAAATTGTAAATAAAATATTTTTGGCATACAAAAATACAAAAACTTAAACTATCATCGTTTTTTCACTTTTAAAATGTCTAAAATGTATTTATACATTTATGGGTGAATTTTCTATTTTTTGGGGTCAATTTACTATTCATTACTATTCATATGGGTATGTTACTATTCCTACTTTAATATTCACTAAAAACCAAGTTGATCTTATTAGACTCTAAATTTCTCACTGATCACAACTGTAGAAGACCATTTTTTGAAAATCATTTCAAATTATTATTTATTTAAAGAATAAAAAATATTTTAAAATACCTTTTTTTCCTAAATTCATCAATAATACACATCCTATATTTATCCGGATATTTGAAACTCACAAACTTTTCCATAAGAATAAAAAAAATATTTATATAAAAAGATTACACAAAGCAGCTAAGGTCTCATTATATAGCCCCTTATAACACCAACATAGGACCTAAGTGTAAGGTGTGCTATGGTGATAGAATCTTGGGGTGGCTCGGACAACATTGTCCGAGCAGTGATTTCTATCAGCTTGAACTTCTCCCTTAGGAGATTTTGTTCAAGCTTCTTACATTAATGTTCAGCTTGGGATTGGTTCAGAGCAAAGCCCGGTGATGCTACCTCCTTCCCAAACTCCGACAGATGGGCTTTATATGGCTCGAGTCTACTGGATGAGTCCATTAATTCTTCTTTCTATATTAATTAACAAATATAACTGTATTTATAAAAACACAATGTTAAGATTACAGTTTCTGACGATCATATTGATCAACGGTCATATAACCGTCAAAACCCAATGGTCTCATTTTTTTTATACCCACTTCATTAATTAAAAGATATAGTTTTGTTGTGTATAAAATAAAATAACACAAAAAATTAGGAAACAAATATAATTAAAAATTTCGGGTCGTTACATTTATTCATCCGACTAATTAATTAAGTTAAAATTTTGAGTTTAAATTAAATGAAATAGCGCAATTTTAACTTTATGTATACACTCTGTTAATTAATTAATTAATTAAGAGTTTAGAAACTTTAATTATTTAATCATTTAAGTCATTGTCATTTGTTTTTAGTCTACTGGTAAGGTAGAAGAGAGCCATCAGTGACATGTTGAGTCACCGATGCTATCCTTTTTCACTCTCTGTAGACCCTTTAATAAATTTTAATTTATGTTTTCTTCAACTTAGTTTAACTATAATCGAGTTTTCAATTTATGTGTTATCAATTAATAATTTAAATTGTTTTTTAAGATTAAATTTTAACAATAATTCTCTTTTTAACTTCATTAATATATTAACTTCATTAATTAATATGTTTAATCATCCCACTAATTAATTAAGTTAAGAATTTGAGTTTAAATTAAATGAAATAGCACAATTTTAACTTTAAGTATTCCCTCAGTTATTTAATTAATTAATTAAAAGTTTAAAAGCTTTAATTATTTAATCCTAATAATGCAGTGAATTATTAAGTCAATACAATTTGTTTTTAGTCTACCAGTGAGGTAGAAAAGAGCCATCGGTGACCTGTTGAGTCACTGATGATAACCTTTTTACTCTTTGTAGACCCTTTAAAAAATTTTAATTTAAGTTTTTTTTCAACCAAGTTTGACTATAATCGAGTTTTCAAATTATGTGTTATCAATTAAAAATTTAATATATTTTTATGTTTAAATTTTAATAATAATTCTATTTTTAATATATGTTGTTTAGTCTTGTTCTAATTTTTAATTTTAATTAACTTAATTTTTAATTTTAAGTTTAATTTATGCAATTTATATTTTTTGTTTTTTCGTTAGTTCTTTATTTTTTTTAAATACACTAATGTTGTTGTGTTTTGGTACTGGTCACTTATTGACCATCGGTAACCTTAAATTTTTAAAGCTACCGATGACCTCTATTTTTTAACCAACAGTGACCTTTACTTTTTAACAAGCAGTGACCTTATTTATTTTTATTAGGCATCAATAACATTTTATTTAACTACATCAGTGACCTTTTATTTTAAACTAATGGTAGCTTTTAATTTTGTTTTATCGGTGACCTTTTGTTTTTATGCTAACGGTAACCTTATATTTTTATAACCATCAGTGACCTTTTCTATTTTTGTAACGATGATCTTTTTTTCTATCGGTAACCTTATTTTTTTTTAAAACCAATGGTGACCTTTTTTATTTTACTCCATTAGTGACCTTTTTCCCTTCAACTACTAATAATCTCACTTATTTTTTCAACTACCAGTATCCTCACTTCCCTTAACTCACTGATCCCATATCCCCACAACACCTTAAACCATCGTCTTCACCATCCTACATAGCACCGCATCCATGCATGAACGCCTACTTCACCACCAGTTTTCCCGCCCTGAACACGAACCACCTTCCTCTTCCTTCTATACGTCCGAGCTGTGCCGCTCCTTATTCTACTTCGACTCACCTACATCGTTGTATCCTACAGAACTTCTTCTACTCTCAATCAACCATCGCAGCAAGATAATCACACTACAATTAAACCACAACTCGTATCTAAAAAAACCAGATTTTCTCTTGAGCAACCAAACCACCTGGAGTCACCGTCGTTTGGACCTGTGCTGCACCAATTACAAGGAGTCTGGGATCCAATATGATTCCCTTGAAGATATTTTTGTGGAGACAAGTCCGCAATATTGATAAAGGATCGACCCGGACCGTTGTGGATCATGAGGTGCAAGCCACCACCTTTAGTGTCGTGAGCTGAGGCCGAGTTTGGAGAAGAACTGAAGCCACCTTGAGTCTCCCTCTATTTTCTAGTTTGACACTCACATCATTGCTGGTCCAAACTCAGATGCTGATAATGGATTTGGGGTTGTCGTTCTATCATGGGGGATTCGCTACAACTAAAATCCATCGCGAGAAGGTGAGGTTATCCTCCGCATAAGGAGGAGTCTGACCGGGATGTTGTCCACAGAAGAAGGAAGCAGCTAGATGTCATTGAGCTAACCCGAAGTTGTACTGGAGCTAAATAAGATATGAGACCTCATCTCATAGAGATCCACCCATCATTGATTTGCGGAAGATGAACGGAAATCCTCTTCTCCCTTCTATGCGGTGCAGAATATAGGAGATAAGTGGGGAGAAGACCAAGTTTATTAAAAAAACAACAAACCATTAAAAAACAAAATAAATTAATAAAAAAATAATTAATAATTTTAATTAAATAAACATAAAAAATTACTAATTAAAATTATTTAAAAATAAAATATTAATTTTAATTATTAAATTAAAATACATTAATCAATTGATTTGGATTTGTGAAAAATTTTAATCTTCAAAATAATAAAAAAATTTAAAGTTTATAATTTAATTTTATTGTGTTAATTAATAAAAATTAATAAATTAATAGAAATATAACTTTTAAAATTAATAATTAATTAAACCTTTTATACTTTTTTGAAATGAATTTTCTATTAACAAATTTGGTCAACTTTTAATACTTAAATTGTTATAAATTAACTTTTATAATTAAGTAACAACAGTTTTAATAATTCATTTTAATTAATAATAACCTAAGTTTTTAAATTAAGTAATAAAAATCTATTATCAATAATATTAATAAAATACCCAAAAAATATAATTATTTAAATATAATTAAATACATAATAATTACTTTATTATTTAATATTTTATTTTTCTGAATTTTTTTAACTATTTTGTTTGTTCCTTTCTGTTCAGGTTCAAAGTAGAGTAAAAAACACATCCAAATACATCAAACAAACTCATCAGAAGTTAGTCACATGGGAAAATCTAGTGTGATGTGTGGTTCGTGAAAAACACACGTGTGAAATGTGAAAGAAATGAATTAAAGTATGTTAGTGGAAACATTCGATGGAGTGCAGCAAGTGACAGTTGATATATTAAGCAGATTTGTAGTGAAATAGAGGGTACATATATACACATTTAATGATCCAGGTTCGAGAGAGCAAGATCAGAGGGCGACTCTGGATCCACTTCCTGGAGTTGGAGGAGTTCAAGAGAAGAGCATCATCTCGACATTTTATCTTCTATATTAATTCTAGAATTAGTAATTTATTTAGTATGTTAAAAATTTATGAAATGATAATGAACATTTTTACTAGTAAAATCATTTATTCTAGGTATAAATTGAAGTTCTTCTTGTTATCTTTTAATATTCTTTTCACTTTAGAATTCTGATGTTTTCAATATTGATCAGTGAGATCAATGTTGAGTTCATTCAATTGCTTGTACCACTAGAACATAATTTCAAAATTTTACAATCAATTGGAGAGATTGATTGTGGAAACACCTTTCAAATGATAATAAATTCATAAGAATTCAAGACTTATGGTGAGTTCGTCCTATTTTCATTTTCAAATAATGACTTTCACAGTTGATATATTTAGAGTGGAGAACTTTGAAATTGATCAACCTATCCGACTTAATTCCTAGTGAGGGAGGTGAGTCATTATCAGTAAGGTGGTACTCTGCAATAACTTTTATGTGAATTGAAAAACTTTTAAAACAAGTATAATGGAGATTTTTCCCTGAGCGTTTACGAGATCATTTATTTATCAGCATTCTATATCTCTATTTCTCTATGTTTTCAACTATTTATAGCTTTAATTTAGTTTAGATACAAGTTTTGAAATGTTATATCACTCTACTACTTAATAAAAAAATAAAAAAAAATACAAAAATAGAAAATCTACCCCTCTGCTGACAACAGTGGGGTCCTTTTGAATGTTTTTAGAAGAATAGTGGTCATAATAAATTTCCCTATGGGTTCGACCCTGCTTTCCACATAAACAGTTGTTAGTGGGAATATAAATTTTTAGCATTGACCAACTTCAACGACAGTACATGTCAAGTTTTTTGTGCTGTTTCTGGGGAATTCATGAGCCATTACTTATAAAAAACATATAAAAACCTCAAAAAATTGAAAAAAAATTGAAAATTGTTAATAAAATCTACTTTGTTTTATATTTAATCTCTACTTTTTTTGTATTGTTGAGATCTGGTTTAGTTCTTTTGTTGTGTTACTTGAATTTTTGATATTCTTTGTATGAGCACAAGACATTCTGTTGTTAGTCTAGAGGCACTGAACTTAGAAATAGACAAACATTTAACTCCTCTTAGAAAAAATATGAACAAAATCGAAATGGAGAACATAGATAATAGAGTTCCTAATAACAACTTCCAAAATCATCCAAAAGTCTTAGAATAAAATGAATGTCCGAGGATTGAAGAGTTCAAACTTCCTCAAGTTTCAAGCAATCCATCGTTCATTAGACTTAGTCATAGAGCCAAATATTATGAACCTAAACAATCACACATTTCATTACTACCTTCTTTCAATGGGCTCTCTAATGAGGAATATCTTTCCTTCATTAGAGACTTCTATAACACTATGAAGCATCCACCCCTTCTAGGACTCACAGAAAATTATCTAAGAATGAGAGTCTTTCCCTTTTTCCTTAAAGGGAATGCTAGGAATTGGTTTCTATGTCTAGATGAGAACATATTTGAAAACTGGGATCTAGTGTACAACTCTTTTATTATGAAATTTTATCCCTAAAGACATAAGGGTGAACTGATAACTAAGATAACTGATTTTTATCAAGAAGACGGAGAAGCTTTTCATCAATCTTGGGATATATTTTTGGATCTTCTTAGGCAATGTCATCATCATAAACTCTCATCTCACCTTTTCATGGACACCTTTTATAAAGGGTTATCTTCCTCTGGACAAAATCTACTTGATCAGGTTGCTAGGGGTAACTACATTGATAAAACAGATGAATAATTGAGAATTTTTTTTAATAATCTTTCCCTGAATTCAAAACATAAAAATTCGAGAAAGAAAAGAGTAAATATAAATGTTAATTCAAATAGTGGTTCAATGAATTAAACTCAAGCCCAACATTCTGAAATCACCAACCAATTGAAATCTTTAATGAACCATAACTCAAAGCAAACTATTAATCAACTCGGCTATTAAAACACCAATCAATCTTTAAGGGGAAAATGTTTCTAGTGTGGTATGTTTAGGCATACTGAAAACTTTTTCCCTAACTTTTATATACCTTCCCAGCAATAAGAAATCTCAAAATTGGTCAACTATTGACCTTGAATTCCTCCTAAAGAAGATACATTTTTAAACAATTATAATCAAGGCTATAGGAACCATCCAAATCTTTCCTAGAAATATAAAGGCCTAATTAAACAATCCACTACCCCCTAAATATTAGAATCAACCAAAACCAAATTTTCAAAATCAACAAAGTGGAGAGTCTTAAAATATAAAAGCAAAAATGATAATCGAACATATTCTAAACTTGATATAATCTTGAAAAAAATTAACTCTCAAGAGGAAGATAGATGACTCAGCTATCCAAACATCAAATTCAATATGAGTCAGATAAAAATAAAACTGATGTGAGAATGCAGAACATGAAAACACAACTTGTCCAACATTCTAGATATTTTTCTTCTAGGGAAAAAGGTAGACTTCCAAGTACCACTGAGATTAAACCTAGAGAGAATTCCATGGTGGTAGTAACTAGAAGTGGTCTAAATACTCAAATTGTTACTGGAAAAGACTATGAAAATTCCTAAAATAAATATCTTCTTGGTAATAAAAAATTGGATTTATTCATATGCTGAAAATTCATAGAAAGATATTTAAAATGATCAAAATCTGAATTTATCATCTGAAACACAAGATGGAAACTCATTTAAAAATCAAAAGAATAAAGGAAAAGAAAATGTTGAGGAAGAGGTGAGGGATATACCTACTGTCCTTAAATTTTTTTTCCCACCCATCCCTTTCCTTGAGAAGCTGAAACCACAAAGTAAAATCAGGGCAGAACTTCTTCAGTTCCTTGGTCTCCTTTACAAACATCAAGTAAAAATTCCTTTCATTCAAGCCTTAATTCAAATACCATCATACTTGAAATATCTTTAAAAAAATTCTAACAAAAATACCCTCGAAGAATTTGCTACTTACTTCCTCACTAAAGAGTCCAGTGTTGTACTCCAAAATAAAATCCCACCTAAACTGAAAGACCCAGGTTACTTTGATATACCATGTACCTTAGGAAATTATGATCAGATCAACTCTTTGTGTGATTTAGGTGCTAGTATTAATCTTCTTCCATACTCACTATTTCTATAGTTGAGGTTGGGTGACCTTCAACCCACCACATTCATATTGTAGTTAGCTGATAGATCTTTCACTTATTCAATGGGTAGTATAGATGAATTTCTAGTTGGGGTAGGGAAGTTGTTTCTACCTATAGATTTTTTAGTCTTGGACATAGAGTGTGATCAAGAGGTTCCCATCATCTGAGGAAGGTCCTTCTTGGCCATAGGTGGTGTTATAATTGATGTCTCTGAGGGTCAGTTAATTTTTAAAATTAGAGGACAAAAAGAAGAGTTCAATGTGTTTAAAAATTTTAAAGGACCAACTTTTTTTGAAAACAGTTCAATTCTATAGTCTTTAGAAGACGATAACTCAACTGAAAACTCTAAAGAATCTTAAAATCAGACCCTTACTAAAGAAAATAATTTTAAAAGCTGAAAATTATGTTGAAACTGTCTTAGAAGTAAAAAATTATATTAATACCAACCTTTATGAACTTTTTAATGATGTTGAGGTAAAAATTATAATACAACTTGATGATTCTTATTTGATTAACTTGTTAAATTCTGATATGAAAAATCTAGATAGTATATTTTCCACTTTGGACAGTAACACTATTATTTTTGAATTTGAACATGAAATTGAGAATATTTAATTATTTAATACTCCTTAAATGAGTTATATTGAATATCTTGGACCTACCAGGCCTAAGAGGCTTCATTCTAATGTAGAACCACCCACTCTGGAACTGAAACCAATCCCTTCTCATCTTAAATATTCATTTTTGGGTGATAATTCCACTTTTCATGTTATAATTTCTACCGCCAAATAGCCCGAAGGCCTTATTTTTATTTTATTATAGATAATCCCTATTTTAAGGGTTTAAGGGGAACCCATACATGACCCGAAGGCCTAAGTCACAAGGCCCGACCTGACCCGCAATACATTATAATTTCTACTGACCTTAAGGAAAAACAAGAAGAAATATTTTTAAGTGTCTTGAAGAAGTTTAAATCTTCCATAGGCTGGACCATAACTGATATAAAGGGTATTATTCCCTCATTATTTATGCATAAAATACCTATGGAACCTGGCCATAATTGTAGGGTAGAGTGTCAAAGAAGATTGAATCCAAACATGAAAGATGTAGTGAGAGAGGAAGATATTATGTTTTTGGATACTAGAATTATATATCCAATTTCTGATAGTTATTTGGTCATCCCTATCCATGTTTTCCCTAAGAAAAGAGGTTTCACTGTAGTAAAAAATGAAAATAGTAAAGAAATCCAAGTTAAGAATGCCACAAAATGGAGAGTCTGTATAGATTATAGGAAGATTAATTCAACCACTAGGAAGGACCATTTAACAATTCCCTACCTTGATCAAAATACTTGAGAGGATTGTTGGCAATGAATTTTTCTGTTTCCCGTATGGGTATTCTGGTTACAACCATATTCGTATTTCTCTAGAGGATCAGAAAAAGACAACTTTCACATTCCCCTTTGGGACATTTTCTTACAGGAGAATTCCCTTTAGATTTTGTGGAGCTTGAGCCAAATTTCAAAGGTGTATGATGGCTTCTTTTCAAACATAATTGAAGGAATGATTGAAGTTTTCATGGATGAATTTTCCATTGTGGAAAGTACATTCAACACTTGTCTTGGAAATATTGAGTTTTTTTTATAAAGATTCATTGAAACCAACCTTGTTCTTAATTTGGATAAGTGTCAATTCATGGTCACAGAAGGTATATTTCTTTGTTATATGGTGTTCAGGAGAGGTTTGGAAGTTGATACTTCTAATATTGATGTTATTCAAAAACTAACGCCTCCTGAAAATGTTAAAGGTATTATAAGTTTCTTAGGGAATTCCAGTTTCTATAAGAGATTCATAAAAGACTTTTCCAAAATAACTAATCCCTTTTGTTCTTTGTTGGTCAAGGATGCAAATTTCAATTTTGATGAAAACTATTTGAAAGAATTTAATTTGTTAAAACAGAAACTCACTACATCACCCATTATCACTGCACCTGATAAGAAACTACCTTTTGAACTTATGTGTGATTCTAGTGAAATGGATGTAGGTGTGGTCCTTATATAGAGGAAATATAGTAAACTTCATTTAGTGTATTATGCCAGTAGACTGCTAGATGAAGCCCAAAATAATTATACCGCCACTGAAAAAGAGTTGAATGATTTTTGTGTTTTCTCTAGAGAAGTTTAGATAGTATTTTTTAGGTTCAAAATTCATCATTTTCATAGATCATTGTACCTTAAAGTACTTGTTGTCTAAGAAAGAAACTAAACTCAGGCTGATTAGATGGATTTTATTTCTAAAAGAGTTTGATTTAGAGATTAGGGATAAACAGGGAGATAAAAATCAAATTATTGACTACCTATCTAGGCTTCCTCATACTCAATCTGTAGATCCTAGGGGGATAAACTCTTCCTTTCTAGGTAAAAATCTACTCACTATTTCTGTTAAGTAATCTGCATGGTATCCAGATTTTTCCAACTTCCTCATAGCAGGTGTCTTTCCTAGAAATTTTTCCTATATCCAAAGGAATAAATCCATTTCAGAACATAAATACTACATTTGGGATGACCCCTACTATTTAGAAGATGTTCCGATGGAATTATTATGAGATGTGTTCCTGAGGAAGATATGTTTCCTGTCTTAGATAGTTTTCACTCCTCACCTTGGGGAGGTCACCATACTGGTGATAGGACTACTCAGAAAGTATTACAATCCAGTTTCTATTAGCTTAATCTTTTTTAAGGATGATAGGATCTTTGTGGTCGGATGTGATATATGTCAGAGGCTAGGTAATGTTGGTAGTAAGTAGGAGTTAATCCAAAAAGGAATTCTGGAGGTAGAGATTTTTTATGTCTAGGGGTTTGATTTTATGGGTCCATTTCCATCATCTCATGTGGATGAGTATATTCTTTTTTCTATAGATTAAGTCTCAAAATGGGTTGAGGTAGTTTCATTATCCAACAATCAAGCCAATTCTAAAATTAAATTTGTTAAAAATAAAATCTATACAATATTTGGAGTTCCCATAGCCTTTATCACTGATACTAGAAAACACTTTAAGAAATACAAATTTAACGATTTGATAGAGAAACATGGTTTTGTTCATAAAAATGGTACTCCTTATCATCCACAGTCTAGTGGATAGGTGGAAATTTCAAATAAATAACTAAAATAGATACTTGAAAAAATTGTGTCATCCTCTAGGAAAACTGGGATCTTAAATTGGATAAAGATTTATGGGCATAAAGAACTGCTTTCAAGACCCTAATAGGTATGTCTCCTTATAGGTTATTGTTTTGGAAATGTTTTCATTTACTTGTGTAGTTGCAACACAAGTCTTATTGGGAAGTAAGGCTCAAAACTTTGATTTTAAGAGTGTTAGTGAGAGAATATTACTTTATCTAAGTGAGTTAGATGAAATTAGGAGAGATAGTTATGATAATTAAAGGATTTATAATGAGAGAGGACTAAATTTTTTCAGGATTCTATCATTCAAGCCAAAGAATTAAAACTGGGATAGAAGGTCCTTCTCTTTTACTCTAGACTCAAACTCATTTCTAGAAAGCTGAAGTCCAAGTGGTATGGACCCTTTACTGTAGTTAGAGTGCTTAAGAATCGAGATATTGAAATTGTAAGTGAAGAAAACAAACCCATGTTAGTTAATGGGAATAGAGTGAAACTTTATTTTGAGGGACAACCAAAGGGCTTGGCTTCCTTCACTGTGCTTGAAAACTGGTCTTTTATAAAGTCTGGATGAAATCTTTAAAACTTAGTGCCACATGGGAGGCAACCCATGGTTCTTTTTGTCTTTACATTGTTTAATTTATAACCCTTAATAAAGTGATACTTCTATGATTTGTTTTTTTTTTTGAAATTCTTATTACTGGTTTTTCTTGGTTTTGTTGTTATGTCTCAGAGTTATCAAGAAGTTGTTGTTGTGTCATTTATGGAGTAAAACTATCATACTAAAGGGTAATTCACAAACATATACAGGGAAGTTCTTTCACTTTACTTTTTTAGTTATTTCTTCTCTTCTTTTATATTAAAAACATCTGTTTGTATTATAAGAAAACATGTTACATGTCTTTCTTTCCCAAAAAATTATGCATGTATAAGAAATTCTACATGTTCCTCCTTGTAAAAAAAACTGAATTTAATTGTTATTAAAAACTTTCTAATTAATGAACTTAGGTGTGGGGGTACTTTTTTTCTAGTGTTTATTTTTTATTAAACCTACTTGTATCCTTGGGGTGTTCTAACATTCTTTTTTCTTCTCTATTGAACACATTATTGAACTCAATCTGATAAAATTCTTACACCTAGTGCACTGTGCACTTACACCTCACATGTTATTTTTGAGCTGTATTGAAAATTATTCATTGGTCATAAATGTTAATTCATGTATTTTCTAATGAAATTTCTGTTAAGTTAATCATTGTGGCAAACAAAATTTTTGAACTTCAAAGAGACCCATTATACATGTCATTGATGTACTAAATTGAAAATATATTTTGAACTTAAACTGTCAAATTATTCTTCTCCATATTTGGAATTCAACTTTGGGGACAAATTTGGGTTTTAAGTGTGGGGGAGGGGGTCAATTATTAACTGTGTTGAACTATTCTTAATTTAAATCCCATCAATTCCCACTACAACTTCAATATTTTTGTAAAAATTGGTTAAACCTTTTCAAAAGTCTTTCCTAATTTTAGGCTTTACATTTTAATCAAATGGATCTTTCCTATGGATAGTTTTTCTTTGGTAGTTAACTTATGCATTGAGTATGAAATTATTGAGGATGGAGGATTACTGAGTGGTCTTGCTTAGTGGTTTTATGGAAATTTGGTTTAGGGACTATTTTTTAGAGTGATATGGGTGACCTGTTAGTGGAGTTATGATCATAACCTTTGGAATTGGAAGTTTGATCTTGATTCTAGGGATATAATTTCCTTTTAATTTTTAAATTAATTATCTTAATGATACAATGTAAATGGTTTTCATAAAAATCTTTTGAAACTGGAGTAATTTGGGCATCTGGGGTCCCATGGTGAATCTCTAAGACCCTAGATGCTGGGTGGGTTTCTGTTTACTATAATACCTCTATAAACTTTTAATAAGTGCTTATGCATATTGCTCAACACGATGATACATGGCTTGGGAAAAATAAAATAAAGTGTCTAGGGTCAAAAATGAATTCATTCAGGTGAGGGGAATGATGAATGACAGATGAAGAAGGGGTCAATTGGTTTTTATGGGATTCATTTAGGTTGTATCATTAGGGTGATTCACAAATATATATATATATATATATTTGGAACCTAGGTGATGAGTCAAAGTACAAGGTTCCTCTATTAAGTTCTTAATTTCGCATATTTTTAGCTTGTTATCACTCTTGGACTTTGGACTTAATCCCATATTAAAATGAGTCACTAAGAAAATTCACAAATGAGGTATGACACTTTTGTTAAAATTGGATTCATTGTTTTCTTGATTACTAATAAGAGATTTTTTATGGATAGAATTAATTTGAAAACATCTTTTCAAAAGTCTGTTTTCATGTTTTGTCCTCTGTTCTAAAGTGGTCACATGTTATAGTGTGAGCTGAATCATAAATACTATAATATGGTTTTCAAAGATAATAAATAAAGAAATTGTTTGAGGAAAAATAGTGCTTATGTGTGGGGGGATTTGATATGTCTCTATTTTCACATAGTTTTTCCACATCTTTTTACTTAATTTTTAATGATTTAATTAATTATTTCAGCACTTATTAAAAAAATAATTGTACTTTTGTATTTTTATAATTAAGTTTTTTAATTAATCAATTTTTATAATTAATTAAGTATTTTTAGTCTTTAAATTAATTATTTTAATCTTACCTTACTTTTCTAATTTAATTAATTCTTAATTAGTTTGGTTAATTAAAATATTCTTTACTTTTTAATAAATTAACATCTATTTTAAACAATTATTTAATCATCATATTTTTTTCTAATTAACTTAGACTTTATTTTATTAAAATATATTAAATTAATTAATTAATATGTTTAATAATCCTACTAATTAATTAATTTAAGAATTTGAGTTTAAATTAAAGGAAATAGCACAATTTTAACTTTAAGTATTCACTCAGTTATTTAATTAATTAATTAAGAGTTTAAAAACATTAATTATTTAATCCTAATAATGAAGTTGAATTATTAAGTCATTAAAATTTGTTTTTAGTCTACCATTGAGGTAGACAAGAGCCATCAGTGACCTGTTGAGTCATCGATGATATCCTTTTTCACTCTCTGTAGACACTTTAATAAATTTTAATTTGAGTTTTTTTTCAACTTAGTTTAACTATAATTGAGTTTTCTATTTATGTTTTATCAATTAATAATTTAAATTGTTTTTTAGGTTTAAATTTTAATAATAATTCTCTTTTTAATATATGTTATTTAGTCTTGTTCTAATTTTTAATTTTAATTAACTTATGTTTTAATTTTACGTTGAATTTATACAGCATTAATTTTTTGTCTTACCGTTAGTTCTTTATTTTTTTTAAAGTCACCGATGTTGTTTCATTTCGGTACTGGTAACTTATTGACCATTAGTAACCTTAAATTTTTAAATCTATAGGTGACCTCTGTTTTTTAACCAACAGTGACCTTTACTTTTTAACAAGCAGTGGCCTTCTTTATTTTTATTAGGCATCGGTAACCTTTTATTTAACTGCATCAGAGACCTTTTATTTTAAACTAACGGTAGCTTTTAATTTTATTCTATCAATGACCTTTTGTTTTCAATCTACCGTTAACATTATATTTTTATACCCATTGGTGACCTCTTCTCTTTTTATAATAGTGATCTTTATTTCTATCGGTAACATTTTTTTAAAAAACCAACAGTGACCTTTTTTATTTTACTCCACTGGTGACATTTTTTCCTTTAACTACCAGTAACCTCACTTATTTTTTCATCTACCTGTAACCTCACTTCCTTTAATTCACTGATCCCCTATCCCCCCTGACACCATCAACCATCATCTTCACCATCCTACGTAGCACTGCCTCCATGCCTGGATTCCTGGTTTACCACCAATTTTGCCTCCCTGAAAATGAACCACCTTCCTCGTCCTTCTGTCCATCCGAGCTTCACCGCTCCTACTTCTACTTTGACTCACCGACATCGTTGTGTCCTACAAAACTGATTCTACTCTAAATCAACCATTGCAGCAAGATAATTACACTACAATTAAACCAAAACTCATATCTAAAAAAACAGATTTTCTCTTGAGCAAAAAAACCGCCTGCAGTCGCCGCCATTTGGACCCGTGCTGCCCCACTTCCAAGGAGGCTGGGATCCAATCTTATGCCCTTAAAGAGATGCTATAGAGCCAAGGCTGAAATAATACTGGAGGATAGACCCTAACCATTGTGGGTCCTGAGGTACAAGCCACCGCCTTCTGGGACACAAGCCAAGGCCGAGTCTGGAGAAGAACCGAACACACCTAAAGTCTCCCTCTATTTTCTAGTTTGACACTCACGCCGCTGCTGGTCCGAACCCAGACACCGCTAATGGATCAAGGGTCACCGCACCACCATGGGGGATTCGCTGTAACCGCAAGCCCTTACGAGGAGGTGAGGTTGTCCGCTTTGTGAGGATGAGTTCGACCGGGATAATTTCCATGGAAGAAGGAAGTAGCTGGATGTCATTGAGCTAACTCAAAGCTGTGTTGGAGCTGAAGAAGGGAGGAGACCTCATCTGCTAGAGATCCAGCCACCGCTGATTTAGGGAAGATGAACGGAAATCCTCTTCTTCCTTCTGTGCGGTGCGGAATAGAGGAGATGAGGGGGGGGGAGAAGACCTCGTTTATTAAAAAACAAACAATTAAAAAATGAAATAAATTAATAAATAACTAATTAATAATTTTAATTAAATAAACATTAAAAAATACTAATTAAAAGTATTTAAAACTAAATTATAAATTTTAATTATTAAATTAAAATAAATTAATGAATTTATTTGGATTTGCGAATAATTTTAATCTTTAAAATAATAACAAATTTAATGTTTATAATTTACTTTTATAGTTTTAATTAATAAAAAGTAATAAATTAATAACAATATAACTTTTAAAATTAATAATTAATTAAACCTTTTTATACCTTTTTTAATCACTTTTTCTATTAACAAATTCGGTCATCTTTTAATACATAAATTGTTATAACTTAAATTTTATAATTAAGTAACAAAAATTTTAATAATTAATTTTAATTAATAATAATATATGTTTTAAAATGAAGTTATAATAATCTATTATCAATAATATTAATAAAATAACTTAAAAACTTAAATTATTTAATAATAATTAAAGACTTAATAATTACTTTAATATTTAATATTTCTTTCTGCATGTTTTTAGCTATTTGTTTTATTCATTCCTATGAAGGTTCATATTAGAGTTAAAAACACATCCAAATACATCAAACTAACTCATCCGGAGTTAGTTACATGGGAAAATCTAGTGTGTTGTGTGGTTCATGAAAAAACACATGTGACCAATGTGAAATAAAGGAACTAAGGTATGTTTGTGGAAACATTCGGTGACGTGCAGTAGGTGACATCTGATATATTATACAAAGAAACAGTGAAATATAGGGTACGAATATACACATTTAATGATCTAGGTTTGAGAGAGAAAGATCAGAGGGTGACTCTGGAACCACTTCCTGGAGCTGGAGGAGTTCAGGAGTAGAGCATCATCTGAAGAGTTTATCTTCCATCTTAATTATAGAATTAGTACTTTGTTTAGTATGTTAAAAATTTCTGAAATGATAATTAACATGTTTACTAGTTAAATCATTTAGTTCGGGGATAAATTGAAGTTCTGCTGCTTATCTTTTAATTTTCTTTTCACTTTAAAATTCTGATGTTTTTAGTATTGATCGGTGAGATCAATGCTGAGTTCATTTAATTGCTTGTACCACAAGAACTTAATTTCAAAATTTCACAGTCAATTGGAGAGATTTATTGTGGAAACTCCATTCAAGAGATAATAAATTCATAATACTTTAGGACTTATGGTGAGTTCGTCTCATTATCATTTTCAAATAATGACTTTCACAATTGATATATTTAGAGTGGAAAACTTTGATATTGATAAACCTGTCAGAATTAATTCCAAGTGAGGGAGGTGAGTCATTCTCTTTATGGTGGTACTATGCAATTACTTTTAAGTAAATTTACATACTTTTATAACTAGTAAAATGGAGATTTTTACCCGAGTTTTTACTAGATCGTTCATTTATCATCATTCTATATCTCTGTTTCTTTATGTTTTCAACTGTTTCTTGCTTCAATTTAGTTTAGATACAAGTTTTAAATTTTTCTTTCACTCTAATACATAATAAAAAAAATATAAAAAAAATAAAATGTAAAATAAATAGAAAATCTACCCCGTTGGTGACAACGGTGAGGTATTTTTGAAATTTTTTAGAAGAATAATTGTCATAATCACCTTCCCTATGGGTTCAACCCTCCTTTCCACATATACAGTAGTTTGTAGGAATATAAATTTTAAACTTTGATCTACTTACATGACAGTATAAGTCATCTACCCTTGACTAATGTTTATGATGTCATGTTTTATGTTGTTTCCACATTCCCGTTTTTCTTTTATGTTATCATCATATATCATGATTTGGTGTTCAAGTTTATAATTATCATCCCTCTTATGTTACCTTGATATGCATGTAGAATCCCATGTACTAATTTACCATATTCTATACTTTGATTATTCCCTTATTTGGTTTTATATCTCACCTCTTTCTTATATACATCCCTAGGTTATCTCATGAATATTTAATAGATAAATGGAATTTTATGAACATGTTATACAGTTTCAAATAGTGTTTTTGTGCCCTTATTTCATGTTATTATGATATGTACCAAATTTCCCAAAGTCACTATTCCTCATGATCTTCTAGGATTATATTATGTGTATCATTATATAATAAATCAGAAATTATGGTGTATTAGAATACGGGTTTTCATAGTTGGTATTAGAGGAAAGTCTAGTTATTTTGGTGGATTGGGATTAGAAACCCCTAGTGAAAGCCTTGAGGATAAGACAAAACGTAGGAAAATATCCCTATATTTTTGGTAAAGTATAGAGTAATTGGTTTTCAATAAAATATATCCCTATCTGGATACTACAAGTGGATGTAGCTCTAGAATAGTTTTACCTAGGAGTAATAACCTTGAAAAGGGTGCATTAGGCTTAAATCAATCATTACCTAGTGCATGATAAATAGGCCTTGTTTCACACCTCGTTTGACACTCTCAAGGGGTAAGATTTGGTAAATTCACAATCACTTTATGAACCATTATTAAGGAAATGCCCAAAAGATTTTATGTTAGGAAATAGAGCATCGATAACATAGATTGAGACCTAAAAATTTATAAGTTAAGGAATATATGTCATTTATTGTTTATCAATTAAATGTTAACAGTATCTTTATTATATGTTTAAATTTTTTAAAATTTATGAACCCTACATCTATTTTGGATGAATTATATGACTAGAACCAGAATTAAATAGTGAATGGTGAGCCTATCATCCATTCATGAACTTCAAATTTCATATGTGACATTGGTTCTAAGAATTATTTAATATCACATAACCACCTCAAATCATATATGTTATGTTGTTGGTGAAGATGGAAAATGGTTCAATTATTGCATCCCAAGCATATAACACATTGTCTATGAAAATTTGTTGGCTCAATTTCCCAAAAAAACTTTATGATACTTCATTTATGATAATATTATGATATCTTATGAATGGAATGGATTTTTATGTATAGATCCAATATAAATTTATGAGATAATAAAATCACCCTATATATCACAAATTACCCTCTAATTTTATAAAAGTTCATAGAGGAGGATGAATCACCTTTGGTATTATCATCTAAAGCATAGATATTATTTCCTTATGAGAAAGAATATCTAGATAGAATGATTGAAATTAAGGAAAATATAATTTTTTTATGAAAAGCCCATTGTAAGGGAATTCGATGAGGTGTTTCCCAAATAATTTTCTAGTCTTTCACCTAGATGATAGGTTCATTTCTCAATCGAACTTATACCCAGACCTTTTCTATTATCCAAGACTCCATATAAAATGTCCACTATTTAAGTTAAAGAGATGAAAAATAAACTATATCATAATTTGGATAAAAATTTTATATTCCCTAGTGATTCTTCAAGGGGTTCACCAGTCATTTTCCTTAAAAATAATGATGGTTCAATGTGAATTTGAATTTATTATCATGAGCTCAACAAGATCATGAAAAATAAAAATTGTCTTATGCCTCATATTTATTACTTGTTTAATCATCTATGTTGATATCAATACTTTTCCAAGGTGGATATTCAGTTGGAATATTATCAATTTAATGTAAAGATATAGGTTATATCCATGACTACCTTTCATACAAGGTATGGAAACTATGAGTTTCTAGTGATTCCATTTGGACTCACTAATTCTCCAACAATATTTATGGACTTGATAAATAGATTCTTTAGGGATTAAATCGATAAATTTATGGTAATAATTATAAATTATATTTTTATATACTCTAAAAAAATGAGGAACATGAGGAGAATTTCAATGTTGTAATGAAGACCGTGGGAAAAGAAAAGTTGTATGAGAATTATAGTAAATGAAAGTTTTGGATTGAGAAAGTAACATTCATGGGGAATGTTATCACCAAAAAAATGGATATCTAATGATCCTTCAAAAATAGTGGTAATTTAAAGATGGCCCAAACCGACATCTACGAGGAAAATTTTAGTTTCCTTAGATTATTTGGGTATTATCATCTATTTTTTAGAAATTTCTTATGATTTTCAATCCGGATAACCAAGATAACATAGAAGGTATTCAAGTTTCTCTAGATTAATGAATGTGAGGAGAGCTTTAAAGAATTAAAGAAGAAGATAATCATTGCACCTGTAATCAAATTACCCACCAATGGGGAAGGATTTTTGATTTATAGTTATATGTCCAAAAAAGAATTGGGTTGTGTACTAATGAAATATGAAAAAGTGATAGTATATTCCAATCGGCAATTAAATATCCATGAGCATAACTAGCCAATGCATGATCTATAATTGTCTATAGTGATCTTTTCATTGAATATTTTGTTCCATTATCTCTATAGGGATAAATGTGACATATATGTGGTTTATAAAATCCTCAAGTATATATTCACACAAAATTATATCAATATATGTCAATGAATGTGGTTATAATTGATCAAGTATTATGATTTTCCAATCCATTACCATCCTAAGAAGTTGAAAAAATTGGAATATTCTCTGAGTAGAATTGATCTTATAATCCTATCCATGATAAGGATTGAAAGGGATCCAATCTTCTTAGACATGTAGAGGATGGAAATAGGAATGATAAAAAGATATTTATCGTACCTTTCTCAAATAACATCTCAACCATCCATTCTTGAGAGGATCAAGTAGGCCCAAAATATGATAAAGTGCTTCAAAAAAGGTAGTGAATATTATAGAGTTCAACTTTGATGAAGATAAATTTATAAGGTTTAGAACATGGATATGTATCCCATAAAAACCAAATCTAAAAAATGTAACTAATGGATGATGAACATAACTCATCCTCTCTATTAATCTAGGAAGAACTAATATGTATAGATATCTGGAAAAAAATTCTGGTTGGATAACATGAATATGGATATTGTATAATTTGTATCTCTATGCATGGTATTCCAAAAATTCAAGGATAAATGATAGAAGACTAAGGATATGATGCAACCATTTCCCATACCACTATAAAACTAAGAAAACATAACTATGGATTTCATTATAGGACTCCCCTAGAGATCTAAAGGGAATAATTTCATCTGGGTGGTAGCTGATTGCCTTAAAAATTCATCGTATTTAATTGCCTTCAAGGAAGATTTCTCTATTAAAAATTAACTATGATATACATAAGATAAGTGGTAATACAACATGGAGTGACACTCTATCTTATATCTGATCAATATCTATGGTGTACCTCGAGTTTCTAAAGAATCCTTCAGTGAGTGTTGGATATGAAGCTAAGTTTCAATATTTTTTATCACCCTCATACAGATTTTCAATCTAAGAGAGCTATTGAAACTCTAAATGATATGTTGAAACTATGTTCAATGGATTTACAAGGATGTTGGGATGAGAACCATCCCCTAGTAGAGTTCTTATATAATAATATTTTCTATTCTAGCATTCAAATATCACCTTATGAGGCTCTATATTCAAAGAGGTGTTAGACTCCAACATATTGGGATGAAGTTGGAGATCAGAAACTTATGGGACACGATCTTATCCCAAATATGATAGATAAGGTTTAAAAAATTGTATTTCATATTAAATCCACATAAAATCATTAAAAAATCTAGGCAAACAATCATCGATGATACATAGAGTTTGAGGTCAGAGATAAAGTGTTTTGCCATATATCATTTTGGAAGAAATATATGAGGTTTAGGAAGAAGGAAAAGCTTATTTCTAAATATATCATCCCCTTTGAGATCCTTGATCACATTGGAGTTGTGGCCTATTAACTTGCCCTCCCACAGAACCCATCTCAATTACATAATGTGTTTCATGTATCCATTTTGAGGAAATATATAGCAGACCCTTCACATGTACTGAATCCAAAAGTGGTACCATCAGAGAATGATCTTTTATACAATGAGTAGTTAGTGAATATCTTATATCATAAAGAAAATTTTCTACAAAATAAGAAAACTCACCCGGTTAAAGTATTTTGGTGGAACCACAAGTTTGAGGAGGTGATATAGGAAACAAAAGAGGCAATAAAACAAAAGTACCCTCATTTATTTTAGTTTATGAAATAAAAATTTGAGGGTGAAGTTAATTAAAGGGTGAATAATGTAATGACCCAAAGTTTTATAAATGAAATTCCCTTTTCAAAGAAATAAATACTTTATTATGTAATGAAGTTATAGAAAACACATTCACTACTTCGGTTATTTTGTACTTGTATAAGTTATTTCATATCGTATTTATAATCTTGTTAAGAATTATAATCATTGATAATATATCCACTGTACAATGACCGTTATAATTAGTATATATTAAGTTCGATGATAAAATCCATTTCACATGGAAGAAAGAAGCTATGACATTAACTAGTAAGATCATACCCTATGAATCCCATTTATTGGAGCTTCTGAGAGGGTGGGAATCACTAGAATTTTCCCTTAACTAATCCCAAGATGAGATTAAACAACTAAAGTGAAATTGACACCATTTATGATATAAGTTCAAGATTATCCAGATCATGTCCCAAACCGTAACACCCCGAGATTTTATGAGAAATATTATTTTTTAATTTCTTTGATGTATTGTGTTGCACGCTACACCAAAACTAGCTTGCACTATAAGAAACACCATATTAGCTTTTATTATACTCAAACACTATTCTTGCCTTGTGTTGCATGCTAGAGTGACCTTCCTCAATAGTTTGTGTTGTACGTAATACCGAGTTTCACTAAACAACGATATATTGATATAATATTATTATGAACTAGGAGTTATGAATATTATTAATAAAATTTTGAATTTTATAACATATAATTCATACTACACATATTTTATAATATGGTATGAGAACAAAATAAATTTTTCATGTAAAATAAGTATATTTCAAAAAAAATGCATTTTTGCCACCTTTTGATGGCGTACCCACATTAAATCTAGTTTTTGAAACATTTATAAGTTCAATTTGACTAAATAAACTTATTTATTTCAATAAGGATATAAAAATTTACTTTGGATATTTTTTTAATATTTTTCTGTTAAGTTACATATTTTAATGAATTGTAAAAATACGCTAAATTTTAATTAAAAACAACTTTTTTCATAAAGATAATTTATATGGTTAAATTATAATATTTAATGGTTTTAAATTATAAATATAACATATTTTTACCATTTAATATCATTTAAGTCATTATCATTAATTTTACATTGAATTCATAGGTAAAAACATTTCAATATTTTGCAATGTTTTAACTTTTAAAACCCATTTTCTCAACAACGGGATTAATGTTAAATTAAATATTGAAAATTCTGTGTATTTAATTTGAAAAAATGGATTCCATATTTGGAATCATTATGTCTAAATTATCTTAATGAGCTACTTTTTATTTTTGGGAATTATGAATAGTAACTACGGTAAATTTTATTTACCATAGTTAAAGGTAAATTAGGTAATTAAGGGTAAAAATAAGATTATAAAATTACCCTAACACCTGCCAAAATTCTATTGGATGAATAAAAATAGACCCATATAACCTAATGGTCAGAATAGATTCATTTAATGGACTTTTGATCATGAAAAGGATGTAATTATTATTAAAACCAAATAAAGTGACAACATGTCACTCTCTTATATCTTATAAGTGTAATAATTTTAATTCAGTGATAAAATTTATAAAACTTAGAACCTAAATAGTCACCATAAATATAATAAAATTATCTACATCATGTGAATTTATTTATAATTTTTAGGTCTTAAATAATTATCATTAATGGTGACATAATAGTGATGTAGAAATTATTTTATTGATTGAAATATCAAGTAAATGGTTTTAAAAATATTAAAATAAATATTATATGAACTATTTAATGTGATCCAAGAATTTTCAAGAAGAATATTACATGTTAGGAATCTATTAAATATTTTGGTTCGAATGTATCTTCTTTGTGGATTTAATTTAAATTCAAATAATTGAATAGTGTCAAAATTGACACTATTGATATTTTATACAAATAACATATTATTAAATTGTTTAAAAATCAGAAAAATATTTAAAATTTATAAATTGAAATTTATATGGTCTAAAATTTTATAAAGTAACCAATTATGGAAAATTCACAATGCATAAGTAATTAATTATAACAATTTAAAATTTGGAATATTATTACCACAAATAAAATTAAATACATTAAATAAGGATAAATCAAGTTGATAAGGTTTAAAATAAATCCCTGACATGTCTAAATTTTATTGTAAGATGCTATTACAACCCTATATCATCTCATTTTTTAATTTGAGTCATTTTTTATGTTTTTAAGTTGGGTTTGGGTTTATTATAAATTAATATTTTAGAAGTTTCCAAAAGTGCCCCTCTCCTCTATTATAAAAGGGAACACCCTCCCTCTCCTCTTGACAACATTTTCATACTTAAAGCTCTTACATAACCAAAACATTAATATTCTAAACTTACCTAGTAACATTCTGGAGGTTTTGGTCTTCTCATAATACCAACACTAGTCCGTTAAGAGGAAGCTTAAAGGTGTGTCGAGGAAGAGGTAATCTCTTCTACCGATTCTTTAAAATTTCTTTATTCTTCTACTTCATCTTATTTAGTTGTTTCATTATAAAGTAATAACATCTGTATAAATAATATACTGATATTTTATTATAAATATGAAACAACCCTATTTCACCTTTTACCCATCCTATGAAAAACGAAATCACCATGCTTGAGTACGTATGGAATACCATCTCCACACTGCGGTGTAATCTGTTTTTCCACCACCACCTTACTTGGATGGGTATAATGGTGGAAATAATAACTATATATGATTATTATAACATCATACTGATTATGAGATATTATACATTCCAATTCCATTCAATAATTATGGGAACGATATCATCACTCGTACGTATGTACGGATTACCGTCTCCACAACACGATGAGATTCATTCTCCATGTTAACCATTCCAGAATGATTATAAAGTATATATAATAAATAATCATGAAATAAATGAAATAATAATGATACTGGATTTATTTATATGTTATTTACTTACTTCCATTCAATTTAATAAGGAATCTAAAACAGAGTTCATGTGTATGTATGGCCTACCGTCTCCATAAACGGTGTATTTCATTCCATTTATCGATCTATTATATATATTATATTCTGAATATATATTATATATAAATAATTTTTTACATTCCTAAAGTAAGTAAATCATGATATAAGTAATTATATCAAGAACTACAGGTCCAAACACGTACGATAAATGAAACGATTTTACCCAAAACGTTGCTTTAACATGGAATTGATAAAAGAACGGGTAATATAAAGTCTTAAGTGAATCATATATGATATCATAAATATTATAATAGTTATATTAAAAGTTAATAATATTTTTAAACCCACTATTCAGTAGTTCCAGACATGTATGGAAGAAATTGGACCTAAGGTAAGGGATTATTTCATCTCACTTTTATTTTTGTGAGACATATGCTTAATCACCATCTTTTTCTTTTGTATAGTGTTTATGCTTACCATGAATGTTTTATGATTTTTATTATGAATGATATGATATTTACATGTGAATTTAATTTTCTTTATTTTATGACACATATGATATCACCAATCATAAATGGTAGGGGATAATTATTCCAATCTCATTCTTATCTGAGATTATTTATTCGTAAGTATTTATTAGGGTTATATTTATCATCCATGTCCCTGTTTTATAAAAAACATTTTCTTGAAGTTTTTACTATTATTCCTTGTATTTTTAAATTCATTTTTACCTCTTATTAACTTTTACTATGTGGTATGGAACAAATCTTTCTTTTTTTACCATATGTGGTACTTTTTGACCTTTCTAACAAAAGTACGATAAGAATGTTTTATTTTAAATTATACGGCATGAATGGATTTTTACGGTTTCCTAACGCCTAATTTTCATGAATCTTCCTCTACAATATTTCATGATTATTTTCAAAAAAAATCATTTTCTTTTAAAATTGAATGGCATTTTGTGAAAAGAAAATGATTTTGAAGAAGAAAGGATATTTTCTTCAAGAATTCATTTCAAGTGTTTTATCAAAACTATTTTCCATCTAAGATGACATTATTTAATATATTTCAAGTATAATGTCTCTATTATTTACATGTTTTCATTTTTCTTATGATTAAATTATATCCATTTATTTTTTAGGGATTTTTTTATGATGGGATGATGTTTATGAAACCCATTTTATTCATTGGGTTATGATGAATGATTTATGTTTATTTTATGGCACACGAAAGAGTGATTTCATAATGAGATGGGTGGGACCTATATCTCCCTCCAATTCATTGGATAAATATTTATATCTCATGAGACAGACATGGATGGAAAGGTAAGTAAATCTGGTTCAGGAATACAGGGTTGGAACGGCAGGTAAACCCAGTTCAGTAATGGACATTGTCCACTGTGATGGTCTTGGCCAGAATGCCTTGGATACTATGGAAATCATATCATGTGCTTAATGGTTTTACACAATAACATGTTTTATTTCCATGCCATTTTATCATGATTAATGTTCCTTTATGATATATGCCTTACGTACTGCCATGATTTATTTCACAACTCAATAATTTGATGGTTAAACATTTTGTTCATTTTTTTAAGTTCAAATGTATATGGTTTGTTTTATTTTCTCCATGCATACCCTTACTGAGAATTTGAGCTCGCCCTTTTTATTTTTTCTCTTCCCTAAGATATAAATAAAGGTTTTAGGTAAGAAAACAAAAGGGAAATATTTTTATGGGAGATGTTTAAGATCTTTCACCATGATTAGAAGATTGTGTTCTAAGTTTCCAAAGACACTAAACAATTATGCTCCTTGGTGTCTATTTTTCTTATGTATTAAGTATTCCGCAAAATTAATGGAATTTCCATGTATGTCCAGCTTGGGACTCTACAGTTGGTATCAGAGGAAAGGTTTAGTTTACCTTTGGAAACTAGGATGCAAAAACTATACTGAGATCCCTCGTGACATTTCTAAGGTATGTCTAGGGATGTCCCTAATGTTAATTATAAATATAGGTTATAATCCTATAATTATGATAACAATCGTGAATAACCTAGGATTAAACCTAACATGTTTGAGATTGAAAGTATGCCCCCTTTATTATGTTGTTTTCTTAGTGTGACTTTTGCCTCTCACACTATTCTTTTTGGGTTTTAGATGATGGCTGGAACTAGAAGGAACTGTGTTGATCAATGTAATGGAAAATGCAATTATTGTACTTATGAACAAACCAATGTTATGGGAGATGGAGTGGAAAATCTTATTGCTATACTTACACAAGCTATGAATCATTCTGGACTTCCAAATGAGCAGAGAAGGGAACAGTATTCTATTGAGTCATTCATGAGGCAACATCCACCTTATTTCAATGGGTATTCTGATCCAATTAATATTGAACAATAGATCAGTACCATTGAAAATATAGTTTCCATACTTTGTTGTTCGGAACAAGAAAAATTCATTCTGGCTATTTACCATTTAGAAGGTGAAGTAGACCAGTGGTGGACTCTAATTAAGAATACGAGGCCCCAAGATGAAATTGAATCCATAGAATGGGATGAGTTCAAGAACTTAATTTTCAATAAGCACTTTCCTAATATTCTTCAAACAAAGATGGAAAAAAAGTTCCTTGAGCTTAAGAAAAATGATTATGAATCTATTGGTATATACGAAGTGAATTTTACAAGGCTTTCAAGGTATGCATCTTGATTTATCATCCGACCTAAAAGTAAAGTTGATCGATTCTTCAGTGGGTTAAAACCAAGTCTTAGAAAGGCATTAGCTATAAGAGACTTCAGTAGCTATGAAGATATTGTGCATTGTACTATCAAGTTAGAACTGGAAGTTGGTGTTACATATCCATCTCATGGTTTTGACAAGAAATTATTGATGGAGTTCAAGGAAAAATATCAAAACTATGGTGAAAATAAGACAAATGTTTCGTTATGCTCAAAGTGTGGAAAGAAGAATGGTGGAGATTGTCTTAAAGGGACTAGAAAATGTTTTTTTAAGTTTGTAAAAGAAGGTCATCGAGCTGTTGAGTGCCGAAGTAATGGGAAATAAGTATCTAATGATGTGAATAGAGAAAAGACTACATAGAACGCACCACCAACACTTCAATGCTAAAAGTGCAGGTAAAGGGGTCATTATGCTAACCAATGACCTAATCCAAGGGTTAATAATGATAGATATCAACAACCTCTTAAGGAAAAGGACAAAGGAATGTCACATGCAATCACTATTGGTGATGTTGAATATGACAACGAAGTGGTGTAATGACTATGTTTTTAAGTAACGGGATTCCAAAATAGTGTTGTGGAATCTCACTAATAGTATCATGGAATTTTGAAATATCTATGTATTCATCCATTGTGGTTTTCCATAAGAATACGGTACTGGTAACCATGAAAAGTGATTGAAATATTTTTGTAAAGCACGTAATATGCGCATAATGAAGGGCTAAAGAGATAATTAAATGTTTGATAGTATTAATGAGCTCATGACTGATATAAGGAAAAAGTGATATGATGGTTTGAGTAAATAGAAATTTTGAGATTTTGGTATGTGGAAAGAGTTAACATTTGACAGAATTCAATTTTTCACAAATATTATATGGTAATTCATACATAATTAAGTAATTCACATGATTGGAATGTGACCAACAATATATATTTTATGATATATGGTGGATAAAAGATGGTATTCAATGCTTGGTAGATGACCTTTCTAGTAATCGTTTTCTTTATACTATGAGATTGGACAGAAGTATTTTTGATAAGCCTAAAGGTTGGAATGGATTAAGTTGTAAATTAGATAGTATTGTTTAAGGATAAATTTTTTTTAGAATGTTATAATATTATAGTTTTATAAAAAGGACAACATGTCAGACGGGAGAAAATCCGTCGTGTCGGACAAGGTTGCGAGAATCAAACCCACATCTGAAGTGCGATAGGCCATTATCGCCTACCACTAGCATACAGGAAGTCCCTGGTTAGTATAAATTAATTTTATTTTTTTAAGCGGTATGATAGTTGAAGTATAATCCCATTTTTGGAACTATATATTACTAACCTCACCATAGATGTACTTATGTATATTTAATAATTTGTGCCAACCTTTTGTGATAAAGGCAGATGGAATGACCTATCATTCTATCGCATGATCTGATAATACTTCAAGAATGAAATTTTGAACTTCATTTCTTTAAATAAGAGATGAAGTGGAAATTTTTCATGGAATGACATGTGATGATATTACACAAAAACCAAGTAAGTATTTATCCTTATGCAAAAAAATCATCAAATTTAGAGAAATGATCTTGAAAACCAAAAATGTTGTCCTAGTACCCTCATATCCGATAAATAAAATGGTACATTAGATCATAACAAATTTTTGGCTTTGTGATTGTTGGATTTTTCATATTCATGTTCTCTACCACTCTCTATCAGAACTTGATGGTTAGATTTCTCTTCCATATCCATATTTTCACCTATGTTCTCCTATGTGGAAACCCAGTGATAAGTTAATTTGGGTAACCATTACGTTTAATACATTAGTTTTTAAAATTAAGATTTTGTATTCCTTTTTATGATTTGGGTTTCTATGAAAGAAAATTTTAAGTAGAAAACGATTTATAACCCCGATGAATTTTGATGGTGAAATTCATTTTAAGGGGGGTAGAATGTAACACCCCGAGATTTTATGAGAAATATTATTTTTTAATTTCTTTGATGTCTTGTGTTTTATGCTACCCCAAAATTAGTTTGAACTATAATCAACACCGTATTATCTTCTAGTATACACAAACACTATTCTTCACTTGTTTAGCACGCAAGAGCGACCTTCCTCAATAGCAGGTGTTGTACTTAATATCGAGTTTCACTAAACAACGATATTTTTTTATAATATTATTATGAACTAGACATTATGAATAGTATTAACCAAATTTTTAATTTTATAACATATAATTCATCCTACACACATTATAGAATATGGTGTGAGAAAAAAATAAATATTTCGGGTAAAATAAGTATTTTTCAATGAAACGCAGTTTTGCAACCTTTTGATGGCGCACCCACTTAAAATCAATATTTTGACACGTTTATAAGTTCAATTTAACTAAATAAAATTTTTTATTTCAATAAAGACATTAAAATTTACTTTGGACAATTTTTTAATATTTTTCTATTAACTTTCATATTTTAATGAATAGGAAAAATACGATAACTTTTAATTAAAAAAACTTCTTTCATCAAGATAATTTATATGTTTAAATTATATTATTGAATGGTTTTAAAGTATAAATATAATATATTTTTACCATTTAATATAATTTTAGTCATTATCATTAATTTTACATTAAATTCATAGGTAAAAATATTTCAATCTTTTGTAATGTTTTAACTTTTAAAACTCATTTTCTCAACAGCGAGATTAATTTTAAATTAAATACTGCAACTTATGTGTATTGAATTTGAAAAAAAGGATTCCATATTTGGAATCAGTAGGTCCAAATTATGTTAATAGGATATTTTTTATTTTTGGGCATTATGAATAGTAACTACGGTAAATTTTATTTACCATAGTTAAAAGTAAATTAGGTAATTAAGGGTACAAATAAGATTATAAAATAACTCTAACACCTGAAAAAATTCTATTGGATGAATAAAAGTCAACCCATATCACGTAAGGGTCAGAATAGATTCATTTCATGGACTTTTGACCATGAAAAGGATGTAATTATTATTAAAACCAAAGAAAGTGACAACATGTCACTCTCTTATATCTTATAAGTGTAATAATTTTAATTTAGTGATAAAATTCATAAAACTTCAAAAATAAATAATCACCAGAAAGATAAAAAATTATCTACATCATGTGAACTTATTTATATTTTTTATGGATTAAATAATTATCATTAATGGTGACAAAATAGTGATGTAGAAATTATTTTATTGATTAAAATATCAAATAAATGGTTTTAAAAATATTAAAATAAATATTATATGAACTATTTAATGTGATAAAAAAAATTTAAAGAAGAACATATCATGTTAGGTATCTATTAAATATTTTTTTTCTAATATATCTTCTGTGTGGATTTTATTTAAATTCAAATAATTGAATAGTGTTAAAAATGACACTATTAATATTTAAAAAAATTAACATATTATTAAAATTTTTAAAAATCACAAAAATATTTAAAAATTATAAATTGAAATTTATATGGTGAAACATTTCATAAATTATCCAATTAATGAAATTTCAAAACACATAAGTAAATATTTATAACAATTTAAAATTTAGAATATTATTACCACAAATAAAATTAAATACATTAAATAAGGATAAATCAAGTTGATAAGGTTTAAAATAAATTCCCAACATATCTAAATTTTATTTTTCGATGATATTACAACCCTATCACATCTCGTATTTGAATTTGATTCTTTTTGAATGTTTTAATGTGGGCTTTGGGTTTATTATAAATTAATATTTTAGAGGTTTCAAAAAGTGACCCTCTCCTCTATTATAAAAGAGAACCTCCTACCTCTCCTCTTCAAAACATTTTGAGCCTTCAAGCTCATCCAAACCCTGACCATTACTCTTCTAAACTTCCCTAGTCATATTCCGGAGGTTCTGGTCTTCTCTAAAGACCAACTCTAGTCCGTTAAGAGGAAGCTTAAAGAAGGTGCGTCGAGGAAGAGGTAATGTCTTCTACCGATTATTTCAAGTTTCTTTATTCTTCTACATTGTATTATTTAGTTGTTTCGTTATAAATTAACAACATCAGTATAAATAATATACTGATATGTTATTATAAATATTAAACCATCCTATTTCACCTTCTAACGATCCTACGAAAAATGTAATCACCGCACGTGAGTACGTATGGAATACCATCTCCACACTGCGGTGTAATCTGTTTTTCTACCACCACCATACATGGATGGGTATAATGGTGGAAATAATAACTATATATAATTATTATAACATAATACTTATTAGGAGATATTATCCATTCCAATTCCATTCGATAATAATGGGAACGATATCATCACTCGTGCGTACGTACGGATTACCATCTCCATGATGCGATGAGATTCATTCTCCATGTTAACCATTCCAGAATGATTATAAAGTATATATAATAAATAATCATGACATATATGAAATAATAATGATAATTGATTTATTTATATGTTATTTACTTACTTCCCTCCAATTTAATAAGGAAACGAAAACAACGCTCATGTGTATGTATGTCCTACTGTCTCCATGAACGGTGTATTTCATTCCATTTATTGATCTATTATATATATTATATTCTGAATATATATTATATATAAATCATTTTTTACATTCTCAAAGTATTTAAATCATGATATAAGTAATTATATCAATAAATATAGGTCCAAACACGTGCGATAAATGAAACGATTTTACCCAAAACGATGGTTTATCATTGAATTGACAAAAGAATGCATAATATAAAGTCTTAAGTGAATCATATATGATATAATAAATATTATAATGGTTATTATAAAAGTTAATAATATTTTTAAATCCACTATACAGCATTTCTAGACACATACAGAAGAAATTGGACCTATGGTAAGGGATTATTTCGTCTCACTTATATTTCTGTGAGACATATGCTTTAATCACAATCTATTTCTTTTGTGTAGTGTTTATTCTTCCCAAGAATGTTTTATGATTTTTATTATTAATGATATGATATTTACATGTGAATGTAATTTTATTTATTTCTTTGACACGTATGATTTCATCGATCATAAATGGTAAGGGATAATTATTCCAATCTCGTTCTTATCTGAGATTGTTTATTCATAAGTATTTATTGGGGTTATATTTATCATCCATGTCCATGTTTTGTAAAAAAACATTTTCATAAAGTTTTTACTATTCTTCCATGTATGTTTAAAGTCCTGTTTACCTCTTCTTAACTTTTACTATGTGGTATGGAACAAATCATTCTTTTGTTTACCATATGTGGTACTTTTGGACTTTTCCGGCAAAAGTAGGAGAAGAATGTTTTATTTTAACTTAATGGTAGGAATGGATTTTTATAGTTTCATAATGCCTAATTTTAATGAATCTTACTCTACAATATTTCATGATTATTTTCAACAAAATCCTTTTTTTAAAATTGCATGAAATTTTGAGAAAATAAAATGATTTTGAAGAAGAAATGATATTTTCCTCAAGAATTCATTTCAAGTGTTTTATCAAAATTATTTTCCATCTATGATTACATTATTTAATATGTTTAAATTATAATGTCTCTATTATTTACATGGTTTCATTTTTCTTATAATGAAATTATATCCATTTATTCTATATGGATTATGTTATGATGGGATGATTTTTATGAAACCCATTTTATTTATTGGGTTATGATGAATGATTTATGTTTATTTTGTGGCACATGAAATAATTATTTCATTATGATATGGTTAGGACCTATATATCCCTCCAATGCATTGGAAAAAGATTTATATCTCATGAGATAGACATTTTTGGAAAGGTAAGTAAATCTGGTTTAGTAATACAGGGCTGGAACGACAAGTAAACCCAGTTCAGTAATGGACATTGTCCACTATGATGGTCTTGGAAGAAATTCCTTGGATACTATGGAAATCATATCATGTGATTAATGGTTTTCCCCAATTACATGTTTTATTACCATTCTATTTTATCATGATTAGTGTTCCTTTATGATCTATGCCTTACTTACTCCCAAGATTTATTTCACAACTCAATATTTTGATGTTTAAACATTTTGTTCATTTTTTTAAGTTCAAATGTATATGGTTTGTTTTATTTTCTCCAAGCTTACCCTTACTGAGCATTTGAGATCACCCTTTTTATTTTTTCATTTCCCCAAGATATAAATAAAGGTTTTAGGTAAGAAAACTAAAGGGAAAGAACTTTATTGGAGATGTTGGAGATATTTCACCATGATTAAAAGATTGTGTTCCATGTTTCCAAAGACATTAAACTATTATGGTCCTTGGGTGTCTGTTTTTGTTATGTATTAAGTATTCCACAAAAGTAATGTAATTTCCCTGTACATCAAGATTGGGTCTCCACAGTTGGTATCAGAGGAAAGGTTTAGTTAACTTTTGGAAGCTAGGATGCGAAAACTTTAGTGAGATCCCTGGTGATATTTCTAAGGTATGTCTAGGGATGTCCTTAAGGTTAAGTATAAGTATAGGTTACAATCCTAGATTTATGATAAATATCATGAATAAACTAGGATTAAACCTAAGATGTTAGAGATTTAAAGTAATCCCCCTTGATTATGTTGTTTTCCTAGTATGATTTTTTCCTCTCACACTATTCATTTTGGGTTTTAGACTATGGCTGGAACCCGAAGGAACCGTGTTGATCAATGTAATGGAAAATGCAATTATTGTACTTCTAAACAAACCAATGTTATAGGAGATGGAGTGAAAAATCTTATTATTATACTTACACAAGCTATGAATCATTCTGGACTTCCAAATGAGCAGAGAAGGGAGCAGTATTCTATTGAGTCCTTCATGAGGCAACGTCCACCTTCTTTCAATGGGTATTCTGATCCACTTATTGTTGAACAATGGATCAGTACCATTGAAAAGATATTTTCTATACATTGTTGTTTGAAACATGAAAAATTCATTCTGGCTATTTACCGTTTAGAAGGTGAATCAGACAAGTGGTGGACTCTAATAAAGAATATGAGGCCCAAAGATGAAATTGAATCCATGGAATGGGATGAGTTCAAGAACTTATTTTTCAGTAAGTAATTTCCCCATATTCTTCGAACAAAGATGGAAAATGAGTTCCTTTAGCTTAAGAAAAAGGATGATGAATCTGTTGGTATATACGAAGCGAATTTTACAAGTCTTGAAAGGTATGCATCTGGATTTATCATCCAACCTGAAAGTAAAGTTAATCAATTCTTCAGTGGCTTAAAACCAAGTCTTAAAAAGGCATTAACGATAAGAGACTTTAGTATCTATAAAGAGATTGTGCGTTGTACTATCAAGGTAGAACTGGAATTTGGTGTTACATATCCATCTCATGGTTTTGACAAGAAATGAATGATGGAGTTCAAGGAAAAATCTCAAAACTATGGTGAAAAGAAGAAAAAAAATTTGTTATGCTCAAAGTGTGGAAAGAAGCATGGTGGAGATTGTCTTAAAGGGACTAAAAATGTTTTAAGTGTGGAAAAGAAGGTCATCAAGCAGTTGAGTGCCGATGTAATGGGAAATAGGTAGCTAATGATGTGAATAGAGAAAAGACTATAGAGAACACACCACCAACACTTTAATGCTACAAGTGCAGGGAAATGGGGCATTATGCTAACCAATGCCCTAATACAGGGGTTAATGATGATAGACATCAACAACCTCTTAAGGAAAAGGACAAAGGGAAGTCACATGAAATCACTATTGGTGATTTTGAATATGACAACAAAGTGGTGTAATGACTTAGTGTTTATGTAATGGTATTCCAAAATAGTGTTTAGTATTCTCATTAATAGTATCATGGAATTTTAAAATATATATGTATTCATCCATTGTGGTTTTCCATAAGAATATAGTACCGGTAACCATGAAAAGTGATTGAAATATTTTTGGAAAGCACCTAATACGCGCATAATGAAGGGATAAAGAGATAATTAAATGTTTGATAGTATTAATGATCTCATGACTGATATAAGGACAAAGTGATATGATGGTTTGAGTATATAGAAATTTTTGGATTTTGGTATGTGGAAAGAGTTAACTTTTGACAGAATTCATGTTTTCACAAATATTATATGGTAATTCATATATAATTAAGTAATTCAAATGATTGTAATGTGACCAAAAAGATATATTTTATGATATATGGTGGATAAAATATGGTATTCAATGCTTGGTAGATGACCTTTCCAGTAATCATTTTATTTATACTATGATATTGGATAGAAGTATTTTCGATATGCCTAAAGGTTGGAATGGATTATGTTGTAAATTAGATTGTATTGTTTAAGGCTAAATTTTTTTTCTAGAATGTTATTATATTATAGTTTTAGAAAAATGACAACATGCAGGACAGGCGACAACCCGTCGCGTCGGAAAATGTTGTGAGAATCGAACCCACAACCGAAGTACGACATGCCTTTATTTCCTACCACTGGCCTAGAGGAAGTCCTTGGTTAGTAGAAATTAATTTTATTTCATTAAGCGGTATGATAGTTGAAGTATAAGTCCATTTTTGGAACCATATATGATTAACCTCACCATAGATGTACTTATGTATATTTAATAATTTGTGCTAACCTTTTTGTGACAAAGAAAGATGGAATTACCTATCATTCCATCGCATGATCTGATAATACTTTAAGAATGAAAAAATTCAACATCATTTTTTAAAATAAGAGATGAAGTGGAAATTGTTCATGGAATGACCAATGATGATATTTCACCAAAATCAAGTAAGTATTTATCCTTATGAAAAAATTCATCAACTTTAGGGAAATGATATTAAAAACCAAAAATGTTTTCCTAGTAACCTCATATCCAATAAATCAGATGGAACCTTAGATCATAAAATATTTATGGATATGTGATTGTTGGATTTTGTATATTCAGGTTCTCTACCACTCTCCATCAAAACTTGATGGTTATATTTCTCTTCCATATCAATATTTTCACCTATTTTCTTCTATGTGGAAACCCAGTGATAAGTTAATTTGGGAAACCATTACGTTTTATACATTAGTTTTTAAAATTAAGATTTAGTATTCCTTTTTACAATGTGGGTTTCTATGAAAGAAACTTTCAATGTAACACCCCAGGTAAATAAAGAGTATGAAATTTTCACTTTTATCCATAATTGTGAATAAAATATTAATATAACTTTAAAGGGGCCGCTATGCTCGATGGCGTACCCAACACGCAACAACGAGTTTCTTGGGAATCTTACGTTGCACTCTAATAATAAAATAATATTATTTTAAATGGTAGTTAACGTCTAGCCGTTGTAATGGAGGGAATGAACATAACTAACTAAAAAATGATTATATAAGTTTGTCAAATATTTTTACTCTTTATAATGAATGTTAGAGGATTAAAAATTCAAATGAATCCAATTTTAAGCATAGACATTCTAATATTCTTTAAAAGGTCGATTAGCCGCCTTTTGAAGGAGAAACTCTTTTAAATCCACTTTTTAACAATTTTATGTGTTATATTTGACAAAATAAAATTATTATTTAGAATTGGGACATCAAAATTTACTTTGTTTAAATTTTTGGTATCTTTCGGATAGAGTTCATTTTTTAATGAATAGTGAAAATGTTGTATTTTAATTCAAAACCTCTTTTTAATATAGTTTATTTATATGATTAGATTATCTTTTGGATTGTTTTTTAGTAAAATTAGAATATATGTTTACCATTTAATCCAATAGTGGTCATTGGAATTAATTTCACTTTGAAATTGGACTTAAACTAGTGTCAATCTTTTGATACTAATTGTTTCATAAAAACATGCTATTTTCTCTGACTGCCGGAATTAATTATAAAATTAATTAATTAAACTTCTATGTTATGAATTTGGTAAAATAGAAATAATTTTTGAATTTGGAATATCAAATATATCTTAGGGTGAATTTTTGGTATTTTTCTGAAAATATCCAATTTTTTATGAATAGTGAAACCACAAAGTGGTGGTTACAAAATTTGATTTTTCATTTAAATGGGACTTTACCACTTCTGTGATTTGAATTTAAAAAATCCAATTTAAATGATTTTAATTGTTAAGTAAAATTTGGTTCAATGGGATGAAAATAATTTTTTATGAAAAGTAACTTTTAAGTTTTATTAATCGCGATTAAAGGTAATTAGTGTGATTTAAGGTAAAAATGATATTATAATAAAATGAAAATATATTGAAACTTGTCCTAACCCTATCGGATGAGTTATGGAATACCAATACAACCCATGGGTCGATTTTTGGTACCCCATGGAGCCACTTGGGTTTGATAATGACATTTATGCCTTTTATTTAAAGTTAAAATACAAATGTCACAAACACGATTTGTTTTACTAAAAAAAAATTTACATGTAGTTATACAAGTCAGAAATTTGACTATAAATAGTCATTGGAAATCTATAAAGATTTAATACAACATAGTATTTGTTTTATAATTTTTAGACATTAAATAAATTAAATTCTTTATGACATCATGATGATGCAGCGATGACCTCATTATTTAACGATTTAAACAAAATGGAATGATAATGAAAAATCTAGGACCTAAACATGTCAAATACCTATTGTATGGGTGTATTTAGAACCCTTATCACCTTATATTTGAAACACATCAATGTGGGACCATTAAAATCCGAAAACCATTTGAAAATAAAGTAACATTTTATACTTTACCAAGAGTGCCCCTCCTCTCCTCTTATAAAAGGCCCCCACCTCTACCACCTTACCCACACCTCTCAAGCCTTTGGTTCGGCCAAGATCTGATAATTTTGTCTCTCCACATCCCTCTCCTAATCCTAGAAGCCTTAACGTAGGCAGGAAGCTCTTCAAGAAACCCCTTTGGTTCAAACCAAAGGGAGTTACCTGATTTTAAGGTAACGTCTTCACTTGTGCTCTTTTGTTTTATTTTGATTCTCCAACCCCCTAAACTCTTTTTATTCATTTCTTTTGTAAAAACTCCAGTATCTTCAATATACTGGAATGTTTTTATAACAATTATTCTAGAAACACTTACACACACCTTCATATAATGTTTAAATAACATACTGTTTCTGTGGATAGCGAATTTCTGCCTCACGAAATGATGATTGTTCAACACTCATATAACACCTTCAAAGGTGGCCATTAAGATGTCACTATGTTTGTATATGATATATAATATTTTTATGTTTTACTTAAGCTTCTTTATTTTTCATTTTTGGCATACCTTTATGGCTTCCATTATGGGTATATGTGATATCTTCATTTTAGGAAGTGCGGACTATCGCCCCCTCAAAGTTATTTGATTCGTTAATACCATATGTGGGACGTATAAAGGATGGATTTAAATTTATTATATATGATGTTATACTGGAATTATAATATATCTTTATATCATTATTGTTTTCTTTCCATTAAAGTATAACATAGAAATGAAAGTAGTGTTCATGTGTACGTACGACTTACCGTCTCCATGAACGGTGCATTTCATTTCTTATCCCCAAATGTAATATACTATTATAGGTACATGTATATAATGGATATATATGATTAATGATACATCTAAATGATAAATATAATTCTTTAATTAAAATATACATACCTCTCATTTAGTTTTAATTCCATTAATATGACAAAGAAATGAAAGTAGCGTTCATGCGTACGTACGGCTTACCGTCTCCATGAACGGTGCATTTCATTTCTTATCTCTAAATGATTATGTAATATTTTAAATACGTGTATATTCTGGATATATATGATATATATTATATCCAAATCAGTAATTTCATTCTGGATATAAATAACCTTTGACCACATGAACAACATGTAATTGGAAGAAGTCCACTTTTGACTTAAGAACCAAATATCGACAAAACAAACACTGTTAACTTAAATGATTACATAATGTTTATAACATGTCAATAATTGATATAAAAGGAATAATGAACTTGAAAAAGGTTCTTAAGAAATTATAAATTAACTCAATTTTATTATTCAGGACGTTATAGAACGATCGAGTCAAGTCGGACCCGAGGTAAGGGATCCTACTTCTCTCTTTCTTTTTTAGTACTCTCCTTTATGTCACTTCTTTTAAGAACCTCTTTGTTATTTTGGGGGATGTTCTTTTATATTCCTATTTCTGTAAACATTATGTTAATATTATGAGAGACCCTATTTTATCTCATCAATCCATTTTGGAAGTTTTAAGTGGCGCCATTAGGCTGCCGAGTTTTTGTAAGGGATTTTTCATCTCACTTTTATTCCTGTGAGATTTATGCTACATTTTCCACAATTTCCTTTGAGTGGTGTATGTACTACCCATTATTTTACTCACTGTGTAATATAATTTCATTTATGAGTATTTACATCAATGTTTTATTGTCCTTCTTTCATGGGGTGTATGTTTCAAAAGATACCCATGTCGGTAAGGGAACCTTTCACCCTCCTCTTTTTAAAAGACTTCTTTTGTTATGTCTTTTAATTCACATAATATTATGTTGGGATATGTTCTTCTATATCCTTATTGATTTAAATTTTATTTCCATGTTATGAGATACCCTTTTTATCTCTCATCAACTCATTTTCTGAATTTTGTAGCGACGCCATTAGGCTGTCAAATTTTTGCAAGGGAACTTCTTAACCCAAATTTGATTCTTTGGGATAAACTTATACTCCTTGAATATGTCATTCTATGAATATGTGTGAATAAACTTTGATTGTTTTACACTTAATATCCACTTATATTGGGTGTATTTATATTTTTCACACATAATTATGAGATTGATTTATCCTTAATTTAAGGATACCTTCTTTATAATGGATTTCATCTCATTTTAAATTTCTTTTGAGACTTCATTGTTGTTATGCACCAATTCACTCTTATATGGTGTGTATACTGTCCTATGACATATTATATCATGAATCCCTTTATTCTCATGATATTATAAAGTTCGGATTAAATGTTATTCCGCTATTATTTGTATTCAAGAATCTCTCATTTTGTTAAAAACTCTTTAACAAAAATATCGTTTTAAATGTTTTAAAGATTTATTATTCTAAATCTTTATCTTTAATGTCCATGTTTTCAAAATGGTTTTCAGTATTTATTTATATGGACATTAATGTTTTAAAATTATAATTCCATAAAAACTTCAAAGTGGTATGGGACACTTTCATTCAAAAATCTCTTTTAAATGGTTTTTGAAAATGGATTGATTAATTCAATATCTGGGAATTAATTATTGTGATTGAAAATGAAATGTTGTTATTGAAATGTTTATATTTTCAATATTTTATGTTTAATGATGGTACTTGGACATTTTACGGGTGGTTACGTGATAAACCATATGACGAGTGGTTCCGTGAATACCAGGACGGGTGGTTACGTTATAACCTCCAATTCATTGGGTATGGAAGTCGGCCGTATGGCTATTCCATTAAGTATGTATGGAAGTTGGCCAAATGGCTATTCCATTAAGTGATATGTGTGGAAGTCAATCGTATGGTTATTCCACTTAAGTATGTTTATGTCCCAAGTTACCTTTATATGTTATGTGATCATTATATGGGTTTTATGGTAATCTTTTGGTTACAGAAGGGTAAATAATGAACTTTTATTCAGTGAAGAGTTTTTACTACTTCGAAAAGGCGAAAAGTATTACATTGATAAATTATACATGGTTTACTTATTGTTTTGAAAAAACTAACAGTTTTCATTCTTTGTGTATCCCTTACTGAGCTTTTTATGCTCATCCCAAGTTTTTGAAATGTTTTTCACAGGACTTAACGTGGAATAGGGTCAAGGATGGGATCAAGGGAAAGTCATACAACCTAAAACATAGAACTGGACATGTTTCTTTTTAAGAGTTTTTTTTATTTTATGGAAATTTATTAGAATTGACTACTTTGTAATCTTTTGAGGTGTAATAGTTATGTCCTAATTCTCTAAAACTCTAAACCTGAAAAGATCATCAATGTGAATTATTCATTTAATTAAATATTACGTAAGGTTTATGGATGGGGCCTTATAGTTGGTATCAGAGGTCGGTTTAGATAACTTTAGAGGTTAGGGTATTCTCTAAGCATAAGTGACATTACCATAATGGTTAGGATTTCAGAAAGAGTCCTAGTTTTAGATAAAGTGAATGAGTAAGTATATCTTAGTGTTTACCTTACTCATTAGTACATTACGGTTTTTTTGATATAATCACACTGACATTTCTATTTTTAGTGAATGGATGGATCTAGCAGGCACCAAAGAGACAACAGGTTTGAAGGAAACTGTGGTGGTTCTCGGATTAAGATACTTGATAAAATGGGGGATTCAATGAGGAAACTCGTGGTTATTCTAAACCAACTATCAAGGAGTCATGATCAACCACTTGAACCTTGGTATGATCTGTAATGCATCATGTACGAGATGACCAATCGATGTGGAAGTTTAGGTAATAATTATAAAGGCAACCATTAGAGTTTATATGATCCTTACTTTTAATGTAATTATGGGTTATTATATGATATGATGGAAAATGAAAGGCATGAGATAAACTTGAGGTTAAAATGTGTTATGATTATTTTTGAAGATTTTATCTCGTTTTGGGGAATGGTTTAAGAATTATATAGTTTTGGAAAAATGACAACACGCAGACCGTGTGACAACCTGTCGTGTCGGACAAAGCTGCGGGAATCGAACCCACAACCAAAGTGCGACTGGTATTTATCACCTACCACTGGACTACGTGAAGTCCCTGGTTAGTTTGACTGATTCTTTTTAGTTAGATTATTTTATGAATTAAGAGTAAGTTGATTTTGGGTTATATATGGAAATTTATTAACCTATCATGGAGGATATGTGATTAGGTTAATTACTTTTCAATACGAGACTTTAGGAGCAACTGATTTTGTTTGGAGATAAATGTTACGATTTAATATGGAAGAATATGTGACTAAATCCTTTAAATATTTGGGTTTCAATCTTAGTTTGGTTTACTTTGATGAATTTTATGGAAAAATTGTTTATCGAATGGTCCTCGTTGAACTTTGGGTTTTGTTGGAAAAAATTTGGAGATTAAGAATATATTTTATTTTTATAAAGGGTTATCCTTTTCTGGATTATCTGATCTTGTACTAACCTTTTTAGTTTTGGTTTTGGTTAAAGTCTAAAGACATGGGAAATATATATTTATCTTTTGTGGATTAGGTGGTTCTCTATAAGTTTATTATAGTACTCTTAATGTGAACATGTCTTCCTAAATACTCATCTTTTAGAGAAAATATGAGTTTGATTAAGTAATCTAATAAAAGTTGAAAGTCTAAATGACAAGTAAGTATGTTTCATTATGATTTAGTTAGGCTCAAAAATAAATTCCTCAATGAAGAGTAACTTAAAACAAAAATGTTGTCTGTTACCTTTTCCTACTGGGGAATCGAATACCGTTTAACCCATCACAAGTTTGTGATTTTCTTATGGTTAACTTTCTCCTAGACATGTTTACTATCACTCTCCATCAGAACATGACCCTTTGTTTTTTCCTCCATGTCCATATTTTCATACTTGGAATCCTAGTATGGGTTAACTCGGGTGACCTTTGTACTTTCATTTCTTTCTTTTAAAGTGATAGTTTAATTTACTCATTTTCCGATGTGGGGCTTTCAATGAAGTATCCAAGCCCAATTTTAAAATTGCGAGGACGCAATTCCCAAAAGGGGGGAAGGATGTAACACCCCAAGTAAATAAAGAGTATTACATTTTCACTTTTATCCATATTTGTGAATAAAATATTAATATAACTTTAAAGGGGACGCTATGCTCGATGGCGTACCCAACACGCAATAACGAGTTTCTTGGGAATCTTACGTTGCACTCTAATAATAAAATAATATTATTTTAAATGGAAGTTAATGCCTAGACGTTTTAATGGAGGGAATGAACAGAACTAACTACAAAATGATTATATATGTTTGTCAAATATTTTTACTCTTTATAATGAATGTTAGAGGATTAAAAATGCGAATGAATCCAATTTTAAGCGTAGACATTCTAATATTCTTTAAAAGGTCGATTAACCACCTTTTGAAGGCGAACCTCTTTTAAATCCACTTTTTGACAATTTTATGTGTTATATTTGAAAAAATAAAATGCTTATTTAGAATCGGGACATCAAAATTTACTTTGTTTAAATTTTTGGTATCTTTCAGATAAAGTTCATTTTTTAATGAATAGTGAAAAATGTTGTATTTTAATTCAAAACCACTTTTCAATATAGTTTATTTATATGATTATATTATCTTTTGGATTATTTTTTTAGTAAAATTAGAATATATTTTTACCATTTAATTTAATAGTGGTCATTAGAATTAATTTCACTTTGAAATTGGACTTAAACTAGTGTCAATCTTTTGATAATTATTGTTTCATAAAAACACGCTATTTGCTCTTACTACGGGAAATAATTATAAAATTAATTAATGTAACTTCTATGTTATTAATTTGGTAAAATAGACATCATTTTTGAATTCGGAATATCAAATATATCTTAGGGTGAATTTTTGGTATTTTTCTGAATATCTCCAATTTTTTATGAATAGTGAAACCACAAAGTGGTGGTTACAAAATTTGATTTTTCGTTTAAATGGGACTTTACCACTTCTGTGATTTGAATTTAAAAAATCAAATTTAAATGATTTAAATTGTTAAGTAAAATTTGGTTCAATGGGATGAAAATAATTTTTGATAAAAAGTAACTTTTAAGTTTTATTAATCGCGATTAAAGGTAATTAGTGTGATTTAAGGTAAAAATGATATTATAATAAAATGAAAATATATTTACATTTTTCCTAACCCTATTGTATGAGTTATGGCCGACCAAGAAAACCCATGGGTCTATTTTTGGTACCCCATGGAACCACTTGGGTTTGATAATGACATTTATGCCTTTTATTTAAAGTTAAAATAAAAATGTCACAAACATGATTTGTTTTACTAAAACAATTTTTACATGTGGTTATACAAGTCAGAATTTTGACTATAAATAGTAATTGGAAAGATAAAAAGATTTCCTACATCATAGTATTTGTTTAATAATTTTTAGACATTAAATAAATTAAATTCTTTATGACATCATGATGATGCAGCGATGACCTCATTATTTAACGATTTAAATAAAATGGGAAGATAATGAAACATCTAGGACCTAAACATGTAAAAACCTATTGTATGGTTGGATTTCAAACCCTTATCACCTTATCTTCGAAACACATCAATGTGGGACCATTAAAATCCGAAAACCATTTGAAAATAAAGTAACATTTTATACTTTACCAAGAGTGCCCCTCCTCTCCTCTTATAAAAGGCCACCACCTCTACCACCTTACCCACACCTCTCAAGACTTTGGTTCGTCCAATATCTGATCATTTTGTCTCTCCACATCCCTATCCTCATCCTATAATCCTTAACTTAGGCAGTAAGCTCTTCAAGAAACCCCTTTGGTTCAAACCAAAGGGAGTTACCCGATTTTAAGGTAACATCTTCACTTGTGCTCTTCTGTTTTATTTTGCTTCTCCAACCCCCTAAACTCTTTTTATTCATTTATTTTATAACAAATATAGTATCTTAAATATACTAGGATGTTCTTATAATAAGTATTCTAGCAAAACTTACACACACCTTCATCTAATGGTTAAAGAACATACTGTTTCTGTGGATGGCGAATTTCTGCCTCACGAAACGATGATTGTTCAACACTCATATAACACCTTCAAAGGTGGCCATTAAGATGTCACTATGTTTATATATGATATATAATATTTTTATGTTTTACATAAGCTTCTGTATTTTTCATTTGTGGCATACCTTTATGGCTTCCATTATGGATCTAGGCGATATCTTCATTTTAGGAAGTGCGGACTACCGCCCCCTCAAAGTGATTTGATTCGTTAATACCATATGTGGGACGTATAAAGGATGGATTTAAAGTTATTATATATGATTTTATACTGTAATTAAAATATATCTTTATATCATTATTGTTTTCTTTCCATTAAAGTATGAGATAGAAATGAAAGTAGTGTTCATGCGTACGCACGGCTTACCGTCTCCATGAACGGTGCATTTTATTTCTTATCCCCAAATGTAATGTACTATTATAAGTACATGTATATAATGGATATATATGATTAATGATACATATAAATGATAAATATAATTATGGAATTAAAATATACATAACTCTCATTTAGTTTTAATTCCATTAATATGACAAAGAAATGAAAGTAGCGTTCATGCGTACGTACGGCTTACCGTCTCCATGAACGGTGCATTTCATTTCTTACCTCTAAATGATTATGTAATATTATAAATACATGTATATGCTGGATATATATGATATATATTATATCCAAATCAGTAATTTCATTCTGGATAAAAATAACCTTTGACCACACGAACAACATGTAATTGTAAGAAGTCCACTTTTGACTTAAGAACCAAATATCGACAAAACAAACATTATTAACTTAAATGATTACATAATGTTTATAACATGTCAATAATTGATATAAAAGGAATAATGAACTTGAAAAAGGTTCTTAAGCAAGTATAAATTAACTAAAGTTTATTATTCAGGACGTTAAAGAATGATCGAGTCAAGTCGGACCCGAGGTAAGGGATCCTACTTCTCTCTTTCTTTTTAAGTACTCTCCTTTATGTCACTTATTTTAAGAACCTATTTGTTATGTTTGGGGATGTTATTTTATTTTTCTATTTCTGTAAAAATTATATTAATATGATGAGAGAACCTATTTGATCTCATCAATCCATTTTGGAAGTTTTAAGTGGCGTCGTTAGGCTGCCGAGTTTTCGTAAGGGATTTTTCATCTCACTTTTATTCCCGTGAGATTTATGCTACATTTACCACAATTTCCATTGAGTGGTGTATGTACTGCCCATTATTTTACACATTGTGTAATATAATTTCATTTATGAGTATTTACATCAATGTTGTATTGTCCTTCTTTTATGGGGTGTATGTTTCGAAAGATACCCATGTCGGTAAGGGAACCTTTCACCCTCCTCTTTTTAAAAGACTTCTTTTGTTATGTCTTCTAATTCACATACTATTATGTTGGGATATGTTATTCTATATCCTTATTGATTTAAATTTTATTTACATGTGATGAGATACCCTTTTTATCTCTCATCAACTCATTTTCTAAATTTTGTAGTGACGCCATTAGGCTGTCAAATTTTTGCAAGGGAACTTCTTAACCCAAATTTGATTCTTTGGGATAAACTTATACTACTTGAATATGTCATTATATGAATATGTGTGAATATCCTTTGATTGTTTTACACTTAATATCCACTTATATTGGGTGTATTTATATTTGTCACACATAATTATGAGATTGATTTATCCTTAATTTAAGGATACCTTCTTTATAATGGATTTCATCTCATTTTAAATTTCTTTTGAGAATTCATTGTTGTTATGAACCAATTCAATATTATATGGTTTTTATACTATCCTCTGAAATATTATATCATGAATCCATTTATTCTCATGATATTATAAAGTTCATATTAAATGTTATTCTGCTATTATTTGAATTCAAGAGTCTCTCATTTTGTTAAAAACTCTTTAACAAAAATATCGTTTTAAATGTTTTAAATATTTATTATTATAAATCTTTATCTTTAATGTCCATGTTTTCAAAATGGTTTTCAGTATTTATTTATATGTACATTAATGTTTTAAAATTATAATTCCATTAAAAGCTTCAAAGTGGTATGGGACACTTTCATTCAAAAATCTCTTTTAAATGGTTTTTGAAAATGGATTGATTAATTCAATATCTGGGAATTAATTATTGTGATTGAAAATGAAATGTTGTTATTGAAATGTTTATATTTTCAATATTTTATGTTTAATGATGGTACTTGGACATTTTACGGGTGGTTACGTGATAAACCATATGACGGGTGGTGCTGTGAACACTAGGATGGGTGGTTACGTTATAACCTCCAATGCATTGGGTATGGAAGTCGGCCGTATGGCTATTCCATTAAGTATGTATGGAAGTTGGACAAATGGCTATTCCATTAAGTTATATGTGTGGAAGTCGACCGTATGGTTATTCCACTTAAGTATGTTTGTGTCCCAAGTTACCTTTATATGTTATGTGATCTTTATATGGGTTTTATGGTAATTTTTTGGTTACAGAAGGGTAAATAATGAACTTTTACTCAGTGAAGAGTTTTTTTACTTCGAAAAGGTGAAAAGTATTACTTTGATAAAGTATACATGGTTTACTTGTTGTTTTGAAAAAACTAATAGTTTTCATTCTTTGTGTATCCCTTACTGAGCTTTTTATGCTCATCCCAAGTTTTTGAAATGTTTTTCACAGGACTTAACGTGGAATAGGGTCAAGTATGGGATCAAGGGAAAGTCATGCAACCTAAAACATGGAACTGGACATGTTTCTTTTTAAGATTTTTTTTTATTTTATGGAAATTTAGTAGAAGTGACAACTTTGTAATCTTTTGAGATGTAATAGTTATGTCCTAATTCTCTAAAACTATAAACCTGGAAAGATACTCAATGTGAATTATTAATTTAATTCAATATTAAGTAAGGTTTAAGGCCAGGGCCTTATATTCAAGTAGTAAATGATTTATAACCCCAATGAATTTCGAGGGCGAAATTCATTTTAAGGGGGGTAGAATGTAACACCCCGAGATTTTATGAGAAATATTATTTTTTAATTTCTTTGATGTCATGTGTTTTACTCTACACCAAAATTATATTGTACTATAATCAAAACTTTATTAGCCTCTAGTATACGCAAACACTATTCTTGGCTTGTGTTGCACGCAAGAGCGACCTTCCTCTGTAGCATGTGTTGTACGTAATATCGAGTTTCACTAAACAAGGATATATTGTTATAATATTATTATGAACTAGAAGTTATGAATATTATTAACCAAATTTTTAATTTTATAACATATAATACATCCTACAAATATTATATAATATGGTATGAGAACAAAATAAAATTTTCAGGTAAAATAAGTATTTTTCAAAAAAATGCAGTTTTTCCACCTTTTGATGGTGCACCCACTTAAAATATCATTTTTGACATGTTTATAAGTTCAATTTGACTAAATAAACTTATTTATTTCAATAAGGATATAAAAATTTACTTTGGAATTTTTTTTAATATTTTTCTGTTAACTTTCATAGTTTAATGAATATTAAAAATACGATAAATTTTAATTATAAACAACTTTTTTCATCCAGATAATTTATATGGTTAAATTATAATATTGAATGGTTTTAAAGTACAAATAGAATATATTTTTACCATTTAATATAATTTAAGTCATTATCATTAATTTTACATTAAATTCATAGGTAAAAACATTTCAATCTTTTGCAATGTTTTAACTTTTAAAACTCGTTTTCGCAACAGCGGGATTAATTTTAAATTAAATACTGCAACTTCTGTGTATTAAATTTGAAAAAATGGATTCCATATTTAGAATCAGTAGTTAAAAATTATGTTAATTGGCTACTTTTTATTTTTGGGCATTATGAATAGTAACTACAGTAAATTTTATTTACCATAGTTAAAGGTAAATTTGGTAATTAAGGGTACAAATAAGATTATAAAATTTCCTTAACACCTGAAAAAATTCTATTGGATGAATAAAAGTAGACCCATATCACCTAAGGGTTGGAATAGATTCATTTCATGGACTTTTGACCCTAAAAAGGATGTAATTATTATTAAATCCAAAGAAAGTGACCATTTGTCACTCTCTTATATCTTATATGTGTAATAATTTTAATTTAGTGATAAACTTAATAACACTTCCAACATAAATAGTCACCATAAAGAAAATAAAATTATCTAAATCATGTGAATTTATTTATAATTTTTAGGTATTAAATAATTATCATTAACGGTGACAAAATAGTGATGTAGAAATTATTTTATTCATTGAAATATCAATAAAATGGTTTTAAAAATATTAAAATAAATATTATATGAACTATTTAATGTCCTCCACGAATTTTAGAGAAGAATATAACATTTTAGGGATCTATTAAATATTTTGTTTCTAATATATCTTCTATGTGGATTTTATTTAAATTCAAATAATTGAATAGTGTCAAAATTGACACTATTGATATTTTATAAAAATAACATATTATTAAATTTTTTTAAAAATCACAAAAATATTTAAAAATTATAAATTGAAATTTATATGGTCTAAAATTTCATAAATTATCCATTTATGTAAATTTCACAACACATAAGTAAATATTTAGAACAATTTAAAATTTAGAATATTATTACCCGAAATAAATTTAAATAGATTAAATAAGGATAAATAAAGTTGATAAGGTTTAAAATAAATTCCCAACATGTATAAATTTTATTTATGATGATATTACAACCCTCTCTCATCTTATCTTTGAATTTGAGTTATTTTTGAAGTTTTAAAGTGGGGATTGGGTTTATTATAAATTAATATTTTAGGGGTTTCCAAAAGTGCCCCTCTCCTCTCTTATAAAAGGGCACCTCCTCCCTCTCCTCTTCAAAACATTTTGAGCCTTCAACCTCATCCAACCCCTGACCATTACTCTTATAAACTTCTCTAGTAACATTCTGGAGGTTCTGGTCTTCTCTAAATACCAACTCTAGTCCATTAAGAGGAAGCTTAAAGAAGGTGTGTCAAGGTAGAGGTAATCTCTTCTACTGATTCTTTCAAGTTTCTTTATTATTCCACTTCATATTATTTATTTGTTTCATTATAAAGTAATAATATCAGTATAAATAATTTAATTATATGTTATTATAAATATGAAACAAACTTATTTCAACTTCTACCCATCCTACGAAAAACGAAATCACCGGGCGTGCGTACATACGAAATACCGTCTCCACGCCGCGGTGTAATCTATTTTTCCACCACCACCTTACATGGATGGATATAATGTAGGAAATAATAACTATATATTATTATTATAACATCATATTAATTATTATATATTATCTATTCCAGTTTTATTCAATAATTATTGGAACGATATCATCGCTCGTGCATACGTACGGATTACTATCTCCACGACGCGATGAGATTCATTCTCTATGTTAACCATTCCAGAATGATTATAAACTATATATAATAAATAATAATGAAATATATGACATAATAATGATATTTGATTTATATATATGTTATTTACTTACTTCCATTCAATTTAATAAGGAAACGAAAACAGTGTTCATGCATACGTACGACATACCGTCTCCAGGAACAGTGTATTTCATTCCATTTATTGATCTATTATATATATTATATTCTGAATATATATATAATATATAAATCATGTTTTACATTTGTGAAGTGTGTAAATCATGATATAAGTAATTATATCAAGAATAACAAGTCCAAATACGTACGATAAATGAAACGATTTTACCCAAAACACTGCTTTAACATGGAATTGACAAAAGAACGGTTAATATAAAGTCTTAAGTGAATCATATATGATATCATAAATATTATAATGGTTATATTACAAGTTAATAATATTTTTAAACCCACTATATAGGAGTTTCAGACACGTACAGATGAAATTGGACCTAAGTTAAGGGATTATTTCGTCTCACTTTTATTTCTGTGAGACATATGCCTTAATCACCATCTATTTGTTTTGTCTGGTGTTTATGATTCCCATGAATGTTTTATGATTTTTATTATGAAGGATATGATAATTAAATATTCATGTAATTTTCTTTATTTTATGAAATGTATGATTTCACCGATCATAAATGGTAAGGGATAATTATTTCAATCTCATTCTTATGCGAGATTGTTTATTCGTAAGTATTTAATGAGGTTATATTTATCATCCATGTCCATGTTTTATAAAAAAAATTAATAAATTTTTTAATATTCTTCCATGTATGTTTAAAGTATTTTTTACCTCTTATTGACTTTTAATATGTGGTATGGAACTAATTTTTCTTTTGTTTACCAAACGAGGTACTTTTAGACTTTTCCGAAAAACGTATGAGAAGAATGTTTTTTTAACATATACAGCATGAACAGATTTTTACAGTTTCATTACCCTTTAATTTAGTGAAGATTACTCTAAAATATTTCATGATTGTTTTCAAAAAAAAATCATTTTATTTTAAAATTTAATGGAATTTGTAGAAAACAAAATGATTTTGAAGAAGAAATGATATTTTCTTCAAGAATTCATTTCAAGTGTTTTATCAAAACTATTTTCCATCTAAGAAGACATTATTTAATATGTTTCAAGTATAATGTCTCAATTATTTATATTTTTTCATTTTTCTTATGATTAAATTATATCCATATATTTTGTATGGATTATGTTATGATGGGATGATGTTTATGAAACCCATTTTATTCATTAGGTTATGATAAATGATTTATGTTTATTTTGTGGCACATGAAAGAATGATTTCATTATGAGATGGTTGGGACCTATATATCCCTCCAATGAATTGGGTAATGATTTATATCTCATGAGATAGACATGGACATAATGGTAAGTAAATATGGTTCGGTAATACAGGGCTATAATGACAAGTAAACCCGGTTCAGTAAAGGACATTGTCCACTTTGATGGTCTTGGAAGAAATTCCTTGGCTACTATAGAAATAATATAATGTGATTAATGGTTTTTTATAATTATATGTTTTATTTCTCTTCTATTTTATCATTATTATTTTTCCTTTATGATCTATGCCTTACGTACTCCCAAGATTTATTTCACAACTCAATATTTTTATGTTTAAACATTTTGTTCATGTTTTTAAGTTCAAATGTATATGGTTTGTTTTATTTTCTCCATGATTACCCTTAATGAGCATTTTAACTCACCGTTTTTATGTTTTATTTTACCTAGGATATAAATAAAGGTTTTAGGTAAGAAAACAATAGGGAATGATCTTTATGGGAGATGTTGGAGATATTTTACAATGATTAGAAGATTGTGTTCCAAGTTTCCAAAGACACTAAACTATTGCGGTCCTTGGGTGTCTTTTTTTGTTATGTATTAATTATTCTTCAAAATTAATGTAATGTCCATGTATTTGAAGCTTGGGTCTCTAAACAAACCATGTTCATTAAACCACCCCAAGAAAGTGTCACCATCGTAGACCTTGCCCTTAGGGAATATGCTGGTGTAATAAAGGGTTATGCATCTAGACCCAAACAATGTGATTTTTTTATTAAGAAAATAATTATTATATCTATAATTTTTTATTATTACTTTATAAATGATTAAATAATATGTTTGATAAAAATTAGATTTTGATGTGATGAAACACAAATTGTATTTTTGGGAAATATATTGTTTCAATCAAGACACTCTTTTGACAAATTCATGAATTTTTAAAATAAATATTATTTATATAAAATATTATTATTAAAAAACTTTTATTTAAATATAAATAATAAAATAATTTTATGAAGTCAAATATTGTTTTTATAAGGTTCATAAACTATTATCATCATAAAAACCTATATTTTTCAAGAAAAAATGAGATTTTTGATTTAAAAGTTTAAATTTTCATATTTAGAGAATTATTTTTATAAAATAAATATCATTTTTGAAATCATATTGTTGAAATTGTAGAATGGTTAATTTTTCATAATATTATGAGATTGGAGAGTTTTTGGGTAAAAATTAAATTTTGTATAAATATATAGTATGTATTATGACATCATAAAATCCCAATGGTGATGGAATAAATACTATAAAGAGTATCATTGACCAAAACAATGTTTAACCTTTAATATATTTTTTTATGTTATTTGGTAAATTTTATAATCCCTTAATGAATCCTCCAAAACCAATATTAGATTTTATGGTTTTAAAATTATTTCTTTATGAACATTACTCCCACATCACTGAGGGTACTATTTTAATAATTTAGTTTCATTGAATTATTAAATATTTAAACACAATTTTCCTTTTCTAAAACCATGGGAAAAATGTAAAGGTTTGTTTTTTGAATTATTTTATCATATAGAGTCCAAAACATAAGTTTATAAATTAATAAATAATTCCCCTCTCTTTTGCAATAAAAACCCACCCAACCTCTCATTACTATTCACTAAAAACACTTATATAATTAATTTAATCTATATTTACCTATTTATATACATCCTAAGGTTCCCCAAAGATCTTAATAATCTCCTCCTAAAATTTTAGAATCATCCTCTCAAGGCAAGGGATCATATCCTTCTCCTCTTTATTCAAGATTCTTCTTTATATTATGCCTTTTGATTTCCAACTTTTCATGTTATAAAATTATTTTACACATCTCTATTAATTTCCTTATGATTTAAAAGTGATTAGAGACACATTTCAACATCATTTACCCCCTCATTTAATCTTTATGTACCCTCTCCATGCGGCCAAAATCATCTTATGATTTTCCTTACCAAACATTTGTGCAGTGAATACTCATATTCATTTACACTCAAGGGTATTCACCAATATGTACTTATCCTTCATTTATTATGTAATTAAATGTATTTAAACCACACTCCTTAATCATGGTATTAAAATTTATGAAATACATCATTATTTGGTATGATATATGTGGAACATGTATGCATGTATGTGATATGAATGTGATTGGTTGGACCAGAATTATATAGCCCTCCAATTCATTGGGTAATGTTCTTATCTAATTAGATGTCTTGCATGGTTCATGGGAGGTTATCTTCAGCACCCTAGGTTATAATTTCATGGAGTTTATCCTTGAATTATGTTTATCATGTCATGTTTTATGTTGTTTCCACATTCACATATTGCCTTTATGTTTCCATATTATATAATGCTTTGATGTTCAAGTTTATGATTATCACTCCTCTTATATTACCTTGATATGACTCTTGACTTATATGTACTAATCTAACTTATGTTATGATTTTATTGTTCCCTTAACAGGATTTATATCTCAACCCTTTCTTATGTACATCCCCAGGTAATACCATACATTTTTAGAAGAGAAATTGAATTTTAAGAGAATGTTATGCAGTTTTAAATAATTTAGGTGTACCCTTGTTTCTAGTTATTATTATATGTACCTTATTTCCCAAAGACACTAGGCCTAAAGATATTTTGGGGTTTTATTATGTGTATATTTATATAATAAATCATGAATTAAGGTGTTCTTGAATATGGGTTTTTATAGGGTGATCAAAACAACACTTCATGAAAGATTAACCATGGAGGGTAGATAGAGGTGAAAATACGAAAGTATTCACAAAACATTTTAGAACATTATTATAAAAGATAAAGTAAAAATTATTTTCAAAAACGTTTTTTTGAATAGAAAGATAATAATTTTTGAAACCTCGTTATAAATATTCTCAAGTAAAATACCACTGAAAATACGTAAAGTTTAAAAAAAATAATGTGTAGTGGAAGATAAAACATTTTATTTTAAAGGATAGAAACCCCCTTTTAAAATATATTTAAATACCTTTACTGGAAAACTCACATCATAAAAATAGTATAAAATTTTATTTTTTAAAAGAGTAAAATAGAATTGGTAGAATCATAAAAATAATCTATATTATATTTCCCAAAAAGACCGGATAACATTGGTTAGAATGAAATTATGGACATGGACTAAAATATTTATTGGTAAGAATGGAAGTTATTATTACAAATGTTACACTTTTAATTATGAAAACATTTGATCAAATAAGTGGTTATTGATGATGAGAGGTAACTTCAACAAATAAAAAAAGTAAATTACATATAAAATGGGGTAATGTTAGGATCAATTAATTCTTGAAATTTATATTCAAGTAAGAAAGACTATAAACCAATGAATTGGAAATTAAGTTGATGAAACTTTTACAAGATTGGAAATATAAGAAACAAATGATTTTGAGAGGAAAATCATGAAATATACATTAAAATCTTATTAAATGGAAGTTATTTTCATATGTAAAATAAATTGGGCAGTTAATACACTATATAAAATATACGCAATATCAAACATGTCTCATGGAGTTGAAAATGAGACAAACAAACTCTTACAACCTTATAAACTTTTCAATCAAAACTACTTGAAGGATGTGATTTAAAATGAAAAATTAAATAAAATTAATAATTATAGTATTATGTTAAAAATATTAAAGGGTTATTAGATATATAATTACAAAAAAAACATGGTGTATCATAATAATTATGTCTCAAGGAATTGAAAATTGAGACAAGAAACTCTTACTTTGTTTCTCTGCTTAGTCAAATGAACTATATGATCCTATATAAAAAACATAAATATATTAATAAAATATTTAAAAACCTTTTTCATATCATTAACACTTTAAAAATCCCATTTATATCTATTATCTACACTATTGTCTATTTTAGATATCAGGTGTGAGTAATCTTGATTGTTTTGAACTAGTTTTGTAATAACAATGTTGTTCTTCATTCTTATCCCAAAGTTATTCATTCCAAAATAATAAAAGGTACTTTAATTAATGTGTTATAATTATTTATAATGTTATATTTTCATTCTATTATATTTATTGTTACTATCATTAAAGATAAACTCGATGATGAGCATATATCAATGATTCTTTGCTAATAGAGGGTGTTTTATTAAATAATGAGTTAAATTTTTATATTATAATTCCAAAACCAAAAATATTATTATTTAATTATTTATATCATATATTATCATAAATTAAATTCATATATTCATCCATGATATAAATTTATAGCATTTGTTAAGTACTTTTTCAAATAAACCCAAATAAGAACATACCATAATTAATGGAGAGTTATAAAGTGATTTAATTATCATATCATTATACCTAAAGAATGTTGATCTTATTTATTATTTATTAGTGTGATATATTATAATTTTAAATAATTATAAGAATAATATAACCTATATTATGTTATTATATAATATGAATAAATCATTTTTTCTCTTAGAATGGTCTTTTGGGCGGTTGGATTTATCATTGTTGTTTATTGCTCATATTTTTTATAAGTTGTCCAATCTGTCTTTAAAATACCTTAATAATATCATAAAAACATATTTATCTATTAAATTAATTCTCATTCCCATACATGTAAGGTTGTGATGAAAATAAAAATGGAAATTGATCATTCCAGGGAGGTGGTCGTCCACACATATGCATGGATAATGATTTCATTTTCCATAGAATAGGACAAAGGACTAATATGGTTTATAATCTAAGAATATATAATATGTCATAAACATAATACTTTAATATTAAATTCCAAATTATAACCATCATTTAAAGTCATTGAATTAAAATGAAACATCTTGCGTCATGGAGGTGGTAGTCCGCAAAATGTATGAATGACGGTTTCATTTTTCATAATAGAAAACAGAAAGGTAGTTAATTTTTTATAATCATTATAATAACTTATAAATATACTAATAATACTGATATTATCATTTTAATATTGTGTAATGTAATTTTATGAAGAGTAAGTTCACATAAATAAATAGAAATGATAAAGGAGTGGTTAGAAATTTATACCCCACTTCTTACACTATCTCTTTTCCAAGGGGGGTTAAGCCTTTAAGGGATGATATTTTGATAATACCATAACCTCTTAAAGGTGTATAAGAATTTGGGTGATATTTTTGGATAGATTTTGAACTGAACTAGGTGGGTTTTGTTGTGATGAGAAGTGGTGAGAGGAATTCTCCATTTTATAAGTGAAAGGGAATTACATTTTTTTGTAAATACCCAAAAAAATCAATAATGATAAGTCACTATCAATTAAAGTGGCTCCAAAATTGATAAATAATGTATAGGATAAGTGATAAGGTTAATAAAGTCCTCAACCACACATTCTCACATATTTTTTAAACATGTTTGAGGCCTTTTACTCTTAAATTTTTACTTTAACCATTTTGGCTTTTATCATGGTAACTAGTATTTTACCTAAGGTAATTATCCTTTATACCCAAAATAAAATGATACTTTTAAAATTATTTGTAAATATTGATTCAAAATTTAAAATAAATTTAATAATATTAAATATATAAAAGTTATAAAAAATTATTTTCAAATAATAAATGTATAAGGTATTTAAAACAATAATTTTAAAAAATATAACTTGTGTTCTAAAATGTAAAATATGGGTTTTTAAATTAAAAATCACTTATAAAAAATATTTGGTTCCTATAAAAAGGTCTCATGGATTTACAATACATACTTATATACTAATATTTTCATGAAAGTATTGTTATTTTTAAAAAAATGTATATTGCACTACTTACCTAAAAATCAGTCTTCTTATAAAAATCCAAAAAAAATAATCTTAAAATAATATTTAAATTCTAAATCCAAAACTTATGTTTATTTTTTAAAATTAAATTTCAATGATTTTTTATTTTAACTTTTAGAAAAATCATAAAATATAATGGGAAAATGTTTTTATACGAATATATTTTTTTAAAAAGTACTAGTTATTCTTCTTATTATTTTTTATAAGACTCTATCAAGATATAATTAATAAATAAATATTATATAATATTAAAATAATTATTTGAAATTAATATACCTAGTTTTCTTTAATAAAAATTATATCACATTAAAATATATATGTTTAAACAAAGTAATGAATTAAGTAAATTTGGATAAAATATCCTTTATATATATTGTTATATTTTATAATTTGGTTACTCTTATTCATACCTAATAATTCAATGGAAAGGTTTAAATGGACCAAAAATACTGATGTTTCATTTTATTTTGGTGTTGTGTGTTGATAAATCCATCAAAAATTTTGTTTATTTAATTAAATTCTACAGTGAAAACATTGGTCATTACATTCACTCCCAATTAAATAAGTTGTGTTCTTATAATTTCAATTATTACTCATTGAAGAAAGTTAATGAGGGTATATTTAACATATTCATCATTTGGGGTATAACGTATTACATGATATCTACCATACACTCTTAGTATATATCAAGTTATTTATCTTTTTTCAAATAGCATTATCCATTCACACAATCATATACCCAAGTATTCATATACTCTAATCATATATTCTCCATAACATACCTCTCCCATAACCATTTAACTCTCTAAGAAATTAAACCACTGTGAGATTATATAGTCCTCCAAAAATTAACTCTACCCTTAAATGTATTATCACTGGTTTATAAATTTACAAATTAAAAAATATATATCATAATCCCTAAAATTAGATAAACATTTCCAAAAATATAGTGGATCATTCTTTCATTAAATCAATAATCAATCTCAAGGATATCAATACTATCCAACTTACTTTTCTCAAAATCATTCAACCCTATATTACCTCAACATAAATCATATATTAAACCTAATATTTGTCCATACCTGAATTATGTGTTCTCTAATATTTATCCCCAAAATATAATCATAACACCCTGAGATTTTATGATATATTTATCTTTGAATAAATTTAGTTTATTTTATAGCCTTATTTACACACAACACTGAGTTAAAAAGAACACCAATATACTATTAAAATATTATTTCTTAATGTGATAGTTATCACCTAGCCATTGGATTGGTCGGTATGAATAGTAATAACTAAATTATGAATAATCATTTTTTACACATGTATAAAAAGAATTCATTGGTTATAAATTGGTTAGAAATAAAAAAAACCAAAAAGGTTGCGGGAAATCCCCTTTATGAAAAATAGAAAAAGATAATAGAATCCCATTTTAAACTAGGATAAGTAAAACCCATTATCAGAATATAGTCCCAGAGGTACATAGCCTTATAATTTTGTGTCCCAAGATCCATGTGGGACAAAATAAAATCATTTGAAGGTAAATAAAGATGCTTTTCTAAAAAACTATTATTATGCACATAATTTGTTTTTATATTAATAAATTAAATTAATATATATTAACGAATGATTTTAATTAAATATTTAGATAATATATTCAATATAATTTTTTAACATACATCAAATAGTTTTTACATGGAAAGGAATGAAGGTAAACTCAATTTTATGATTAAAAATGAATTTTTCTAAAAAATGTTTTGGTACATTTTGCACACTTATTATAAAATTAATTTCTACCACTTATAGAAATTGAATATTTTTAAATATATTCAAAATTTTGAATCATAATAATTAATATTATGTAATAATTTTATCTAAATTTATGTTCATAATGAATAGTACCCGTGGAAAATATTTGTCACCTCGATAAGTGTTAATTGAGTAATGGAGATTAAAAATAATGTGATAAGGCTTAAAAATCTATCTAACACCTACATTATTTCTATTGGTTGATTTTAGTTCAACCACACCGATACAATATTCAAATATAAGGCAACTTGTCATCATTTTTCTTTGATAACAACCTTAAAATTATTTTATGTCAAGAATAAATAAAAAATGTCACTCTCTTTGTTTTAATATCTGTAATATATTTTCATAGTGATAAAAGGTGTATATGTTCAGTTATAAATGGTTATTTTAAATAAGAATGGAATTTTTATCATGATAATTTATTTTTAATTTTTAGTGATGGAATAATTACCCTAAATTAATGTAACACCCCATGATTTCATTGTGTGTTACTTCTTCAAAATAATTCAATAACTTGCACTATATGCAACACCGAGTTCAAGTGCACCATGACTTACCAAATAAGCCGTTCAAAATAGGTTATGAATAGTAATAACTAAATTTTGAACTTTATATAATCCTTATAATTTTAGAATCCATATTATGAGTTTCTTATACATAATGTAATAACAAATTCATTTTTTTCAGATAAAAGAAGTATTTTTCAAAAATGCACTTTTACCAACTTTTAATGGTGAACCCTTTTTAAATCCAATATTTTAAACTTTTATATATTCAATTTGACTAAATAAATTAATTATTTAGAATGGGGACATCAAAAATTTACAATGTAACAACCCAAGCTTCCATGGTACGCTTCTCTTTGAATAATACAGTAGCGTGTGTTGTACGCAACTTCGAGTTCTAACACACACCACAACCAATTAAACTAGCCATTATGAATAGTAATATCCAATTTTTGAAATTTTATAAATTTTATCTCTCAAAATTGACTTCATTTTTGTATTTGGAATATCGAATTAGCCTAGGGTGAAATTTTGGTACTTTTTGGATAACTTTTATATTTTGATGAATAGTGAAAATTACTAAATTTTAATTAAAAACAACTTTTATAATCAAAATAATTAGTAGTGATAAATTATGAATTTGAGTGGTTTTAAATTATATTTAGAATATATTTTTACCATTTAATAAAATTTTGGTAATTGGACATAATTTCACAATTAAACCGGACATAAACAAGCATCAATCTTTTGATAGTTGTTATATCTTAAAAACACGCTTTTTGTTTTGACAGCGAGAATTAATTTTAAATTAATTTCTGCCACTTTTGTGTTTTGAATTTGGAAAAATGGATTCCATATTTGTAATCAGAATGTAAAAATTGTGTAAATAGGTAACTTTTATTTTTAGACATATTGAATAATTACTTCGGTAAATATTTTATTTACCATGGTTAAAGGGTAAATTCGGTAAATAAGGGTTAAAAAATGATGTTATAATAATAATAAATTACCCTAAAACGTTACCTAACCATATTGGTGGATACATTAATGACCATGGTCATCTTTGGGTCGATTTTGGGACCCCATGGAGCCACTTGTAGGTGATAGGGACACTTTATGTTAATTAAGTTAAAATAAATACAAAAATGACATAAGCATATATCTTTTAGAAAAACCATTTTTACATAGGGTTATATATGTTTGATTATCGACTATAAATATTCATTAGAAATATAAAGGGATTTACTACATAATAGTATTTTATTTATAATTTTTAGACATTGAAAAAGTAAAAATATATATGACAAAATAATTATGTAGTATTTTCCTTATTAATGAAAGAATCAAATAATTGGTATTATAAATGTTAAAATAAATATAATTTGAAAGTTTTGATGACATAAACGAATTTAATAGGTTAATATGAAATTTTATAATTGATTAAATTAATTATTTTCTAATTAATAATGTTGTTAAGACTTTATCAAAAATCAATTATTAAATATTGTCAAAATTGACATAAAAGAGTTTTTAAAACAAATATTACATTATTAATTGATATTAAATTCCTAAAAATAAAAGGTTTGGCCAAGATATCATGATATGTGTATCATTAATGGACCACTTGGGAGTCTCTTGGATGTATATGTTAATTTCATTAACTATATAATATAAAAATACAGAGTGACATGGTAAATGTCAATATAATTAACTAAGAGTTTAAACTAAAAGATAAAGTTAATATAATGACTAAAACTTGTCTAAAATATATTGGTTGAGTGGTTTTAGACCTATCCCCACCTTAACCTTTAAATAATACACTTTTGAGCCATTAGAACCCGAATATTAATTTATTATAAATTAATACATTAAGTGTTTCCTAAAGAGCCCATCCTCCCCCTTATAAAAGGACCCAACTTCTAACCAATTCTTCACACCTTAAAAGCCTTTTGGTTCGGCCAAAATCTGCCCAAATGCTCTATAAACTTCCCTCAATTCAACCTAGAGGACTTAGTTTGATCATAAATCCAATCTAGGGATCCCTTTTGATCAAATCAAAAGGAAGAACCCAAGAGGAGGTAATGTTTTCACCACCCTCTTTCAAGTTCCTTTCTTCTTCAACTTATTCTTTCTTTGTTATTTCTATTATAAAATAATAAATCCAGTATATACTATATAATGTGACGTTATTATAAATATGGTACATCCATATTCATTATTCTATCCATCCTTTGAATGACATGTCACCATACGTGCATACGTACGGCTTACCGTCTCCACGTCGTGGTGTAATTGTTATTCAATACATTATTATTTGGATAGATATAATAATTATGTTTATTTGATGTAAATAGTAAATATAACATTATAATTATTCTTTATATATTATATAACATCCAATTATATATTATTTTAATATCAAAAGAATGATATTTTCGCACGTACGTACATACGGATTACCGTCTCCACAACGCGATGAGATTCATTTCCAAGTTCACCATTCATCGATGATTATAAAAATATATATTACTAATAAGTATGTAATATATGACATAATAATACTACTGGAGATATATATATATATTTATTTATATATATAAGTATTTATGTACTTACATATATCTTATTCACTTACTTCCGTTCAATACTATATGAAAAAAGAAACAGCGGTTATGCATACGTACGGACTACCGTCTCCATAAACGGTGTTTTCCATTTCATATATATGTCTATTATACATATTTATATTCTAAATATATATGATATATTTATCATATTTTATATTCTGGAAGTATTTAAATCATGATCTAATTGATAAAATCAAGAGTAACAAATTAAAACACATACGATAAAGAAAGTGATTATTACCCGAAATGTTAATTTAACATGGAAATTATTATTAAATGGGTAGTATAAAGTCATAAAAGAATATTTTATGATATCATAAATATTAATATGGTTCTGTTATAATTTAATAACATACTAAGATCTTCATACAGGAGGTTAAACGTACACTCGACTAAAGGAAAGTGCATGGTAAGGTGTTTTCATCTCACTCTTTATTCTCGTGAGATTCAGGCCATATTGCCACTATTACCTTTTGTGTGCTGTATTTTCTGCCCATAATTGTATTATTTATGTAATACAATTTAATGTATGTTTATTTACATATTCATTGTATGATACCCCTTTCATGGGTTGTATGTTTCGTAAGTTACCAAATTGGTAAGGGTTAATTCCTCAATCTCATTATTATCTGAGATTGTTTATGTGTAAGTATTTACTGGGAAATTTTTATCATCCATGTCCATTTTTCCTAAAAATGATTTCAAAATGAAGATTTTATGGATTTTGAATGGTACTCTTTATCAAGATCAGAATTTCAAATGTTTTAAAGATTTATCTTTCTAAATATTTTTAATTAATGTCCATGTTTTCAAAATGATTTTGTGGATTTATTTATATGGACATGAAGGTTTTGAAATGTTAATTCTTTTCAAAAGTTACAAAGTGGAATGGGACACTTTTATTCAAAAATATCTTTTAAATTTCTTCCTTTATAAATGTGTGACTTTTAAATGATTTTACAAAAAGGATATTTCACTCAAAAAGTTTTACTCATCATTTTCATCTATGTCAACATCCTTTGATGGATTTTAATCTTATTTGAAGTTGATTTATTATAAAAAACTTACATTGACGGTTTTTTGATATGTTCGACTGTGGATGTGTTATTTTTATACCATTCATGGTTTATGGAGAAAGTATATACATTTCGTATGCTAGTTTTAATAAGCATGTTTATGTTATGTTTAAACCTATTCATATGAGGAGTGAATTGGACTTATTAAGTGATGGGTGGAGCCCAATATAGCTCCTCAATGCATCGGTAGGTCTCATGAGACAAACTAGTGTCTTGGCATGAGGCCTTGACAAAATCTTATTTGTAGTCTTGGCATGAGGCCTTGGATACGTGGTTATGATAGTCTGACATTATGCATTCCATCATTATGAAAGTGGTTAATGATATTGCATGTGATTATTCGACTAGTAGAATGTCCATGTGAATAAGTAAATAGAATTATTTCATTTCATTTTTTCCATATTGCACTGAAGTTCAAGTTTAAAAGGCTTTTGTTTTAGTTATACATTGTCTTAAATGTTTATGCTTATTTATGAAATTTTCCGCTATTTTGTTATCCTTACTAAGAATCTGAGCTCACCCCTTTCTATGTTTTTATTTTTCCTAAGATTCCAAGAAGTGTATTGTGACTGATATGCAGGGTTAAGACAAGGGAATAATGGAATTTATAAAGGATTGTTTATGTTGTTTTTTATGTTATGAAGTGTAATGTAACATTCATGTATGTAATCTATTTTCCAAGACAGCTAAACTGATCGGTCCTTTGGGACTTGATTCCTTGTAATCATGCCAATGTATTAAAATAATGCACTGACTCTGGGTAACTGGGGTCGGGGCGTTACAATTAAACTATGTGAATAGTCTCAAAAATGGCTTTAATGGTATAATATGTTAACTAATATTTTATTAAATGTTTTAAAATTCATAAAAATGTTATCTTTTTCTAAATGAATGAGATATGGTCTATAATATCCACCATTACCCACTTATGAGTCACTTTTTCTATAGTATTTTTTATCACCATTAAAAATTATAAAAACATTGATATCACAATAATAATCAAAAAGGTTCATGGGGATTAAAAATAATAAATAAGGTTTAAAATCACATAAAGTTGTCTAACTTTTATTGGATGAGGATATTAACTCATCCTCATCTGAATTTAAAAATATATCAAATTGGTTCCACTTTAATATGAAAATTGATTTATATTGATTTAATATTTATGGTCATCCCAAGGGTGTCCCTCCCCTTACTTATAAAAGGGCACTTCATCTTCTCTGTTAGTCACAAATTTTGATCCATCTATATTGGTCAAACCATTACCTAATACAATTATAGCTTCTTTACCTGAATCCTAAAGCTTATGTAATTTCCAAAATATCATATTTTCAAGGATTAAGGGGTAATACAAAGGATATTTATCAATGAAGAGGTATAACTCTTAACTGGGTACTTTCAATTTAATTTCTTCTTCTTTAATATCCTTAACCCCAATACCTAGAGCTAATGGTTACAATATTAAATTGGTTTATATATCATAAAATATAATATCCAACAATTTATTATTTTTGGGAAACTATATACATAAATAAGTTTTACAATAAATTAAAACTCAAATTACATCATCTGAAAACATGAAAAAACATTATTATCATCCTTGTAATATATTTTTCATATGTAGTTATCTTCTTGGTTTTCTAAGGAAAAAGGAAAAAATATAAATGGGTGATCTCAAATGATTGGTAAATGGGTAGCATACAACAGAATCAATTAGAAATAAAACATTGTGGCATGAATAAATAAACTAATTAATGTCATGAAATGTGTAACTAAGAGAATAAATAAATATTTGGACGATTTAATTATGAATATATGTGAGGATATCAATAACTAAACCTATAGTAAAGTGATTTTATAATGTCAGAAATATTAAACATGTCATAAATCCATTTTTCAAATACATATGACTTTATGGAATGAATAAATAAATTGATTTATTCCATGACAAGTGAAATTGTGAGCATAAATAAATTCATGGCAAACATAAAAATGAATAGATTCTAGGATATCAATAAATAAAAATATAGTAAATGGATTACCTAATGTATAACATCTTAATCATGTCGTCAAGTCCTTATGCTAATAAATATTATATAAAAGGTTATGATTATCTAATTATCATATCTTAGTTGTCTCGAGAGACCTAACAGTGCACTTAGGGGCTATATAATTCTGATCCCCACCCATCTCAAAAAATTCCAATAAAATCCATAAAATCTGAATAATTTCATGGAATAATGTTTCAGGGGCGAACAAAATAAATACTTTTTCTAATTTCTCAATAACGATTATCTTATAAGATTTTAAATATAAAAGAAAGAATTATATGGTAAAAAAATATTTTCCCCAATAAAATAATCAATAAAGATATCTAGGTAAAATCCCTTAAAGAATAAATCGAGATTTCACAATGCATAAATAAACACCCTTAACAAGTGAAGGATATGAGATTGCAGTCATTGGGTATTCACAGGGACTAATGTTTCAAGGTTTATATGTATCTGATTACATATATTTGAAAAGGTAGGAGATCAATACATTGATAGATAAATCCTTCATAATAGTTGTAAAATAATATATAGATCATCCAATCATATTCCCTGATAGTTTCAAACCAAGTGTAAGGTAAGGGCCTATTCACTGTGCACTATGATGATAACTAGGATATACCTAATCAACTCCTTTTGGGGTTATAACATCTATATAAATTTAATCCAAAATCACTTCTACTTTTAGTTTCTAGACTTCTATTTATTTTTATAGAAAACCACACACACATTATGTCACCAATATTTTAGGATGGTTTTATAGTTACGAGATAGTTTGAGCATTATAACAGCTTAGAAAAGGTCTATAATGAGAAAGAGTAAGTAATAATTAATTAAAATATTTAAAATGTATGATAGTAAAATTTAGATAAAACAATTTATTTATATGAAAAATAATATTAAAAGACAATATAACAAAGTAATTTCAATTGAAAATTAAAGAGGGGGATTGGGGAAACTCTTACCTCTCTTGAGCTTCTTAGCTTATAGTCGGCCCTTTAATCCAACAAATATCTTTAATATTGAAGAGGGGTAAATGGAAGAGACTCATTGAGAGATATATTATGTGATAAATTTTAATTTTGGTCCTAGAGAATTGGAATAGGGGGTGGGAATTTATACTTTAGGATGGGTGGTTTTAACGGTTTAAATAATGATTATTTTGTCATTAAGCCCAACCACTTTTGGGTGGAGTTAATTTAAACTAATTTTATTTATAATTAATGTTGGAAAGTTTCTTAAGGATTTGAAACACCTAAAACACCCTTTTAATTTCTCCATTTTTAGTTTTCTTATGTCCATACCCTTTAATTTCAACATTTTACATTATTTTACATATACTGTGCAACTCTTTTTTTACCATCGTAACTTTTTAATGTACAAAGAGTAAATTACCATTGTTAATTAATTTGGAAATTATAATTACAAATATGAAATATATTTTAATTTATTAAATTTATATATGTGATAAAAATTAATTCTAATATGATACATATATAACACATAAAAGCAGTTTTTTATAAAGGATAAAATCGTCGTTCCAAAATGCTAATAATGTGTTTTTAAAAGTAACGTATTATGAATTATTATAATAATTAAATAATTTTTTAATAAGAATAAGTATTAATAAATTTTATTTCATGATCATATCAATTTTACATTATAAGTGTTATGATATTACATAAAAATTATATTTTTTACTTTTTACCCCAAAAATTAACTTTTTTAGGAAATTACCATAAATTCTCCCAATGGAAATTTATATATGATGAGTAAAAAATGATAGTTATTTTATAAAAATAATACTATATATATTATAATTTTAACTTTTAAATAAAAATACATATTTATTGGAAATTAATTATTTTTAATGTTATAATAAAGTTTCTGACCACTATAAAAATTACTTTGGATTTCATTAAACTATATCATTATTTAGAAAGTGTTTTATATGAGTATATCATGAAAATAAATTTTATATAAAACTTATAAATTTATCATAAATCTTATTTTTAATGGAATTTAGATTTATTTATTGAAAAATAAAATTTTAGTTTCATAAAACAATCCTAACAATCACTATATTTCGCCTACATAACCAACAAAAATTATTATGCCCAACTGTCTTATTTACCTATGGTCATAATGTAAATCATCCATATTTGATGATATTCATACTTTTTAATGACCATATTCCCCTATAAATAAACCATAATTCTCACTTCATCACTCACTACTTTACTTAAAAAGGTTCTTATAAATCCTTTGATAATGTATATCATTTTCATAATGATTCTCATTATTTTTATAGTTTTTTTGTCATAATCAATAATTATTGGGGAATTCAATCCTTTTGAGTTCCTTTTAGTGAAATTACTATTATTCTATGTTTATATCCCTTTACTATTCTTTATTATAATATTTCATATCAACACAAGATGTATAATGTTCTTAAGAAATGTAATAATATTTTGGTGTGTCTAACAATTGTAATAGTCGATATTATATTAGATATGATCATTGAATAAATGTATTTTCCTCAATTGATAAAATAAATAATTATTTAATTTTTATTATAAATATTTTTACTTAAACTTTTAAAATGAAAATAGTAGTAAAACATTTACACAAAATAAGATAAAATTAAAACATTAAAAATTAAATGAACTATAATGTATATAAAAAACTCATAATGAAAAATTATTTATAATTAACCATTTATTTTATCATGTTTCGCATGTAAGGTCATATGGAAGTCCCTCCAATAGTTTTAAATTATAATTTCTTGATAATTAAAACATGAATCATACATTGTTAACCATTAAATTATAATTAATTAATTATAAAGATAATGTGAAAATAAAACTATTGGTGAAAGGAATGTAGTTATCAAATAAAACTATATATTTTAAAATAATCTATTATATAATAAAAACATATAAGTATATATAAAAAAATATGTAATATGAATGTAGTACAACATATCGGCTAGATGTAGGTGATGTTTCCTTATTTCCATTAAGTCATGGGTTTAAGCTAAGTGGTCATGCCGAACGTGATGGGTTATCACTTGGCCTACAAGTTTCCATTTTTCTAAATCAATTTTGATAAATAAATTTCCATTTTTATTTAAAAAATTTAAACTAATAGCTTATTTGATAGATATTTGGTTTATTAAAACAATTACATTTATTAATCATTTATATTTATATTTACGAAATAAACGTTTATTGTAAATCTAGGATGTTGTATTCTACCCCATTAAATAAATATCATACTCACAATTTCACTAATTTATAAACACTTACTAAACCCAAATGTTCTTTTAACTGTTATATATAGTAAGGACACATTATAGATACCTTGAAGATTTTAATCCTATGGGGTCAAACTAGTTATGCTTAACCTAGTTATCTTAAGAAAAAGGATATCCACCTAAGGCTCTATACCCTAAATATTATGAATCATAATTCTCCAAAATATTCAAACTATTCTTTGATTTGGGAACTAGTTTCATTAACATGATTAGGAGGTTGATCCTTATATTCATTTTGGGTTTTGACATAGATTTTCAGGTACTATGTCTAAACAATGTTATATAATTAATTAGTGTATAAACAACACTATGATTTTCATTTCCTGTAATATATAAATATTTCTGAAATATCCTAAGGGTTTCCCCCTAGGTTTTTGTATGCCGAATTTGTTATTAAAAATCAAGTTCCTAAGGTTTCTACTAAACTACCTCTGATGCCAACTATAATTAACCCAACTCTAGTACCCCAAATTCAGTGGTTACTTTATTACATTGGTACATATATCACAATATAGAGGATCAAATAGTTTAGTAGTTTCAATAAATTATATATAAAAATGAGTTTTACATTAAATTCAAACTAAAATTACATCATCTGAAAACATTAAAATCATTATTATTCTATTTTAAATCCATTCTTCGAATATAGTTCTATTCATGGTTTTTTGGGGAAAAGCAAAATAATATAAAGGGGTGAGTTCATATGCTCAATGAGGGGGTATCATATAGAATAGGAAATTAGAAATAAAACATTATGGAATGAATAATTAAACTCATTTATGTCATGAAAAGTTAAACTTGGTGCATAAATAAATCCATAGAAAACATAACAATGAATAGATTTCAGTATATCAATAATTAAACATGTAGTGAAGGGATTACATAGTGTTGGACATCTTAAACATGTTATCAAGGCCTTGTTCTGAGAAATATTACATTATAGCATGAATAAATCAAGTGAGATATACTATGAAAAGTGAAATAAAGAGCATAAATAAATTTATATCCAATATAACAAGGAATAGATATTAGGATATCAATAAAATAATATGTTGTGAATAGATTACAAAATTTTTAACATCTTAAACATATCATCAAGTCCTTGTTGTAAAGAAACCTTATATAAAAGTTAAGGATGGTTCCATTAGCATATCTTAGTTGATTAGTGAAATATACTGGTGCACGAAGGGGATATCAAATTTAGGGCCCCACCCATCACAAAAAATCTAATGCAATCCATCGAAAACTGAATAATTTCATGGAATAATTGTAAAGTAATGAAAAAAATAAATACATAGAAAAATTTCTCAATGAGGAATATCTTGAGAGATTTACCATATAAAAAGAAAGAATTATATGGTACAGAAATATTTTTCCCAAACAAAGAATCAATAAATATATCTAGATGTAATATTTTAAAGAATAACTAGGGATTTCACAACATATAAATAAACACACTTGAAAAGTTAAGGATGTGAGATTGTAGTCATTGGTTGTTCACAAGGAATAATGTTTCAAGGTGCCAAGTAGTCGAATACATTTTTTTTGAAAATTTACGATACTGATGAAATGAAATATAAATTCTTCATAGTGGTTTTTTAAATAGCATGTAGTTCATCCCAGTATATCCTTTGGGAGTGTTAAACTAGGTGCGTAGTAAGGGCACATTCACTGTGTACCATAATGATGATTGGAATATATATGACCAAATATTTTCAATTTTATAACCCCTATATACATATAATCCAAAAACACATCCACTCTTAGTGTCTATATATATTTATTTATTTTCTTATAAAATCACATACGCATTACTTCACTAAAATTTTAGGATGGTTTTATATTTATGGGATATTTTGACCCTTATAACATCTTAAACAAAGGATATAATGAGAGAAAGTAATATCTCATTAAAAATAATTAAAATGAATGAAAATAACATGAAATTAAAATCATTTGTTTATATGAAAAGTAAGCTTAAAAGACAATATAATAAAGTAATTACAATTGAAAATTAAAGATTATTGGTTATACTTTTACCTATCTTGAGATTCTTAGCTTAGAGTTAACCCTTTGAACCAAAAAATATATTCAAGATTGAATAGGGAGAAATGAAAGTGACTCCTAGAGATATATATGATGAGATAACATTGAATTTTGGTATTGGGTAATGGTAAGATGGAGTGGATATTTATACTTTAGAAGGGGTGATTTTAAGGGTTTAAATAATGATTATATTTTTCATTAATGCCGACCACTTTTGGGTGACATTAATTTCAATGAATTTGGATTATAATTAATGTTGTAAAGTATGTTTAACGATTTGAAACACCTAAACCACCCATTTAATGTTTTCATTTTTAATTTTATTACTTCTTTTCCTTTTAATTTTAACCTTCTACATTATTTTACATTTACTACAGTAACTCTTTTTTTACCTTGGTAATTTTTTTCTAAAAATGAAATTAACCTTATTAAATAATTTAGAAATTATAATTCAAAATATTAAATTTATTTTACTATTCAACTTATCAAATTTATAAAAATTAATTCCAAAATGATACATGTATAACACATAAAATCATTTTTTATTAAGGATAAAAACAGCGTTCCAAAATGTTAAGAATTTGTTTCTGAAAGTAACACATTTCTAATTGTGTTAATACTTAAATAATTTTTTTACTGAAAATTATTGATAACTTTTATGTTATGATCATATCAATATTATATTATAAGTTGTAAGGTATTATGTAAAAAGAGTTATTTTTAATTTTTTACCCAAAAAACAACCTCTTAATAAATTTCCATTAAATCATCCTATGGTAATTTTCATTTTCTGAGTACATTAATGATATTTATTTTATAAAAATAATACTCTATATATTAAAATTTTATCTTTTAAATAAAATCCTTATTTATTGAAAATTAATTGTTTTCATTCCATAATAAACATTTTGGACACTATAAAAATTACATAGGATTTCTTTAAATTATGTCATCATTTATAAATTATTTTTTATGATTATATCATGGAACTAAATTTTATATATATATTATAAATTTATAAGAAAACATATTTTTAATTTATATTTATATTTATTTATCTAAGAAAATTAGTTTCATAAAACAATCCAAATGGTCACTTTTTTGTGCCTACATAACCAACAACAATTATCATGCCCAACTTTCTTATTAGACGATGTCCATAATTACCATCAGCCATATTGGCTGACATTCATAGTTTTGAACGGTTATATCTCTCTATAAATACACCATTATTCTCACTTCATCACTCACTACTTCACTTACAAAGTTTATTACACATCCTTTGATAATGTCTATCATTTTCCTAATGTTACTCTTTATTTTTATATTTATTATAGTGGGAGAAATATTTATGGGGGAAATAAAGACTATGGAATTCATTTTAGTGAATTTACTATTCATATATGTTTATATTTCTTTATTATTTTTAGTTTTAATATTCTATACCAACACATGATGTCTAATGTTCTTATGAAATGTTAATAGTCTTTCTATGTGTCTATATATTGTAATAGTGGGTATTTTTTGGATATGATCATTCAATAAATGTATTGTTCTTAATTATTAAAATGAATCAATATTATATTTTTATTATGAAATATGTTACTTAACATTTAAAGATAAAAATATTTATAAAACATATACACATAATAAGATAAAATTAAAATGATTAGAAATTAAATGAACTATAATGTAAATTAGAAATTCATAATAATATATTATTTAAAATTAACCATTTATTTTATCATGTTTCCCATAAAATTTCATATGAGATTACCTCCAATGACTATATGTTATAATTTAATGGTAATGAAAAAATGAAACAAACGTTTTTAACCATTAAATTACAATGACTTGATTACAATGATGATGTTAAAATAAAACTGTTAGTAAAAGGAAAGTAGTAATCATATAAAACTATATATTTAAAAATAATCATACATATAATAAAATTTATATAATTATATATATATATAATTTATATAATATGTATTTAGGGAATCATGTAGGGTAGTGGTAGGTTATGTAACCTTATCACCCTTCGATCATGGGTTTGAGCCTCGTGGCCATGTCGGACGTGTTGGGTTGTCACTCGGCTTGCGATACATCCTTTTAAGAAAACAATTTTAAAAAATAAATTTCAATTTTTATTAAAAATATGTAAATAAATAATTTTTGTGATAAATATTTCTATAAATATTTCATTTATTAAAATAAATAAATTCATTAATAATTAATATTTATATTTATAAAGAAAAAAATGTTCAATTGAAATCAAGGATTTTTCATATTCTACATTATATAAATATATGGTATCAATTATAAAATAATGAATTTATTATATTAAATATATTTAATTTTTATTATGATGATAGAACAACCATTATCCACCTCTTTTCCATTCTATTAGAAAATTAAACATCACTCGTGTGTATGTGTGGACTATCGCCTCCACGAAGCGATGCCTTTTATTTTTCATCATTAATTAACATTTATAGTTATAATGATGGATTTAATGAATATATATTATATTTATGATATTATTATAGTTATGTAAAGGGTAATTATTATTTACTTGTTTTCATTTCATCCATTAAAAAGTGGAAACATCACTCATGCGTATATACATATTACCATCTCCACGAAGTGAAGTAATTCATTTTCCATCACCATTTTAAATAAATTGTTATAAAATTTTATTTAATGATTAAAAATAATAATCATGACATTATTAAAATTATAAAATGATGGAATCATGATCAAAGTACAAGGACTGGGAATGCTAAACTGAAACAGGCATGAAAAATGAAGTCATTATCACCCAGAATAGTGATTTTAATAAATAATTGTTAATAAATGGGTGATAAGATGTTATAAGTAAATAATGTATGGTATGATACATATGATTATGGTTTTAGAACATATTTATAATAAATATATATTAATTATACTATGGATTCAAATATTTATGAAGTAAGATAAGAATTGTGGTAAGGGATTTATGTTTCAATCTCATTTTAATCAGGAAAATATATTCTTGAACTTTTATTAAGGGAAATTATTTTATATTTATCTAATAAAACCATTTTTTTATACTATGGTTATTTCTATAATTTTTTTTTAGTACAATTTTCACTCTTTGGAATACAAAAGTTTTCATTATTTTTTTTAGAAAAGTTGACATTATTTCTTCTCTTTCAGTTGAGAACATTTATTCACCATATCTAAGTTATAAAAAATGTTTTCCAGAATGTATTTACTAAGATATAATATGGTTTAAAGTCATATTTACCCTTTTTATATTTTCTAAAAAAATATTAAAATAACCTTTTCATTTTTTGAATGAGGCACTTCTACCAAAGGTGTGAACAAAATCATCATTTTAAACAATTATGGCATGAATAGAATTTCCCAAAATCATGACTGAATAATTTTTTTAAGATTTATTTACAAGTTTCCTTGGTTATTTTCAATGAAATTTTTTTCTATAATATTTTGTATATTTTTATATTTCAAATAATTGATTTCAAAATGAAATGTTTATTTTCCTCAAGAAACATTATGGTGATATTTTAAATAAGTTTTTAATTTATGATAACATCCTTTTAGGTTATTTATGATTTAATTGGGATATAATATAAGTATATCATTATTATTTTTCCTTGGGCTGGTTTATGATTATGATGATGAGATGTTTATGAACACTATTTTTTTCACAGGTTAGTCATTACACCATTACAAACACTAACCTACAATGGATAAGGTTCATGATATTTAGTGATTAATAAAATAAGGGACCAAGATACATCCTCATTTATAATAATATGTTAATATATTATTCCTGAATCCAATTTAAAATTCATGAGAAAATTTACCTGACTCGTGATTTAGAGTTGGCCGAAATAATTTTTTAATGGAAAATATGGTGGCATTATCTTTATGGTAAATGTTGTGATATATATACTTATAATAAAATCATGAGGTATATATTCATTTAGAAAGAGTTTTATATTCAAAAAAAAATATGGTTGGAGTTGATTAATGATTATGACTTCTCGATACACTACCACCCTAAGAATTCAAAGAAGGTGGTCAATGCTCAAAGTCAAAAAGCCCGTGCTAGTTTTTTCATGATGAGGATTGAAAGAGATTCAATATTTATGGATTTTAAAAATATGGATCTTGAAATAATGACAAAATTGGACATATAATATCTTTCTTAGATGATTTTTCAATCATCCATCCATTTGAGGATTAAAAAGGGGAAGAAGGAGGATGTGGAACTGTAGAAGAAGTTAAAAAATATTCCCAAGTTCAACCATGATTATGATGGAATGATAAGTTTTAGGAATAAAGTATGTTTTTATTCAATTCCATACTTGAAGTATATATTTTATGAATCTCATCCTGGAAGTATAGAGATGTATAGAGATTTTAAAGACTATTTTTAGTGGGATGACATAAAAAGGGATGTTGTAGAGTATGTATCTCAATGTCTGGTATGTCAGAAATTTAAGGCTAAGAGATAGTAGTCTAAGGGTATGTTATAACTATTACTCATGTTAAAATTAAAATGGAAAAGCATTAAAATGTATTTCATCATTAAATTCCCAAAAACATATAAGGGGCACAATGTTATTTGGGTTACAGTCTATCACCTTAAGAAATAAGTGCATTTTATTTTCATCAATGAAGATTTATCTCTTGGTCATATTTTACGGATATATATTTAGGAAGTAATAAGGGTTCATGGAATGACACATTTTATTGTATTTTATTGGGATCTAAGGTTTACCATGATATTATAAAGAAGTATTCAGTAGGCTCTAAATACATAGTAGAGTTTCAGTACTACATATCATCATCATATATATTATTAGTCTAAGAGGACCATTAAAAATATTTAAGACATGTTGAGATCTTTCTATATGGGTTTAAAATATATTTGGGATTAATACCTTCTATTGGTATATTTTTCTTACAACAATGTCTTTAAATCAAACATTCATATGACACCTTATGAATCCCTCTAAGGTAGGAAGTATAGAATTCCTATATGATGAGATGGTCCTTATGAATCCCTATAAGGTAATAATTATATAACTCCAATGTGTTGGGGTGAAGTTATAGAAAAAGAGATATTAATACCTAATATAGTTGAGGAAATGGTAGATAATGTTATAGTCATTCAGTTTTATATCAGAGTAACTCAGATTCAATAGAATGGTTATGCTAACCATCATTACTGAAATAGGTATTTTGAGGTTGGTGATAAGGTATTCCTATGAATATCTTCTTGGAAGAAGGTTATAATATTTATAATGATGGGTAAGTTGATCCCATGATATATCGGTCCCTTAATGATTCTTGATCATGTTAGTATGGCTTCTTATCACTTAACACTTCCACTAAATCTCTCTCATGTTTAGGATGTGTCCTATATGTCTCTCAATGGGAATTACGTATAAGATCCTTCACATGTAGTGAACTCATAGGTCATACCACTAGAGAAAAATATCTCTTATGAGAAAAAAGTAATGGAGATTATATATCTAAGAGAAAAAGTGTTTTGGAACAAGACCACTTGCTTAGTTAATGTTTTGTGGCGAAACTATAAATTTGGGGAATCTACATAGGAACATGAGGATGTGATGAGGTAGAAGTATACTCAGTTTTTTGTATCATATTTATTAGATTTAAAAGGTAAAATTATTATAATGGGGGTAGAATATAACACCCATGGGTTTTATGATATATTTCTCTTTGAAAAAAAATTATTTATTTGATATATTCTTTTACACACAACATTAAATTTAAACAAACTAAGATATACTAATAAAATAATATTATTTAATGTGACTTTTATCATGTATCCATTAAATCGGTAGGTATGAATATAACTAACTAAATTATGAATAAGTATTATTTACACATGTATAAAATGAATTCATTAGTTATCAATTCTATATAAATGAGAATAAAAGAATTTGATTGGAAAGGATTAAAGGTAAAATCAACTTAATTTGTGGTTATAATGAAAATTAATTGTGGTAAATATTTATCACATTGATAAGGATAAAACGATTAATTAAGGTTAAAAATAAAACGATAAGGCTTTAAAATTGTATCTAAAACGTACCTTAATTCTATGGGATGACTTTAGTTTGAACATACTCATACAATATTCAAATATAGGAAAATTGGTGCCATTTTTATCTCACAATGACCTTAATATTATTTTATTTAGAGAAAAAATACAAAAATGTTGCTCTTTGTTTAAATATTTTTAGTATTTTTAAATAGAGATAAACTGAGGTTCTTTTCATATATAAATGATTTTTTAAAAAAATAATGAATTATTTTTATCATGGTAATTTGTTTTTAATTTCGGGTGATGGAATAATTTCCTTAAATATTTACGAAACACTGACACAGTGCTTGTTCACGTAATAGAAAAATAAAATAAATAATTTTAAAAATATTAAAATTAATAAATTTTGGATGAATTATTTTGTTCCATAAATTTTTTATATAAATATAACATATTAGTGATGTTTTAAAAAAATAATTTGAATTTTATTTCTATTTATTATTTTTAAAGTCAAACTATGTGAATATTCTTGAAAATTAATTTAACGGTATCTTGTGTTAAAGAATATTTTATTAAATTTATTAAAATTAGTAAAAAAAACATATATTTTTTTAGGTAAATGGGATATGGTCTAAAATATCAATCATTTTCCAATTAAGATTCAATTTTCCTTTTATAGTAACTTTCATTACCCCTGATGTGTAAAAACCATCGATATCACGGTAGTCGTAAAAAGGGTTAATGATTTGTTAAACTTGAGGAATAAAAGTTAAAACATAACCAAAATTTGTATAAATTTTATTATATGATATTATTTAGACTCATAACCATCCTATATTTTAAATATGTCAATTTTGTGCCACTTTAAGATGAGAGTATTCAATGCCATACTATATTAATTTAATACAATCCTATATTTTCAATATATCAATTTTGTGCCAGTTGAATATGAGAGTAATTAATACCATAATATAATAATTTAATAACATAATAAATTTTATTATATGATATTATTTATACTCATAACCATCCTATATTAATTTAATACCATAGGTAATCCCAAGTGTGCCCCTCCCCTCACTTATAAAAGGTAACCTCCTATTATCAATTATTAACAATGTTTGATACATCTAGATCAATAAATACTTTTCATAATACCATAATATATTATTTCCTCACATCCTACAGCTTATTTTATTTCTAAAATATCATCCTTTCAAGTCATATGCTATAATCCAAATAAGTTTTCTCAATGAAGAGGTATAACTCTTAACAAAGTACTTTCAATTTTATTTCTTCATTAACCTCATATAAATATATGGTATCCATTATAAAATAATGACTTAAGTATATTAAATATACTAAATTATTATTATTATGATGGAACAATTATTATCCCCCTTATTTACATCCTATGGGAAAAGAAAACATCACTCGTGCGTACATATGGACTATCATCTCCATGAAGTGATGTAATTAATTTTCCATCACTACTTTATATGAATAGTTATTAAAGTTTATATAATGATTACATATGATACTCATAACATAATTATTATTTCTAGATATGATGGAACTATGATCAAATTATGAGGATCAGGAATACGGAATCGAAGCATGCATAAAAAACAAAGTAGTTATCATTTGGAACTGTGATTTTAGTAAATAATTGTTAATAAACAGGTGATAATAAATTAAAATTCAACAATATATGGTATGATATATATTATTATGGTTATAAAATAGATTTATAATAAATATATATTTATTGTACATGAGTTTTTACCATGTATGAATCAATACGTACAATAATTTAGGTAAGATATTTATGTTTAAATCACATTTTAATTGGGGTTATTTATGATTGAATTTAAATTAAGGGAAATTATATGATATTTATTTGATAAACCTATTTTATTTTCTTTACCTATATTTATTTCCATAATTTTTATGTTTTATTACTCTTTTCTTCTCTTTATTACTCAAAATGGTTCAGAAAATGGTTTTAAGAAAAACTAACCTTATTTCTCCTCTATTGGTAGAATATTTTGCCTCTATATGAAAGTTATCTAATTATTTTCAAGAATGTTTTTAGTAATCCCCAATGATTTTTAAAATTCATTTCTACCCATGTTTTACTTTCTATAAAAAAATTAAAAGTAAACTTTTTATCATTTTTAGAATGGGGTACTTTTACAAAATTTGTGAACAAGATCTTTATTTTAAACGATTATGGAAAGAACATAATTTCCCACCATCATGGCCACTAAATAATTTGAATATTTTTTTACAAGTTTCCACAGTTCTTTACAATGAAATTTTTTCCTTAATATGTTGGAAAGTTTTATTTTTTAAATAAACGATTTCAAAATGAAAAATTCATTTTTCTCAAGAAATATTTCAATGGACTTTTAAAAGTAAATTTTCATCTATAATAACATGCTTTAATGTTACATATTCTTTATTGGGGATATGATCCATTTAAACCATACTTATTCTTTATATTGATTTTTTATGATTTTGATGATGAGATATTTATGAAACCTGCTTATATTCCATGGTTTATGTTATAATGAATCTTTTAAAGGCATTTTTCATCATTGATAATATCCCTTGATGTTTCTTATGAATTAATGGGGATATTATCAAATGATACCATTATTATTATTTATCTATATGTTTTATGATTATGATTATGATATGTTTATAAAACCCATTTATTTTCCCCTAGTTATGTTGGGATGAATGTTTTATGATCTTGTGAAATACATATAAATGGATTATGATTATGTGATAGGTAGTCCTAGAATTATATAATCCTCTAATGCATTGGTTAATGATGAAGTATTTAAGAAACTCCTAAAATATGATGGATTTAATAATCTCTTAAGTGATGATAGAGTTAATAAAATCCTAATAGATTGTGGGGTTAAGAATATCCTTAAGAGAGTATAGAGTTAATAAACTCCTAAAATATGATGAAGTTAACTATATATAAGTTACTCCTATAATTACATAATGAATTTATGATGACCAATGTATTATTAGGATTATTCTTATGATTGATACATAAAATGAATATGACATTTTCAAATGCTTATGATATGGTATCATGATTCGTGTTTTATTTATGATAATTCCTCACTTTTATGATTCATGTCTTGTGATATGCTAAAGTTTTATTTCATTAATCAATTTTATGATCAATGATAGGTTATGTATGAACTTTTTAAGTTATAAGCATGATCTCATACCATTATTCATATATTATTCTTGCATATGATCATCGATTGATACCTCCCAGATTTACCCTTACTGGGCATTTAAACTCGCTCTTTCTTATGTTTCCTTTATATAGGTTACAAAGAAAGGTATTAAGTAGGGTATTTCTAAGATGGGTACTATGTGATAAGAAATTTTTGGTACATATTAAAGATCTTTCATGATATATATTTTTTATGTATCTATTCTCCAAAGACACTAAATAGTTATGGATTTATGGTTTTTATTATTTTGAGATGTATTGAATATTCATCTAAAATGATTTAATATTTATGTTTGTTATGCTCAGGTCACCCCAATAACAATTTCATAAAATCACTTTTATAGGTTATTGATACTAATTAATATCTATTTCCAATAATTTAATGAAAAAAATTATAGTTTAACAATTATTAGATGTTTCACATAATTCCCAGAACTTTTAGAATATATCAAAATATCAACAATAAATATCAATCACTTCTGAAAATAGAAAATATTATAAAGAATTATATTATATTATGATGTCAACCAAACTTCCCAATGTAATACTATGAAACTTACATTTTTCATCATAATAGGTAGATACCAATATTCTCAACCATTTAATTAAGCTCCCTTATTTGGTTATGAGACATAATGGTTTCTCAATACTTACCTTTCTCAGCTTCATTTTGGTGATCTTGTTTTATCCAAATATTAAAAACAAAAATTTTTATCAATAAAATCAAAGTAAAAGATCATGTGAATTTGAAAAATCAATCCTAATATGTTTTCTCTAGTGAAACATTTATTCCATCCTTTGATTCTTTAAGTTCAATCTAGTTTTATTTAAGTTAGTTTATCTTGTACTTATTAACCTAATACTTAATTAGGAAATAAATTATTAATAATGGATCATGAGGAGAATTTTATTGACCAAAGCATATCCCCCGGGTTTTTCAATCCAGGTGTGTAATTATTTTTCTTTTTCAGACATCTGGTGATGATTAATTTAATACCTTGCATGACTTTTTTAGGGTTATTACCCCTAGTTACATCTATTACAAAGCCTATATCCAATTTTAATATCCATAAATTGTTTTTATTTCAATGAAAACTATGAAATATCTACTTTACCAAAATTCTATAATTTTATCATATACTTAGACATATCCCTTAGACTAATCTATGGGGTTTTTACTAATTTTGTATAATCCAAATCCTCTAAAATAACTAAACTAATCCTCAAAAGTAACTAAACTCTACACTAATACAAATTTAGGTGCCCCAGACCCACAATCTAAGTTATAGTGCGGAAAACACTTTCTTTAAGTACTATATTTGATAAAAAAAAGTGAGATTAACCTCTCTTTATTTTAAAAAATCACCATAGTATAAGCATTAAAACTCATAATTCATCTCAAAATCCCAATAATAGAAGTTCTAGTGATTTTTATGATTAGATACATAAGAAAATTATTTTACGTTACTTGTGAACATTTGTTCATATTCAAACCATATTAGATCCACTTTTAGATATATCCCAGATTATAATCATCTTTATAACCAATGGAAGGATAAATAGGAAAGGGATAAGCTAAAATGCTCAGTAAGGGAAGACTTATCAACATTTTATCAAGGGTTATATCATAATAAAATGAGTAAACATGATCAAGGGATGAGTATCATATGAAAAATAATATGGTACAATAATATTTTCCCTAATTCAAGATATAGGGACATGAAATCTCAAATGAACAAACATATAGCATGAAAAAAGTGTGAAATAAAGAGATAATATGTAATGGTTTGTGCCTTCACGTCCTTTTAATTTGTAAATTTGGGAGTTGGGGTGTTTCAAATGAGGTTTGAGGAAGTTCTATATAGGTTTGAGCTATAGAAAAACTGTAGTAGGATATTCATTACTTGAAATGGGGATTCACGTCATGAGTTTGTGTTTTAAAGCTTGTGAGGCTAGAGGATCACAACTTGTATACAATGATGAAGAATGGAATGAAACAAATTCATGATGTTAAATTGTAATTCATGATGTGCATAAAATTCTGGTTGAGGCACCATGAATTTCAGTAAAACTTTGATTTTGGGGAAATTATCACCTTAAATGGGTTTCACAAATTGTATTTCATAGACATTGTGGAATTAATTTCATGAATATGGAATTAAAGGTTTGAATCAAGAAAGTGTTAGCCTATTTATAACATGATGTCTCAACCTAATTCCTTCATTCATCCCTCATTTATCTTACTTTTCAAGTGAACCCTAGACACTTTTAGAAGATCTTCCAAAAAATCTTCTCTCGCTTTGATCCTTGGGTTTCATAAGTAGTTTGTTGGTGATCAGAAGTGATTCCTTCTCTTTAACCCACGTTTTCTTGAATTCCTCCCTTGTATAAACACAATAGTAATGTTTCTATGGTTTGGGATGTGTTTGGGGTGTGTGTTTTATGATCCCTTGTATAGTTTAGGTTGATCCAGGTACTATTGGTGTGGTTATATTTTTTCGATTGTTTCTTCTTCATCCTATCATGCACAACAAATCTGAAAGATTCTTTGAAGTATGAGATCCTTGCTCTCTCCCTATTTATTTTCAATGTGTGGGGATGGAAAGATTTTTCCTTCCATTGGGTGGATATTAAGGGTTTACTTAATAAATATAATTAAATAGAAAATTTTTAATTGATGAGAATTGGGATAATTTTCATGATTTTACTCCTTTGATGTTATTTTCAATGTGTTATTAATTCCTGTTGACATTGTAGAACATCATGGCTATTGGGAGCCTTGTTCATACTATAGTTTATATGTGTGAGACCCTTGCTGTGTTGGTTGTCGATACCACCCTAAATGAAAAGGGAAAAGAATTTATATATGGATAATAAATTTGTTTCCTATATAAACTTAGTTTTTGTGAAATTAATCATGCTAGAAAAAGAAGTAAATTTATATAAGACCTTGAATATAAATTTCAAGATCTTAAATTTGTTTTTGTGTCTGGTTGTACTTATTATGTTTCCTTATGTGATGTGGGTCATAGTGCAAGGATAGTAGTGACTAACTGAGATGTTAAAATAAGTGGGGTTGTGATGTTTAATGTGTTGGTGAAGTGATTTTGACATGCGATGTAGTTGGTTTGCATGGGATTTGTTTTTGGAAGTAGTGTGTTGGATTTTTTATGGTGGTGGTGATGTTTTGTGGTTGTGTATGGTGGTTTTTTTGTGTGGTGGTTGCATTGTGTGGTGATTTTTGAAGTGTGGTGGTTGAGATGTATGGTTATTGTGGTGAGATGTTCTGGCTGGTGTGTGGTTGTAGTAATGGTTGTTGTGGTATGGATGATCTTTTGTGTGGCGTGTTTGTATTAGTTACTCGATTAGCCATGGGATAAAATGTAATGTTAAACTGAAATATCATGGGTTGGTAAATGAATAAATATAGGATGAAAATTTATATTTGGTAATTGGATTAAATGATTTGAATGATAGATGAATAGGTGGTGAAAATTTTCAATGAATGTCTTAGTAAATTAGTGTTAGTGGAAGTTCTTTGAATCCAGAAAATTGTGAAATCTATAAATTAAAGTGTAAATGTGCATATTTCTGTGTAGTTGTGAGGTGAGTGTCATATATTTCTGGTACTAGTTTTGATGGTAGACATGTGGTGTAGTGGTGGTGTTGTGGTTTGAGTAAGTTTTGTGGTTGTGAACCCATTGGTTGTGTATTTTGTGATATCTATGTATCATTTATATTTTATGTTATTTCTATACACGATCCACCCAAGTTGGATGAACTTACCAATTCTTAAAGGTTTTGGGTTAGGGGTGTTTTCCCTAACAACCAAGATGGTGGTAATACAGGTGGCTGGTTACCCCCCCCCCCCCCCTATCTTCCTTCATCAGAAATGATGATACATGTTAGTGATGGAAATTACCCAGTAGTGAGGTGATGTGATATGTGGTGGGATTCAGGCATGGTAGGAGGAGGGTATGAGGTTAATGTATTTCATTTTTATGATACCCTACTAATATGGTTATATAATGTGATGGCTCCAGTTCCTTTGGGCGATATGTGATGTGATGGCTCAGGTGTCTTCAGGAAAGATGTGGTGAGATGACCTAAGTGTCTTTGGAAAAAATGTTATGTGATGATGACTGATGTTAGAATACGGTGATAGACCTTGCGAGGGTGAGATATGTATGGATGCGTCCCGACCCACATCAAAGATGGATAATTGTGGTGTGATATGCATAGAAGGAATGGGAGCATGGAAATTTTTACATTGGGGCGTGAGAGTGGAAAACCGGTGGGGAAGAATTAATGGGGAACCTTCATTATAATTTTTATACTATATTACTATATTTGATGTGTAATTAAGTGAAAGATCCATGGTGAGGATGGGATTAGTTTTTTGGGCTAGTTAGGTTCTTGTTGGTTATGTTTTTTCTTCAATGTTTAATTAGTATGTTGTTTTCACATATTCACTAGAGACCTTAGGTATGACTCTACTGAGTATACTTGTATTCTAACCCTCTGTATATAAACTATTTTTTAGGTTTTCAAGAGGAATTTGAGGACCGATTTGTACGTTTATATCTTGGGTTGGAGATGTTATTGAGTCGTTGTTTTGGGACTTTTATTTTAGTATTTACTTGAAGACTTTTATTTTATCTATTTACGCAGTTCATGAATTGTGGGGTTGTTTGGGTTTTAATTTTATATTATATATTGTATTTTCTTAGTTTTTTTTAACTTATCTCTAGATCCTATGTTTTATAGAGGGTATTCCTTCCATGTGATACTTTTTTATACCCTCAGTGTTTGATTCCTACCTAGCTCCTACATGAGGAAGGAATCAGGGTTTATAATCTCTCTTCATTTGTTTCCAACCTAGGAGGGGAACCTTTGGAGGGAGGGGTCCTGACATAGTGGAAACAAATGTTTGGGTTGAGAGATATAGTGGATATTGGAGTGATTCAATGTAAGGATTGCATGAGTTGGTAGTAAAATGGAGTCGGTTGACCTTGGTATATGACATAGTCTAGGGATATCGACTAGGAAATAGGATTTTAAGGCCCCCCATGATCTATTACATAGACTTTGAGCTCATCGAACAACCAAATAAGGTTGGCATGTTTGCAGGGTAAAAAACTTGGATAGGTATGTGAATCATGATTTATTGTATTCATGTATAAATTAGGTGAATGTGGAAATTTAGTTGATTAAATGAATTAATTAAATTAACCAATGAACCAACCTGGGTTACCCTTAGAAACTAGTATCTGATCCAATCTTTCACATGACTAAAGGGTGTTCCTGATCCCCACAAGTTAGTGACCTGCACATGGGCAAAAAAACAACCAAACAGAATTATTTTTACAAAACTGAAAAAGGTACATGGTATATATACATAGAATAAAAAAATAGAATAAAAACTAAAAAAATATATTTCATAACTAAAGGAAAACAATGGTAGTGATACAACTCAATAACCAGATAAAAAAGTGAAGGTAAAGGTTCAACAGAACCAAAGAACAACCAAAACTGAAGGCAACTACTCATGTGATATATGGTAAATCTCCCACCATATCACCAAAAACTACTCAAACCTAGCTAACATAAACCTTTTTGTCTCACAAGTGTGCATTTCCTTTCCATACATACAAATACATAACAAGGTCTACACATTGTCGAAGGGGTGTGGAAGGTGTGAGCTAACTAGGATTAGTAGGATCTCAGCCAAGTATTCCATATCAAGTCTCTATATAAATAATATTAGTATTATCATTTTAAATAAAATGTGGAATGATTAGTAGTAATGAAAATTTATGTCAATTCATGGTAAATATTTCCATTTCTTTTTCTACGGTACTAAAATAACCCTAGTAAAATAGTTTCAAAGTATAATTTCCATAACAATTTATAAAAATAACAAATAATGTATATCAAAACCAAAAATAGTACAAGATAATAATAATGGTAAAAATGAAAAGTATCATGGTAGGTTAGGATAGTAGAATACTCATACCATAGTCAATGACTATGGTGCACCCAATCCCTTAGAACATGCGACAAAGGAGTTGAGAAACACCCCATGAGTGAACTCTACTCAATAATCTCAAAAGTAATTTCCTAGAACCACATGACTAAGAAGTAGAGGAACACCACATGATTGAACCTCCTAATAAGAAAATGGATGATGACATTAATCTACACCATCCACCTAAATACCTAAGGATTCTCATGTGTTGTATTTCTGAAATCATTTCAAATGGTTTCACATTTCACAAAAAAATCCACAAATATTTATTCTACCAAAACATGCTTCAAAAATCCATTTCTCAAACCATTTATAATGCTTCAAAATTACCTTGTTTTCCTTTAATCAAAGCCTATGGAAAAAACACCTTTTACAACAAATCTATTTACATACAAAAATAAATCATGCCAATACATTTATAAAAAATTTATAAAACCAGAGTAATATGTTTCATCCAATATAGGCTAGAAATGGAACCAACCACATGAAACTCAGGTCGAACAATACCCGCAACGTGATCCACCAACACTAAAAGGAAATAAAATACAACAACTAAGGATCAAACAATGATTCTCATATCCCATAATCACATTCTATAACATACAATCTCTATCAGAGAGATTAGATCACACATACCTCGATAAACACACATGTCACACCACAACCAACACGAGGGATGTAATATATATAATAATCGCATAGAAATCATCATGTAATCAAAAAATACTATAAACATGTTCCAACACTGCTTCCACAATTAATGGAAATTAATAATCGTGAAGTTATCTCACTGAGAGAGACATGAAGCAATTGATCCAGAGATCAAATGTTGAAAAAAACAGTGTGGAAGATGAGGAGAGACCAAAAATCACACTAGAACTACCTAGGTTTCAAGACCATTATACTCATAATGATAGAGTATAATAAGTTATGTTATTTTTAAATAAAACCTATTAGGATGAAGTTATTTATGTCATAAACCATAAATTTATGGTACAAAATCCCCATTAAGTATATCCACTAAAAACATATCACCTTATATTTAAAATATTGAATGACTGTTTTTTGATAAGTATATATATATATATATATATATATATTTGTTGAAAAATAATTGTACATCATAAAGGGTTTTACGGTCTATGGTTAATGACATTTACATCATAAGTTATATCTTATGATGTAAAAATTTCTTACAGGTAGTGCCCAGCCTAGCCACCTATAGAAAAATTCAAAACATATCTAAAAACAAAAAAAACATTCTCTTTAACAATATAAGAGTGTACCTTAAAAATAGAGGATGTTATAATCTCCCCACCATAATTATTTCTATCCCTGGAAAGTCATGTGGAAGGAGGGTTATCCTAATAGAGGTAAGTCCACTACTCCCTCACAAACAATTTGTGCTCCCAAGTCTCATGAGAATTTGATCTGTGTAACTATAATACTCTGACCAATAGGATAGACTTTCCATGCAATACATTCACCTAATAATCCATGATCTCTACCAGTTTCTACAAAACTAAAACATCTTGATCCAACTCAGTCTCTACCCAATTAAAAACATGAAAAGAATTAGGATGGAACTTCCTAAGATGTGATATGTGGAAACATCATGTATACCTATCAAATGAACTATAAATTATAATCGATAAGTAACTTACCCAAGTCACTTAGTGACCTCAAATGGTCCAATATATCCTAGATCTAGTTTTCCCTTGTTCCTAATCCAATGGTGACCCAACCAAGGAGAAACTTTAATGAAAATCCTATCACTAACAGAAAACACCAAAGGATTATTTCAATGATCCACATGTTATTTCTTTCATCTCTAAACCATAACCATGCAACTAAGTATATCATGAATCTTCACTAATATCTTTTGAATAAGACTCAGTACTATAAGAGATATATCACTCACCTCTCCATAACAAAGAGGTGATCGACATGGGTGACCATAAAAATCCTTTAAGGGAACCATCCAGATCTATGACTAATGAATATTTTTATAAGTAAAATCAATCAGTCCTATATGGATATCCCACGATCCACCAAAATCCAAGACACTGTAATGGAGAATGTCCTCTAAGATCTAGATATCACACTACTTTTGACTATCCATCTAAGTATGGTAAGTTGTACTCAATCAGACCTGAGTCTCCATCACCTCTTAGAGACTTTCAAAACTAGTAGGTAAACTTGGGATCCCTGTATAAGATGATGGAATAGGGAACACCATGTAACCTCACAATATCCTACACAAACAACTTACCAAGATCTTAAATATTAGTGGTGTCCCTAATGAGAGTGAAATGGGATCATTTTGTCAATTTATAAACCACTCAACAGAGTATGAAATGTTGGTGAAGATGTAGATCCATTCTGATAATTCACCCCTCCCATTTCAAATTTTCTTGACCATTGCTTATACTTCCCTAGCCTCTACATTAGCGACAATGTCTATCATGTTAGTGGATTCCCCTCACCCATTATATTTGCCTCACCCACCTAAGACTACCCTATTTCCTCCCATAATATCAGATCCCTCCTAGTCCTTTATTGGTGTGATCACTGGCCCCTCTCTGAAAGAGGTTCTACTCCATCCACCGTATCCTCCTTCAAATAATCTTTATCCTATTCTAGAGGTTTATCTTGATTGGATCTATCATGACATAGGGGATGCATCATCAATGATCGTCTTCCTGAAATAATATATCACAAAAGCCTTGGATATTTTTAAATATACTCTCATGGTGTGTTTTGTTCTTGATAAACCTCCACTTACATATTTCTAGAATATGGTTTCCCCCTAGGTTATGGATTCTTCAGTGAGAGTCTCGATGCTGAACCACAAGGTGTTCTGTGTGGTGTTCTCTTCTAGAAATAATTTAAGGAATGTGTGGTCACATAGCTCTACTTCATGTGGGAAGTGTCAATTCAACCTATTTAGGTGGTCAATGGGAGTCCACTTTGGTTGTGAACCCTTTATGGAAGTAGTGTGGTTCAACCTTTTAGGACTTCTTCTATCCTTCAACAACATATCATTTCTTTGTTCCACTAGAGATGTTGTGGGTTCCTTCCTATGTGAATATGACCACACTCTTCAACTTCTAGACACATCTGTGTACCAAATCTATAATTAGGTGGATCTCTATACTCCTCTCTTTGATTCTATCATACTCTATGTGAGATACTCCTTCTAGTGGCAATGGATTTTCCCCTCCTCTCTAGCACACTTCAACTCAGATTTCAGTCTCTAAGTCCACTTATCCTCATCCTACATAAATTTTTTTTCCTCCCATTACCTTCACTATGTTTATGAATCCCCGACTCTATCCCATCTCTTCCATCCTTGAGGTATATTTTGTAGGTTATTTAGGCTTCTCCCTATTCAATCGGCACCTCAGGTTTTTCTGTTCAGGCTTCTGTCCCTCCTCCCCTATCATTGTCCTCTGCTCCCCTCCTTTCTATCCCCCACCATAATCCCCTTATCAAAGAATTGGAGTGTTAATAGATGGGGATATATAGGCCATCGAGGTTTATTATGTTGGTTTCTTCCACCTTTTTTGGCCTCCTATAAGGTAGTGATAAGGCATTGGTGACTCTCTGAGGATCCTTGCCAACTTCCTTGGTGGACAAATCTGGTTCCTCTGGTTCATCTCCCCTTACCTATCCAATATCTTCTTGGTTCTATCACATCCCCCTCATCCCCACTTGTAAACGGGAGTTCTAGATCCTCTTCCCCTCTTCCCCCAATCTCCTCCTAGTGGTTTTTGCACCCAATCTCAACTCAAATGTTAAAAATCTTAAGCGGCCCTCATCTCTAAATATCCCTCAATAGTGGGAAATTAAGACAGTAACCTCTTGCTTCAATTATATCCTTCATCATATGGAATGAATATGGTCTGGGTGTCTAATAAAAGATAGATTTCAACACTAATAAACTCTAAAACATTAAATATTATATATTTTTAGTCCTTGAACCAAATAAACTTACATCAAATATCGCTCACTTTTCACATAGAATAAGAGTGTGAGATTTTATTCATGATGATCCTCATAATCATCATATTTGTCTATTTTGGTATCCAAATATTTTATTGGAATTTTTGGAATCTTATGACCAATTAATCACTACAAATATTATATCTGAAGTGTATGTATACTTCATCTCATTTTACTATGCTAAATTATACTCACGAGATAGAGATTTATTGTTGAGAAACCTTAGATCATTCAATCTAGGGGCTTGTAATAGCTCATGGGTAGGGATTGCAACACAATATTGGACCCTAACGATAATAAAGGTGGTGGAACCTACTCTTGGAAGTATAGAAAAGAAGTTTTAGCTTTTTCTTCTTGCATCGGGCTCCTGGATATGGGATACTCGGGGGACCCATTCACTTGGTTCAACAACTATAAGGGGAAAAGGTTCACCTGGTTACATCTTAATTTGTTCCTTGAGAATATTCATGTTGTCTCCTCCTAAAATAATGAAAAGGTAAACAATATTGTTTAGGATATTTCTGATCATTATTCCATTCTCATTGATCTATCCCACAAAATAGAAAGAGGTGATCGCTTCTGTTTTTTTCATTGATGGGCCTCCCAAATGAGTTTTCACCTGGTGGTCAAAGTTTCATGGACTAGAAAAATTAAAGGTAATTAGTGTATCAGTCCTCACAAAAATATTAGGTACATTAAGGTATAACTTAAATCTTAGATCAAAAACCAACCCCATTGATTTCATGACATAGACTCATTCAAATTGTAGATCATTCATTTGTAGTTCGGTCTTGAAATAGATGGTATAATTTTGCCTTTTGAAATCTCATCAAATTGAGGAAACCCTTGGTGGATATTCTCCTAGAACAAGAATGTTAGGATCACAAGAAATCTAGAATAAAATGATTTTGGGAAGGCAATAAGAACATATATATTTTTTAAAGCCTACATCATAGAGAAGTGACGAAAAAGTAGGCCAAATTTTCTCCTAGAGGATGGAAAAAACACCAATGAATATGGTGTGATTAGTGGTATGGAATAATTTTATTTCAAATTTATTCTTATAAGTATGGACTCATGCATTCAAGGAGGCTATATTAGGGACTATATAGTTCTCTTTGACGCCATCCCCTACATGGTTTCAGATTGTGATAATGTTTTCTTTGAATCTGTGCCATATGAGAAAAAAATATATGAGGTTGTGTAGGCCCTCAACCCAGAAAGATTTGTCAGCCCATATGGATTCCCAAGATATTTCTATGTAGAATCATGGGACCTTGTTAAAAATTATCTTGTGGAAGTGGTGCAGGACTTCTTTCATAGTGGATTCATCCCCCATGTGGTTAGTGAAACCACTCTCATCCTTTCCCCAAAGGTTAAATATACTTCCTCACTGAAACAGTATAGGATGATAAGTATGTGCAACATTTTATAAAAGGTGATATCCAGTGAGATTAATAGGTGGATTTTCAAGAAGCTCCAGCATTGGATATCTGAATAACAACACAGTTTTTTCAAGGGAAGATTGATCTAGGGTATAGTCAGTTTAGATTAGGAAATTCTTAGAGACATTATCCAGAAAGATGTTGGATCCAAAATTTCTATCAAACTAGACATGGACAAATCCTATGATAGGCTATAGTAGAATTTCATTTTAAAGGTTCTTACAATAATGGACTTATCCTTATTTATCTCTAGTCTTGTGTTCAAGTGATTTAGTTCCCCATGGCTCGCCACTTCCTTCATGGATAGAAACTATGGATTCTTTAAGTACATGAAGGGGTTCTGGAAAGGGGACCCATTGTCTCCCACCTTATTTATTTTGATGCAGGATATCCTTAGAAACATCAAAAAAATATTTAGTGTGGAATTATCCACCTTTTGATGTAAAAACATTGTTGTGTAATTTCCCATATCATATTTTTATATGACATAGTCCTCTTTTTCAATGGAGGAAACAAAATCTATTAGCGACATCAACATGATTCTAGAGGAGTACTATAAATGGAGTAGCCATCTCGTGAACCTTGAGAAGATCAGCATCCATATTCTAGAATTATATCTAAATAGGATATGTGATCTTATTAAATATATCCTGAGAATCCTCAAGAGGAGATTCCCTATAGATTACATGAGTTCCCCAATTTCCTCGGGCAGCCTTTGTATTCATCATTTTCAGAATGTGGTTGATCAGATCACTATTTGTATCACTAACTAAAAGAATCATTTCCAATCATTCAGAGTAAGAAACATTCTTTTCAACAGCATCCTCACCTCTACTCTGATTCACTTCCTATCTGATTTTAAGGTGACTAATTCCACTATCAATAACATGGAGAATACAATATCTTCATTCATATGGGTTGTGAACTAGGATGGAAAACACCATTGAGATTCTTAGGCAAGGCTGGTGAGACCAACCAGGATGGTGGCATTAATGTGAGAAGTGTCTGCATGATGCATTTTTTTTATGCTAAACTAGAATGTGAGATTATTGAGGGTATGTCCTTATGGGGAAAATTCACAATGGTAAAATATAGAAGGGATATAGGATCATAGAAAACAAAAATACCCTCTTTATGGAAAATTTTCTAAGCTCATATCATGACCCTTTAATGTCACTCTAGTGAGATTGTTGATCAGGGTGATATCTACTTTTGGTATTATAATTGGGTAGGTACCAAGAATGATTTTCTAGGGTGACATATTGTAGACCTGATGTTAATTTAAGAAAGTATTTATCATAGATTCATTAAAGAAATTCTGGAAAAATATCAATGTGATATTTGCGATCTAATTTTTTCAACCACTAATTAAGACAAGTGAATTTTTACATGTTCTCCATAGGGGACCTTTTTTGTGAAATATTATCACAGTATTTTTCATGCAAATAACATACAAGATGATTGAGTCAATCTAATCTGGTGTAATAAAATCCCAAGGAATATCAATTTATTTATTTGGTGTATCAGGAACCATGTACTTCCCATGGAAAAGAACATCAAGAGAAAATGTATCATTCTTGTGTCCAGGAGCACCTATTGTAGTGATCCCAATGAAGAAATTAAAGAGAACTTTTTCTTTGAAGATGAGTGGGTGAGAACACTATAGAACTCTGTTAATAATTTTAACAATATTTTAACATGGGATCTAATGGGAATGACATTTATCAACATCTGGTTCCAATTCACAAATAATAATAACATTGATATGAAGGTGAGGGTGGCTATCTTCATTGTTGGATGCTCGAATATAAGGAATGTGAGGAACAAAACTCGGTATGAGAATATCCTTTTCTCAAGGATGGATCATGCTTTTAGAACAATGTTTATGAGGAAAAACCTAGTCTGAATTCTCCAAAAATGGGATGAGGCCCCATCTCTCATACTAATCATGACCAATATGATCCCCCTCTCTCATTCCCTCATCCTCTACCTAGGTCGGTGGATCTGCGGGAAGCCTCGTATCAATTGTCTTAAAATCAATATTGATGGTTCGTGAAATATGGGTGTCATGCGGGGATTTTTCATCATCTTTGATCCTAGAGGATATATCATCCTCACCTTTACTTCCTTCTTTGGAAATAGAGACACTCTCCATACTGAGGATAGTATTATTCTTAAAGGGATTGAAATATATTATCATAGGAACATAAATCTTGCATTAGTTGAAATGGATTCTCTGACTCTTCACAATTATCTACTAAGGCTCACCTCCACCTCTCTTCTATATCATATCATTTACAGTGTTTATGGAATCACATCAATAATTGCATCAAAATTATTCAAACTTAGTGTGAGGGAAACAGATCTACAAACTTCCTAACTTCTAAAATTCCCCAGGATAGTTAGTTCTATATTTTTTCTAATTTAGGATCCCTTCCTTCTGAATGTGGGGATATTAATAGAAGGAATCCTCTCATCCTACACTATTTCAAGCCACCTTGATCTCTTTGTTCAGATTCAACTTTTTGTAAAAAAATTAGTTGATTGTGAATCAACCACTACCCAGATAGCATTCCTCCCTTGGGGAGTATATGGTAATAAATCAACAAAATCCATGGAAACCTTACCCTATTTCCAAAATATAACCAGAAGATGATAGAAAAAGCAAAAAAATTTAAGATTCTCTATATTTATTGATTTCTAGGTGTAACAGTGCGACAAAAAATCAACAATGTCACGCTTCATACCTGACCACAAAAATCATCGTCTCATGTCAAAATACATCTTTGCAGTGACCGGATGAACGACCCAAGAATAAATATGATAGTAAAACAAAAATAAATTCCTCCCATATTTTGGGATGAAAAATTTATCTCCCAAAGTGGATAATACCATCAAAAGGTAATGAGAAATTAGAAAAGGTCTCCCTACCATAAATGGTTTCTCTAATTCCTTTGAACTCATCATCCTGATACTGACCCTACAGAATCATCTCAAGGAGAGATGATGGAACTAATAACTATTCAAAACCATACCGAAAAATCTTCTTAATAATCCAAATGCAACTGAGAAAAGAGCCCCATAAGGTTTTACTCTTCCTTCAATTTCAAAACATCCTGTGGTTGTACTTTTCTACTGACAGCGTCCCAATGACATTCCCCTTCCTAGAGGTGTAGTCAATGTCAAAATAAAAATTTTGAAGGTACTCCACCTATCGCATCTATTTAAGATTCAATTATGAGAAAATATATAACTCAGGCTATTATGGTCAGAAAAGACTGTGCATATCTCCCTAAAAATATAATTCTGCTAACACTTAAGTGCATGTATAACTTTTCAAACCTCTAAATCATGAGTGGGGTAATTCTTCTCATGCAACAAAAGTTTTCGAGAGACACAGGCCACATCATGATAATTATCCATATGTAATCATCCTAGACTAGAACAAAAATAATCACAATATACCACATGCCTCTAACTGTTATTTTGTAAGATCAGAATAAGTGTTGATGTCATAATTCATTTCAAATCATAGAATGGAGACTAGAATTTCACATCTCGTATGAATGTTACCCCTTTCCTAGTAATAGTAGTCAAAGGTGACGAAAATTTAGATAAATACTTGAGGAAACATCGATAGTATCCATCCAGACAAAGAAATATTTGTATCTTAAAGATGTTGTGTAGCTCCTCCCATGATAAGACAACATTAACCATCTCATGATCGACTAACAAGACATGCTCAAAAATCACATGCCTTGAGAACCTTAACTCTTGGATCCAAAAACTAAATTTTAAAATATTTAGATATAGAAAGTGACTGCTCATGATTTATAAAACCAAACTTAGATAGTTCTCATTCCCACATTCTTCCCTCTAATAAACCAAAATATCATCCATGAACACTATGATGAAGGTGTTGAGATACTAATGGAATATATGGTTCATTGTATCAATAAAAACTAAAGGAGAATTAGTAAAACTAATAGGAATCACAAGGTATTTATAATTTTCATACCTAATCTTGAATTTCATCTTCAGAATATCATAGTCCCAAAACCTGAGCTGATGATAACCTAATCAAAGATCAGTTTTTTAAAACTTCTTTTTCCCCTTTAAATGATCGAAAAAAATAATCCACACTAGGGAAAGCATATTTATTATTAAAAATTACCCAATTTAACTTCTAATATTCCATGCATAATTAAATTGAACCATCTGACTTCTTGCAAAAGAGTATTGGGTCTTACCACAGTAAAAACCTTGGGAGAACGAAACCATTCTCTATCAGATCATCCAACTGGGTATTGAGCTCTTTCAACCCCATTGGTTCCATGTGATATGAGGGTATCGAGATAAACTGATTACCCAACACTATATAAATAAAAAACTTCACCTATCTTTAGAGGAATACCGAAGAATTCATCCTAGAAAAAATTATAAAATTACCAAACAACTACGGGAAGAAAAATAAGAGAAGAAATCACATCTGGATCAAATGTAACAGCTGACAACAAACTCCTAACCTCTAAGAGAGAAGGTCCTACAAAACTAAATCTTAGATACTAATCTCCAAGAAACACCTATGATCTAAAATCAGAATTAAGGAATGTGAAACACTGATGATAACAATAAATCTTATCACAATGAGAAACAATTCAATCCATCCCAACAATGAAATCAAAAAAATATAGATTGGGGATGAGGAAACCCTAAACTATCTCAACGCCAGCTATCGATAGAGAAAAAAAATGATAGAAAAACATCTTTTATTTACACTTTATAATAGGTTTCTCTAACTCTATGATAAATTAAATGAGATATGATGGAAGTTTCAAAACATTAATAAAATAGTTGTATATAAACAAGTGGGATTCACCTACCACAAAATGATCACATGATAGCCTCTAAAAAATTCCATTCCAAAGGTGGATTCCCTTTAGGAGCATTCACCGCACCCTCTAATAGAACCCAAGAAAGAAGTCTCAGAGGCATATCATTGCACACAAAAAATAAAATAAATGATTAGATAGTAGGATAAATCTCAGTACAAACTAGAAAACTAGAAGAAAAAAATAAGATTAAGATTAAAAACTCAATACAAGAGACACTCATCCCAATACCCCATGGTATCTTGATTCTGATCATGGTAAAATATGTTCAGGAACTCACCAAAACCTACCTCTCATGTTTTAAAAATACTATCTCTTGTCTACCAAATGTCCTGGGATAAGGACTCTTAAGGAAAAAGTGGTCTATGATACCAATTTGTAAAAAACTAACCCAGGTTACCCTCAAAAACTAGTACCTGAGTCAATCCTCCACATGTCCAAAGGTAGTTCTCGATCCCCATGGGCTAGTGACTAGAACCTGATCATCAAAAAACAACCATAGGGAATGATTCCACTCAACCTAAACTACATACATGGTATATATTCATATAATAAAGAACATTGGAATAAAAAAATAGAAGAATCATATGTCATAACTAAAAGAGAACAGTAGTAGTGATACAAATCGAAAACTAGATAAAAATGAGGAGGTAAATGTCTGATAAAACCAAATTAAAACCAAAATGATATACAAATACCCTTGTAAAATGTGGTAAATCTCCCACCATATCACCACCTGCTACCCAAACCCAACTTACAAAAACATTATCGCCTCACTATGGTGCCCTATCTTTCCTTGCATCAAAATACATAACCAGATCTACACACTAATGAAGTCGTGTATAGGTTGTGAGATAAACTAGATCAACAAGATCCCAACTAGGTGTTCCATATCAATTCTATGTAAAAATAATCTTATTATTATCATTTTAAATAAAATGTGTCATGATACATAGTAAACTAGTTTTATATCAAATCATGGTAAAATTTTCACTTTATTTTTCAATAGTTCTAAAATAAGTTGTATAAAATAGTTTCAAATAATAATTTCCATAACAATTTATCAAACTCTCAAAGCATTTGTATCAAAACAAAAACATTAAAATCTAATCATAATGGTAAATAGGACAAGGAACATAGTAGGTCAAGCTATCAGATTACTCATACCACAATCAATGGATAGTGTACACCAAAAGTCCTTATAACACAGGCCTATGGAGCATAGTAACACCCCATGAGTTAACCCCCACCCCCAAAAAAGTTAATATAAATCCCCTAGAACAATAGTACTAGGGAGTAGATGAATTCCCCATGAGTGAACCTCTTGAAAATAAAATATATCATGATGCTAAGATACACTTTCCACCAAAGTACCTAATTCTTTCCATGTGTTTTATTTCTCAAATCATTTCCAAGGGTTTCACATTTCACAAACAATTCCATAAATTGTTATTCCACCAAAACATGCTTTGAAAACCTATTTCACAAATTATTAACAATTATTTTAATGTAACCCTTTTTCCTTTGCTCAAATCCAATGTAAAAACATCTTTTACCAAAAATCCATTTACACACACAAATCAATCATGCCAATTCATTTATAAAAAAAATTATAAAACCAGATCAATATGGTTCATCCAACGTAGTCTAGAGACAGAACCACTTACCTCAAGCTCATGTTTAGCATTTCCTTAAATGGGATCCACCAAAATTGGAGGGAATCTAGTGACAACAATGGATGCCTTAATAATTATTCGTGTATCTTAGAATCATATTCCCTAACATACAAGAGCTAACTGTGTGGTTAGATCGCACATACCTCAAAAAAAACACTCTACACGCCATAAAAAACACAAGTGTCAGCCTTTGGGAGAATATTGCACAGAGGATATCAAATAATAACCTAGAAATTAACATGTGATCAATAGTTCCTATAAGCTCAGTCCAAAACTATTGTCGTGACAAATGAAAATGAATAAGCAGAAAGGTTTCTCAATGATAGAGACATGGTGCAACCGATCTGGAGATAAAACACAAAACAAAGTGGTCTGAAAGATGAAGAAACACCCAAAATTTACTTATAACTTCCTAGGGATTGAGACCTACAACAACACAATGAGAGAGGATATGTAGTTATGAAAGTTTAGATAAAACCTACTGGGTTGAAGGGATTTACATCGTAAACCATAAATTTAGTATGTGAAATCCCTATGAATCATATCCACCAAAAAAACATGTCACCTCATGTTAAAAATACTGAGAAACTATTTTAAAATGTAAAATATATATTTATTATATAAAATCATTTTATAGCCTAAAGGTTTTTACAATTTTTCCCCATAACATTTACATCGTAAGCTAAAATCTTATGATATAAAAATATCCTACAAGAAGTGCCAACCCAATATCCTATAGAAACTCCCAAAATTTATCTAAGCCCAAAAAATACTCTCTTAAATAATAAAAGAGTAGACCTTAAAAATATAGGATGTTACAAACCTCTGATAAAATTACATTCTATCAAGCTAAGGGTTCCTCTTCACTTTTTAGGAATGGTTTATGATCATCGTTTGTGATCATCTCATGTGGTATAAGTTTAGTAGTTTGATCTGTTTGATCATCAGAGGATCAAACTAATAGATGAGGATGAGGCATGGAAGAGGTATTTTCATGCATTTTAGTGATAAAGTTTGGGGGATTATAAGGGGAGTGTCTCAGATCTATAGATGGAGAAATGGTTGGAGTGTCTCGAGATCATTTTTAGTTTTATTCAAGCTCAAGGTGTGTTTTAGGTTCTGTTGGTAGTTAGTTAATTTGAGGGATCTTAACATTTGTGGTGAAGATTATATATTGGTTACAAGAAGGAGGAAAATATGTTGTATTTGGACTTTTAGAAGTAGTTTTGTTTAGATTTTATATCATTGATGAAGAAGGCAGTGAAGCAGTAGGTGTTTCTCTCTATCTAGTAGGGAAGTCTTAGTGTGTTGGAGCTTGGGATCAAGTTTAAGGAACTCTTGTACTTTTTCCTAGATTTTTTTTCTAAATTAGGAGTCTAAATCATGGAATCTGAAGGAGGATTTTCACCCAATGATCAGTTATGTTGTCACCTTTTTTACACTTTCTACATACCTCGATTTACAAAATAAAGGATAGGTCATTAAAGGAATTATTTACATAGTATTTGAGCATAATTATAGTGTAAAAAAGGGTGTCTCGAGGATTAGACCTTCAATAAGAGATTTCTAGATATTCAGGTGGTTGGGATTTTGACTAGTGGGGAGCTGGTAGCCATTGATATTTTCGCATTATTCTGGGAAAGATGGATTCTAATAACCTATCAAGGGTTTTCTTTTTTTCATACAATGTTTTTGGAGGAAATTTTTACTACTAGTATTACTATCCGAACACTCAGGGAGGCTAGTTCCATATGGGTGTTTAGGACCCTTTTTGGTGGTTGCAGCAATTGTCTCTATGACAGTTTTAGGGGAAAGGACTGCTGGTACTTATTCAGCGGCTGAGGTAAGATTATATTGGTAGGGGGAAACTTCATGATGGTCTCTTTACATATATATATAGGCCATATCATGGTTATGGAGTCTGAAATTAGAGAGGTAGATGATCTAGGTGTAGCCAGATGCATGCATTTGAGGAAGTGACACCAGCATGGACAGAGGTTGTCAAAGGTACAATCATTTCATCATCTATTCTTGTTTGTGCCATGTTTAATTCAAGAGACTCACACTCCTTTATTATTAATATATTTTATATTCCTTATAGATATATTTTGATATTATTCCAGTACCCCTGGTGTTATATACACCGATTGTAGGTTAGGATTCTTTGTTTGATGTGTGATGAGGATGTAGGTTGGTGATGGGGAAGCATCGGTTCATGGGATATTTCTTCATATTTCTGATACTTCTATACAATGTTATTCTTGTATTGGATTGATTGTATTCCATTTGTGAATTAATTAACTATTTTTAGAGGAAAGGTTCATTTTTCAATGTGGAGTGTCAGTGTGTGATTTTCGTTGGTGAGTCGGGTTATAAAATAACTATTAGGTGAGTAGTGCTTGTTTTCTCTCAGGTGGTGATGGTGTTAGTGTAATCTCAGGTAGTGGATTTTCACATTGTTATGTAGGAGTTCCTAGATGTTTTCCTTGATGAGGTTTTGGGGCTACCCCCATGAAATGATGTTGATTTTGGGATAGAATTGCAATCGGGTGAGTCTCCAATTTCTATGGCTCCCTATCGAATGGTCCCTACAAAGTCACCCAATTTAAGTGTGTAGGTGAATGATATAATTAAAAGGGGTTTCTTATGACTTAGTTTTTCTCCTTTGGGTTCTCTAGTGTTGTTCCCCAAGAAGTAGGATGCTGAGCAGAACCATTTTTTGAAGGTAAACTTATAGTCTGGAAGTCACCAGAGGAAGGTGAAAGATGAGGATATTCTAAAGATTGAGTTCAGGTGTAGGTATTGGAAATTTGAGTTTGTGGTCATGTATTACAGTATCATGAATGCACCATCCATTTTTTTAGGTCTCATAAACTCCATCTTATATGAGTTCCTAGACTGGTTCATCATCGTGTTCATCGATGATATCTTAATCTACTCAAAGTCAAAGAATGAGCATATCAAACATCTTGAAGTTGTTTGGTGGGTCCTTCAACACCATCATATCGATGGAAAATTCTCTAAGTGTAACTTCAAGATGTGAGAGGTGATTTATTCTAGGCATGTGGTTTCTTATTAGGTTGTGGAATTAGACCCATCGAATCTCAAGACAGTTGTTTCTTAGGAAGCACCCAATAACATGGCAGAGGTTCATATTTTTCTTGGTATAGCCAATTATTATCAGAGGTTTGTGTCTGATTTCTCTTGGGTTTCATCCCTAATAACAACCTTGACTATTAATTGTTAGGTATTTTTTAGAATGATTAGTTCCAGACATTTTTTGGTTACCTAAAATAGGAGTTGGTCAGTGCTCCAATGCTTTAGTTTCTTAAAGAGGGTATGATATTTGAGGTTTTATGTGATGTTTATCGTCTATTCATGGGATGTTTCTTGATGTAGAAGAGGGTGGTTATTTATTATGGGTCTAGGAAGTTATGACCCCCTGAGTGTAACTATGTCACCCATGATATGGAGCTAGTGATAGGTGTGTTTTTGCTAAAGTTGTGGTAGCATTACCTCATTGGTGAATGCTTTGTGGTTTTGATGGGACAAAATAGCCTAAAATATATCTCTTATCAATGGGAATTAAATTTTTTCTCGTGGAGGTGAGTAGAGTTTCTTCAGGATTATAATTTTTTATATATTACATCATAGGAAAGGGTAATGTTGCTTATGATTCACTAAGTTGGAAGTCTCAAGGATATATTGTGCTAGTGTATACCGATGTTTGGAAAGGGATGGAGGAGATTGAAGTGATATATCTTGATGTGGGGTAGAGTGCTGATCGATGTTATCTTTACTAGATATAGTGTATTCATATTAGATGCAGCATTTGGAGGTATCTCAGTGGGGAGACTCATAGGTAGAGGTGATGTGTGACCACGTTGGTCAAGGTGATTCTCTAGAGGGATGATCGAAAAATGGTCAGAACTAGGTGTTTTTCAAGAAATTATATTTTCTATATTGGAAGTCTGTGAGGAAGTCCCTTAAGTGGTCCACCACTCACCTTTAGTGATACTTCCTGGTGTGACTAAGATGTATCATGGTATGAGGATATAGATTTCATAGTTGGGGATGAAATGGTTAGTGGAATAGTTTTTTACATAGTATCTAGTTATTCAGTAGGTAAAAGTAGATCATCATGTTCCTATAGGTTTTTTAAATCCCTTGGATATTCCTGAGTTGAAATGGGAATACATATTGATGGATTTCTTCACCAGGTTACCCCAGTCTCAAGGAGGATGTGATTTAGTTTGGGTGATAGTGGACCAACTAATGAAGTCAGCTCATTTTCTAACAATCTGTGAGTCAATTTTCATGGATGTATTTTCAAGACGTTATGCGGATTATTTGGTTAGTATTCATAGGTAATAAATACCTCTACCTTGTATTATTATCCTCATTTTACCTCATGGTTTCAGAGGGTATTAAAACATGATTTTGGATCCCATTAGTGTTTTAACACTACTTTCCACCCTCATAAAAATGGGAAGATGTAACGGAACATCCATATACTAGAGGATATGTTGTGAGATTTCATCCTAGACTTTGGTTTATTGTGAGTAAGGAACCTTACATTGGTAGATTTTACCTAAAAAATATCTATCACTCATCCAATTGCATGGATCCATTTGAGGCGTTTCATGAGCGGCAGTTTCATTCTCCATTGTGTTGGGTGGAGGTTGAGGAGTTATCATTTCTTAGTCTTAATGTAGTCTAGAGCATGAAAGGGTAGATCCAGATAATTCAATAGAGGATGAGGGTGATACAATATTTTAAGAAGGACTATTTTTATCATAGGTGGAGGACTTTAGAGTTTTAGGTTGGATACCATGTGTTCTTGAGGGTTTCTCCTTGACAGGGGTAGAAGAGGTTTGGTAGGGGGAGTAAGATTTATCACTGATTTTTGGGGAATTTTGAGGTGTTGGTGTGTGTTGTCATGGTGGAATATTGGTTGGAACTCCCATCATGACTATATAGGATCCATAACATCTTTCATGTCTCCCAAATTCATCAGTATCTTCATGATGACTCCCACATCATTGAATTGGGAGAGTTGGATATCAAGGATAATGTGATACTCATAGAGAGACCAATAAGGATCTAGGATCGTTAATAGAATGTGTTTTGTGTGAAAACCATCCCCTCGGTTCGTGTGTTATGGATTCATGGTAGCCTATAGGAGGGTACTTGGGAGTGTGAGATTCATATGTGTTCCCAATACCTGGAGTTATTTTGAGATTCAATTTATTCTATTTTTCTTGGTGATGTGATGTTTGGATATTATTATTTTATGAGATATATTGTTTTCATGATTATGTGATGTGTGATAAGGAATTATCTATATAAATAGGGGAGTATATGATTTCTAATAAATATGTGTTATATTGTTAAATGTTTAAAACCATGTGGGTGGGTCAGTGCCACCCAAGACAGATAAGATCTTGATGTGGAAGATGTAATTCCTTAATTTATGTGCTCAGGGTACTATTATGTGTTTGTTGTGGAAGATGTTGTCTTGGTTTGTGTGTATTTTGATATGGTTATGAATATATTTATGTGTATGGGAGGTTATTTTTGGTTAGAGTGAGGTTATTTGGTGTTTTGGTTGGTGATATGATGATGTGGTTGTGTGGGTCATTTTGTGGTCATTCTAGTTTGGTGTGTTTGGTTGGTGGGTAGTATTTAAGGTGTAATGAGACCCTTGAAAGGTATCACATGGTATGTTTGTTCATACCCACTCATTTATTTCATTTTGGTTTTGATTCTTGAGGGTGAGAATAATTTTAGAGGTATCTAATGTGATGATATGTTCCTTATCTACCCATTACTTTTTCATTTTTGGAGTTGTGAGTGTTTCAGAATTGGCCTCAGGAAGTTCTATAGAGGTTAGAGTTATAGTGAAGCTACAAAAGTATATTGGTGATGTGAAATGGGGATTCATTTTGAGATTTTGGGTTTTACTACTTGTGAGGTCGATTGTTCAAAGCTTTTATAAGTTGGTGTAAAAAAGCATGAAACAAATTCGCGACAATAAATTGGAATTCATAATGTGTTTTAAATTTGGGCCGAGGCGCCATGAATTTCAACAGAAGTCTGAGTTTTTGGAAATTCATTCCTTAAATAGGTTTCACATATTTTATTTCATAGACCCCATGGTATTCACATCATGAATATGTAATTCACTATGTGAATTGAGTGAGTTGTAACCTATTTATGACACGACGACTCGACCAAATTCCTTCATTCAACCCTCACTACTCTTGGTTTGTGGGTGATCCCTAATCAATTTTGGAATATCTTCCAGAACATCTTACATTTCTTAGATCCTTGGGTTCTAGAGTTTTTTTTTGTGATTAGAGGTTATTCCTTCTCTTTATCTTCTTATTTTCTTATGTTCCTCCCACACAGATTCATAATGGTAATGTTGATTGAGTTTGGGGTATGTTTGGGATGTATTTTTTCTGATCTCTTGATACGATTCAGGTTTATCAAGGGTTTCTAATATTCATTAATGATTTTTCATTACTCCCAATAGATAATTATCAATTAAAAATTATTAATTCCTATTCAATGTTCATGTTTTGATCATAAACATATATAAATAGTATTGTTTGAATTCATTTAATTAAACAATGGTTTAATGTTTTTATCATATACTTCAAAATAATAATCAAAATTATGTGATTCTTCTTTTTTAGTGTTCCTGATTCAAATTTCAACATATCATTAGACTGCATCATTGTCCAATTCTGAAATTTTTAGGGTCATATGGACCACACAAGAAGGACCTCCAAATCTATTGATAAAACTACACCATCCATGATGATTGAATTTAAAGGATCAATCCAAAATCCAAAATTTAATGAAACTATACAATATGTTCTAGTATATCATATTACATATTTTATAAAAATTTAAAATCCCAAATCCACTAAAATTAGTCCCAACTGATGCTTTAAAATCCATCCCCCAATTCTATCTCGGAATTAAAAATATCACACCTTTATTGAAATTTCTCCCAATAAATTCATAAATATGATATGGTATTTTATGGTGTGGAAGAAAAGATGTAGGATCCCAAAATTTTAGAATAAATGGTTCATATTCAAAGGAATATTCATAGACCAAGATTCATTCACATTTAAACCATGAAAACATTGACACAAAAATGGACAGCAACACATGGTTTGGGAAAATATCCATAAATTTTGCTAAAAAATTTAAATGGATGAAAACTTTTGATGGTGACCTTAAAAAATCCAAGTCTACGACTTTTAAGAATAATATTTATCCATATTTTTATTTATAAAGTGTCATTACTCATCCCCCAAGGCTCGTGTCGTGACTATCCTATGCCCGCCTCCCATTGGTTAGGGGCTGGCGACTAGCATCGAGTAGGCATATCCCCAAAAAATGGGAGTCATTTTTCTAAGTACCTATAAACATGCACACAACTCCAAGCCATAGATGTTTGAAAGTGAAAAAAGTAATTAAACAAACAAAAGGAATGATAGTAGAAAACTAAAGGTAAATGGGCTAGAATATAAGTCCAAAAAAATTAGAAGTAAAAGTACAAGTCTCTGGAATTCCTCTGTAGAAAAACCTACCTGAAGGGTAGGTGCAAAAATAGTTGTCTAGAGCAGAAAAAGTACACATCGTCTGTCGGGTCACTCTAAGCACCACCTGGCCTCGGTTCACCAAGGACTCCATCAAAGTGTTGATCATCTGCACAAGACACGACCCATGCAGCAAAATCCTGTTCAGGGGTGAGTAAAATAATACTTAGTAGGGAACCTCAAAACACAAAGTAAAAGACCACAAAAGAAACACCACTAAGAAGATACAGTCAGCTCAACACATGTATGTTTCACAAACACATATAACAATAATATCTAGGTATACTCATAAAGGATTCCAAGACTCAAGGTCTTATCCACTACCATTCATATGGTCTCAATCATAGCATGCTCAATCTAGGAGATATCTATCCTCAAGGTATCTGATAGTAAACATATAAAACTAATCCACAAAAATTATCTAAGACAACACCTAGTCATGGTACATCATGAAGTTTCACTTAAGCATTCAATCTCACTAAGACAAGGATTATTGATATCACAACCAATAGATTCACTAGAGTCTGCTCATACCAGGTTCATGTCTAAAGAATGAATATACTTAATAATGTCCAAGAATATTCAAATCCTTTGAGACATACAGTCTCTGTAGAAGTATCACTTTACATCTTCATAAGATATCTCCTACGCGTCTTCCTAGGAGACCTACTCTGCATCTTCATAGGAGGCCTACTCCACATATTTGCAATATACATTCTCTGCATCTTCACATGATACCTACATTGCGTCCTCACAGGAGACTTACTCCTCATCTTCGTTAGAGATATACTCTGCGTATGTCTCTGTTATGAGGAGATATACTGAGTGTAGGTCTCAGCCACAGGATTCTACTCTTAGCACGCTCGTTCAAGGAGCACCTACACCTTGAGCTAATATTTTTTAATAAAACCTCCATGAAAACTCACATAGAGTATCTCTAAAGTATCGCCTCGTTGTGAGGGTCCCAACGTCATAAATGGCTCATCAAACGGAAACACTGTTTGAGAGTTATGACATTTTTCTAAAAAGGGTCTGATCAGGATCTAGGCCAAGTCCAACTTGACCTAAAATAAGTCAGCCTACTGGGCCCAGTCTAGATGATCCCACTGAGCTTGGTTCACTGGGCCACTACACCAAGCCCGTTGGGCCATTGGGGCAGCCTGGTCTATCCAGCCCAGCATGCTAAGCGGGACAGCTCACTTTCGCGGGATGCGGCTGATGCCGCGTCCACTTGGGCCATGCAGTCTGCCGACCACATGACTACCATCTAGCTGGGTCTGCTCATGAGTACCCCCTATTCCCACATATGACTCAGCCGTGTGTGGCCGATCAACACGGATGCCACCGCGATCAGTGCAGCGGGCTGGCACATCCTACTAACCCCATGGATTCTGCCATGGGATCTTACGTCCATTGTCAATGGTTTCCATCCTTTACTGCACCGGCAGGCAACCACAACTGATTTCGTAGTGCCAGTTACCCCTTCTGCCTCCCAATGGGTTCGCTCTGGTACTCTGATTTTTTATCTGAAATATTCTCTACAATCCTCAGGTTGCCACCATCACTGTCATTGGCTCGAATCCATTCCATTATCCATCCCGATGAAATCTAATTTGAATGGAGAGATATTATAAACCACTTTGATCCATCTGACCCTATCATCATCACACCTCTAACGTGCTATGTCAATCCTAGATCCATGATATCGGATCATTTTGCCAAGAATTGGGTGTGTAAAGACTGATCAATCGCGAATTGTTAAGTTGTAGGACAAACAAATAATGCCCATGATGAATGAATAACGGAGGGAGAAAATAATGAACCATAAAGGAGGAACATACCTCGATCATTGTTTATGGAGATTGTGGTTCGTTGTCATTAGAATGATAAATGTAAACCAACAACAAATAAAATATTAATCTCACATAACCCAGCAAATAGGTAAAACCCATCCCGCAACAACTACCGATTTGTGGGCCAATCTATTTGTGGATTGGTCTGTGTTTATCATAGAATATCAAGAATGATGGGAAAGGAAATTAAAATTAAGCACCCTTCTTGGATTTGGTTCGATTGTTGATGAAGAGTGATTGCATCATCGTCATTCACTAATCCTAGATCTATGATCCATGGTCTGTGAGCATTCATCGTCGTTTGTCATTCGCCAATGGGAGGTAACTACCAACACCTTTCTTCAAAGTTTCCAGTAAATTCTAGGGTTATGCATTAACCTTAAATTCTAGTTTAATTAGGGAGAAAAAAATGAGTTGGCCCATTGCAGCATTGCAGTGTTGTCAGGATGCTTCATTTATGAAATGAAATAGGCTAACTCATCACTATGTTGCAGTGTTGTTGTGTCACTACGAAACATTTAAAATAAAATAAAATAAACTTCTTTTAAGTTTATTTTATTCTTCTTTAAAACGTCTACAAATTAACTTTCATATTCGACCTGCATCGGTTGATGTTAGGCCCCGCCTAGGGAAAATGCCACATTACGAACTCAATAGTGGTCTCAGATCTCCAATCTGAATCACCATTCATGATTTTTTAAGATTTTAGAATAATTTAATTTAATTTAATTATTTTATTTACGGTTGCGTACTTTTCATGTTTTCTCACTGGAGATCTGTGCCAAAAAAAGATAATTCATTCCTAGGGTAATACTATTATTCTGAATGCAACAGTGCCTTTGGATTTCTGATCCAGGAAGTCGTTTAAGAGTTATTACACTTTTTCAGGAAAACCAATCATTCATCGTATTATTAAGTTAACATTTTTCATCGAACCATTCCAAGTACACCGGGCCACAGAATCTCACATCGTCTTAGTACCAGGTCTTGGAATTTTTCCAGAAATTTTCTAAAAATAAAACTGAGAAAATACGAGTCATTACATTCTCCCCACCTTAAGGATTTACGTCCCTAAAATCCAAACCAAGGGATACCCAAACAAATGAGGGTACAAGCACCAACCTGATCCCCCTGCTCCCATGTTTTCTTCAAGAGATTCTTGTTTTGCCTCCAGGCATGAACTAAAGGAATTGACTACCCATAGAGGGTCCTCTCCTACCAATCCTTGATCCCCAAAATCAGGATTCGAAGCGAGCATCCCGATTAGAAACTATCATCTATGGGATTCCATGGAGTATAGATATCTCTTGAATGTAGAGGCATCCCAAGATCTCTACTGAACTCTACTCCCAAAAATCTAAGAAGTGGATAACTTGGTGAGTCATTCAATGATCACCCAGATAGTATCATGACCCCTGGATGTACGTGGTAAACCCATCATAATGTCCATTGATATCCTTTATCACTCCCTTCCTGGCACCCCAAGTAACAAAAGGGAAAACCCTTCCATGAATAGGGTCTCAACATGGTGAGATGACAAACCAAAAAACTGATTCAAATAAGCACTCAACTTTTATATCAATAGGTAAGCCCAACTTCAACCTGTTCTGTCATCCTGAGTGTCCTCCTTGACACCCACATGAATATTCTGATGCATCTTCCCACTCTAATTTTCCACTACTACTATTGTGCATCCTATGAATAGAAAGACATGCCCTCCACATTTCTAATATCCATCAGGGGAATTCCCCATAGACAACTAAGCACGTAAAGTCTTACCGTCGGTATCACCAAGCCATGCCTCCATAAGTCACTATAAGAGTGGAGGGGTAACAGCCACCGAATGGAGGTAAGATTAATCATCTATATCCATGAAGTATAACAATAACAAGGCCAACTAATCTATTGCCTCATTCAAAAACTACAAACTAGATATCTTTCTAAGATCATATGCTACCACGTTTCCCTTACTAAAAGTACAGACTCTCTCCAAGACATAGTCTCAGAGGAACTCTAGAAAATTCCTCTGTATCATGTTTAGAAACTTCTAAGAGAAGATATACTTAAGACTATTGTGGTCAAAGTATACAATAAACCACCTATCCATTAGGTAGTGTCTCTAAATATTCAATGCGAAAACTATTATTGCCAACTCAAGATCACGGGTCCTGTAGTTCTTCTCATGTGGTCTCAACTGACGTGAAACATAGGAAATCACCGCTTACATATGCATCAGGACACAACCAAGTCAGGTACCTGATGCATTATAGAACACTACGTACTAGACTCCATCCTATGGAAAACTAAAGATCGGGGTGCTTTTCAAACTCTATCTTAACTGCTAAAAATCCTGCGAGAAACTTTCTATCCACAAAAAAGGATTATCCTTTAAACTTATCAAAGTGGTAATCGATACTTTTTTAGTGGATACTCTTTCTATACAACCACTTCATTAAACAGCTAGTAATCCACACATAAACTCAAACATTGGGTCTTACTAGGACCTTCTTCTGCAATTCCACCTTATACACCCTAAGTTCATGAATCTCTTCGGAATCTATTAGATATACTAATGCTAATATCAGTTCCATCTCGAGGTGTAGAACAAAGTATAATTTTATCTCCTTATGGGGAGGTAAACCTGGAAACTTATCCTGTAAAGACTTCCTTGTACTCTACCACTACTACTGGTAACTAAAAACTCATAACATCTACTACCCTAAGGGTAAGTAAAGTTGACTCAAGAGTGATCGGACACACCCTCATATGCATGAGTCTATCCCATGATACCTGAGTTTCCTTTTTCTCCAACCAAGGAAAACCTCATTCCATAATTATGGACATACCACACCCTTTTCTTAAAATAATCAATCTGAGCATGAACTATGGATAACCAGTTCATACCTATAATAACGTCATAAACCCTCAACACAACCACCAAGAGGTTCCAACTAAAACTCTCACCTCAATGTCCAGATCACACTATTTTCACTAGTTTGATTATCGAGTCTCCTTCTATAGGTATCTCCAAATGTAAGGGTTAAGTTAACGGTTTAACTAGAAACTCTAGGTCTCGAACAATATTCATGACAAAGAAGAATGATTAGCACATGTTTCTATTAATATGGAATCCCTTGGGTCATATGCCTTGACAGCATGAAGTTGTCCCTTCCCCAATCCTCTGGTTCCCTGAGCCCGGTGTGGACCACATGGGGTGGTGGTGGTAACATGTTGAAATGTATACCACCTTCTACTTCTCTACTAGCTCCTCTGCCATGTCTGCCGCCCTGCAGATCCATTTTTTCATGTCATTGTCTCTACCTCAGTGTCCCATCCACCATTTCCCTGTCAGTATCACGATGGTCTAGAAAGTATCTAGTGAGATATCCCCTATCGTCACATGAAAATAATTTCCTCTCTCTAGGCCAATTGGACCCACCATATGATCCTTGATCTATAGATCTCCTATCCTAGGATCTCGTCTTCAAATGTCTCACACGTCTAAGTCTCTAAAACTGTCATAAGCTTCCTACTCCCAAGGTATCTTCTCCTTCTTTCCCACTACTGACATCCACTGGCTATATCCGCTCAGCCAAAGGACTTTCAACCACAAAGGTTCACCCTATCACCCCAGCATAAGTAAGAATTCATATAGGAATAGAACTGGATTGGATGTCCCTAAACGCACCTCTCTCAGAGGTTGGGTACTTGAAGCACTGGTCATATTATATTAATTGAGTACTTGGAAAGGTAGGTACCGAAATTTTTTCCTTCCAAAGTTGTAGAATCTCTTGGCCACACATAGCCCTTATCTTTTATGGTGATAGACCCTTCTCTGAGAAAGGTTCCCAAACTCTATCCATGGAAGAGTCACCTCATCGTAGGATGTGGTAATATAAACCCCTCCATCATCTATTGATACATGTATAAGGCTCACTGATTAGACCACCATCTCATCTAGTAGTATCCAGACTGCACAAAAAACTTAGTCACCACTTCTATCCAATCCTCATCCACCTGAAAGTTAGGCTCACCTCGGAACCCAAGGGGTATCTACCACCAAAACTCGTAAAGTGTTCTCATCATGTGTGTCTCATCCATTGGTACTACGAGTACCATGTGCTACTCTACAGGTGGTGGTAAAGATGGTACACCACCCAGAGGCTATGTCTCTGGTACAAATCCTTGTACCCATATCTCACCACCCCACAGATCATCCTCATGATAACGTGGTGGGATCCTGATTGACTATCTATGTGGGAGCATCTTGAATCAAAACAAGATGTACAATGATCAATAGAGTATAAATGGTGAGCTGACTCAAGAAGGACATGGAAAACACAACCTATTCATATATGATGCATGTAACATCATTTTTTCCTACAACTGGTGTTTTCATGTACCAAGTCGAAAATAAGAATTCAAGGTCCTGGTGTATGGATACATCGGCCGCTGCACCAACATTGTATCCCTTATCCGGAAATCCTAACTTAAAACACGTAACACTATTACCCCAAACCAAACTCATAGACTCTGGTTTCTTAAAGTACCACTATGTCACAACCTGTCCCCCGAGGACCATGTCGTGACTATCCCAAGCCTATCTCCCATAGGGTAAGGGCTTGCGACTAGAACTGAGTAGGCATATCCCAAACAAATGGGAGTAATTTTCCTAAGTACCTGTACACACACACAAATCCAATCCATAGATGTTGTAAAGTAAAAATACTAAGTAAACAGACATAGGGTATGATAGTTAAAAATTGAAGGTAAACGGGCCAAAATACATGCCCACCAAAACGGAAAAGTACATATACAAGTCTTTAGAACTCCTCTATAGAAAACCCGACCTAAAGGGTACGTACAGAAACAATTGTATGAAGCCGCAAAATCACACCTTGTATGTCGAGTAACTCTAAGTACCACCTAGCCCCGGTCCATAAAAGACTCCCTCAAAGTGTCGATTGTCTGTACAATACACGACACGTGTAGGAAAATCTCATGTAGGAGTGATTAAAACAATACTCAGTATGGAACCCCAAAACACAAAGTAAAAGATCACAATGAAAACACCACTAAGAAGATAAAGTCATCTCAACATAGTTATGTGTCAACAACACATATAACTAGAACATCATGGTATAATTATAAAGGATTCCAAGACTCAAGGTCTTATCCACTGATAGTTATATGGTCCCACTCAGAGCATGCTCAATCTAGTTGATCTCGCTCCTCAATCTATATGATAGTAAGCATGTAGAACTAATCTACCAAAAGTATCTGAGACAACATCTGGTCTTGGTACATCATAAAGATTCCCTTAGACATCTGGTCTTTCTAAGACAAGGATTCTCGGTATCATAGCCAATAGATTCACTAGATTCTACTCATACCAAGTGCATGTCCAAAGCATGAATATACTTAAGATATTCCATGAATATTCAAATAAGATGATACATACAGTCACTGCAGAAGACTCACTATGCATATTCATAAGAGACATCCTCTGTGTCTTCATAGGATACCTACTCCACATCTTCTTGGAATACTTACTCTACATCTTTTCCAGAGACTTACTCTACATATGTCACTATTCGCAGGAGACTAACTCTGCATAGGTATCAGCCATATGATTCCACTCTCAGCACCCTCATTCTAGGAGAACCTACACCTTTAGCCAATAGTTATTAATTCAAACTCCATAAAAACTTTCTTAGATTATCTCAAAAGGTTCTCCTCTTTGAGAGGTTTATGATGCCGAAAATTTCTCTTCAAACAGACACATGGTTTGAGAGTTATTCCCTTTTTTCTAAAAAGTGTTCAATCAAAGTCCTGGCCTGGTCCTGCCGAGGTCGTTAGGAATGGCCTGCTGAGCAGACCAACTCGCTTCTTCAGGACATGGCTAGTGCCACGTTTTCCTAGGCCATGTGTTCCACCAACCATGTGGATTCCATCTAGTTGGGTCCACTCATGTGGACCCCCACCCTCTTTCCCACACGTGACTGGATCGCGTGCGACCAGTCAATGCGGTAGGCTGCTGTGAACAACGTGGTGGGCCACTGTATCCCACTAGCTCTGCAGCTTCCACCACAAGATCCTACAACCACCACCATGGTATGTTTTTCTCCACCACACCGTCACACAGCCGCCGTCATCGCCGGCATGTCGATGGCCCCTTTCGCGACCCACCGGGTTCACTCCAGTACTCCAATTTTTGATCTGCAAGCTTCTTAATGATCATCGGGTTGTCATCTTCACTATTGTGGGCTTGGATCTATTCCATTATTCATCTCAATGCAAGGTCATTAGAATGGATATATCTTCCAAACCACTTTTATTCATATAAAATCGTCATCATCGCACCTCTATCATGTTGTGTAAATCCCAGATTTGTGATATTGTATTTTTGTGCTAAAAATTGGGTTAGTAATGATCTATCAATCATGAATTGTCGAGTCGTTGGCCAAACTAAGAAATCCCATTATGAACGAAGAACAAAGGGAGAAAATCATGAACCAATAATAAGGAATGAACCTCGATCATTGTTCATGGTGATCGTGGTTCATTTTTCTTAGAACGATAAACATAAACCAAAAAAATAAAATATTAATCTCCCATAACCCCATAAATAGGTAAAACCCATCCCACAACAATGACCGATCTGCGGGACAATCTATTTGTGGATAGGTCCATGTTCATCATAGAATATCAAGAATGGGGGGAAAGGAAATCAAAACACAACACCCTACCAAGATTGGGTTTGATCATTAATGAAGAGTGATTGCATCACCATCGTTCATCAATCCTCATTCCTTAATTCGTGATCCACGATTTGTGATATGTGATCCATTGGAATTCTTAAACATTTGTCATTTTCAAATTTTATGGAACCGCCAATGCCCTTCTCTAGAGCTTCCAAGGAATTCTAGGTTTATGCGTTAACCCTAAATTTTTTTTTCATTATGGAGAAAAGAAAATGCATCATCCTATTGCAGCATTGCAGCGTCACAATACTGTTTTGTTTAAGAAATGAAATGAAATGACTCGTCGTTGCATTAATTCATAACATTTAAAAAGAAATAAAATAAAATTCTTTATGTTTATTTAATTCTTCTTTAAAACATCCAAAAATTACCTTTCACATTCCACCCGCACTGATCAATGATAGGCCCCACCTATAGAAAACACCACATTACAAACACAAAAATAGTCTTAGATTTCCAATCAGAGTCATCGTTCATGAGTTATTAATATTTTAAAATAAAATAATTTTATTCAATAATTTTATTTACAATTACTTCCTTTTCTGGTTTTCTTACTAGAGATTTACGACAACTAAAGTTAAGTCATGCCTCTCGTCATCCTAAACATAACAATGCCTTTGGATTTCTAATTTCGGAACCCATTTAATAATTATTCTACTTTTTCAGTAAAACCACTCACACACGTTATTAATAACTTAACATTTTTTGTTGAACCATTCTGGGCACACCAAGCCTCGAAATCGCATGTCTTCTTAGTTTCTGGTCTTGAAATTTTTCCAAAACATTTATAAAAATAAAATTGGAAAAATTTGAGTCATTACAAAAAGGTTCCAATGGTTGAGCTAACTTGAGGGGAAGTTTTGGAAGGCAAAGATTCCACCACCTTGGAATATAAATATATCCTCCTATTCTCCTTGAAAAGGTTGTAATTTCAGCACTCAAGTAGGATATTTGTAATTAATAGAGACTTTAAAATGGAATTTAAGTACTTTATATAATATTGTTTCAACAAGAGATACCTCTCCACCACTTTCTATTTCATGTTTGTTTATGTTTGTTTTCAATTGTAATAGTGTAAGCTTGTTTCCATTTAAATTAAATATTAATTCATGTTTATTCATCATAATCTATAATTATCATCCAACCTATGTTGTGTAATATTAATTTTCTTGAAATTTTTTAAATAAAGTTGAAAATCATTCCCTTATTTCACTTTCTCATTCAATCAAAAGTGTGTTTTTCATTCTCTTCACTGCTTGTGTGTGTGTTCAGAGCACAAATATTTTCTTGAATAATTATTTTTCTTATCTTTATAAACCATCACCAAAAGAATCTTCAACCATATTACTAAAAATATAATTGTATTTCTAAATCTACCATTGGGTTGAGTACTAATTTGGGGATGTTAAGTGATTGACAGATTTTTCTCAATTAATATTCTTTAAATTGATAATGTGTATGTTGAACTTAAAATGTCATAGATTAAGGACATTTTTTGTATAAAATGTGGATTCCATGGATTATTGGAACCAAAAGTATACATGGTTTCATGAAATATTTAACCTTCCATCAATAATAATTGATTGAGATTAGTTCCCTAGTTGAGGCTTAGATTAAAGCCAAAACATTTAGGAATTCTCACAAAAAATCATCTTGTGAAGTGGGTGTTAATTTAATGAAATATATAGAAAATCTCAAGGATATCATAATCTTAACTACCTAATGATGAAATAACCCCAATAATTATTAAATTTTCAAACCAAATTTATAAATCATTCATTTCACATAAGCTCTATAAATGAACCCCCACTTTCAAAAGACAAAACAAAAAAATCGACTACAAAAAAAAGTCCCATCGTCGAAGATTCGACCCCAATGTCACTATACACATTAGAAGAGCACATAACCATTGAATTATTGATAGTTGAAAATTATATTCACTAAAAATGGTGCCATTTTTGGGGATGGTGAAACTAATAATGGATAGTTTTTATTTTTTTTATAAAAATTTAAAAAAATAAAACAAAAAAATAGAAAAAAAAACACAAAGAAAACCCATTTTCTCCATATTTTTCTTTTGTTTGGGTGTTTATTTGAAAAAAAATAAAAAAATTAAAAAAATTAATCAAAAACCAAAACGAGTCACAACTAATCACCATTAAATTATGAAATTTTTTCCAACTATTTTGTGGCATCAAAATTATTGTTTTCATTTAAAACATTTTGTATTTTAATCATGAATTTGGATAAATAATTTTGTTTCAAGACCAATAAGTTTTGAATTATAAATTTTTTTTTTGGAAAATTGTTCTTCCTGAACCATGAGGAACAAAATTATATTTCATTCCAATTTCACCCATGGCCATCTTTTAATATTTTGTATTTTTCACCCCTAATTGTGATTCTTGAGTTTGTGGAACTTCAAGGTGAATTTTCTACCTTGGTGAGCATTAATATGATAGAGGCATTTTCTGAACCACATGATAATAAAAATATCTGAATAGGCTCCCATTACACTTACATTAATCCTTCTTTTGAAATCCCCTTCATCACTATGAAAACCCTTTTTTATAGCCACATTATAATCTAAAAACTTTGTCTAATCCAACATCTACATAGATTTTCATTTCATTATTTATTGAAATTTAAGTGTAGTGGGGATGGATTTCATTTTTTGTATCCTTTTCTTTATTTTCAATCTATTATCATATTCTTAAGGGAAATCCTCCATTTCATTGTGGGGTAGAGGTAGTCATTTGGTGAGTTTTGGGAATGGATTCATGTTTATGTCATTTTGTAAAAATGTTACTGAAAAGTGTTTAGAATTTATAAAAAAATAAAATAAAATGAAAAAATGAAAAATAAAAAGAATATTTTTTATCTTGGGCTAGTAAAAAATCACACTTTCTCAACATTTTATATTGTTATACCTATTATAATTAGTTTTCTGAAGATATAAAACAGGGGTTGGGAGATGAGTGTGAGAGTAGTTCCATGTAAAACTTCTGAAAAAAAAAAGAAAAAAAGGAAAAAAGAACACTTCTGTCATAATTTCTTATGATGTTGGGAGAAGTTTTTTGTTTTGTACATTTCTCATTTTTTCATCCACTTCCAATTTTATTCCTCTTTTGTGTCTCATGCCCTGGTAAATATGTGTTTCATTTTCCTTCCATGTCTTATTTCAAAAATTGTGCATTGTTTTTTCATATTTGTGTTTACCCCTCTTTTCCTCTATTTTGAACATTATATTCCTACCTTCCCTTAGCCATTTAAAACCCCCAAAAAAAGACCTCTTGATTATTGTGAACTTTATAATAGGTAATGGAATTTGAGATCTCTTTCAAACTCCAAGAATTTCACTTTTGGTTATTGAATGAGTGAAACTCCATAAATAAAATTTTATCATCTTGGGAGGAGTGATTTCTAAGTGCATAAAGTTTCCATTTCTAATTTTGAGAATGATTAATTAATTCTTTTTGGAAAAATTTTTCTTTTACAATTTTTGGTGGAATTCATTACGATTAAACTAGCTAGACCCCCTTATTATAGAAAACAAAATTTTAATATTTTTTAGTGAGTAAAAATGATTTAGTTATGTTTTTATGTTTGATGTACATGAGTACATTCACTAGCCTAAGTTTGGGGGAGTTGAAATTACATATTAATTAATGATTTTACATTACTCCCATCACATAATTGTCGATTAAAAATGGTTAATTTCCATTCAATGTTCGTGTTTTGATCATAAAAATATATAAAAAGAATTGTTATAATTTGTTTCATTAAACTTTGGTTTAAGTTATTTATCATATCTTTCAAAATAATAATCAAAATTATGTTATTATTATTTTTTAGTGTTCTTGATTCAAATTTCAACATATCATAATGTTGTATCTTTGTTCAATTAGGTAATTTTAAGGGTCATATGCACCACACAAGAAGGCCCATCAAATCTATTGAGAGAATTTCACCATCAATGATGATTGAATTTATGGGATCAATATAGAAGCCAAAACATTATGAAATCTATAATATGTTTTATGATATCATATTACATATTGGATAAAAATTTAAAATCCCAACTCAACCAAAAAGGGTCCCAACTAATGCTTTGAAATCTAACCCACAATTTTGTCTGAGAATTGAAAATAAAAAAACTTTATTGAATTTTATCCCAATAAAACCATCCAATTGAGATGATATTTTATAGTGTGAAATAAAATATATAGGTTCCAAAATTTATATAATAAATGGTTTGTATTTGAAGTCATCTTATAGACATAAATGCATTCACATTTTGGACATGGAAAACCTCGAATCAAAAATGACAAAAAGCATATGGTTTGGAAAAAATAGCCATAAAATTGGATAAAAAAATCCAATGGATGAAAAAGGAGGAGGTTAAAATTTATACATTCATATATGAAGCTTTTAATAAGAATATTTCTCTATATTAATCTTTCTAAAGGGTCCAATTGTCAAGCTAACTTGAGGGGCAGTTTTAGAAGGAAAACAGTCCAACATCTTGGGCTATAAATGCATCCCCTATTCTCCTTGCAAGAGGTTGTAATTTCAGAAATTATAATAGAGATTTATAATTAATAGATACCTTATAATTTCTTGGGGGTAATTTCCTTAATATTTTTTCAATAATAGAGAAATTCAGTCCACTTTCCATTTCATGTTTGTTTACATTTGTTTTCAATTGTAATCATGTAAGTGTTTCCATTTAAATTAAATATTAATGCATGTTTCTTAATAATAATATCAAATAATTATCCACCATTTGTTGATTAATATTATATTTCTTGAAATTTATTAAATAAATTTGAAAATTATTCCCTTATTTATCTTTCTCAATCAATCAAATGTGTGTTTTTAACTCTCTTCACTGCTCGCATGTGTGTTCAGCCACAACTCTTTTCTTGTATTGTTATTTTTCTTATATTTATAACTTAGAACCATAATTATATTAAACTATACTACTAACCATATCAATGGATGAGTAAATATACCATTTGGGTGAGTCATAATTTGGGGATGTTAAGTTATTTATAGCATTTTCTCGATTAATATTCTTTAAATTGATATTGCGTATATTGAACTTAAAATTTCATGGATTAATGGCATGTTTTGTTTGAATTGTAGATTCCATGAATTATTGGAAATAAAACTACACATTGGTTCATGAAATACTAAACCTTCCATAAATAATAAATGATTGAGATTAGTTCCCTATTTGAGACTTGGATTAAATCTAAAATATTTGGGAATTCTGACAAAAAATCATCTTATGAAGTTGGAGTTAATTTAATAAAATATATAGTGAAGATCAAGGATATCACAAAATTAAATACTTAATGATTTAATCACCCCAATAATTATAAATTTTTTTTAACCAAATACATAAATCATTCATTTCACATAAACTCTATAAATAACCCCCCCCCCCCCATGTAAGAACCTGTGTTTTTCCGGACTGTAGTTTTGAGCAGAAATTTGAATTTTTTTTATTGGATGCTCGTGAGGAGTAAAATGGTCATTTTTCCCTACCAGATGATCTTGGAAAATTTTTTCAACCACTCCATTGGTCCCGTAATAGGGTTTTTACCCTAGGACAAGAGTTTGGTGGAAATCCGAGCTGTCTGAATTTTAGTGGAATATTTAATATTTAATAGTATTAATTTAAATATTAAATTATTCACACAGATTCATTTGAAAATAACTTTTAAATGAAGCATAGGATTGATATTCCGTATGTGCTATTGATTCCAAAATGGGGATTTTATCCTAGGGAAGGCATAAACTCATGTCAGGCACCGGGGTCGGCCCGGGCCCCCTTTTCTTCCTTTTCTTTTCTTCTTTCCTTTTCTTTTCTTCTCTCTTCCTTCTTCATCCTTCTTGCACACGCTCCATATGCGATCCTCCTTGTCCATGTCTTTTAGGGGGATTTTTATATTGATAAAGAGAGAGAGTTGGGAGGTAATACAGGTATTGATTCGAAGATCTCGACACGCTGAGTCAGCATGCGGCAACCGGGATCCATGAAATCAACCGAAGCTTCGGCAGTTTCCACCCCAAGGTAGGGCCGTTATTTTCTTACCATGGATCCCATTAAAACCTGTTGTTTTAGGTTTTTAAATCCTTATATTTCTTTATTTTAAGACCATGGGGCTCGATCTGTTGTTTTGGGGGTGAAAATGGGCGTTTTGGGCGTTTTGAGGAATTTCCCATTAGAAAATCCAGAATACACAGCATGTGTTCTAGGGGTACATGTTGTGTGTTCTTCCCATTCGGGGAAGACTATGTTTTCTCAAGTACATGTTGGGTACTTTGAGTACACATCGTGTAGTGGGTGGCCTTGTGACTGGTTGTGTGGAATAGAACATAGAATAGTGGTTTTTAAGGAGTACATGACGTGTACAGTAAAGTACACACTGTGTAGTGGCACTTGGGCATGTGTTTTAGTGAAAAAACACATAGGGTAACTTTTTTTGAACAGTACAATCCATGTATAGTAAAGTACATGTCGTGTATTATTACACAGGCAAGCCCAATGTGTTCGGGCCATGTGCTCTGGCCATGTACTTCCCCATCTTATTAATTTGGGAATATATTGGGCCTTGGAAAACAGAATTGGGCATGGGAGTAGTCAATTCTGTTCATTTTTTCACATATATCGCAATGTTTAAATACTGTTTACATTTATAGGTCATATAAATGGGTTTTGTGGGGGTTTATCTAAATGGGGGGTTTCTTCCTGTAGTTATCAAGTTCAGTTGACACCTAAGAGTGAGACTTGGCGTGAATGATAGGTTGGGTGTTCGGACAAACTTAGTTAAGACCTTTAATAAGATAAGAGCTATGAGATATCTCCTGTAACCTATGATTTAGAGGATGTTCCCCTTATAAGATTTTCCCTTCTGGCTTATGAGTCTATGAGACTGGATACTTCTAAGGATCCCCTGAGGGATGCCTTTACTTGTGTGCTGACCTTGAGAGTTCCTTGTAGTATTCCTATCCTATTTTTCCTTTGATATGACCCATTTTATGGAATGCATATGTTATGATTCCTTTTATTATCTTGTATATTATTCCTCCCTTTCTCTTTGCTAAGGATCCCATGTAGGATGCCTTTGCTGGTGTTTACCAGTAGAATCCCGAGTATGATGCTTCCTCAGTGTTTGACTTGAGGGACCCAGTGGGTGCTCGTTGTTTGACTGAACAAGATTTGTTACGTCGGGTTTGGCCAGAGATGGTGATCGGGTGTCACCTATAACTCGTTCCAAATTGGTGATCCCTTTGGTCCTTGGATGTATTGTTAGGTTGGGTGTTCGGGCCAACCACACTTGTTTGTTTATATCTGACTTGGTTTGCTGAGGTTGTAGTGGTTACCAGAGGTGCTTCCTGGTTGGTGGCTTATGAGCCTAACACGAGGTTTCTTTCTTATTTGTTCTTATGCCTACTATTCCTTGTGTTCTTGAGTAGAGGTGGTTTTATTGTAAATAGGGTTATTTACCTTGTTGTGGATGTGTTTGCCCATGTTGCTTGATTTTGACTATTTGGTTTAGCTTGCCAATTAGGATGCCTTGTTTCCATGCCTAGTATTGTTAGGATGGATTGGTTTTATCTAACATGTTGTGATATGTTGTAGACTGTTATCCAATTAGTTCATGAGGTTTACTTTGGCCGTATTGCACTGTTATGCTCGTTGACCTACACAGGACCGTGAGAACCTGGTGTAGTAAACTATAAGGGTAATTGATCAAGTGAGCTTCCTCAGAGAGTCTTTGAGCCTTTAGGATATAAGAGGAATTGACCGTGTGAGATTACTCAGAGAGCCTAGAAGAACTTGGGGCTATAAGGGGAATTGATTGTGTGAGATTCCTCAGAGAGTCCTTGATTTCTTTAGACTATAAGGGGAATTGACCGCGTGAGCTTCCTCGGAGAGTTTTTGTTTTAATTGAATGACTTGTTTTATAAGGGGAATTGGTCATGTGAGATTCCTCATAGAGTATGTGACCTTAGGGCTATAAGGGGAATTGACTATGTGAGATTCTTCAGAGATTCCTTGACTACCTTATACTATAAGAGGAATTGATTGTGTGAGCTTCCTCAGACAGTCTTTATATATCTTTATAAATTAACCATAGGGGTTAGACTGTGAGTACTACCCAGAGGGTTACTTCTGTTTGATTGGTTGAACTAGAGGGTTACTTGTTTTTTTTATCTTGTTCAGAGGCATATTTTCAATTTTGGATGAGGCAGGTACATGTCGATGGGATTACAGAACCATAGATTGACTTATTGATACACGGATTGAGTGGCATGATGTCCAACTCAATGCCCTTGAATAGGATGTCTAGGAGATCAGGCTTATGGTTCCAAGGATCGACTGCTAATGTTGTTTCTTGTTATTTGAATCACTTAATCATGAATATTCATATTTATGTATATGTGTATAGGTATAGGACTATACATGTGTATGTATATAGATATGGACATCCACGGTGGCACTTCTCCAGTTGATAGGTATCACATACCCCAAGTTCGACTGTGGTTTCACGTTTGGTTTACTTCCTTTTGTTTTGTTCCAGTTATGCTGAGCACATTGTTGTTGCATACACTTTTATCAGCATAGTTATAGGTTGCTTTTCAGGGTTCCCTACTGAGATTATTTCTCACCCCTGAACAAGAAACTCAGTATACGTGTAGACCTTATGTCTGCTTTTTAGGATGAGAACGAGTTGCATGATGGATAGGGCTGAGGCCCAGTGTTTCATGATCGAGCAGAGCTGCTTGAGTGGTTCTACTGATTAGGATATTGTAGTTTGACAGTGTATGGAGATCAAGTATGTGGATTGGATGGGAGTTAGTATTAGATCCATGTACTTTTACTTTCAGTTTCTTTTGTACTTGTATCTGTATGGTTGTCCCGGTGGGTGACCAGTGTTGTATTGTATTGCATAGTTGTTCGGGCTTTTACAGCATTTTACTATTACAGCTTGTTCTATTTAAGTTGTTTATTACTTCTGCACTCTATTTACTTTCCTCTGTGTATGATACTTAGTTATTTTCATTGTTTCCTTACTCTAGTATGAGGGCATAGTCTCCCCACTATCGCACCCTAGGCCCTCACAGCTAATGGACAGCCTCTGGCGTATGGGGATCCATGCTTGAGGCCTTGTGGCGAACCAGCTCGGAGCACCGATTTAGTGGCTTCCGGGTCGGGACATTACAAAGTGGTATCAGAGGAGTTTTCTTTCCTAGTATTTACTATTTGGGATATGGTAAACAATAGTATTATGAATGTGTTGGAACCTGTGATGGATATTAGGCTGGTGAGTTGAGAACACATGTTCCGGTAAGAAGTCTCGGTTGCCAGGGTTTGGGATTTTTGTTCTGATTTTGCGATATTACAGTTGAATATGATTGTCTCCTTGAGCGACGCACATGTTGTGTGGTGTTTTTATTTACTATGGATATCTAGCTCTTGACCCTTGGTAAGATGCCAAGGATGGATTTTGACTCTTGGACCACAAAGGTAAGAGGCATCTCATGCATCGTACTAGGCATGTAGGATTCACATCATATAGGCCTGCTAGTGTGTTTTTTTACTGACAACTGAGACCTTTTGGTCTACTTACACACAATTTTACTCTGATGGCAGGTTACATGGATCTACGTTGAGGTGTTTTTGTTGAGTCTGATGACTTAGTCCTCTTGCAAAGGAGGTGCAATGACCCTAGTTTCTCTATGTGGCACGTTATGCCTTTTTATTTAACCCTTTGTTGGGTGTTGTTTATCAAGTCTATATTATCTATTCAAATCGATGAGTATGGTGTCGATAGATAACAAGGATTTTCTTGTGGACTGGACCTCCTTATGTTATTTCCATATACAGATACCCAATGAGTGTCAGTTCATTTTCTCTTCTACTTGGGTTGTGGACTCCAGGGCATAGTTCCTTCTGAGGATGCTCGGAGAGGTTCAGGGCCCTTATAGGTTGTGTTTTGGTTTTGACTTTCTATGTCATTGTGATCATTACCCTATTTTGAGAGGTTTTGGATCTTTTGGGATAGGTGGTTTGACCTTGTGACCCAGCTGTGAGGCTTTTTCTGTAGGGCTAGGTGGAAGACCTAGAGACCCTTGGTTTTGACTTGAACCCTTCTGGGTCAAAGTCTATTCTATTCTAAGGAAACCTGTGTGAAATGGTTGATCCTTGCTTGAATCCTGGTCGGGTTTTGGCAAGATGTTAGTGTGGATTGGAGGGAGCTAGACACGCCTTCGGTGAAATCTTAGTGTACTCCTGTAAGAGATGATCATGCGCTATCTTGATTCATCTTGGGTATGCTGAGAGATCTTCGACCCTACGTGGAGCTCCTTTTTCATTCTTAATGTTCATCCCTGTTGAGGATGGAACATGTTCTGTTTGTGATCTAGGAGCAGTTTAATGAAATCCATATGTTGGGGAGTGCACCATTGGCCCTTTGAGAGTGTTTTTCCTTGTTTAGGTTAAACTTCAGTGTTTTCCAAGATCTTTTGAGCTTAGAGTTTTCTTTTTAGATGATGACAAGGGTATTCCTATGGTGGGGAGTACTAGTTTGGTCATAGTTTAATATCTTTTGTATAGAAGGTGGTTATTAACACTATAAGGCTAGTTGTTGGATGGTCCAGATAGCTTGGTTATGCAGATGCTTAGGTTGGGAGCATGGCTGATAGCCCTTTAACTGGGCTTCTCGGGGACGAGAAGGTTTATGGTGGGGAGTTTATAAGAACCTGTGTTTTTTCAGACTGTAGTTTTGAGTAGAAATTTGAATTTTTGCTGTTGGATGCTTGTGAGGGGTAAAATGGTCATTTTACCCTACCATTTGATCTTGGATAATTTTTTTGACCACTCCATTGGTCCCAAAATAGGTTTTTTACCCTAGAACATGAGTTTGGTGAAAATCTGAGTTGTCCAAAGTTTAGCATAATATTTAATATTTAATATTATTAAATTAAATATTAAATTATTCATGCAGATTCGTTTGGAAATAAATTTTAAACGGAGCATCAGATTGTGATTTTTTCTATTCTGTTGATTCTATAATGGGTATTTTTTCCTAGGGAAGTCGTAAACTCATGTCGGGCGTCGAGGCCGGCTCGGGCCCCTTTTTCTTTTTTTCTTTTCTTCTTTCCTTTTCTTTTCTTCTCTCTTCCTTCCTCTTCCTTACGCACACTCCATATGTTCTCCTCCTTGCCCGTGTCTTTTGTGGGGATTTGGAGATTGATAAAGAGATAGAGGTTTGAGGTAAGAGGGGAACCGATTCGAAGCTCTCGACACACTGAGTCGGCATGCGGCAATTGGGACCTGTGAAATCAGCAGAAGCTTTGGTGGTTTCCGCCTGAAGGTAAGGCTGTTTATGTTTTCTCCATAGATACCCTTAAAAATTATTTTTTTTTGTTTTTAAATCCTTATATTTCTTTTTCATAATCCCATGGGGCTCGATATGTTGTTTCGGGGGAGAAAACGGGTGTTTCGGGTGTTTTGAGGGATTTCCTGTCAGAAAATCCAGAATACACAGCATGTGTTCTAGGGGTACATGTCGTGTGTTCTTCCCGTTTAGGGAAGATGAATTTTTCTCAAGTAAACACCTTGTACATTGAGTACACGCCATGTAGTGGGTGGTCGTGTGACTGGCCATGTGGAATAGAACAAGGAATAATGGTTTTTAAGGAGTACACATCGTGTACAGTAAAGTACATGTCGTGTGGTGGTACTTGGGCAAGTGTTTTAGTGAAAACAAACATGAGGTAACTTTTTGTGAATAGTTAACGAAATGTACAGTAAAGTACATGTCGTGTACTATTACACAGGTAGGCCCAAAACTACCACAAAATTGGGCAAGGCCAGCGCCACCCTTTATCAACGATAAAGAAAAAGCGTTGATAAAGCGTACCCCTTTATCAGTGCTTTTTTAGTAGCGCTGATAAAGGGGGGTCTTTATCAGTGCTTTTTTTAAAAGCGCTGATAAAGGGTCTGATTCCAAAAAAAATCAATAAAAAATATATATTAATATTTAAATATATATATAGTTATATTAATATAAATATATTATATATTTTTTAAATATAATTTTAAATATATTTTAGATAAGTGTAAATATACAGTTACACTTAATATATAAGATATTTAGTGAAAATGGATTATAAAAAAATTTAAAAAATATTTTTAATTAATAATTTTCTAATTATTATGAAGTAATAGTCATTTAATAACAATTTAAAGAATAAAAAATAAAAAAATAAAAAAAAAAGATCCAAAATATGTTGAAAACGCAACTCTAACTTCAAACGGCCATAACTTTTGATTCAGGTGTCCGTTTGAGCTCTACCACATATAAAATCGAATAATGCGACGATATCTATGTCTATATAACATGGGGGGACTTCGGTCAAGGTATTTTAGAGGCTAAAAAGGGCCCATAAGGCCTCCAAAACTGAGTTTTTAGTCCGGATATCCTGATTTTTTAACATTTTGTGGATTTTCAGCCTCGTTTAAGGGGGTATTGTTGGATTTTTTTTGGTGGGGACTGAATTTATTCCAAGGTATTACGTTCATATTGATATTATGTCTTTTAAATTTTATCTTTTTTTATAATGCACTGCTATTTATAATCAAATATATAAAAGTATATACATCTTTTTTATATATTCACACATTAAAATTAATTTTTTAAAGAAATAATTAAACATGTTTACATATAACATATATTAGCTTTATTTAAATAATAACTAATATCTATTTTATTTAAAATACCAATATATCAATATTTATATACCTGTATATTAATCTAACTATATATGTACCTATATAAAGTGTGTGTCTATATATTAACAAACTGATATATTTTATATATATATATATATATATATTCTAACATATGTATATGAATATATATATATATATGTATAATTATACTTATAGAAACACACACATATATATATATATATATATCTGTGTGTGTGTGTGTGTTGTATATATGTATTTATTTACACACACACAAAACAAAACATATTTTATAATTGTATTGAAAACTAATCTTATAAATATATATTAATATAAAAATAAATATATGGATAAAAAATATAGCTAAATATATGTAAATAAATAGATATAACTTAATATTAATATATGAATAACTATATAAATGTATACATATATAAATATAACTAACTATATATGTATATATATATATTAATAAAACTATATAAGTTTATATTAATACATGAATAAATATAACTATATATATATATAAATAGATATATCACTAGTTGGAGAACAAATCAAATTAAAGGAGTGGTAAAGACTTAGCACGCATGGGGGTAGGTCTTGAGTTCAAAACCTGGTAGAGGCAGGCAAGGGCGCGCGCATGGGCAAATTTGGGGGCGATATAGCACTGTTAAAGAGGTCTAAAAGTGTTGATAAAATGTGGGGCATCGTGGATGGGTCTTGAGGGGGAGTGGGTGGGGCGGGGCACTGATAAATGGGGGGAAAGCGTTGTTAAAATCCCACCTCCGATTTACAGATTTTTTTAATTTTTTTAAAATTTTTTTAATTTTTTTCTAATTTCTTTTAAATTTTTTTAAATTTTTTAACTTTTATCAGCACTCCAAAAAGCACTCATATATACCCCTTTTATCAGCGCTTAAAAAGTGATGATAAAGGACCCTTTTATCAATGCTTTTTTTAGCGTTGATAAATGGCCCCTTTTATCAGCACTTTTTTTAGCGCTAATAAAAGGGGTCTTTATCAGCACTTTTTGGAGCGCTGATAAAGGGGACCCCCCTTTATCTTCACTGGAATTAATATCTCTTTTTTAGTGTTGTTAAAGGCCTTTTTTATCACTTATAAAATCCATATTTGTAGTAGTGCAATGTGTTCTGGCCATGTGCTCTGGCCATGTAATTCCCCGTCTTAGTAATTTGGGAATATCTTGGGCCCTGGAAATCAGAATTGGGTGTCTGAGTAGTCGATTATGAGTGTTTTTTCACGTAGATCAAAATGGTGGAATCCTTTTTAAAATTTTATGTCATCAAAATGGGGTTTTGGGGGTTTTTATCTAAATGGAGGGTTTCTTCCTGTAGTTATCAAGTTCAGTTGACACCTAAGAGTGAGACTTGGTGTGGACGATAGGTTGGGTGTTTAGACCAACTTAGTTGAGACCTTTAATATGAGATGAGATATGAGATATCTCATTTAACCTATTCTTTAGATGAATTTCCCCTTGTGAGACATTCCCTTCTGGCCTATGATTCTATGAGACCGGATACTTCTAAGGATCCCCTGAGGGATGCCTTTACTTGTGTACTGACCTTGAGAGTTCCTTGTAGAATTCCTATCCTATTTTTCCTTTGATAGGACCCATGTTATGGAATGCCTATTTTTTCTTTCCTTTTAGGATCTTGTGTAGGATTCCTCCCTTTCTCTTCGCTAAGGATCCCATGTAGGATGCATTCACTCATGTTTACCAGGAGAATCCCGAGTATGATACTTCCTTAGTGTTTGAATTGAGGGACCTAGTGGGTGATCATTGATGGAATGAACCTGAGTTGTTACATCAGGTTTAGATAGAGATGGTGATTGGGTGTCACCTAGAACTTGTGTCAAAATGGTGATCCCTTTGGGCCATGGATGTATTGTTTGGTTGGGCATTCGGTCCACCCACACTTGTTTGTTTATATCTGACTTGGTTTGTTGATGTTGTAGTGGTTACCAGAGGTGATTCCTGGTTGGTGTCTATTGAGCTTGATGCGAGGCATCTTTCTTGTTTGTTCGGATGCCTACTATTCCTTGAATTTCTGAGTAGATGAGGTTTTATTGTAAATAGGGTTATTTACCTTGTTGTGGATGTGTTTGTTCACGTTGCTTGATTTTGACCGTTTGTTCTAGCTTGGCTGTTAGGATACCTTGTTTCCATGCCTAGTATTGTTAGGATGGAGTGGTTTTATCTGACATGTTGTGATATGATGTAGACTATTATCCAAGTAGTTCTTGAGGTTTACTTTGGTCGTATTGCACTGTTATGCTCGTTGACCTGCACAGGACCATGAGAACCTGGTGTAGTAAACTATAAGGGAAATTGACCGAGTGAGATTCCTAAGAGAGTCTTTGAACCTTTAGGATATTAGAGGAATTTACCATATTAGCTTACTTAGAGAGCCTAGAAAAACTTGGGGATATAAGGGTAATTGACTCTGTGAGCTTCCCCAGGGAGTCCTTGATTTATTTAGACTATAAGGGGAATTGACCGCGTGAGCTTCCTCAGAGAGTCTTTGTTTTAATTGAACGACTTGGGATGTAAGGGGAATTGACCGTGTGATCTTCCTCAGAGAGTCTGTGACCTTGGGGATAAAATGGGAATTGACTGTGTGATCTTCCTCAGAGATTCCTTGAATACATTAGACTATAAGGGGAATCGACTGTGTGAGATTCCTCATAGAGTCTTGTTTTACCTTTGACTATAAGGGTAATTTACTGTGTGATCTTCCTCAGAGAGTCTTTATATATCCTTATAACTAAACCATAGGGGTTAGACTATGAGTACTCTCCAGAGGGTTGCTTGTGTTTGATTGGTTCAACTAGAGGTTCACTTGTTTTTGTTTATCTTGTTCTGAGGAATATTTCTGACGTTGGCCGAGGCAGGTACATGTCGATGGGATTACAGACCCATAGATTGACTTATGGATACACTTCATGAGTGGCACGGCGTCCGGTTCAATTCCCTTGAATAGGATGTTCAGTAGATCGGGCTTATGGTCCCAAGGATCGATTGTTGATGTTTTTTCTTGTAATTTGAATCACTTAATCATGAATATTCATATTTATGTATATGTATATAGGTATGGGACTATATATGTGTACGTATATAGATATGGACATCCATAGTGGCACTTTCCCAGTTGACAGGGATTACATACCCTGAGTTCGACTGTGGTTGTATGTTTGGTTTACTTCCTTTTGTTGTGTTCCGGCTAGGCTGATCACATTGTTGTTGCATACACTTTTAGCAGCACAGTTATAGGTTTCTTGTTGGGGTGCCCTACTGAGATTATTTCTTACCCATGCACATGCACCTCGGTGTACGTGTAGACCTTATGACTACTCTTCAGGTTGAGCATGAGTTTCACGGTGGATAGGGCTCAGGCCCAGTGTTTCATGATCGAGCAGATTTGCTCGAGTGGTTCTACTGATTGGGCTGTTGCAGTTCAATAGTGTCTGGAGGTTGAATACATGGATTGGATTGGAGTTAGCGGTTGTGCCACCCCGAACACTTCATGGTATGTTTCTCTTAAATACATTCTAGTTATAGCCTATATTTCATGAACCACTGAGCCTATATGGAACAAAACATGGTTACTTATAAGAGATATCCATAACCCACCCACTAAACTTAAATTTGCCAACTTTGGGATTTGAATTTTAAAAATATGACATACATGATTGTGTTCAAGATGATATTTAGAGTCTGATAGAATTAACTTAATTTTCAGTGAATAGTAACCTACCCTTATGAATATTGTCATACCATTATGAATAGTAACTTACCCTTATGAATATTAATATAACACTTATGAATGGTATTCATGCCCTTGAAGGTATAAATGAATTTAGGCACCTTAAAAATGAAGATGAATATTTTAAGTGTTTATATTTTTCTATTAAATAATTATTTTAATTAAATATTTACTTAATAATATTTAGAAACTTATTTTTCAAAAATGGACTTCATTTTTGGATTCTACACGTTGAAAAATGATTAGGGTGAATTTTTGGGATTTTTCTGAAATACTTGAATTGTTTATGAATAGTAAAATCTGATAATTCACAATAAATGATAAATAATGGATTAATTGAGTCATTGATGGTGATATGTATATTTAAGCCCAATTTGTTCTATGTCACATTCATATATTACTATTACTGGTCATGGAATACTCACTATTGGTTGTCTTGGGAGGAAATAATAAATTAATGATTATAACATTAAGAAAACTCCTCTCCCCTCCACTATATAAACCACCCCTCACCCCCTCTTCCTACCACACCACTAAATCTTCAATACTTGCCTAAATTCTGCCAAATACTCTTCCCAATCCCTCTCCCCACTTCCAAGACCTTCTGGTCTCACCAAAATTACAAAAACATAGGCCTTAAGGAGATTCTCAAAGAGGAGTACTCAAGAGGTGAATCTTCCTTCTCTTTTCTTTCAATTTCTTTTACAAAGTTCCATTATTTTGTTCTCCCTTCTCACCTTCCCTCATCCAAATTCCATGATAATTACATTACCTTAAATGTACTGGATTTTCATTTTGCTAATATAATATTTCATTATAATCTCTCTTTTTCCCCTCCTTTTATACAATAAATGCAAACACCTTCCGAGATGTGTAAATTTATCACACTCAAGGAAGATGGGTTTTAAATTTGCCTTAATATCTTCAATAATGGTCATAAAACCTTTTCAAAGGTTGAAACAGGTCATAATATATGTATCTTATCTTGATTAAAGTTCTGGAATCTTTACACATTCATAATATAGAATAAAAATACAAAATAAGTTTATTATGCACAAAACCACCAAGCCAAATCCAAGCGTTTATTTTTAACTCATTGAATTAGTCATACTCATGGTATATATCCAGAATCATTATAAGATCATTTATACCTCTTTAATATCACTAATAATATATATTAACAATTCTTTATGTTTAACCACATTTCAAATAAACATCCATTCATGAATACAAGTAAACAAATCCTGAAACCCAGTAAGAAAATGCTTCCAAAACAATAAAATTAAATCTCTTAAACCCATAAAAAAATACATTAATAAACTGAATAAGGTTATAAAATGTCATTAAAATATAGTATATGTTATGTACTTATGAATTAATAAGCCTAATTTGTTTACTCGGGTCTTTAATAACAAGTCAAGAACACCTTCAAGCATAAGGTAAGGGATATCTTAACTCAATTTCCATTTATTAAGTTACACATCTATGTCATTGGTTTTGTCTTTCCAAGAATATGTGTGAATGACCTATGATTTTTTTATACTGTATATCCTCTTATATTTTGTGGATTTTTATCTTTCACACATAAATATTTAATTGATTTATCTTCACTCTAATGACACAATCTTTGTACGGGATCCTCTCTCTCACTTTTGTTCAAGAATCTCCCCTATGTTTTTACATTTTATTTTTAATTCCTAATGATGGGGTATGTTTTTTAACCTCCCCAATATTTCCATTGTGACAAATAAATAATTTAATACTCCTTTACCTCTCATTAATCCCTCACAATTATACTCGTTACCATGTCGAAATATTTGTAAGGGGTTTCTCATCTCACTTTCATTTCTATGAGATTTTCATTGTTCGCCACTTATTTCTTGTAAGTGGTATATTTTTACTCACATTTGATATATAATAACATGGTTATCTTTATATTCATGTTATTAAATTATTCATTTGAGGGTAATTGAGTTTTGGTCATATGATTCGACTGATTACATTGTGGTAAGAGACTTTTTTCCTACTACTATTTTGTTGTGACTAACTTTGAATTGTGCACCTAATAATATTTATGTGGTGTACCTACTGCCCATTTGAGATAAATTTTTATTTTAAATCATATTTATATTAAATATATATAATCTCATATCATGGATATGTTTTTTGTCTAAACCGTATACCATTTTGCATACGGTGTTCATTTGGAAAGTTGTTTTAATTGTGGAAATATTGATGAATCTGTATACTCTACTCTATAAGAATATTGAAAATGCATATTGCTCTTGTATTGAATAAATTTATAAATAATTATTTGGAAATTTAGTGGTGGGTGGGGCCTGCTATAACCCCTCGATGCATCGGTAGGTCTCATGAGACAAATTAGTTTGGCGACAAACCCTTCGAGTTTGTTTCCAAAAATCAGGTGGGTTTCTTCCCACAGAACTAAACCATTTTAATGGTATTATGGTTTCATGTGCTAGATACATGACATCCAATTAATAAGAATTCTCTATATTCATTATCAGTTATTATTATTATTATTCATGAGGTTTTCACTATGAAAAAATCTATGGATGCAGTTTCATTCTCAGTTTATTTATGGCATTAGTGTTTCATTTATTCACCATGCCATATAGATTATGTCAGATTGACTATGATTCACTTATTATTGCATTCATTATTCTGCTATTTGTAACCCTTACTGAGCATTTGAGCTCACCCCTTTCATTTTTTACTTTCAACAGGTGACAAAGAGGAGATCATTTATTGAGTTCTTGTGGATGCAGTTTTTAGTTGTCATTGTGTATTGTACTTTGTAAACTTTTCCAATGTAATTTGAGTAACATATATGTATCTAGTTTCTTCAAGACTAATAAACTGATCCTTCCGTGGGGATTTTCCTTCCTTATAACCATTCCAATATCAAAAGTAATGCACCGACTCCAGCCTACAGGGGTCGGGGTGTTACAGTTGGTATCAGAGGAAGTTTAGTAGGAAACATGGAAACTAGAGTAGGAAATAATAGTAGGGGACAAAGACCTAATGTAGTATTTAAGGATAAATTTACCAGAACATCCTGGTATTTTGGTAAGTAATAGATTATGTGAATCTTTCTAGAAAATACATCCTTTTATGGATACGAGCATGTAGAGGTGGCTCTGGCACAGATGTACCTAGGAGTGAAAACTCTAACAAAGAGTTTCAGGCTGGACCCAGAGTATCCCGGTACACGACAATGGGCATTAATTCACTCATTGTTATGACACTCCCAGGATATATGCTTAGGATAATTCACATTTTCTTTACAATCCATTATAAAGGAGTTTAATGTAAATTGTTTCTCAGAGAAACCATATTTATAAGATTATCTATCCATAGAATTTCAATCTATGTTGAGTGTTTTTCTATTTGGGATTCATAAACTAATCTAGTGTATCCCATTATTTATAAATGGTGTCTAACAGAAGAATGGGAATCAATACTCGTGGTCAAGGTAGGGATCTCCCTACTGAGAAAGTCAACACAGTCAATGTTGGATTAGATCAGATCATGACCATATTGGGAAAACTTAACGAATAACCATTCCACACCTATGTTGGATCGTTTCATGCAGTAGAAGCCCTCATCTTTTAGTGGGACTACTAACCTAGTGGTTGCTGAGCAATGGATCAAGTCCCTTGAAAATATATTCATGGAATTAAGATGCAATAAAAATGAAAAGGTATCACTGGAAGTATATTGTCTCAAGGGCGACGCAGATCAATGGTGGTCCTTGATTCAGAATACCATAGAGGAAGAAGAAATAGAAGATATGTAATGGAGGACTTTTAAGGAAATATTATTCGAAAAATATTTCCCTCGTGAGAAACAAACTGAAATGAAGAGGAAATTCCTTAGCTTAAAACAATGGGAAGAAGACAATGTTGCAGATTATGAGGATACTTTCACAAGTCTCGCCAGGTATGCCATAAATTACACACGTGACTTAGCAGACATGATTGATCATTTCTTTGAAGGTCTTAAGACAAGTCTTTGAAGGGCACTGACTTCTCAATCATTTTCATCATATGATGAAATTTTATCAAGTGCCATCAAAACAGAGAAGGAATTTGCTAGATCAAATCTTTTCAAAGGAAACCACGATAAGAAGTGGTACTCTGATAACAAAGGAAAAGGAGAAGCACCAAATAAGAGCAAGGTAATAAAGTTATTCCCATTATGTGAGAACTGTGGAAATAATCATCTCGGGAAATGCTTGAAAGGATTGGGAGTCTTCTATAACTGTGGAGAAAAGGTTCATTGATCTGATGAATGCAAGGGGAAGAAACAATTAGATGATATTTAATGCTACAATTGCATATATATCGGACAATATTCAAATGATTTTCCTAAGTTCCATGGAAACTTGATTCAGAAAAGGCCAAGAGAGCAAGGGAGATCCTATGCGATTACAACCGCGGAGGTTGAAGTTCTTAATGACATGTTGGAAGGTACTTTAATTATTTCCTCAAACTTAGACAACACATTATTTAATTCTGGATCATTGCATTCATTTATATCCTCCTAGTTTACCAAGAAAATTAGATATGTCTAATTTGATTTAATAAAGAAGTTTTTAGTCAAAACTCTCAGGGGATGTATCATTGCAACAAAGGCATGTCGACTAGCCCCCCTCGAGACACTAAAATGTTCTTTAGTTGCTAACCTTATCATCATACTAATGACTAAATTTTATATAATTCTTGATATGGATTGGTTGTCAAATTATTATGTGAAGATTTATTGTAAGAAGAAGTAGGTTACAATTTTTGAAAATGATGTAGAATCCCTTGTCTTTAGGGCAGAAACTTCACGCCTAATTCTTATCTAGAACCACCTCCAGTAGCTCTAATGAATGAAATACTTGGAGAGGAAGGTAAAACAATATCTATGGGTGAGGATAGAAATATTCAAATTTAATATGTGCACATAGTGCAAGAGTACATTGATGTATTTCTAGAGGATTTACCTGGACATCCTCCAAAGTGGGAAGTTGAGTTTTCTATTGATTTCATTCCTGATACAAGACCTATATCAAAGGCTCTCTATAGAATGTCCCCTATGGAATTAGTAGAGCTAAAGAATCAAATGGAGTATTTGAGTGAAAAAGGATTTATTCTACCTATCATTTATTTATGGGGAGCCCATATCCTCTTTGTCAAGAAGAAATATGGATCCATGTGGCTTTGCATTGATTACAGGGAAATAAATTCTATTAAAATAAATAATAAGTATCCTATTCCCCGGATTGATGATTTATTTCACCAAATACATGGAGCTTAATAATTTTCTAAGATTGAACTTTGATCCGAATATCATCAGTTGCATTTGAGGAAGGAAAATATTCTTAAGACAACATTTCGAACCAGGTATGGGCATTACGAGTTTACAGTGATGCCTTTTGGACTGACAAATGCACCCTCTGTTTTCATGGATTTAATGAATAGATTTTTCAAGGAATATCTTGATAAATTTTTTGTGGTATTCATCTATGATATCCTCGTATACTCAAAAATCTATGAAGACCATGATAATCACTTGTGGGTTATTCTGGGAACTCTTAGAAGAAATAAATTATATGGGAAGTTTAGCAAGTGCAAATTATGGCTTCAATCAGTTTCTTTTCTAGGCCGTATTGTCTCTAAGGATGGAATCCTAGTTGATACTGAAAATAAAAAGGCAATATAATATTTTCCCATTCCAACAAACATAACTGAGGTACGCAGTTTTATTGTCTTAGAAGGTTATTATCAACGTTTCGTTCAGAATTTTTCCCGATTGGCTAACCCGCTAACTAATATCACATGTAAAGGAGTTAAGTTTGTGTGGACAACAGAATGTATAGAATTATTTGAAGAATTGAAAATAATATTGGTCAATGCTCCAATTTTGACACTTCCATCTGGAAGTGATGGATTTTTAATATACAGTGATGCATCAAAGAATGGACTGGGTTGCGTCCTTATGAAAAATGATAAAGTTATTACTTATGCATCAAGACAGTTGAAGACTCATGAGAAAAATTATCCAACTCATGATCTTGAGTTAGTAGCTATAATCTTTTCTCTGAAAATATGGAGGCATTATCTCTATGGAGAGAGATATGAGATTTATACGAACCATAAGATTTTGAAATATATTTTCACACAAAAAGAACTCGACATGAGGAAAATAAGATGGCTCGAGTTACTCAAAGATTACAATTTTTCAATACACTACCACCCAAGAGAGGCGAATAAGTTGGCAGATGCATTCAGCAGGAATGATCATGGCCTTCTGACTCAAATTAGGATTGAAAGAGATCCTATATTCATGGATCTACTGAATATGGATATGGGAATTGTTAATGAAGGGGAAACAACACTCCCCTTTCAAATGATTTATAAACCATCTTTACTAGAGAAGATAAAAAGATCTCAATCTGATGATGAAAATCTACACAAGAAGATTGTTGCTGTTAAGGATGGGAGATTGGAAGACTTTGTTTATGAGGAAGGAGTTCTGATGTTTGGGAAGAGGTTATGTGTTCCCTCAGTACATGAGATAAAAAGGGAACTACTAGATGATGCTCATAGCTCAAATTTCTCTATACACCGGGGTAGCATAAAGATGTATAGATATCTGAAAGAATATTTTTGGTGGGATAATATGAAGCGCGAAATTGTTGACTACGTGTCAAGGTGTCTTGTTTGTCAACAAGTGAAGATGAAGAGACAACATACCAAAGGATTGATTCATCATCTACCTATTTCTATGTGGAAGTGGGATAACATTATGATGGATTTTGTCACTGGACTATCGAGGACACCTAGAAATAATAATGCAATAAGGTTAATTGTTGATCATCTCACAAAATTAGCACATTTCCTTCCAATAAGAGAGGATTTACCACTTGAGCGCCTGGTAGGACTTTATATTAATGAAGTTGTGAGACTTCATGGTGAACCTATATCGATTTTCTCCGATCTATATCCCCAGTTTACATAAAAATTATGGAGAATTCTCCTGAAGGCATTGAATACTGAGCTTCGTATGAGTATTTCATATCACCCTTAAATTGACGGACAGACTGAAAGGACTATTCAAACTCTAGAAGATATGTTGAAGTCATGTTCTCTTAACTTCCAAGGTATGTGGGATCAATACTTGCCTTTGGTGGAATTCTCATACAATAATAGTTTCTATTCTAGTACTCAAATGGCTCCACATGAAGCATTATATGTAAAGAGATGTCCAACTCCAACTTGTTGGGATGAACTTGGTGAGAGGAAACTTATAGGCCCAGAACTAATTTAAGAGACCATGACAAAGGTGAAAAAAATACAAGCCCATATTAAAGAAGCCCAAAGTAGGCAGAAGAGGTATGCTGACAACCGGAGAAAGTAATTTAAATTCCAAGTGAGAGATCATGTATTTATGAAAGTATCTCCATGGAAGGGTGTCTTAAGGTTCGGTAAGAAAGGGAAATTGAGCCCCAGGTACATCGGACCATTTGAAATTATGGAAAGAATCGAAGCTGTAGCTTATAGTTTAGTGATGCCGCCAAATCTCTCTAGAGTTCATGATGTGTTCCACATATCATTGTTAAATAAATACATGCCAGACCCAATGCATGTACTCACACATGAATAAATAGAACCAGAACCTGATTTTTCATACTGTGAAAAGTCTATCAGTATTCTTGACACAAGGGAGAAGGTATTCAGAAATTGAGCAACTCGTCTAGTAAAGGTTCTTTGGAAAAACTAGAATACGGAGGAAGAAACATGGGAACCTGAGGATGTTATGAAAAAGAATCACCCACATCTTTTTGGTGAGATTCATACATAAAATTTTGAGGACAAAATTTCCAAAGGTGGGAATAATGTGGCTCCCCAAACACTTCATGGTATGTTTCTCTTAAATACATTCTATTTATAGACTATATTTCATGAACCACTAAGCCTATATGGAACAAAACATGGTTACTTATAGGAGATAGCCATAACCTAGCCACTAAACTTAAATTTTCCAACTCTGTGATTTGAATTTTAAAAATCTGACATACATGGTTGTGTTCAAGATTATATTTAGAGTCTGATAGAATTAACTTAATTTTTGGTGAATAGTAACCTACCCTTATGAATAGTAACATACCATTATGAATATTAACTTACCCTTATGAATAGTAATATGACACTTATAAATTTTATCCATGCCCTTGAAGGTATAAATGAATTTAGGCACCTTAAAATGAAGATGAATATTATAAGTTTTTATATTTTTTGATTAAATAATTATTTTAATTAAATATTTAATTAATCATATTTAGAAAATTATTTTTGAAAAATGGACTTCATTTTTGTATGCTAAATGTTGAAAAATGGTTAGGGTGAATTTTTGGGATGTTTCTGAAATCCTTGAATTTTAGATGAATAGTAAAATCCGATAATTCACAATAAATGTTAAATAATTGATTAATTGGGTCATTGATGATGATCTGCTGATGTAAACCCAATTGGTTCAAATTCACATTCATATATTACTATTCTTGTTCATCGAATACTCACTATTTGTTGTCTTGAGAGGAAATAATAAATAAATGATTATAATATTAAGAAAACTCATATCCCCTCCACTATATAAACCACCCCTCACCCCCTCTTCCTCCCACACCACTAAAGCTTCAATCCTTGCCTAAATTCTGCCAAATAATCTTCCCAATACCTCTCCCCACGTCTAATATCTTTTTGTCTAAAAGTCCAAAAACAAAGGCCTTAAGGAGATTCTCAAGGAGGAGTAATCAAGAGGTGAACCTTCCCTCTCTTTTCTTTCAATTTCTTTTACAAAGTTCCATTATTTTGTTCTCCCTTATAACCTCCCCTCATCCAAATGCCATGATAATTATATTACCTTAAATTTACTATATTTTCATTGTTCTAGTGGAATATTTCATTATAATCTCTCTTTTTCCCTCCTTTTATACAATAAATGCAAACACCTTCTGAGATGTGTCAATTTATCACACTCAAGGAAGACGGGTTTTCAATTTTCATTACTATCTTCAATAATAGTCAAGAAACCTTTTCAATGGTTAAACCAGGTCATAATATTTTTATCTTATCTTGATTAATGTTCTATAATCTTTACACGTTCATAATATGGAATAAAAATACAAAACAAGTTTATTGTGCACAAAACCACCAAGCCAAATCCAAGCATTTATTTTTAACTCATCGAATTATTCATCCTCATGGTATATAACCATAATAATTATAAGATCATTTATATCTCTTTAATGTCACTAATAATTTATATTAAGAATTCTGTATGTTTAACCACATTTAAAATAAACTTCCATTCATGAATACAAGTAAAAAAATCATGAAACCCATTAAGAAAATGCTTCCAAAACAATAAAATTAAATCTCTTAAACCAATAAAAAATTCTATTAATAAACATAATAAGGTTATAAAATGTCATTTAAATATAGTAGAGGTTCTGGAATTATGAATTAATAAGCCTAATTTATTTACTCTGGTCTTTAATAACAAGTCAAGAACACCTTCAAGCATAAGGTAAGGGATATCTTAACTCAATTTCCATTTATTGAGTTACACATCTATGTCATTGGTTTTTTCTTTCCAATAATATGTGTGAATGACCTATTATTGTTTTATACTTTATATCCACTTATATTTTGTGGATTTTTATTTGTCACACATAAATATTTCATTTATTTATCATCACTCTAATGATACAATATTTGTAAGGGATCCTCTCTCTCACTTTTGTTCAAGAATCTCCCCTATGTTTTGACCTTTTATTTTTAATTCCTAATGATGGGGTATGTTTTTGAACCTCCCACATACTTAACTTGTGGAATATAAATAATTGAATACCCCTTTACCTCTCATTAAACTCTCACAATAACACTTGTTGCCATGCTGAAATGTTTGTAATGGGTTTCTCATCTCACTTTCATTTCTATGATATTTTCATTGTTCGCTACTTATTTCTTGTATGTGGTATATGTGTACTGAAATTTTATATATAATAACATGGTTATCTTTATATTAATTTTATTCAATGATTCATTCGATGTTTATTATGTTCTGGTCATATGATTTAACTGATTACATTGTGGTAAGAGACTTTGTCCCAACTAATATTTTGTTGTGACTAACATTGTATTGTGCACCTAATAATCTTTATGTGGTGTACCTACATCCCATTTGAGATCAATTTTCATTTGAAATAATATTTATATTAAATATACATAATCTCATATCATGGATATGTTTGTTGTCTAAACCGTATACCATTTTACATACGGTGTTTATTTGGAAAGTTGTTTTAATTATGGAAATATTGATGAATCTGTATACTCTACTCTATATGGATAATGAAAAGGCTTATTGATCTTGTATTGAATCAATGTATAAATAATTATTTGTACATGAAGTGGTGGTTGGGTGCCTCTATATCCCCTCAATGCATCGGTAGGTCTCATGAGACAAATCAGTTTGGCAACAAACCCTTCGAGTTTGTTTCCAAAAATCAGACGGTTTTCTACAAACAGAACTAAACCATTTTAATGGTATTATGGTTTCATGTGCCAAATACATGAATTCTAATTAATAAGAATTCTCTTTATTCATTATCAGTTATTATTATTATCCATGAGATTTTCACTATGACAAAATCTATTGATGGAGTTTCATTCTCAGTTTATTTATGGCATTAGTGTTTCATTTATTTACCATGCCATATAGATTATGTCAGATTGAATATGATTCACTTATTATTGCATTCATTCTTCTTCTATTCATAACCCTTAATGAGCATTTGAGATTATCCCTTTCATTATTTACTTTCAACATGTGACAAATAGAAGATCATTTATTGAGTTCTTGTGGATGCAGTTTTTAGTTGTCATTGTGTATTGTACTTTGTAAACTTTTCCAATGTAATTTGAGTAACATCTATGTATCTAGTTTCTTCAAGACTACTAAACTGATCTTTCCTTCAGGAGTTTCATTCCTTCTAACCATACCAATATCACAAGTAATGCACTGGCTCTAGCCTAGAGGGTTCGGGGTGTTACAGTACCAGAGCCCTGTACTTTTACTTTCAGTTTCTTTTGTACATGTATCTGTATGGTCGTCCCAGTGGGTGACCAGTTTTGTATTGTATTTCATAGTTGTTCAAGCTTTTATAACATTTTACTATTACAGCTTGTTCTATTTCAGTTTTTTATTGCTTCTGCACTCTGTTTACTTTCCGTTTTGTATGATAATTAGTTATTTATGTTGTTTTATTACTCTGGTATGGGGGAATAGTCTCCCCATTATCACACCCTTGGCCCTCACAACTAGTCAGCAGCCTCTAGTATATAGGGAGGCATGATTCAGTCTTTGTGGTGAACCGACTCGGAGCACCGGTTTAGTGGCATCTTGGTTGGGACGTTACAAAGTGGTATTAGAGGAGTTTTCTTTCATGGTCTTTACTATTTGGGATATGGTAGACAGGAGTATTAGGAATGTGTCAGAACCTGTGATGGATATCGGGCTGGGGAATCGAGAACACTTGTTCCAGTAAGAAGTTCTGGTTTCCAGGGTTTGCGATTGTTGTTCTGATTTTGCGATGTTACAGTTGTATATGATTTTCTCCTTGAGCGACACACATGTTGTGTGGTTTTTGAATTTACTATGGATCTATGGCTCTTGACCATTGGTAAGATTCCAAGGATGGATTTTGACTCTTGTCCAGAAAAGGTAAGAGGTTTATCATTCCTCATACTAGGAACGTATGATACACATCATATAGTCTTGTGAGTGTGTGTTTTTACTGACGACTGAGACCTTTTGGTCTACATACACATACTTTTACTCTAATGGAAGGTTACATGGATCTACTTTGAGGTGTTTTTGTTGAGGCTAATGACTAAGCCCTCTTGAATAGGTAGTGTAGTAACCCTAGTTGGTCTATGTGTCACGTGATTCCATTTTTTTAACCCCTTATTGGGTTTTGTTTCTCAGGTCTATGGTTATCTAGTTGAATCGATGATTATAATGTCGATAGATACCAAGGATTTTCTTGTGAACTGGACTTCCTTATGGTATTTCCGTATACGGATACCCAATGAGTGTCAGTTCATTTTCTCTTCTACTTGGGTTGTGGACTCCAGGGACTAGTTCCTTCTGAGGACGCTCGGAGAGGATCAGGGCCCTTGTAGGTTGTGTTTTGGTTTTGACTTTCTTGGTCATTGTGATCTTTACCCTCTTCTAAGAGGTTTTGGATCTTTTGGACTAGGTGGTTATAACTTGTGACCTGGTTGTGAGGATTTTTCTGTAGGGATAGGTGGAAGACCAAGAGACCCTTGGTTTTGACTCAAACCCTTGTAGGTCGAAGTCTGTTCTGTTCTAGGGAAACCTATGTGAAATGGTTGACCCATGCTTGAATCCTGATCGAGTTTTGGCAGGATGTTAGTGTGGCTCGGAGGGAGATAGACACGCCTTCAGTAAAATCTTAGTGTACTATTGTAAGAGAAGATCATGTGCTATCTTGATTCATATTGATTATTCTTAGAGATCTTTGACCCTATGTCGAGATCCTTTTTCTTTCTTAATGTTCATCCCTATTAAGGATGGAACCTATTTTGTTTATTCTCTGTTAGCGGTGTAAGGAAATCCATATGGTGGGGAGTGCACCATTGTCCCTTTGAGAGTTTTTTTCTTTGTTTAGGTTAAACTTCGGTGTTTTCCAGGAGCTTTTGATATTAGAGTTTTCTTTTTAAATGATTAAAAGGGTATTCCTATGGTGGGGAGTACTAGTTTGGTCGTAGTTGAATATCTTATGTATAGAAGGTGGTTGTTAACATTATAATTCTAGTCGTTGGACGTTCCAGATAGCTTGGTTGTGTAGATGCTCTGGTTGGTAGCATGGATGTTGGTCCTTTCACTGGGCTTCTCAGGGACGAGAAGGTTTATGGTGGGGAGTTTGTAAGAACCCGTGTTCTTTCGGACATCAGTTTTGAGCAGAAATTTGAATTTTTGATGTTGGATGCTCGTGAGGGGTAAAATGGTCATTTTCCCCTACCATCTTATGTCGAATAATTTTTTTAACCACTTCGTTGGTCTTGTAATAGGATGTTTACCCTAGGACAGGAGTTTGGTGGAAATCTAAGATGTCTGAATTTTAGCGGAATATTTAATATTTATTATTAGTAAATTAAATATTAAATTATTCATGAATATTCATTTAGAAATAACTTTTAAATGGATCTTTGTATTGAGATTCCATCTACTTAATTGAGTCTGAAATTGGGATTTTATCCTAGGGAAGGCATAAACTCCTGTCGGGCACCAGGGTCGGGTCGGGCCCCTTTTTCTTCCTTTTCTTATTTCCTTTTATTTTCTTCTCTCTTCCTTATTCCTCCTTATTTCACATGCTCCATATGTTCTCCTACTTGGATGTGTCTTTTGGGTGGATTTTTAGATTGAGAAATATATATATTTGGGAGGCAAGAGGGGTACCGATTCGAAGTTCTCGACGCACTGAGTCAGCATGCGGCAATCGGGAGCCGTGAAATCAACTGAAGCTTCGACAGTTTCCACCCGAAGGTAGGGCACTTTATGTTTTCACCATATATCCCCTTAAAACATGATTTTTTATGTTTTTAATTCCTTATATTTCTTTCTTTTAACCCCATGGGGATCGATTTTTTGTTTTGGGGGTGAAAACAGGCGTTTCAGGCGTTTCGAGGGATTTCCCATCGGAAAATCCAGAATACATGGCATGTGTTCCTGGGGTACACGCCATGTGTTCTTCCAGTTCAGGGAAGATGATGTTTTCTCAAGTAAACACAGTGTACTTTGAGTACACACTGTGTAGTGGGTGGTCGTGTGACTGGTCGTGTGGAATAGAACACAGAATAGTGGTTTTTAAGGAGTACACGCCATGTACAGTAAAGTACACGCCATGTATAGTAATGTACACGCCATATAGTGGTACTTGGGAATGTGTTTAAGTGAAAACACACACGAGGTAACTTTTTGTGAACATTACACACCGTTTACAGAAAATTACACACTGTGTACTATTACACAGGCAGGACCAATGTGTTCTGGCCATGTGCTCTGGCCATGTACTTCCCCATCTTAGTAAATTGGGAATATCTTGGGCCCTGGAAGTTATAATTGGTTGTGTGAGTAGTCTATTATAAGAAGTTATCCACTTAGATCACAATGGTTGAATCCTTTTTACATTTAGAGGTCATAAAAATGTGGTTTTGGAGGTTTTTATTTAAATTGAGGGTTTCTTCTTGTAGTTATCAAGTTTAGTTGACACCTAAGAGTGAGACATTGCATGGATGATAGGTTGGGTGTTGGGACCAACTTAGTTTATACCTTTAATAATAGATGATATATGATCTATCTCTCATAACCTATGCTTTATAGGACTTTCCCCTTGTGAGACGTTACCTTCTGGACTATGCGTCTGTGAGACCGGATACTTCTAAGGATCCCCTGAGGGATGCCTTTACATATGTACTGACCTTGAGAGTTCCTTATAGGATTCATCTCCTGTTTCTCCTTTGATAGGACCCATGTTATGGAATTCCTATGTTTTCCTTCCTTTGAGGATTCTATTTAGGATTCCTCCCTTTTTCTTCGCTAAGGATCCCATGTAGGATGCCATCGCTCATTTTTACCAGGAGAATCCTGAGTATGATGCTTCCTCAGTGTTTGACTTGAGGGTCCCAGTGGTTTCTCATTGATTGACTAAACGTGAGTTGTTACGTTGGGTTTGGGTAGAGATGGTGATCAGGTGTCACCTAGAACCCATTCAAAACTGGTGATCCCTTTGGGACTTGGATGTATTGTTGGGTTGGGTGTTCGGGCCACCCGCACTTGTTTGTTTATATCTGACTTGGTTTGCTGATGTTGTAGTGGTTTCTAGAGGTGCTTCCTAGTTGGTGGGTGTTGATCCTAATGCAAGGCATCTTTCTTGTTTGTTCAGATGCCTACTATTACTTATGTTCCTAAGTATAGGTGGTTTGATTGTAAATAGGGTTATTTACCTTGTTGTGGATGTGTTTTCCAATGTTGCTTGATTTTGACCATTTGGTCTAGCTTTCCTATTAGGATTCCTTGTTTCCATGCCTTGTATTTTTAGGATGGATTGGTTTTATCTGACATGTTTTGTTATGTTGTATACTATTATCCAAGTAATTCTTGAGGTTTACTTTGGCCATATTGCACTACTATGCTCGTTGACCTACACAGGATAGTGAGAACCTGGTGTAGTAAACTATAAGGGGAATTTACCGAGTGATCTTCCTCAGAGAGTCTTTGAGCCTTTAGGTTACGAGAGGAATTGATTGTGTGAGCTTCCTCAGAGATCCTAGAACCACTTGGGGATATAAGGTGAATTGACTGTGTGAGCATCCCCAAAGAGTCCTTGATTGCTTTAGACTATAAGGGGAATTGACCGCATGAGCTTCCTCATAGAGTCTTTGTTTTAATTGAATGACTTGGGATATAAGATGAATTGACCATGTGAGCATCCTCAGAGATTATGTGACCTTGGGGATATAAGGGGAATTGACTATGTGAGCTTCCTTAGAGATTCCTTAACTGCCTTATACTATAAGGGGGATTGATTGTGTGAGCTTCCTCAGAGAGTCTTGTTTTACCTTTGACTATAAGGGGAATTGATTGTGTGAGCTTCCTCAGAGAGTCTTTATATATCCTTATAATAGAACCAGAGGGGTTAGACTATGAGTACTGCCCAGATGGTTTCTTGTGTTTGATTGGTTGAACTAGAGGGTTACTTGTTTTTATTTAGCTTGTTCAGAGGCATATTTCCAGCATTGGCTGAGGCATGTACATGTTGATGGGATTACAGACCCAAAGATTGACTTATGGATACCCGGATTGAGTGGCATGACATCCATCTCAATGCCCTTGAATAAGATGTCCAGGAGATTGGGATTATGGTCCCAAGGATTGACTGCTGATGTTGTTTCTTGTTATTTGAATCACTTAATCATGAATACTCATATGTATGTTATGTGTATAGTTATGGGACTATACATGTGTACGTATATAGATATGGAAATCTATGGTGGCACTTGCCTAGTTGATAGGTATTACATACCCTGAGTTCGACCATGGTTACACATTTGGTTTACTTCCTTTTGTTGTGTTCCATATATGTTGAGCACATTGTTGTTTCATACACTTTTAGCATCACAGTTATAGGTTGCTTGTCGGGGTTCCCTACTGAGATTATATCTCACCCCTGCATGTGCACCTCAGTGGATGTGTATACCTTATGTTTTCTTTTCAGTTTGATTACGAGTTGCATGGTGGATAGGGTTGAGGCCTAGTGTTGCATGATCGAGTGGAGCTGCTCGTGTGGTTCTACTAATTGGGCTACTGTAGTTCAACAGTGTCTGGAGATCGGGTACATGGATTGGCTCGAAGTTAGTAGCAGAGCCCTATACTTTTACTTTTATTTTCTTTTGTACTTTTCTCTATATGGTCAGCCTGATGGGTGACTAGTGTTGTATTGTATTGCATAGATGTTCGGGCTTTTATAGAATTTTACTATTACAGCTTGTTCTATTTCATTTGTTTATTGATTCTGAACTCCATTTACTTTCCATTGTGTGTGATACTTAGTTATTTCCACTGTTTTCTTACTTTGTTATGAGGGAATAGTCTCCCCACTGTCGCACCCTAGGCCCTCACTACTAGTCGGCATCCTCTGGCGTACAGGGAGTCGCGCTTGGGGCCTTGTGGCGAACTGGCTCAGAGCACCGGTTTAGTGGCTTCTGGGTCGGGACGTTACACCCCCCCCCCCCTTCAAAATACAAAACAAAAACAATTGACTAAAAAAAGTTTCATTGTCGAGGATTTGACCTGGGTTTCATTATACACATTAGCAGAGCACCAGACCTTTGAATGGTTGATATGTTAAAATTGTATACATTTTAAATGGAATCATTTCTGAGGATGTTTCAAATAATAGTCAATAGTTTTTGATTTTTGTAAAAAAATCAAAAAAAACCAAAAAATATATATTAAAAAACAAAAATAAAACGCTTTTCCCCATATTTTTATATTTTAAGAAAACTAAAAAACGAAAAGAGACACAACTAATCACTATTAAATTTTGAAATATTATCCAACCATTTTGGGGATTCAAAAGTCTTTTTTTCATTTCAAACATTTTCTATTTTCATCATAAATTAGGATAAATAATTTTACATCAAGCCCAATAAGTTTTTAATTATCAATTCTTGATTTAGAAAATGATTCTTCTTAAATCGTGATAAACAACATTATATTTCATTCCAAGTTCACCTATGGACATATTTTCATATTGTGTTTTTTTCACCCCTGATTGTGAGTCTTGAGTTTGAGGAATTTTGAGCTGAATTTCCTACCTTGGTGTGCACTAATATGATAGAGTCATTTTCTAAACCACCTGATAATAAAAATATCCACATAGCCTCTCATTACCCTTACATTAATCTTCCATATGAAATCCCCTTAAATCCTATGAAAACCTTTTTTATATCCACATTACAAGACAAAAACTTTGTCCCACGTAACATCTACATGTATTTTCATTTCATGGTTTATTGAAATTTTAGTGTGGGGGGAATGAGTTTCATTTTGTACATCCTTTTCTTGGTTTTCAATGTGTTATAATATTCTTGAGGGAAAGCATCCATTTCATTGTTGGGAGAGGTTTTCATTCGGTGAGTTTTGGGAATGGATTCGTGTTTATGTAATTTTATAAAAATGTTATTGAAAAGTGTTCAAAAAAAATACAAATAAAACAAAACAAAACAAAACAAAATGGGTTATGTCAGAAACCAACCCAGTTAGACCCTAAACCAGTCACCCAAGCCAATCCACGATAAGGCCCAAAGGGCATTCCTAATCCCCAAAGGATAAAAACTAGTTCCAAGAATAAAAATAAGACATTTGGTAATAGTTTTTCCAATAAAAAAAGACAAATGAATAAATATAAATTGAACAAAATAAATAAACACTAGAAGTGGAAATAAAATAAAGGTGCGTAGCTAAACATACCTCCAAGAGACCTTGTGGGTACCACCAAACATAGATCCACACTCACTCCAAGAGCGATACAAAATTATAAGAACCTAAAATTAAAAGATACAGTAGGTGTGAGCACTGAGATTCTCAGTAGTAATGCCAAGGAATAACAACACCCTATGCCCTTACCTTTAAAAAGAAACCCAATCATACTATTTTAAAAATAAGACATAATAAAATAATTTTTTTCATTCCTTTCAAGTTCAAGTAACAAGTTTTCATTTTTAGTAAAAGCATTCCTCTTCTCATATATTTTCAAAATGAATTTTAAGCATGCATTAACACATCAAAATGAAAGTAAAGTAGCTTCAATTAAAATGTGGTTTTTACAAAAGAGATATCAAGAATGAAATAACTAAAATGGAAATTATATCCCAAGCACCACGGGAAATCTCTAAGAAACTAGTGTTATTTGGGGACCTAGGATCCTCATACCTCAATGAAACATGGAATAACAAACACAACTAATAGTGTTCCCATGAACGAGCCACTAGGATGGGAAACCCTATGGGCCCAATGGTATCCAATCATCACAAATGTTTAGTTAGTGTTATATCATCAATATTACTAGAAAAAAACATAATTAACCACTTCTAAATCATCTAGAATACTAGTCCTTGTCTACCCACCTGGGTACCCAGGGTTACCCATGTGCTCAATTCAAAATACTGGTGATATTTTATCAAGGATACATTTATGAACATATCACTTTCTTTATTCAAAACCCCATTCAACATCTCACCACTTATCTACCTCCTTAAGTGCATTCCCCCTTTACGTTACACAACAATTCACAAGAATCAACACTAGATACATATCACAAATCACACATTAACACTTTCATCACATTTCTCAAAATAGTAGGAATTACTCAAGAGGGGTTTTTCACTTTCTCAAACCATTCCCAAAGTACCAAACGGGTCTCATTACATTACAAGGAATATTATCATTTTATAAAACATTTGTTTCTCAACACCTTTAAGTTTCAAAATAGTTTAAAAGCACAATTTCACAACCAAGGTGCCACACATTTAAAAGAAAGATATAAATCATGCTTAAATATAAGAAACCCATTGGAAATACTCATTACACACTAATACCATTAAAGAAACCACTTTAAAATATTTAATATTAAAGATAAATTTATTATTAAAAAGAAATCACAATTTCAAAAAAAGTTAAAGACGTGTTTCAATGTGAAAAACTTGTGCTTGAGGCTTATATAAATTATGTAAAATAAATAAATAATTGTTTCTAATAACTGCATCCATACCACATAGCATGTACATACTATATAAATATTTAAAATATTTTTAAAACAATCGAGAAATAATATATTTCAAATTAAATGGCTAGGCATAGGAAACCTACCATAAACATGTTGTTCTTTGATGATGACCACCCAAGCCAACACTTCTCACTTACTAGAACATGGATTTATAGATATATATATACCTCTAGATTTATCACACATACTCCCCTCTACATGAGGGAATATGTACAAAGAGGGAATATATATATTCCTTACACTATTCATGTACATGTATCCACTCTCGATACCCATATCCCAAAACAACCGCATCGAGTTCTAATGCACTCTATAAACATTACTGACTACTCAAAAATCACTAAAACCTTAAATTAAAATTAATCCAAAATGAATAAATCTAAATACCTTATCCAAAAACCATGGTGAACCCACTGCCTTTTCCAATTGTGGCTAGAATGATCATCAATGGGGAAAATGAACTGTATTCGTCAAGAATCAACCAAAATAAAAACCCCCGAAATGCATTAGGGTTCATCCAAGGTGTTGGGAAAAAATCCCTTAAGGTAACATTGCATCATTTTGGGGTTTCATTGTGTTTGTTGACAAATCAGGTTTCCATGGAGAATTTTTTGAGTTCCATAGATGTTTTTGACAATCCATGTTGACAAAGAACCAGGAAGAAGGAATGGAATATCTAGAGGTGGTACAAAAAGAACAGATACATGGTAGAGCCATATTCCAGTGTTTGCCAAATTTTTGGGGTCCAAAATTTTGGAGTTTGGTGAGGATCACGAAAAGTGGATATCCTTGAAGATCTAATTTAAATATGGAAAAGGCATGAGTTTCATGAATATGGGTCGCATGATTTGGATTTCTCAAAGACCAGAAGAATGTTGACGGTGATGCTTCGCAATTACATCAAGCTTTGCGAACAGCAGAGTTGAAGAGCATTGCGGCAGTGAAGGACATTGTGTGAAGGAGCTTCGCGGCATGAGGGTGGATCTTCATGGTGAAGGATCGAAGTAAATTACATAATTCTTTGCGATTACGATGAGCTCCACGATCAGAAAATTTCTGAGGTGCTTCGTGATTTTGAGAGAATTTCGGCGGGAACTTCAGAGCTTCGTGATTCAAGATGACATGGCATTGACTTCGTTCAGAAGGTTCGACGGTTAGTGGAATCGCTTATAAATATACCTTGACCCCCTCGGGAGAAGCAGAGAGATTTTTAAAAGAAAATATTTTGCTCTCGGTTCGCAAAGGTGGTTCACAAAGGCAGTGTGCTTCGCGAAAGAAGAGCTTTACGACGGCTATTCTAGCTCTGCGAAAGTCGTGTGCTCCGCATTGGCTCAGTGAACTTCATGAGGGAATTCACTCTGTGATGACTTGAGCTTCGCAAGAGTTCTTCACGAAAAGGAAGGATCTTCACAAAGTCTTGTTTGAGCTTCGCAAAATTGGGAGCCTCGTGAAGTAGGGTGTTTTGCGAAGGTTTTTCCAAAGGAATTGCCCAATGTTCAGGGGCAAAGGGGTTTTCATCAGTAGATGAAATTTGGACTTTAACAGAGCATATATCAATAGTTTAGGGTGCATATATTCATGCGAATGAAGATACCTATAGGTCTATAAACTATGAGTGGATCTTCTAAAGAAGTAGTGATCTCACTTCAGTAGAGAGAGCAGTGAGTTCTCAATTTGTGTGTGGTTTTAAACCAGAAGGGACAGTGAGTCCGCTTCGAACTTTTAAACAGTAGTGCGCTAATAGTAGAATTGTTACATCAGCACATTGTCGGTGTATTATCATTGGACATTGCCCAGTTAGGGTAAACCAAGTAAAAATCGTTGTGTCATGTCCATGCTTTAAGGTTTGTTCATACTCTGCATCGGGAAGGAGGGAGAAGAGGGTTTTGTCTAATAGAAAAACAAGATTAAAAGGGGCAATTGTTTTAATCTATCATACCCTGATTCACCCCCCCCCCCCTCTTAGGGTATCTATCCTAGTGAACCTAACAGTTGGAATCAGAGGGAAAGTTTAATAACATTGTTTCTCTCTCAAATGGAGGTCACTAATCCTAAAGGGATTTCAATCTTCTACGGGAACAATTTCCAGCTATGGAAGAATCGGATGCAACACTACTTTTGATCATTAAGAATGGATGTGTTCACAGTAGCAATGCATGGCATAACAACTGATATTAATAGTGGTTCATTATCAGAAGTTGTGCATAGAGAGTTGGATGCTGATGCCAAAGGAATTAATGCCTTAGGGGGAGACCTATCCAATCCTATCAATACAAAGGTAATGTCATGAAAAATTTTACATGCCATGTGGGAAAAGCTATTGAATATATATGAAGGGGATACAAAGGTCAGAGAGGCAAAGCTGCAAGTGTTGTGGAACAAGTATGAAGATCTGAGAATGAAACCGAATGAGTCTGTTGATGCATTCTTCGACAGGGTAAATGTTGTAGTGGAAGACATGCAAGGTCTTGGAGAATTTATTGAGGATATAAAGATTGTGAAGGGCTTCTTGAGGAAAATTCCACCTCGGTTCAATCTGAAAGTTTCGGTTTTGGAATATAATGACATGAAAGAGCTGACATTGGATAACCTGCACAACACCCTTGTTGCATATTAAATGAGAAATGATGATAACGATGTTGTGTAAAAGGTAAAATCCAAAGATGTGGCATTAAATTCCATGAAGAAGCTCACCATTGAAGAATATTAGGAAGAAGAAGAGACAGATGAGGTGATGTCATTCCTCTCCTCAAACCTTCAAAGAGGAAAAGGAAAATTTAAAGGGAAGCTTCCACTTGCTTGTTTTCGATGTTGAAAGGTTGGACATCTTGCGGCAAGGTGCCCCAAAAAGTTCCAAGAGGATGATGATGTCGATGAAATAGAAATTCCGAAGAAGAAGTCTCTATCCTATGGGAAAGGCAAGAAACGGTTCAAGATAAATTTCTTTAAGAAGAAGAACCTTCTTTCAAAAGAATAAGATAGTTCAAATGAGTCTGGGATTTAGGAGGTTGAAGAGATAGAGAACTGCATAGATTATGGAGAAAATACTATGGTGGCAGTTTTTGATAGATCTCAAAATAAGAATGAAACTGAAGCTGATGAAGAAGAAGAATAATTTGATGGAAGAGTTGATATGAAAGATGAGTTAGAGGCTACTCTTGAGGAGATAGATATTTGGATAGCCAAAAAAAAGAAATCCAACAAAGTTGTTTGTGATGCCAAACTCTATATGCAGCCGCAGGAATAAGAGAAGTCTGAGTTGATGGAAGAAATTGAGAAACTCAAGTCATCCACACCAGAGGACTCAGAATCAGTTATTGAGTATAAAATAGAAATTGAAGAACATAAAATGGAGATCGATAGCCTGAATAACACAAGGAAAGATCAAATCAATAATATTGAATAACTTTAAGGAGAAGTTGTCAGTTTGTGGAAAAATCATAAAGATAAAGAAAACCTATTGACTCCTGTTGGGTCATCAGGAAAGGAGATCACTCAAAAAACTGAGAATATAAAAGTGTATAATAGTGGTTCAGAATAAAAGAAGCATCCACTATGTTCAGATTCTAATACCTATGGGGGGCTTGAACAAAAACAAAATGCAGTGAAAATTGAGGTCAGACCGCAAACACCCACTCCGAGATTGAAGGTTGATTTGGGCACAATGCAGAATCAGAATATTCAGAGATCCCAAGGTGAAACTCATAGTGAATAAGTCACACAAAGGAATGCACCTCATATCAGGTGTTATTGTTGTAGAAAGATGGTACATTCATAATATGTGTGTTCCATAGCAAAGAGATATCGAAGGGCGCAAGAACAAAGGTGGAATCCAAACAGAGAACAGTTCTCCAGAACATATTTCAAAGGACACTGTTTTTGGTACTAAGGATTTGGGAACATGGATAGGTATTGTACTTCGACCATAAAAAGGAATTTTCCAAAGGAGAATCAAAATGTTCACAAGAAGAAGATCCATGAACCGACAGGTGAGTTTAAAATGCAAAATAGATTTGCAGCTCTTCAAGATGAAGTTGGTCCATCATACTCTGAGAAATATCAGAAGTCTCAATCCATGTTAAGTATGAAGGAAAAAATATGGACCAAGAATAAAAAGGATGAGAAGGAAGTGGTGGTAGAAATTTCCATTAAAGAATCAGATAGCTCTGGTGTGTGGATCCTTGACAGTGGTTGCACATCTCACATGACCGGTAATGAGGATCTTGTTACATGCGTAAAATATGGAAAAGAAGGAGTTGTCAAGTTTGGAAATGATGAAGTCCTAAAAATAATTGGCTCAGTAAAGGCCAAGTTTGGGGGTAAAGAGATTAGATGTGCAGATGTATTAGTAGTATAAGACCTCAGTCACAATTTTCTCAATGTTAGTCAACTATGTGACTCGGGACATTCTATAAGGTTTACTAAAAATGTGTGTATCATCAAAGGAAGATATGGGGTAGTGTTTCTACAGGGAAAAAGGAAAACGGAAAATCTCTACCAGGTAAGTTGAGATGAATATATGTGCTTTCTATCTAGAGAGGAAGAAAACAAGTTGTGGAATAAACCACATGGTCATCTATGACAACCATCCCTATAAGATCTGGTAAATTTTGATGTAGCAAGAGACCTCCCTAAGCTATCACGTGATTTTACTCACATGTGCGATGCATTCCAACATGGGAAGCTCATCAGAAAGACATATAAGGCAAAGGAAAAAAATTCAACAAGAGTGATCGAATTGGTGCATGCTGATGTATGTGGGCCTATCACACCAAGGGTGATTGGCGAAAAGAGGTACTATATTCTTTTAATTGATGACAATAGTATAATGGAAGGGTTATTTGTTATTTCACATATGTCCAATGTGTTCAACTACTTAAAATAGCAACGGAGGGAGTGTGAAAAGATGCTGGGATAGAAAATTCTAAAGTTTTGTAATGATAATGGTATAGAATTCACAAACAGTCAGGTGGAAGACTATCTCGAGAAACACAGGATAAGGAATCAAGTTTCCTCAGTGAGAACTCCACAACAGAATGGAGTGGTTGAAAGGAGAAATCAGATCATCAAAAACATGGCCAGAATGATGCTCATAGAAAAAGATCTACGAGATAAATTTTTGAAGGAAGCAGTTTTGACATCGGTCTACATTTATAATAGAGCTCTGTTGTGTCCAAAGGAAGGAAAGACTTCGTACGAGATGTGGTATGGAAATAATCCAACATTGAAATACTTTTGAATATTTGGAATCAAGTGCTTTATCCTCAACAAGGAGAAACATAGGAAATATGAGTCATGTGGAGATGAGAGGATATTCCTAAGCTACTTAGGAAAAAGAAAAGCATACAAATTCTTTAACAAAAGGCTGGGAAAAGTAGTTGAGAGAAATAATGTCACTATAGTGGAGAATGAGGAGATCATTCAACAACACAGTTAAAAATTTCCTAATGAGAGTGATGAGGAGGAAAACAACGTAGGGGGAGCATAAGTGGCTGATGTTGATTCATAATAAGATATTGATGATGAGAATGAGGAATTAAAGTCTGTATCTGCACAAAAGCCAAGGAGACATGCGGAAATTGACATGCAGAATATCATTGGTAATCAGTCGGCTCCAATTCAGACAAGAAGAATGAAATCACTGCAATAGACATCTTTTCTATCTTAGGTTGAGACTAAATTCTTTGCTGATGCAGCTAAAGATTAAAAGTGGGCCCATTCCATGAATGAAGATCTAGATCAGATTGAGAAGAATCAGATGTGGGAGATTGTTTCGAGGCCAGCAGATAAGAATATCATCGAGACTAAATGGGTCTATCGCAACAAGATGAATAAAGATGGCACAGTGATTCGGAACAAAGCACGACTAGTGTGCAAAGGATACTCCCAAATAGAGGTAATAGATGTTGATGATACATTTTCACCAGTTGCAAGACTAGAGACAATCAAATTATTTCTAGCCATTGCAGTGCAATAGGAGTTCAAAGTTTTCCAGATGGATGTCAAATCTGCATTTTTGAATGGGATTCTAGAGGAAGAGGTGTATATTGAGTAGCCAGATGGTTTTTTCCTTCATGGGAATTAGAACAAGGTTTTTAGACTGAAGAAGTCATTGTATGGGCTGAAACAAGCACCAAGATCATGGTACACAAGGCTTGATCAGTACTTGAAGAAGCTTGGTTTCTAGCATGGTGGAGTTAATTATAATCTCTATTTCAACAATAATAGTAATCAAAGGATGATGGTCTTGTTTTATGTTGATGACATAATATTTGGCGGATCAGATGAAGCTTAGTGTAGATAGTTTTCCGAATTCATGAAAACTGAGTTTGAAATGTCAATGATTGGAGAGCTAACATTTTTCCTTGGTCTACAGGTGACACAAGGAAGGAATGGAACATTCGTTTCTCAATCCAAATATGCCAAGGAGGTTCTGAGAATATTTGGAATGGAAAATTTCAAGGAGATGAAGACTCTGGTTGCAACCCGGATGAAATTATCGAAAGATGATGATGGAAAGGCAGTTAATATCTCATAATACAGGTAGATTATTTGGATTTTATTGTACCTAACAACGACGAGACATGATATTGTTTTTTTCACATGTCAAGAAGTGAGATATCAGAGTAATACCAATGAAAACCACATGATTGTAGTGAAAATAATACTTTAGTATATCAAGGGAACAGTGTATTTCAGCTTGATATATAGTGATAAGTCTCAGTCAGAGGTATTGGGATATACAGATGCAGATTGGGCCGGTTTAGTGGATGACATGAAATCAATGTCAGGAGGTGCATTCTATCTTTGTGTCTTGTGTATTTCTTGGATTAGTAAGAAGAAATATTTCATTTCATTAAGCACCGTAGAAGCTGAGTATATTGCCGCCACTCAAGCATCCACACAGTTATTGTGGAAGAAATAGTAGCTTGATGATATGGGTGTTAAAGTGAAGTCTCCGATCAGAATCTAGTGTGATAACTCAAGTTATATAAATCTCATAAAAAATCCCATCCATTACTCAAGTACAAAGAACATTGAGATAAAGTATCATTTTATAAAGGAGAATGTTGAGAAAGGAATTGTAAAGTTGGGGTATGTACCTAGAGAACTATAGGTTGCAGACATTCTGACAAAGGCCTTACCCAAGGAAGCATATGAAAGGCATCGACTAGCTCTGGGAGTTCAGTAGACTCCCCGCACTTGAACGAGAGTGGATTTTGAATACTCCCTCTCCCTGAGGTATTGGGTGTTTTTCTCTAACGCTATAATATGTGTTCTTTCCACTGTTGCAAACCAAAAAGGGTGACCTTTGGGTTCATTGAAAAGGGGGAGAAATAGTGACTCCTCAAGGGGGAGAAACTGTGGCTAATGAAGGGAGAAAATGTCATTGTCAAAGACATGGGGAGAAGATGACAGGTGGAGCAGCGAGTTTGGGGGAGAGCAATGAGATAGGGGTGTTTTAAATCTGACGATACTAGAAGTGATCAATCACAGAATAGATATCAAGACAACTGAGGATATTGATAAAAGTAGAACAGTGATGTTGGAAAGGTGTGAGAAGGTTTCCATATTTCACCAAGTGGTATCCGTATGGTATCACCAATTAAAATCAGGTTGGAAATTGGTATAAGTTGGGTGTCAATAGTTGGTGGCAGAAATGAAGTGATTCATTGATGATCTTATCAATTACTCTTGTTTCTCACGACGAGCACTGCTCATGTGGGATTATAGTATGTGGTGAGTGAATCTTTAGTTGCTATCTAAATTGCAAGAGGTGAAGGATAGTTGATGATGGAAGGAGGCTTAGGAAGGTATAAACATGCATAAAATTATTCTGAGAAGAGTAGTTAACAAACCCAAAGTGGGAGATTGTTGGGAACAATCCCTCAAGGTAACGTTGCGTCAATTTTGGGTTTGATTGTGTTTGTTGACAAAAAAGGTTTTCATGGAGAATTGTTGAGTTCCAAAGATGTTGTTGACAATCCATTTTGACAAAGAACCATGAAAAATGAATGGAAGGTCTGGAGGCGGTACAAAAAGAATAGATACAAGGTGGCACAGTTCTCTAGTGTTTGCCAAATTTCTGGGGTCCAAAATTTGGATTTTGGTGAGTATTGCGAAAAGTGGATATCCTTGAAGATCTAATTTAAATATGGAAAATGCATGAGTTTCATGAATATAGGCCTCATGATTTGGATTTCATGAAGATTAGAAGAATGTTGACGGTGATGCTTCATGATTACGTCAAGCTTCGCTAACGACAGAGTTGAAGAGCATTACGGTGGCGAACGGCATTGTGCGTAGGAGCTTCGCGGCATGAGGGTGTATATTCGAAAATAATGCATGAAGTAAAATGATTTAACTCTCCGCGATTATGATGAGCTCCGCGATTAGAAAATTGCTGAGGTGCTTCGAGATTTTGATAGAATTTTGGCGGGATCTTCGGAGCTTCGTGATTCAAGATGATGTGGCGTTGACTTCACGTGGAAGGTTCGAGGGTTGGTGGAATTGCCTATAAATAGACCTAAACCCCCTTGGGAGAAGTAGAGAGAGTTTTCTGATAAAATATTTTTCTCTCAGTTCGCGAAGGCAGTGTGTTTTGTGAAATAAGAGCTTCACAGCGGCTATTCTAGCTCCGCGAAAGTCGTGTGCTCCGCATTGGCTCAGTGAGCTTCATGAGAGAAGTTACTCTGCGATGAATTGAGCTTCGTGAGGGTGATCCTCGAAAAGGAAGGAAATTTTTGAAGGCTTGTTTGAGCTTCATGAAATTGGGATCCTCACGAAGTAGGGTGATTTGCGAAGGATTTTCCAAAGGAATTTCCCAGTATTTAGGGGCAAAGGGGTTTTCATCAGTAGATGAAATTTGGACTTTAATAGAGCATCTATCAACAGTTGAGGATGCATCTATTCATGAAAATTAAGAGATATATAGGTCTATAAACTGTGAGTGAATCTTCTGAAGAATCAGTGATCTCTCTTCAGTAGATAAAGTAGTGAGTTCTCAATTTGTGAGTGGTTGTAAACTAGAAGAGATAGTGAGTCCGCTTCGAACTTGTAAATAGCAGTGTGCTAATAGTTGAATTAGTACATAGGCACACTACCGGTGTATGCTCCTGGGACCTATCTCAGTGAGGGTGAACCAAGTAAAAATAGTTGTGACCTATGCATGCTTTAAGGTTTGTCCATACTCTGCATCGGGAAGGCGAAAGAAGAGGGTTTTGTCTAAAAGAAAAACAATATCAAAAGGGGTAGTCGTTTTAATCTGTCATGCCCTGATTCACCCCCCCCCCCTCCCTCTCAGGGTATCTAGCCTAGTGGACCTAACACAAGGCATGTGAACCACCCAGAATAGAAGAAACCAAATAAAATAGAGGGAGAATATGGGATAGGAGACTCATAGGAGGGATTTCCACCCAAAATAGAGAGGCAAAGCGGTCACTAGAGGGATGGAGCAGTGCACCAGAGCTCTCCTGGTCGGTCAGGTCATGCGATCAAGAGGTAGGTCGGCTGCACAAGAGAGGTTAAGGGGGAGCCGTGAGAGGTGATGGAGGAGGGATGAGCGTTGGAGGGGAGGTGGTGTGTCATAGGGTTCTGGACAAGGGGGTCGCACGCAAGTATGGAGGAGAGTGGGGGTCACATAAGGGTTAAGGGGGAGGAATAGGGATACCCCTCTAGGGTTTTTGATAAAATTTTAATAATAATTACTTAATAATAATAATAATAATAATAATAATATTGTTATTATTATCATTATTATTATTATTAAAACATTGTTTTAATTGTTATTTCATTTTATTATTATTTTATTTTATTTTTCATTTTATTTTATTTTATTTTAGAACAAAGATAGGCCACACAGTTTGGCCTCATGTTCTGTCTAACTGTGTTCTAATCGTGTGCACCCTACTAGGGAGAAGGGTAACACGCATGGGTTGGCCACATGGTTACCAAACTGTGCACCAAATATGCTGAGTACCTCTGTCCAGTTCCAGAACCAAACCGCACGGTTTCCATAGGGTTTCCCAAATCGTGTGCAACCCACGTACTCACCACTGGAAACCCAACATAAGTTTCATGGTTACCTAGGAGAAGATTCATGTTTTCCCAAAACCATTCTCTACTCGTGTTCCAGATAGTCCCAAGTCCAAAATATTTGTTTCCTAATAAATACTCAAAAATTAAAACCATGACTCATCCCAAACCATCACAAGAATATATAAATCCGTGAAAAGAATGAAATAAAAGAATTTCAAAGCTTATGGTGTGACAATTATTCCCACTACAAGCACTTTATTCCCCCAAAAATTCACTCAGTTTAAAGATGAACAAAAATCAACTTAGAGTGGAAAAAAGATTGATAAAACTATGAACCTTGAGGTGACCTTTCAACTCTGAAAGTCACACTTGACCACCTGTAAGAACTTAAACCAGAGGAACCGTAGGTAAAAAGGGGAGGGTTCTCCCCAACATGAGAACCTGACTAGCACATCCCACATTGAGACTCTCAACATGGGATAAATTTAGAACTACCAACATAAACCAAAGTAGAAACCACCAACACCGAAAAAACTCCCACACAGACTGACCAGCATAGCCACTAGAAATTCCCAACCCAAACCAAAAACTCCAGACACCCAGGGACACCCACAAAAAGAGATCAAACCAAATAAAAAACTGAACCATGATTCATCATTTCCATAATACATGAGAATCTCTAAGACAAACACGATGTAAAACAAGAACAGTCTACCAAAAGGGCTAACCACACAAGAGAGACAACTGTTCAGAGACTCACATTTGAGGAAGCACAACCACTAAAATTACAAGAAAATGAGATCTCCATGCCTTATTATAACCAAAATGTAACATTCAAAGAAGCAAGACCACAATGAGAAAACGTGACATCTACACCTCTTACAATAGAACAAAACCTTAAAAGACAAGGAAGCTACAATAGAGAAACATAAATCATCCATATTCTAGCACTTGAGAAAGACCCAGAATAAGGTCCTCCACACCCAGCGATTTCCTGACTGAATGTAAAGATTAACTCTGAGACTTACGGCTAGACCTATGATGTCTTGAAGCATATTCTTCCCCACGGTCAAGAGCTGATGATCTCAACTAAAACTTCTCTTTTGGTAGTGCGGCTTTCAGAACCCTTTCAGATGACCCAAGAAACCACACTGAATAGAACATCCTTTCATCTATGAATGAGACATTATTCTATTTTTTAGCTAATGAAGGTAGGTGACAAACCAAGAAGTTTTGTGTGTGGTCCAAGTTCAAGGAAGGCTCCATCTCCACCACTCAATTTAGATTCTGGTTAGAGTCATCAATGAAGATACTCAGAAAAACACTCATTCATGATTTCTTCTAAAACTCAACCACCTTAATTTTGAAAAGTTCAAACCACTAAATGATGACCAAAATTGATTACCATAACTAACCTTCACTGAAACACAGAGAAACTAATCCTAGAGTTTGAACATTCATTTCTTACAGGGCCTTTTCTAGGGAATACTTAGAAACAAGAAGCACGATGCCGAATCAAAACGTATCATAAATAAAAATTTCACATTTCAATAACAAGACAATATCCAAACTCAAATCACCATTTCAACCCCATTTTCAGAATTTCAAAACCAAGATCCCATGAAAAAAGAATCTAAACATGAAAAGAAAACACTAAACAATTTCTCACTCACTTTTCAAAACATTAAAATTCCCCTTTCTAAAAATCATTTTTTCAGAAAACAAAAAAAATTAAACACTCATCATTGGTATTCAATGAAATATAACATATGTACTTCCTTATTCTAGATCAAGAAACCATCCAGACATACCACCAACTATCCACTCACCTCTTGTATACATCCATATATGTGATCGTTCATAGAAATACCAAGGGTCAATTCAAAACATTTATACTTTCCAAATCAGATCATTCAACTTAAAGAACAAATTATCAACTAATTTGAAATTACCCCTCATAATTAAGTAAACATATTTCCAAATTACCAAGTATTTTTAATTAACATTCTGAAAATTATTCCCAAAATCACAAAACAATTTCCAAAACAACGTTAATTTTTTCCCTGGAAACCACACATTCCATTAAAAGAAAAAAATTTACATTTCAAAAACTATTGTGCCACTCCAAAAACCAAATTACCCTTTGAAAATACCCTTTTCCTAAAAACCATTTTCATTTTTGGGATACAATTATACCAAAAAAAATTAAGCCAAAACATAACTCACATTAAAACTTTCAAAAATAAATAACAAGTGGCTATACCAACCCAGAAATATAGATTAGCATACCATGATTCAAGCGAGAATCAACCATAGGAAGTATCTTGAACTGTTCACTTGGGTTGTAAGTGGTTCAATACTCCATTCAAGCTTGTCGTGTAACACCATCTCACTCCCATTTTCATCCCTTATCCACAAATACCAAGAAAAAGAAAAATTCAAATCCTGGTCTACCCCTAGAAACTTGAGCCTCAGGATGGGCAAGGGTTCATGAAATTATTCTAGCACCTACCCCTCGAGTCCCTACATTCGTAATCTTCAAGTTACCTAACACTCCAAATAACAAGGGCCTCCTCTAATACCATTTTATCACGAACCAAACTTGTTTGAACCTGAACCTACCACCAAATATGATCCGTGACAAGGCCCAAAGAGCGTTCCTAATCTCCACAGGATGAAAACTAGTTTTGGGTACCAAAATAAGATAGTTGAGAATATTTTGGCTCATAAAAAAACAAATGAATAAACATAAACTGAAAAAAAACACTACAATGCAAATAAAATAAAGTCGAACAGTTAATCATACCTCTAAGAGACCTCATGGGACACCTCCAAACACCGAACCATGCTCTCTCTATAACAACCCAAACTTTTGAATAATATTTGTATCCTAAATTTGTGTGTTATTTCATTTTATACTCCACAAAACTATATCCTTTAATTAATGAAGTGATATCATTGGGTTTCGACTGTTATAAGACCATTTGTCAATATAACTGTTGAAACTAAACTCTTAATGTTACAATTATTGTTTATAAATACAAGTGATATTGGTTAATTAATATGGAAAGAATATTTGATGGCCTCATCCAGTAGACTCATGCCATACAAAGACCATATTTCAGATCTTGGGAAAGAGGTAGCATCACTCGGCTTTGCTCTGGACCAAGCCCAAGCCGAACTTCAACATGTGAAGCTTGAACGAAATCACCTAAGGGATAAGTTCAAGCTGATTGAAATCACCACTCGGGAAATGTTTCCTGAGTCACTACAAGATTCTATCACCATAAAAAATCTTACACTTAGATTCTATGCAGGATTTATAAGGGGGTATGTAACGAGACCTTAGTTACGTTCTGTAATCCTTTTGTATAAATAAAAATTTTATTTCTTATTATTTTAAATTTTTGAATTTCAAATGTTTGGATAAATACAGGTTGAATTTATAGAACTTCCATATTATTGATGAATTTTGGAAAAAGGGTTTTTTAAAATATTTTTTTATACTTTAAATAATTAATAATGTGAAATGATTTTCAAAAAATGGTCTTCTACAATTGTGATCAGTAAGAAATTTAGAGTCTAATAAGATCAACTTGATTTCTAATAAATAGTAAACTATGAATAGTAACATACCCTTATGAATAGTAATGAATAGTAAATCGGCCAAAAAAATAGAAACTTCACCCATGAATGTATAAATAAAATTTGGACATCTTAATAGTGAAAAAAATGATCATAGTATATGTTTTGGTATTTTTGTATGTCGTAAATAATTTATTTAGAATTTTATAATTAATTTAATAGTTTAAAATGGAAATTTATTTTCATAAAATGTAATCATAAATTGTTACTTTATTGTCTTATGGTTATATGATAATTTTTTAGGACCTTGATTACTTTTTCAAGGTGTTACAAAACAAGTTATAGTTTTAGAGTTGTTTTTTTAATAAATAATGATTTTATTTAAAAAATTAATTAAAAATATTTAGAAAATTATTTTCATAAAATGGAGTTCATTTTTAAATTCAGATCATCGATATTAGGTTAGGTTGAATTTATTATATTTTTATAAAATGTTTTGTTTTTTGGTGAAAAGTGAAAATAAAGTTTTGAGTTTCAGTGTGTTTAATGACATCATTAATGATGTAATAATTATGGTTGACTTGTTAATAGTAATATATGTTATGATGTGTCCCAAGTGGGCATTACCATGGGAAAATACCATGGGCAATCCCATGGTTTTGCAAATACCACTGATGAGGTGTCCCTTGGAAATTAATTAAATATTCCCTCACTTTTACTATAAATACCAAGTCATTCTCTCATTCCTTTCATTCCAAAATACTTATCAATGAATATATGCTCTTTTTAACTCCCAAGGAGTACTCCAAAGGTTCCCTCAAGACCCCCAAGGTCTCAACCTTCAAGCTTTCTAAGTTACTCTTCAAGGTAAGAGAACCTTTCACCCCCCCCCCCCTCTTTTAAGTCATGACTTCCTTTATGTTATGTCTTCAAGTTTCCATATTATTATGTTGTGGTATGTTCTTATATATCCTTATTACTGTTCATTTCATTTCAAAATTATGATATACCCTCTCCACTCTCATCAATTTATTTTCTGAATTTTTAAGTGACGTTGTTAGGCTGCCGAATTTTCGTAAAAGAAATTGCATTTTCTCTTTTTTTTCAGGTTTCCTTTTCATGTGGTATGTCATTCAAATTTCCAAAAAATGATCTTATTCAAATTTTATTTTTTCCCTCTACTATAAAATTATTCATTTATGGATGGGATACTCTTTTCCCCTCTCTTTTTATTATTTTCTAAAACCATGTTATATAGCCATTATGCTGCAGAATTTTCGTCTCAAAATCTCTCTCTTTTTCTCACGAAATTCTCTTGTTTTATTTATGTGAATACCCAAATATATTTTAATTTCAATAGTTATTCATCAATAAATAAAATTTATCTATTTTATTCTTAAATTGACATTCATATATCCCTCACTCTCTTTCCATGAGTTATAAATAACATAATGAACTTATTTTTAAACGTCACGATTTTGATATGAAACCCTTTTATTTTATTTTATTTGGGTTATTTATAGAATTTATGATTATGATATATGTGGACCACATGAAAAATTCATATTAAGGGTGTGACCTGATAGTGCTCTAATGCATTGGTTAAATAATTTTATCTCTAAAGATGACATGTTTCATGATACCTTGGTGAGTAACCATGGTAATTTTTATGACACCTTGGGGATGAACCTTGATGATATGTTCATAAATATCTAAATTAAATGTTGTAGCCACATATTCAAGTTATGGCTCGATTTGTTTTCATTATGTTATTCCTCTACTTCCATTTCTCATGTCTTTATTTTTTTCATCAAGTTCTTATTGATATCACAAGTAAACTGATTCCCTTGCTTTCCTTACTAGGCCTTATACTCACCCTTTCCTTTGATATCTATCTCCAGGTTATGAGATACAATAATTGTACTTGGGAAAAAGTTATAATGAATCCATACAAGTGGATTATAAGAATGTTTTATGTTTTCATGTTTTATGTTTCTGATTTCCAAGACACTAGATTTTAAATATCCTCTGTTTGTAAAATGTAATGAAAAGTTATCTAATAAAAAGAAGGGATTCCATAGATGGTATCAAAGATAGTTTAGTTATTTATGGAAATTAGGCTATGAAATATTTTGGAATAACCCTATAGAAAAGTTTAAATATAGAAAAAATTCTTGGTATTTTGGTGAAATATTAAGTAAGAGGTATATGAACAAATAAATCCATATCTGGATATGAACATGTGGATGTGGCTCTCGCACAGATGTACCTAAGAGTGGAAACTCTGACAAGGATTTTTGGTTTTGACCTAAGGTATCCTGTTACACAACAACAGTACTTGATTCACTCCTAGTTTGACACTCTCGGGTTATATGTTTGGTCAATCACAAGCTTTTTATGAATCATTATGAAGGATTTATAGAGAAATGTAATTGTTTAAGCATGAAGTTTTACAAAATAAAATCCTTTATAGTTAAAGGATTCATAAATGAAATAATATTATCACTAAGGTTTTATTATTTTAGAAAATGGAGAGAAATGGGAGGAAATGTGAAAATGGTGACTGCAATGGACCATGTGCTGACGGTACTCCGATGGAAGCCGGAATGGAAACATTCATGATAATGATGAATCAACTGACTCAAGCTATAGGAAATAACTTGAATCAAGCTGAGAGACTGATCTCACTGCGAAGGGAAAAAAATTCTGTTGAGTCCTTTATACGTCAATGACCACTAACCTTCAGTGAATCTATCAACCCATTTATTGCTGAGCAGTGGATCAGCACTATCAAGAAGATATTTTCTATGATCCACTGTTCGAGACAAGAGAATGTCACCCTGGCTATTTACCTCTTAGATGGAGAAGCTAATCAGTGGTGGGAGCTGATAAAAAACATGAGTCCAAGAGTGGAGTTTGAAGCTATTGAGTGGGAAGAGTTGAGAGGGATCTTCTTCATCAAGTATTTCCCTCGATCGATGAGAAAAATAATGGAGAAGGAGTTTCTTGAGCTGAATTAGAAGGAGAATGAATCTGTCGGAAGCTACAAGATGAACTTCACAAGGCTTTCACATTACACCTCTAGATTTATCATGGATCCAAATAGTAAGTTTGATATATTATTTAGTGTACTAAGACCTCATCTGTGGAATTATCTAGCCAACCGAGACTATGATAGCTATGAGGAGATCATGCGAAGTGTGATGAAAGTCGAACTAGAGTTTGGCGAGATGCAGTGGTCTCATAAATCCAGTGAAAAGAAGATATCAATGGATCCAAGCCTGGTGAGGAGCTTCGATCAAGGAATAGGAGGAAAGAAAGTGCAATGTCCCATGTGTAATAAATGTGGGAAGAAGAATTTGGCGAACTACCTGCTCAGAAGAAAGAAGTGCTATAAGTGTGGTAGAGATGGCCATATTGTGCAGAATTGTCATAGTGAGGTGAAGCCTCAACTCTCAAACACGAACAACAATGGAAAGATGGTACATTCCCTACTTTATGTCCAATGTTATAAGTGTGGACAACTGGGGCACTTTTCCAATCACTATCCAAATTTGATGGAAGTGGAGGGGAATCACCATCAGCCTCATCATTGGCCAAGGGAACAAGGTCATACTTTTTCAATCACTACAGCTGAAGTTTAAGGGCTAAATGATGTGGCGGAAGGTACTCTTATTGTTCTCTCAAATCTAGAAAGTACTTTGTTTGATTTTGGTTCTACGCATTCCTTTATTTCCACCAATTTTTCAAAGAATTTAGAATCAACCCAAGATTTTCTAAAAGTAGAGTTATCATTCAAGACTCCTGGTGGGATTATCCAAATATCATCAGTGTTTAGAAACTCTAGTATTTACTTTAGTGAGCACAATATTATTTCAAATCTAGTAGTCATTCCCATGCTGGAATCCAACATCATACTAGGGATGGACTAGCTCTCAAAGTATAATGATAAATCAAATGAAGAATCAAGGAAATCCCAGTAGTCTTGAATGGAAAACCTATAGTTATCTTCCAAGGAGAGATATATCAACCTGATCTTTGTCTATAAGAACCTCCTATATCCTTCTTTATAGAGTTGATCGATGAAGAAGAAGAAAGAAATGAGATTTTGAGGATAGAAAATGTCACCTCATCTAAGAATGTATTAATGTATTTCTCGAGGAGTTACCCGAACCTCCCTCGGAAAGAGAGATAGAGTTCTCTATTTAACTTGTACCTGGATCTCATACTATTTCAAAGACCCCCTATAGGATTGAAAATTTGGAGCTGGAGGAATTAAAGAAACAACTCCAAGATATTTTGGAGAATGGGTTTATCTGACCAAGTGTGTCTACTTGGGGAGTACATATTCTCTTTTTGAAGAAGAAGGATGGATCAATGCGTCTATGCATTGATTATAGAGAATTAAATGGGATCACAGTGAAGAACAAATAGCCTCTTCCAGGAATTGATTACTTTTTTGACCAACTTTGTGGGGCTCAATTATTCTATAAGATTGATATTATATATGTTTATCATCAATTGAGGGTGAATAAATAAGATATTCCAATAAATACCTTCTGATCAAGATGTGGGCATTATGAGTTTGTTGTTATTCCCTTTAGACTTACTAATTCACCTGCTATTTTTATGGATTTGATGAATAGAGTCTTTAAGGACTACCTTGATAACTTTGTGGTGGTTTTTATTAATGATATTATGATATATTCCAAAATTTTTGAGGACCATGAGGATCATCTAAGTATTATTTTGAAAACTCTATGAAAGGATGTGCTTTTTGGAAAGTTCATCAAGTGTGAATTATGGTTACAACAATTTTCTTTCTTGGGGCGCATTGTTACCAATGAAGGAATCACAGTTGACCCTGAAAAGACTAAAGTTATAAAGGAGTGGCCTCAGCCTACAACAATAACTAATATTTTCAGTTTCCTGGGATTATCAGGATATTATAGGAGGCTTGTGAAAAACTTTTCACAACTTTATAATCCTTTAACCAAGTTAGCTCAAAAAGGGTTCAAGTTCATCTAGACAAAAGAGTGTGAGGAAAGTTTCCAAGAGCTGAAGAATAGATTTGTTACTACACCCATGTTAACTCTACCCTTAAGTTTAGAAGGATTCGTTATTTTTAGCGATGCATCTCTAAAAGGGATTGGGTGCGTCCTCATGCAAAATGAAAAAGTCATTTCTTATGCATCTCGACAGTTGAAGACTCGTGAGAAGAACTATCCTATGCATGGTATGGATCAGGCTATGGTCGTTTTTGCTTTGAAGATATGGAGGCACTATATTTATGGGGAGAAATGTGATATATACATAGAACATCAAAGTTAGAAGTATATTTTCACACAAAAGGAATAGAACATAAGGCAGAGGAGATGGTTGGAAATTCTCAAAGACTATGATTGTTTAATTCATTATCATCCCGGAAGAGAAAACAATGTTGATGATGCATTAAGAAGGAAATACCAAGTTGTTCTTTCCATGATGAGGATTAAAATATATCCTTTGATCAATGACCTAGTAAAGCTCGACATAGGAATTATAAGGGAAGGGACATCATCAACCCTAACCCAAATGATTTCTCAACCATCATTACTAGAGAAGATCAAGAAAGCTCAGAAATAATATCCTTTATTATAGAAGAAGTTTGAGGCTATGAAGGATGGAAATTTTCCTGAGTTCAATATTGATCAAGAAGGTGTAATGAAATTTTGTACAAGACTATGTGTTCCATTTATTATGGAAATAAAGAAGGTGTCGATGGATGAAGCTCATAGCTCTACTTTCTCTATACATCTAGGAAGCATGAAAATTTATAGAGACATTTGTGATCATTATTGGTTGGATAATATGAAAAGGGAGATTGCTGACTACACTTCAAGGTGCCTGGTATGTCAGTAAGGGAAGGTATAGTGACAACTTCCTAAAGGGGTATTGCAACCACTACCCATACCAGCATGTAAGTGGGACAATATTATAATAGACTTTTTCACTGGTCTCCCAAGAACTTCCAAAGGAAACAATGCGATATGGTTATTGAGGACCGTCTCACCAAGACTGTCCATTTTATCTCTATTCGAGAAGATCTCTCTCTTGATCAACTTTCCAGGATTTACGTAAAGGAAGTGGTGAGGATATATGTATTTCCACTTTATATCATATCTGATCGTGATCCAAGGTTCACATCAAAATTCTGTAGAAGTATTCAACATGATCTAAGTACAGAATTGAACTTCAGTACGGCATATCTCCCCCAAACTGATGGCCAATATGAAAGGAATTTTCAAACACTTGAGGACATGCTGACAACATGCTCAATGGAATTTATAGGTTGATGGGATCAACATTTCCCTTTAGTTGAGTTCTCTTATAACAACAACTTCCACTCGATCATTCAAATGGCACCCTATGAAGCTCTATTTGGTAAGCAATGTAGAACTCCTACTTGTTGGAATGAAGATGGTGAGAGAAAGATTCTTGGGCCTGATCTTGTGCAAGAGATGACAAAAAAGGTCCATGCCATCTAGCAACACATTAAGACTGCTCAGAGTCGGCAAAAGATCTATGCCGACAACCGTCAAAGGTACTTAAAGTTTGATGTTGGTGATAAGGTCTTTCTTAGAATTTCACCTTGGAAGAGAGTCAAGAGGTTTGGGAAGAAAGGGAAGCTGAGCCCTAGGTACATTGGCCCATATGAAATCCTTGATCACATAAGAGCAGTGTCCTATCGGCTTGCACTTCTTCCAAATCTAGAAAAAGTTCATGATTTCTTCCACGTATCCCTCTTAATAAAGTACATACTTGACCCTTCACATATACTAAATCCAGAGGTGGTACAAATGGAACATGACCTCTCTTATGAGGAGCAACTGGTGGAGATGTTGGATCATAGAGACAAGGTTATATGCAACAAGACTACCCACCTTGTTAAGGTGTTATGGAGGAAACACAAATGTAAAGAAGCCGCGTGGGAACCAGAGGAGTCTATGAGGCAAAATTACCCACACCTTTTCTCTTCTGAGGGAACGATTTAAAATTTCAAGGATTAAATTTCTTAAGGGGGGGAGAATGTAATGACCCGAACTTTTGAATAATATTTGTTTCCTAAATTTGTGTGTTATTTCATTTTATACTTCACAAAACTATATCCTTTAATTAATGAAGTGATATCATTGGGTTTCAATTGTTATATGACCATTGGTCAATATGATCGTTGGTCAATATGACCATTGGTCAATATGACCGTTGGAAACTAAACTCTTAACGTTACGATTATTATTTATAAATAAAAGTGATCTTGGTTAATTAATACAGAAAGAAGAGTCGATGGCCTCATCTAGTAGACTCAGGTCGTACGAAGCCCATCTATCGGAGCTTGATAAGGACGTAGTATCATTGGACTTTGCTCTGGACCAAGCCCAAGATGAACTTCAACATGTGAAGCTTGAATGAAATCGCCTAAGGTAGAATTTCAAGCTGAATGAAATCACCACTCGAGAAATGTTGTCTGAGCCACCCCAAGATTATATCACCATAGCATATCTTACACTTAGGTACTATTCAAGGGTTATAAGGGGCTATGTAACGAGACCTAAGTTACGTTGCATAATCCTTTTGTATAAATAAAATTGTTATTTCTTATTATATTAAATTTTTGAAGTTCAAATTTTCGGATAAATATAGGATGAATTTATAGAAGTTTCATATTATTGATGAATTTTGGAAAAGGGGTATTTTAAAATATTTTTGAATACATTAAATAATTAATAATGTGAAATGATTTTCAAAAAATAATCTTATACAGTTGTGATTATTAAGAAACTTAGAGTCTAATAAGATCAACTTGATTTTTAGTGAATAGTAAAGTATGAATAGTAACATACCCTTATGAATAGTAATGAATAGTAATAAATAGTAAATCGGCCAAAAAAAATAGAAACATCACCCCATTAATGTATAAATAAAATTTACACATCTTAAAAGAGAAAAATATGATCATAGTATATGTTTTCGTATTTTTGTATGTCATAAATACTTTATTTACAATTTTATAATTAATTTAAAATTTTGAAATGGAAATCTATTTTCTTAAAATATAATCATAAATTTTTACTTTATTGTCTTATGGTTATGCGATAATTTTATGGGACCTTGATTACTTTTTCAAGGTGTTACAAAACAAGTTATAGTTTTATAGTTGTTTTTTTGAAGAAGTAATGATTTAATTTAAAAATTAAATTAAAAAATTTAGAAAATTATTTTTATAAAATGGAGTTCATTTTTTAATTCAGATCATCAATATTAGGTTATGGTGAATTTATGATATTTTTATAAAATGTTTTGTTTTTCGGTGAATAGTGAAAATACAGTTTTGAGTTTTGGTGTGTTTAATGACATCATTAATGATGAAATCATGATATAATAATTCTGGTCTACTTTTGAATAGTAAGATATTTTATTAGGTGTCCTAATTGGACATTACCATGGTAAAATACCATTTCAAGCCCATGGTTTTAGAAATATCACCGATGAGGTATCCCTTGGAAATTAATTAAATATTCCCTCACTTTTTCTATAAATACCAATCAATTCTCTCATTGAATTCATTCAAAAATCCTCCTCAAAGAAGATCTTATCTTTTTACCTCCTATGTAGTCCTCACAAAGTTCCCTCAAGCCCCCCAAGTTCCTAACCTTTATGCTTTCAAAGTTACTCTTCAAGGTAAGGGAACCTTTCACCCCCTCTTTTAAGTCATGACTTCTTTTATGTTATGTCTTCTAGTTTCCATATTATTATGTTGGGTTATGTTATTATATATACTTATTACTGTCCATTTAATTTCCAAATGATGAGATACCCTCTCCACTCTCATCAATTTATTTTCTGAATTTTTAAGTGATGTCGTTAGGTTGTCGAATTTTCATAAAAGAAATCACATTTTTTTCTTTTTTTCAAGTTTCCTTTTCATGTGGTATGTCATTCAAATATCCACACCATGATATTATTTCAATTTTATTTTGTCCCTATAATTTAAAATTATTCATTTATGTATGGGTTACCCTTTTCCTCTCTCTTTTTATTGTTTTCTAAAATCATGTTATATAGTCCTTATGCTGTAGAATTTTCATCTCAAAATCTCCCTCTTTTTATCACAAAATTCTTATGTTTTATTTATGTGAATACCAAAATCTATTTTCATTTCTACAGGTATTCATCAAGACATAAAATTGATCTATTTTATTCTAGAATCGACATACATATTACCCTCACTCTGTTTCCATGGGTTATAAATGACATAATAAACTTATTTTTAATCACTTTTTAAATCATCACAATTTTGATATGAAGTCCATTTATTTTATTCTATTTGGTTTATTTATGGAATTTATGATTATGATATATGTGGATCACATGAAAAATACATATTAAGGGTGCACCCTGACAGTCCCCCAATGCATTGGGTAAATAATTTGATCTCTAGAGATGACAAGTTTCACGATACCTTGGTGAATAACCTTGGTAATTTTTATGACACCTTGGGGATGAAGCTTGGTGATATCTTCATGAATGTCTAAATTAAATTTTGTAGCAACATATTCAAGTTATGATTAATGTTATTTTCATTATGTAATTCATCTACTTCCATTTCTCATTTCTTTATGTTTTTCATCAAGTTCTTATTGATATCATAAGTAAACTAATTCCCTTACTTTCCTTATTGGGCCTTCTGCTCACCCTTTCCTTTGAGGTATGTCTCAAGGTTATGAGATAAAAAAATTGTACTTAGGAACAACTTATGATGAATCTGTACAAGTGGATTCGAATAATTTTTTATGTTTTTATGTTTTATGTTCCTGATTTCCAAGACACTAGACTTTAAAGATCCTATGTTTGTAAAATGTAATGAAAAGTTATGTAATAAAAAGGCAGCATTCCATACTCTCCAAGAGTGATCCAAAATTGGAAGAACCTAAAACAAAAAAGATAGAGTAGGCGTGATCACTGAGATTCTTAGTAGGAATGCGAAGTAATTACAATGACCTATGATATTACCATTAAAAAAACCAAAATCATGCTAGTTTGAAATTAAGATATAATAAAATAATTTTTTTCATTCCTTTCAAGTTCAAGTAACAAGTTTTAATTTTCAAGAAAACCATTCCTCTTCCAGTATATTTTCAAAATAGATTACAAGCATGAATTAACACTTCAAAATGAAAGGAAAACTATTTAAATTAAAATATGGTTTTCACAAAAGTGAGATTAATCATGAAACAACTGAAATTGAAATCACATCACAAGCACCATGGGAAATCCCTAAGCATCTAGTGTTGGTTAGGGACCTAGGATCCTTATACCTTAGTGAAATGTGTCATAAAAACCACAACTATCAATGTTCTCATACACGGTCCACTAGGAGGGGAAACCCCATGGGCCAAGTGGTCTCCAATAATAAAAAAATGCTTAGTTAGCATTGTAGCGTCAATCCTACTAGACAAAACTGGGATGAACCACTTCCAAATCATCCAATGTACTAGTCCTAGTCTTCCCACCTAGGTACCCAGAGTAATGCATGTGCACTTTTACAAACAGTAGGAAGATTTTATCAAAGAAACATATATGAACATATCGATTTCTTTATCCAAAAATCCATTCAATATCCCACCATTGATATCCCTACCTAAGTCCATTCCCCTTTTAATGTCACACAACAATTCACCAGCCTCAACACTAGGCACATATCACAAATCACACATTAACACTTGCATTGCGTTTCTAAAACATGGAGGAATTCCTTAAGAGGGGTTTTCCACTTTTTGAAATCTTCCCCAAAGTACCAAATGTGACTCATTAATTTACAAGGAATATTATCATTTTAGAAAACATTGTTTTTAAACACCTTTAAGTTCCAGAATTATTTGAAATCACAGTTTCACAACCAAGGCACCACACATTTAAAAGCATGCTATAAAACATGCTTAAATCTAAGAAACCCCTTGAAAATACTCATTACACACTAAAACCATTAAGGAAACTACTTTTAATGATTTAACATTAAATATCAATTTAGTATTAGAAATAAATCACCATTTCCAACAAATTCAATGACATGTTTCAATATGAAAAACTTGCAGTGGAGGCTTAGATAAATTATGTAAAACAAATAAATAATTGATTCTAACAACCACATCCTAACCAAATGGAATGTAAATACTATATAAATATTAAACATATTTTTAAAACAATCAAGAAAACATAGATTTAAAATTAAAGGGCAAGGCATAGGAAACCTACCTCAAACATGTCGCTCTTTGATGACGACCACCCGAACCGAAACATCGCACTTACACACACATTAATTTATATATATATATATACACACACTCTCTTATATTAATTTCACATATTCCCCTCTCCATGAGGGAATATTTACAAAGAGGTCATGTGTGTGTGTGTGTGTGTGTCTTACCCTAGGCATGTACATGTAGGAACTCTCAATACCCACTGCCCAAAATCACCACAGTATGGTCTAAAGCACTCTATAAACATTATCGAAAACTCAAAAATCCCTAAACCCCTAAATTAAAATTAATACAAAATGAAGAATCAAAATCCCTTACTCAAAACCCATGGCGAACCCACTATCTTTGCCAACCCTAGCTTGAACGATCATCAATGGAGTCAATGAACCTTATTCATCAAGAATCGGCCAAAATAAAATCCCCAAAAATGCATTAGGGTTCGTCCAAGGCATGTGCACCACCATGAATAGAAGAAAACCTACAAAATATAGGGAGAAGATGGGAGAGGAGACTCACCGGAGGTATTTTCACCCAAAATAGAGAGGTGGAGCAGTCGCTGGAGGGAGGGAGCAGCGAGCAGAATCTCTTCTAGTCAGTTGGGTCATGCGAGTAGGAGGGATTTCGGATGTGTTAGAGGGTAGAAGGGGGTCCATAAGAGTTGAGGGAGGAGTGACAACCACCAGAGTGGAGGTGGTGCATCCTAGGGTTCCGACCGATGGGGGTCACGCACAAGCATGGAGAAGAGTGGGGGTGTCATGTAAGGGTTAAGGGGGGAGGAAGAGGGACACCCCTCTAGGTTTCCAAAAATAATAATAATAATAATAACTTAATAATAATAATAATCTTAATAATATTATTATTTAAAAAAACAATGCATAAATAAAATAAAAAGAAAGTTTACAGTAGTCTAAAGTACAAGATCATATTACAATCTTTTTCTTGTAAGAAAATAAGATCAATGAGGAGGTCTTCGAAACAGATGATGTCTTGATTTACTCCCATGTTGTCCAGTCCATCATCAACCGTATTTTCTTCTCGATAAACATGAGTGATGATATAGTTGAGATCTATAAGTGAACAGTTTCATTCCATCTAATGAGTAGTAATCGACCATGTAAGATGAATAATTCCATTCCAAATCGCTTGCACAATGGTCATCTAGTCGCTTTCAATCTAGAGATTGTTCCAACCAAAGATCTTGGAGAAGGAGATATCATGAATTAATCTCATCATCTCAGCTTCAAGGGAGGTTTCAATGCCACAACTACCCATGAAGCAACCAAAGATCTGATAGAGATGATTCTTGAAGATAGCACCACATCCCGCAGGGCCCGGATTGCCTTTTTAGGCACCATCAATATTAATTTTGATCCATCCGGGAAGAGGATATCACAATAAAACCTCCAGAGTGCAAATAGGTTGACATAAATTGCCATTAATCCGAAGACGTTGCAATATTCTGAAGTCATGCACAATGTTGTGGCAATGTCCCTTTTGCATCAGAGCAGCTTCATGTATGGAAGTGAGGATTTTCATCCAAATTTCATTTTGATTGTATGAGTAATTCTTATGAATAATTGAATTTTTATCATACCATATCACATGGTATATCTTAGTAACTATAGCTAGGAAAAGGTTCTTGATTGGTTGAGAGCCTTCCATTTATACACATTTCATTAGTTGAGTTTTTATGGAGTAAAAATTTAACCATATGTAGTAAAAAATGTCAAGAATATATTTCCAAATAGAAGAAGCAGTAACGCAATAAAGAAAGATGTGGTCAGTATCTTCTCTGTGTTGATTACATAAATTTCACTTAGAGAAGAGCTGAATTCCAAAAGATTAAAGGAAAATCTCTATGGGAACTCTATTGTGAGAAAGACTCCAGATGAGATTGAATCTAGAAGGTTTTATCCAAGGCTTATTGAAATAATTTAACCAAGTATAATCATTATCATCATTAGGGAAAAAAAGATTATATAAATTTTTGGAGTTTAGCAGACCATTGTGAGAAGGTTCCCAAATTAAGAAATCATTGGTGTAAGTGAAAGAGTAACTTTCAATGATATTCATAATAGTATTAGGGAGTTGATCAATTTGAGAGTTTAATGTTTATCTAATAGAGAAGTTGATATTCTCAGGGTTCTGATCTGGTGATATCATAGAAATTAAAGGCATGACCACCCAATTATCCAACCAGGATTTCATAGAGAATTTCCTGGAGACCATCCATCTTGAATTATTCATGATGATAGAGAAAGAATGTTTGATGTAGGGCCAAATGGAGGAGTTAATGAAATTAAAATTACCCTTATTAAGTTTATCAAGAAATCTATTTTTGAGGAAGGTAATAGCTTCTGAAGTATTGTGAAAAGGGTTCCAAGTGATCCACGCTTGAAGGGCTTCATTAAAGTATTTTAATTTTTTAATGCATATACCACCTTTCTCAATGGTCTTGCAACAAGTTGACCTAGGGATAGTCACAAGATTTATTTCAAAAATATTTCCAGTCCATATGAAGTTCTTAATAGTAGTGTTCATTTTTTTGATAAGGACAACAGGCCATTTATAGACCATCATGGAGTACAACATCTTGGAGACAATGGTGGATTTTACAAGACAAGTCCTACCAGCTATAGAGAGGGATTTTCCTTTCCAAGAAGATAATTGGTTTAGAACTTGGTCAACTATAGTCACAAAGTGGGAAGCCTTGGGTCTGCCCCAAAAGATGGGAACATCAAGATAAGTGAAAGGGATCATATCTTCTTTCAAACCTAGTTCATTGATAATGTTACATTTTCTAATGGTAGGAAAGTTCTTCCCAAATAAAATGCATCATTTGTTCCCACTAGTTATTTGACCAGAGACCTCTTCATTGTGTGACAGATCAGTTTTGAGTCTAAGAATGTTTCTTTTTTCTCCTTGAAGGAAAAGGATGATGTCATCAGCATACAAAAGATATGTAAGAGTATTTACATTCTTAGAGACATGGATGGGTTTCAGCTTTTTCTGTTCCACCAAACGGATGATTAGACAACTTAGATAGTCCTATGCTATTGAGAATAGAATGGTAGAGAGGGGGTCACTTTGTCTGAAACCTTTGGTGCATTTAAAGTATCCTTTGGGAGAGCTGTTCATCAAAATGGAGATAGATGCTGAGTTTGACAAAGTTTTGATTGCAGTGATAAAAGTTTCATTGAAACCAAAACATTAAATAACCTTGAAGATAAAGCTCTACTCCATGGTATCAAATTCTTTTTTTATGTCAAGTTTAATGGAAATATTCCCTCCTCGGTTAGCCTTGTTCAAATTGTTGACACACTCAAAATCAAGACAGATGCATTCCTGAATGGACTATCCCTTAATAAAACCAAATTGGTTCCAGGAGACAAGTTTATTAGTGATAGTTGAAATTATATTAGCAATGATTTTATTAATGATTTTGTAAAGAGTTTTTATAATAGAAATAGTTTGAAATAGATGAATCTCAGAGGCATTTTCCACTTTTGGAATCAAGGTGAGAAACTGGGCATTAAGATCATGAGGAAGGACACCATAGGATAAAAATGATTTGACAAGTTTAAAAACATCAATATGAATCATATCCCAATAATGTTAGAAGAAACCATTATTTAAATCATCAGGACCTGGAGCACTATATAGATTCAGACTAAAGACAGTGTCTTTGATTTCATGATCCAACAGAGTGTTGAGAAGGAATGTGTTGTCTTCATCAATGACCACCATCAGAATGATATTAGGAATGAGGTCCCTATTGATATCAGGACCATTAAAAATGGTTTCATAGTGGTAGACTATATGACGAGCAATGTCATCTTCAATGTCAAGAATCTTGCCTCCATCCATTAGAAAGGTTAATAGCTTGTAGGCCTTCTGGTTCTTTGAAGAGAGTTATAGAACTTATTATTTATGTCACTCTCTATTTATCATTTGTCTTTAAATGTTTGTTTCCTCATATTTTCTTTAAAAGTGAGTAGAGAGTTGAGTTTAATCGCAAGGTTTATTTCTTGAACTGAATTAGTGTTGAGGTCGGAGATAGTGTTTTTTGTTTTTAATATCATTGAGTTCTTCCTCAATAATAAGGATGTCATTATTAATTTTTTTGGCTTTGTAACTGCACCAACTCTTGAGAGCCTGTTTGAGATGTTTTAACATGACATTACAGGCAAAGTCATCATTATTGTGATACATTGAAGACCAATAGTTTTGGATGAAAGTATAGAAATCAACATCATAGAACCACACATTGTTAAATCTGAAGGGTAACTGGGGTTTTGTGTTGTTGGTGGAGGCATTGACAAGAATAGGGTGATGGTCAGTGTTCAGCCTATGAAGGGTGGTGTTAGAGATAGTGTCCCATTTTTTTTAAATAATGGGAATTCATGAAGGCTCTATCTAATTTGAAAGAAGACACTCTATTGTAATGTTTTCTATACCAAGAGTATTTCGCACCAATGATATTAATTTCAATGAGATTTTTGTCTTCAATCGAATCTCTAAATTCTCTCATGGAAATAGAAGCATGAGAAGGTCCAATTTTCTCACTTGAGTCTAGAATAGCCTTGAAGTCTCCAAGAAGAAACCAAGGGGAATTAATATTAGTTCCTAGATAAGAAAGGTCATTCCAAAGAGTTTTCCTTTCTTGGTATCTATTTTTAGCATAGAATAAAGAGAAGAAGAGGTGTATTCCATCAGTATTAAAATTCCAAGTAAAAATCTGATTAGAGACATTAAAATTATTAACATTCTATAAATAAGAGTGTGAAAAAATCCATAGAGATTCAATATTGTAGGTATTTGATATTTCACTAGTAAAAATATAATTATGTTGACACAAGTGAGAGTATTTATAAGAATAATCAATTTTTGTCTAAGTAATAGCAAATAACATGAGATGGTTAGTGTTAACTATTCTTTTTAGAACAGTGAATGTGTTAGAGTTGGCAATACCCTGACAATTCCAAAAAATAATCTTCATTTAAACTTGTTTTTAGAGTTAGAACTCCCTTTTTTCTTCTTTCTAGAGTCTCTATTTCTATAATACCTTCTAACATTTTGATAATTTTTATTATTAGTGGTCTATTACTGTTCATTTTTAGTAATGATATGGTTATTCTTTGTAGGTTCATTTCTTGAGGCATTCATAATGGAGTCTGTACTGATTGTATTACATAGAATCAAAGAAATGGTATTTTGGTTAGATAATAGAGTACTAGGATACTCAGAACAGTTCTTATTATCTATAGATTGAGCACCATCAAAAGTTAAATTAATAGAATGAGGAGTAGAAATACCTGGGTCCTTTGAATTATCTATATTATACTACTTGACAGCATCCAAAACTGATAGAAAGTGCCTCTACCCAATGGATTCAGGATGTACCTGCATAAGCATGGGGTCCTGTACTGAGGGAGTGCTACCTTTTGTATGTTTTATAGGTTCCAGTGTCATGTCACCTTGTTTATCAGTGTTAGAATGCTTGGTTTTTTCCTCATCCGGAATAGACTTTGGACTAATATTAGGATTCTCAAGTTTTTATAGGACAACCAACAGTCTCCATCTCATTAGAACTATTGAGAGATTTGATGTGATTAGAGTGAGAAGAGCCTAATTCATTATCCTTTTTTTGTCTGCATACTTCATATCTAGAGTAGGTTCATTGTTAGATATAGCAGGGGGTTACTTGAAGTCTTTATTTTGATATTCCTCTTAGTAGTTTCATTCATTGAAGCATTTAGAGTTGATTCCACAGAGTTCAAATTACATAGAATCAAGGAATCGGGACAATTATTACCTATAGCTTGAGTACCATCAATAGATAAATTAGGAAAAGTGGGAGGTACCGTACCTGGAGTCACCTCTACACCAGAAGAAGTTGTGGAAAAGGGTTCCTAGACAGTGTCCAAAGCATCTGTAGGACACTACTTTTGATCAATGGAGTCACTGCTTTCCTGCATTTTCAATGGGTCTTGTACCATGGGTGTATTCTACTTTACAGATTTAATAGATTCCAAGTCTTTGGTACCAGTTACATTAACCTTGGCAATATTGGACTATTTCATGGTTTGAATAGATTTTAGATTAGTGGAGGGTTTCCCTATTTTTATAACAGTGATAGTGGCATCTAGAGTTTGAAAGTCAGAGGTGTTGTGAGTAGAGGGAAAGGAACATAAACCATTTTTCTGATTTTTGGTCTCATTTATTATCTCTTGAGTAGCAGTAGTATTCAATTGGGATGGTTTTTGGTTCTATCTAGAACCCAAAGCTGAGTATATGGGTTCAACCATAGTTTTCATAGAGTAATCAACATTTTGATTAGTTGTGGTGCTTATGCTACAATCATTGCATTGTATTTGTTTAGGTGGAGATATTGTAACCCTCCTACCCAGTGTGGGTTCATCATTTTTTATGAGATTAGAGATGGATACTTGTTTGGATGGACAAGTATTGAATTCTTCTTTCTCAATAAAATGATTAGATATTCTAACAGTTTCTAAAACCAAATTCCGAATCTCTTCTATAAGTATTTGTTCGTTAGTGGAGTTTTCTTCCTCTTCAAAAACATCTTCCCAGGTTTTGCTCGAGTTTTCTCCTATGTGTGTTATTCTATGTGATTTTTTCACCCATATTTCAGGTTTCTTTTTGGAGGGTTCAGGTATGTCCAATATGAGAGTTTTTTCTTTTTTGTTTATCCTTATTTCCTTCCAGTCATTTTCAATTGGTTGACTCAATTGTTTTCTAAACACCCTACAATTGAATATTGTATGTCCAATTATCTTACAAAGGTTACAAAAGGGAGGCTTCCTCTCATATTCTATTCTAATTTCAGTTTTGTAATATTTAGAATTGAAATTGATCGTATTTGGTAGCTTTGAATCTAAGATAATTTCCACCATAACTCTCAAAAAGAGTCCTAAGTCAGCATTCAAAGTTCTTTGGTCAATTTTGAGAGGAGATACGATGCAGGAAACAATATCATTCGGAATTTTTGGATGCCAAAATAACCAATTTAGTCCATGTAGTTTAACCCAAACTTGTTCCATGGTATTCTTATATGTGTGTGGGTTGAAAGCGAAGTCCCATTTAGTTATTCTAAGGAATCATAGCTTTAGATTAATATTACCAGTCTTCCAAACCTTTTCTAGATCATCTTTTTATTTCAAAAGAATGTGATAATATCTCTTTCCTATAGGTATTAATTTCTATTTCAATATATTCCAACAGTGTGAAATACGTGAATGTAAATTAGGCAAGGTCTAAGGGTGGTCACCTTTTAGGTAGGAGATACATCCCATGACAGAGAATTTACATAGTTGTGTGCACTGTTGAAGTGCATCCGGGTCCGCTTCCACCAAGAAACCACCATCATCAAGTCACTTGTAAAGGGGACGCTTCATTGAGATGTCTTTTCTCAGGCATGTATTCATCAACACATCAAAAAAAGAGATCCCCTGATATCTACTAGGGAATGAGCGAGTTTGAAGATTTTCTTCAGGGACATCCTCTTCATGATTTTATGCCACAATACATTGTGCAAGGGGAGTTTGTATCATCTAATAATTCTCAAAATGATAAGATTCGAACCTTCCTAGTGTGATAAAATCCTCCATGATAGAAAAAATCAAAATAATCCAGCCAGAGAGCCCTAGCCGTTCGAGAATTTTAGAGAGATATGGTCTCCCATCTCTCTAAAGTCCCATTTTCCATCCATAATAATAATATTATTATTATTATTAACAATACTATCATTATTATTATTATTAAAACATTATTTTAATTTTTATTTCATTTTTTCTTATTTTTTTATTTTTCATTTAATTTTATTTTATTTTTGAAAAAATAAAGGCTGAACGGTTTGGTCGCACATTTTGGATGCATGATTACCAAACTGCGTGCCAACAGTGATAAGTGCCTCTATCTGATTCCTAAACAAAACTGCATGGTTTCCACATGGTTTCCCAAACCATTCACATTCCATGTGCCTCACCACTGGACACCCAATATAAGTCAGACGGTTACCTGGGTGAAGCTGCACAGTTTCCCCAAACTATGCTCTGCATGTGCTCCAGACGCTGCCAAGCCCAAATCATATGTTTCCAAATAAAAACTCAAAATTTCAAACTAGTACTCAACCCTAACCTCAACAAGAATATCCAAATCCAAGAAAAGAATAAAATAAAATAATTTCAAAGGTCGGGGTATGACATTTTGTGTCATAGTAATGTCAAAAATCACTCTTACTCAACCTTTGATCCTATTTTAACTATTACAATTAGTTTCGTGAGGAGATCAAACAAGGTTTCTGATATGAGTGTGATATTTGTTCCATGTACATCTTTTGAAAAAAAATAAAGAAAAAATAAAAAAAATAACACTTTCATCATCTTTTCTTGTTAAATTGGGAGAAGTTTTTTGTTTTTTACATATTTCATTTTTTCATCATATTCTAATTTTATTCCTATTTTGTGTATTCCTTCACACAATTACTCCCTTCTAAATATGTGTTTCCATTTTCTTCGATGAATTATTTCAAATATTGTGCATTTTTTCCATATTGGTGCTATAACCCTATTTTCCTCTTTTTCGTACATTATATTCCTAATATCCCTTATCCATTTAAAACCCCTAAAAACATTTAATAATTTCACTTTTGGTTGGGGAATGAGTGAACCTCCACAAATAAATTTTTTTCATCTTGAGAGGAGTGAGTTCTGAGTGTCTTCATTTTCCATTTCTAATTCTGGTCATGAGAAATAAATTTTTTTGTAACATTTTTTTTGTAACAATTTGTGGTGTAATTCAATATGTATTGAAATATTCTAGACCCCCTGATTGTAGAAAAAATTTAAAATTTTATAGTGAGTAAAAATGATTTAGTTATGATTTTATATTTGATTTAAATAAGGACATGCACAAGACTAAGTGTGGGGGAGTTGAATTACATATTCATTCATGATTTTACATTACTCCTATCACATAATTATAACTTAAAAATGATTAATTCCCATTCAATGTTCAGGTTTGATTATAAACATATATAAGGAGTATTGTTCTATTTTTATAATTAAACTTCAGTTTAATTTTTTTATAATGTATTTCAAAATAATAATAAAAATTATTTTATTATTATATTTTAGTGTTTTTTATTAAAATTCAAACTTATCATTACATTAGATCTTTGGCCAATTCAGTCATTCCAAGAGTCATATGGACCATACAAAAGGCCCACTAAATCTGTTGAGAAAAATGAACCATCCATGATGATTGAATTTATGGGATTAATCTAGAATCCAAACTTTTATGAAACTATAAAATATGTTTTAGGATATCATATTACATATTGGAAAAAAAATTCAAAGGCCAAACAAACCAAAAAGATTCCCAACTGATACTTTGAAGTCCAGACCAAAATTCTTTCTAGGAATTAAAAATAGAACAACATTCTTAACTTTTATCTCAATACAATCATTCAATTGAGTTGGTATTTTATGGTTTGAAAGAAAGTATATAGGATAAAAACTTTTTATAATAAATTTTTCATATTTTAAAAAATATTTACAGACATAAATTCATTCACATTTATACCATGGAAAACCTCAACTCAAAAATGGATAGTAGCACATGGTTTGTTAAAATGGAAATAACTTTGGATAAAAAAGTCCAATGGACTCATAATTTTAGGTTGAACTGTAAATATCTGTATCTAAAACTTTTATGAATAATATTTATTCATATTATTATTTCTAAAGGGTAAAATGGTTGATATAACTTGATGGGTAGTTTTGGAAGGCAAACAGTTCACTACCTTGGGCTATAAATACACCCCCATATTCTCCTTGAAATAGTTTGGAATTTAAGAACTTAATAAGGATTTTTTAATTACTAGATCCTTTATAAGGTCCTCATAGTAATTTCCTTAAAAAAAATTCAACACGAGATACCTCTCCTCCACTTTCCATTTCATGTTTGTTTATGTTTGTTTTAAATTCTAATCATATAAGTTTGTTTCCATTTCAATTAAATATTAATGCATGTTTCTTCATCATAATCTCTAATTCTCATATTCACTCTATTTTTTAATATTAATGTTCTTGAAATTTTTTAAATCAAGTTGAAAATCATTTCCTTATTTCTCTTTCTCATTTGATTAAAAGTTTGTTTTTAACTCTCTTCATCGCTCATGTGTGTGTTCAGTGAAAAGCTATTTTTCTTATATCATTATTTTTATTCTCTTTATAACTAATCACCAAAATAATATTAAACTATATTACTAACCATCTCAATGGGTGAGTAAATCTACCATTGGGGAAAGTCATAATTTAGAGATGTTAAGTGATTGAGATCCTTTCCTTGATTAATATTATTTAAATTGATATTGTGTTTTTTAAACATAAAATGTCATGGATTAATGACATGTTTTGTTTAACATGTGGATTACATGGATTATTAGAACCAAAATTACACATGTGTTCATGAAATATTGAACCTTCCATCAACAAGAATTCATTGAGATCAGTTCCTTAGTTGAGGCTTGGATTAAATCCAAAACATTTAGAAATTATGATAAATAATAATCTTGTGAAGTGGATGTTATAGTTGGGGTCCCAGAATAGTGGTTAAGGATGCCCTTTAATCCTTCACCAACTAGGTTTCAATCCCTGGTATCCCCGAATTTAGAAATTTCTAGAAACTTTGGTATTTTCGATGGATGGTCGCTTCAGCAGCTAGCAAGGGTCATCAACGGTCAACGAAGGGGGCGCATCACAGTCGTCGGGTGTGGACAGAAAACAAAGGCATACAAAATGAGGCTCACAGTTATGGGGTTGGGCTTGTTGGCTCAACGATGAGTGGGAAACAGCCCAGGAAGAGGTGTTATGGTGGGTGAGATGCATCAAAGGACCTTCTGGTGTTAGGGAGGTGAGGGGTGGTGGGTTCATACAGTATGGAATCATGGAGCAATAGTGACAATCCTAGCAACGGCTAAGGGGGTGACCTTCAGTAGACTGCTGTAGTGGTATTTTTGTAGTGAGGTGGCATGAAGGTGGTGGTTTGATGGAAAAAAATAGATTCCATCCACCAATCAAATCCTGATGGGGTTCAAAGAATCTTTCAACTTTATAGGGCTACCATATTTGGACGAACGAGAGCATACAAAATCTTCCATCAGGACCACGCCCCATGAAATGTACGAGGAAATATTTTTTGTGAAGCCTTTTAAATTTTGGGAGTTTGTTAAATATATATATATATATATATAATGGGTGATTCTATCTTGTGGGGTTAATATCTGGCTCCTTATAGGTCCATGTATGAGGCTATATATTCCTCATGGGCCTATAGGGTCATGTATTGGGCCTAAGTGTGTTTGAGATTATTATCCATGTAAGGTTACCCCCAACCTAATTAAAAAAGGGGGAAAATAAATAAAAATTAAAATACCTTTGGAATTGGTGGTAAAATAGGGTGTTAATTTAATGAAATATATAGAAAATCTCAAGTATATCCCAAGTATAACTCCCTAATTATGAACTCACCCCAATCATTATTAAATTTTTAAACCAAATACATCAATCATTCATTTCATGTAATCTCTACAAACAACCTCCCCCCCCCCCTCAAAAGGAAAAACAAAAAAAATTGACTACAAAAAAAGTACCAGCACTGGAGATTCGACCCGAGTTCCGCTATACACCTTAGCAGAGCACCAGAACTTTGAAAATTTTATAGGAAACAATATTTTTTGATTCAGTTTCATAGTTAATATGTGATTTTTTGGATTGTTTCTTCTTCTCCCTATAGTGCATAGTTAATCAAAAATATTATTTGAGGTAGGGGATCTTTGTTATCTCTTTATTTATATACAATATTTGGGGATTTAATACTTTTTTCTTCCATTGATTGGATATTAAGGTTTAACATAATAAGGATAATTAATTAAAAAAATCTATAATTGATGATGTTGTAGAGAATTCACATTATTTTACTACTTTGATGTTATTGTTTATGTGTTATTCATACATGTTGACATTTCTGAAAATTAGGACTATTGGGATCCTTACTTGTGTTTTAGTTGATATGTGTGTCCCTTGTTATATTGGTTGTTTATATCAACTTGAATGAAAATTATGAAGAACATGTATATGGATAATGAATTGGTTTCCCATGGAAACTTGGTTTTCATGAAAATAATCATGATAAATAAAGAAGTAAAGTGATATAGGCCCTTGAATATAAATTGTGATATATGGAATGTGTTGTTGTGTGTTTTTGTACTTGTTGTGTTTCCTTGTGTGATGTGGGTAGTGGTGAGATGATATTGGTGACTGACTAGGCTATAAAAATAGGTGGGGTTTTGATTTACAATGTGGTGTTATGGTGGTTGTGTGTGTGATGTGGTTTGTTGGAATGGGATACATTGTGGGTGGTTCTGTGGTAGTTGTACTGTGCAGTGGTGGTGGTGGTGGTGGTGTCAATGGTTTTGTGTGGTGGTTGTTGTGTGCGGTGGTTTTGTTTTGTGGTGGTTGTGTTGTGTGGTGGTTTTGAAGTGTGGTGTTTGAGATGTATGGTTGTTGTGGTGAGATGGATTGGCTGATGTGGGGTTGTGTCGATGGTTAGCATAGGATGGATGAGTATTTTTGTGGCATGGTAGTGTTAGTTTCCTAGTTATCTATGGAATAAAATGTAATGATTAAATAAAATATCATGTGTTGGTAAATGAATAAATTTTTGAGGTAAATTGATTTGAGGTAATTATCTTAAATGATTTGAATGATAAATGAATGGGAGGTGAAAATGTGAAATGAATGGATTAGTAAATGGGAGTTAGTGTAAGTTTTTTGAATTAGGATATTGTGTAACATGTAAATGAAATTGAAAATGTGTGGTTTTGTGTGACATTATGTGGAGAGTTTCATATAATGATGGAATTGGTTGTGTTGGTTGTGTTGGTTGACATGTGGTGCAGTGGTGGTGTTGTGGTGTGTGCAAGTGTTGTGGTTGGGAACCCATAGGTTGGGTATTTTGTGATATATATTTATCATGTATATTTTATGTTATTTCTATATGCGCCCCCACCAGAGTTGGATAATATTACCAATACCTTAAGGTTTTGGGTTCCGGGTGTTTTCCCCAATATATAGGATTGTGGTGATATAGATGCATCGATAACCCCTATTTCATTCCCATTTTTCAGTATTGGTGATGATATGGGTTGGTGTTGTAGATTACCTAGAAGTGATGTGATGCGATGTGATTTGATATGTGGTGGGGTCATGCATGGTAGGAGGAGGGAACAAGGTTGATGTCTTTCATGTTCATGACACCTTAATGATCTGGTTATGTGATGGGGGGGTTAGGTTTCTTCATGTGTGATGTGATGTTATGACCTAGGTGTCTTTAGGAGATATGTGGTGTGATAACTCAGGTGTCTTCAGGAAAGATGTGATGTGATTATAATTAATTCTAGCACCAGATGCAAGACCTTGCGAGGGTGGGTAGGTAGGGATATATCCCATCCCACATCATAGATGGCTGGTTTTTGTGTGATATGTATGGAAGGTATGGAAGCATAGGGTGTTTGACGTTGGGGTGTGAGAGTGTTAAATCCATGGGGAAGCAATAGCGAGTCACCTTCATTATGTTTTTTGTATTATATTACTATATTGGATTTGTGATTTAATGAGAGAGTCGTGGTGAGGCTGAGATTGATTGGTTGACATGTTTAGGTGCTTGTTGGTTATGTTGTTTGTTCACTAGTGCATTTGTATGTTGTTTTCACATGTGCACTATAAACCGTGAGTATGATCCTACTTAGGGTACTTTTATGACCACCCTACATATATAAACTATTTTTCAGGTTTTCAAGATGACTTGAGGGACCGATCTGGACATTACTAGCTTGGTTTGGAGCCGCTATTGAGTCACTACTATAGGAATTGTCTTTTGGTATTTACATGGAGACTTTTATTGTATCTGTTGACATTTTTTATTCATTGTGTGATGGTTTTGTGTTTAATTTTATATTCTATTCTATAGATACTTTGTGTTTGTTTATCTTATCTCTGAATTATACATTTTATAGTGGGTAATACCTTCCATGTGAGATTTTTTTATACCCTTGGTGTTTTTCATTAACCTAGAGACTACTAGAGGCGGGAATCGGGGGTAATTATCTCTCTTACATCTTTGTCAGGATATGGGGTACCTTGGGAGAGAGGGGGTCATAACTTAATAAACTTGATCCATGGAGCATAATCATAGGCATATGTCTTGTAAATGTAACATTCCATTGAAATCTATCATAACAAAAAAACTTTGGAACAAACATAAGAATATGTAAATTATAACATTGTGAAAAAAAATGTATACACTTCATGTTGTGAACAAAAAAAATGTTCATGCTTCATATTGTGAACAAAAAAATGTTCACACTTTGTATTTTGAACAAACAAAATTTTCACGCATCATGTTATGAACAAAAAATGTACATGATTGACATCCTTGTCTCATGAGATATAAATTTTTAACTAATACATTGGAGGGATATGTATGTCACGACCCCCTCCTACCAAAGATATCATAATGAGGGGAGATAGGTAATGACCCTTGAGTCCTGCCTCCAGTAGACCCTGAGTTGGTGACTAGCACCAAGGGTATAAAAAATCCCATAAATGGGAGGCATTTCCCTCTATAATATAAAAAAATGTTAGTAGATAAGATGAATCAACCACAATAAACTCTATGACATAATATAAAATAAATCCAACACCATCTTACAATGCATGCATAAATAAAATAGATACAAGTTAAAGTCTCCAAAATTAAATACCCAAAATCAAAGCTAAAGTAGTGATACATCAATTGTCTAAAAAGGTATGAGATAATATTGTCCATCATAATCCATGCAATCCTCCTGGAAACCTGAAAATAAGTTTATAAACATAGGCTTAGCATACAATTATACTCAGTAGGAAAACCAAAGTCTCTCATGAACATGTGAAAGAAGCATAATAATTCACCCATAAGAAAATAGCAGAACCAAAAGCACCTAACCAGGTCAAATATTCTTCCTAACCTCACCAAGGAATGCTCACTGAATAATGCAAGACAAGTATAATAATATAATAAGATGTATATCGATAAAGGGTACTCTTCACCACTTTCCAACAAATTTTCCATTATCACACCCCAACGTCTTACATCATGGAACTCCCATGTCTTCTAAATAACATATACCACCACCCCACAAGCATGGTCACATCACATTGTGCCCATAGACACCTAGGTCATCACCCCACATCATGGTCACATCTCATCTCTCCTGAAGAAACATGGGTCATCACATCACAACCATATACATAACCAGAGTAGTAGGGTATCACGAACATGAAGTACATAAACCTAGTTCCCTCATCTTACAATGCACGACCCCCACCATAAGCCTCCCCACATCACAATCATATCACATCCCTCCTAAAGACACTTGGGCCACCACCCCACAACACAGTCATATCACATATCACCAGAAGACACCTGGTTAATCACCAAGTACACTATAAAACCTTCATCCATCCTATTAAATTCATATTTACTCACCTAGAAGAGATATAGGAGAAGATCAGGTTGATCACATTGTCGAGTGTGTCAAATTTGTTGTTTATTTTTTACTAGAATTTATGTTGTTTAGCAGCAACCCTAGGTCGTCTCTCGATGGAGTCTTAGATCATTAACTTAAAAAGAGGGTTTGATTATGGAAATATAAGGGGAATTATATTTTTGAAAACATGGGGTTTTATGATTAAAGATGAAAATAGAAAATGAAAGTGATAAAAAAAAGTAGAAATGAACAAGATTAATTAAGCGTGATCAACCCAGGGAAGTCTCTTGATGCTAATCCTTCGTCGCTTCAAGAGAAAGGGTATAGAATTTTTTAACCCTAGTTTTTAACACATATTAACATAATGTTACTAATGTTATGCTAGTATACCTCCTAGGGTTCAGTCAAAAACACACAATGATTCACTGAACACTACCAATGATTGGGTGATTTGTGTTCGACTTCATAATTGAAACTCACCAAGGAAACACATGAAGAACTCAATGTGTTGTCCAGGTTTGTATGTTATTTATTTTTGATACCATGAAATAAATTCAAATGTCCTTTATATTTATTATATGAGTTCAATTGACCAATATGAACCACACAAACACCGTAATTTAATGAGGGAAGAAAAAGGGATGAACGGTGTGTGAAACATCACATGAAAGGGTACCCCCAAACATGATCATTTGAGTTTGTGTATAACATACCAGTATATAAATATATTAAATAGTAATATAGGATGAATAAAAACAACATAAAACCTAGAATTAAAAATATCATTCAAAATAATACAAACATTAATCTCGGGATTACGTCACGGTCCTCCCCGGGTGATCACAAGGGGTTTAAAATCCATGAGAGGGGAGGAAGAAGAAGATGTTGAAGTAGAACTTACCATAGCCTCTATAACTTATAGGTATGATGAGAATATCCCTTAGGGAATCCAAAATGGTAAAACCTTTCCTCTTGGTAGAACTACTAAATGAGGTGCCCAAGGTGCTCTTTTATAGCCAAAAGGGGAGGTGGTTTTGGGCACCCTAATTTTGAGAAACCACTTGGCCCATGGTTTTCAGCCAATAGAATGTATTATCTCGCTTTACACAAAACTATATACTTGTTGACCGAAATATTTAATTTCTCCCTATAAAATTTGTTGGTCAGATACTTCTTATAATAATAGATATTGTTAAAATACATATGAAATTTTTTGACTCCGTGCAGATTTATTTTATTAGAAAGTTCTATTATGATGGGCCTCTTAATGGAATAATTGAGCTTGGTTTACTTCATGAAAGTTATAGAAAATTTAATTTTGGATTAGCACAAATATTTTAAGCACAATTTTCCACAAGTACCAGTATAAGTATTCGGTTTAGTTCATAGATGTTCTTGGATTCCTATGCAATTTGGCCCATTTTTCATCAACTTCATCTTGGGCCTTTCAAATCACCTCCACCTATGACAAAAAAAAATAAAAACAAGTGAAATGTACCTTTTAAAAGTGATAAAAATTAGATTATTTAACCAAAAATGAAGTGAAATTTGTTATAATACTGTTAATTTTAATACAAAACTAGTTTAATACATTGGTATAAGGCTAAAATATAACAGTGAATCGTGGTACGATCACACCCCCACACATAATCATTTTCACTCTTGGGGAAATTCTAATATCCTAATCATGTCTAATTCTTAAATAAAATGTTTGAAAACTTCCAACATTATTTTGAAATGAAATTCATCATGTCTCATTTATGGAATCAATTTTCCTATCATTTTTCTTCTCTCACATTTGAATTTGTTCAAATTCATTTGTTCACCCATGAAACATGTCTCAACCTAACTCACCTAGAAATTTTCCTCTTCACTCAAGGAACATATTAAAGTGGAGTTATTCTCTTTTCCCAGAGTTCATGTGATCTTACCATATTCTTTCCATGATTCTAAATTCTCTACTGGTAGAAACTAGTATTCTACTTAAGAGGACTTCCAACAGGTTGTTCTGAGGATCAAGGGTTGATAGGGTTTAATGTTTAAAAAAATATGAGGCATAAGAGGAGTGTTTTAATCTATTTAGTACAAAAAAATGTCGAAATTCATCAAGTTTTCACAATGAATGTACACACTCAACCCCTCACAATATGTATCACTTCCAAATCACTATTCCCATTGTTTATTTGTGTGCGTCGTAGCCAATCCATGAATAATAATGAATAAACTTCCTCTTTTCTCCATTTTTTTGTTCTATTTTTTTCAATGTACAAAATTATATTTTTTTTACAATTTTAATTAGAGACAAAGAGGTAGACATGTGTAAAACAATGATACAATATGGATTATGAACCCACTACCAATGGAAAATGTAGGAACCCATTCTATCAACCCATAATAATGATTCTTTACCAATAATTACCATTTAAACACCCTCACCCCCACACTTGTTCAAAGTAAAACAAGAATGTACAAAAGATATGGGTAGGTAGGGATAAATTAGCTTGTAATGTGGCTAACTAACAGACATTTCATGGTCTATAAGGCTTAAGAAGGGTTAAATGTCATGGTGGAAAAAAAAGTTGTTAATTGTAAAAAAAGGATTTTCAATGAATGATGGAATCTATCATGAATGTTTCACACTTGAATATTATGACTTGAAATAGAATCAATACAAGTTCTAGTTTCTCTACATGACTCGAGACTCTTAAGAAAGTGATTTAAAGGAAGAATATGCAATAAAGGGATTAGAATGTCTCTTGGGTAAGGGATTAAAATATTGGTCAGTGCTAATGGGGAATGGGTATAAAAAATCTATTAAACACCTATGAATGATTTGAAAATACAAATTCTAGAAAAATATTTCATATCAACATTCATTTGAAAAACATTTTTCCAAAAAATAGGAAATTTTCCACTCAATCGACTCAAGAATGAAAAATGTTTTTGGATATTCTTGTTAAGATTAGTTTTTTTCTTGAAACACAAAATAAATAAAAACAAATCAAAAAGTAAAACACACTTTTTTTGGTTTTTTTATCCTAACTATGACATGTCACCCTCCCCCACACCTAAAAATTACATTTTCCTCAATTTAAGTATTTTAAATAAATAGGTAAGTAAATAAAGGTAGTGATAAGGGACATCCTGGTAAGTGGTGTAACATGTGTAATCCATTAGTTGGATTTCTTCCATAATATTCTTTAGAAAATACTTATAGAAGTTTTTGAGCCTTTACCCATTGACAGTAAACCTCTATCCACTCTTCTCATGCAAAACCTATATATCACCAAAATGGTAAACATCAGTAATAGTATAAGGACCAAGCCATCAGGAACAAAGCTTACCTAAGTGGATATTTAGCCTGAATTATACATGGGGACCTTCTCTCCAATATAAAACTTCCTCTGATGAATTATCCCATCATGGATTGTCTTTGTTTTCGCTTTATAGATTTGGGAGTTCTCATATACATCACGCCGAATTTCTTCCAACTCTTGAATCTAAAACATCCTATATTCACCTACATAGAAGATATTAATATTACATTGTTTCACATCCCAATATGAACCATGCTCTTCCTCCATTGGGAGGTGACAAGACTTTCCAAGCACAATATTATATGGTGACTGTTACACCCGGATGTTTTTATGAAATATTTTCTTTAAATAATATTTATTCTTTATTAGATTGCTTTGCACACAATCATGAGTTTAAATGAACCTATATATTACCTTATTATAAATTTTTCATTATAGCCTAGTCGTTAGTTTATCATGAATAACTATAACTAACTTATGAAAATGCATTTTGAATTCAATTTCTATCAATTATTTATGAAAAATATAAATTAATTAGATAATTTTATTTTATTTTGAATTAATTTTGGTAATAAAATTAATGAGATATATGTGTGTTATATACTTCATAAAATATTTTTTATATTCATCCAATGGATATTTTTGTCATTTGTTATGAATAAAATCCTATTTGATGTATTTTTTTAAAGGTTAATTTTACACCTTTGAATGGAGAACCCATTTTAAATTAATATTTCGACACATTAATAATTTTTATATAACAACATAAACATGTTATTTTGAAGAAGGATATAAAAATTTACTTTGCATAAATTTTTTATATTTTTCTCATAACTTTCTTATTTTAATGAATAGTAAAAATACACTAAATTTTAATTAAAAACAACTTTTTTCATCGAGATAATTTATACAGTTAAATTATAATATTTAATGGTTTTAAATTATAAATAGACTATATTTTTACCATTTTATATAATTTTTTCCATTATAATTAATTTTACATTGAATTCATAGGTAAAAACATTTCAATCTTTTGCACTGTTTTAACTTTTAAAACCCATTTTCTCAACAACAGGATTAGTTTTAAATTAATTACTACAAATTCTGTATTTTGAATTTTGAAAAATGTTTTCCATATTTGGAATCAATAGTTCCAAATTATTTTAATAGTCTACTTTTATTTTTGGTAAGTATGAATAGTAACTTTGGTAATCATTTTAATTATCATGGTTAAAGGAAAATAGGGTAACAAAGGGTAAAAATAATATTATAAAATTAACTTAATGCCTATAAAAATCCTATTGGATGACTAAATTATACTCTTGTAATCTATTCTTCTAAATGGAATCACTTTATGGTCACTTACCTATGAAAATGACATGAATGTAATAAAAACTAATGAAATGGACAAAATTTCACAATCTCATTTTATATAAGTATACTAATTTTAATATATGGATAACTAGGAGATAAAATCTACTATAGATAGTATATGTAAATATAAAATAATTACCTACATCATATAAATTTATTTATAATTTTTATAGATTAAATAATTACCATTAATGATGACACAATAGTTATGTAGAAATTATATTATTAATAGAAATATCAAATAAATGGTTTTAAAAATATTACAAGAAATATCATACGAACTAATTAATTTGATCCAAGAATTTTATAGTTAAATATGACATGTTATTATTTTATTTAATATTTCTTTCTAATTTATCTTCTGTGTGAATTTTATTTAAAGTCTAATAAATGAATAGTGTCAAAATTGACACTATTGACATTTTATAAACATAACATTTTATTAAATTATTTAAAAATCATTAAAATATTTAAAAATTACAAAGTGATAATTATAATGTTGAAAATGTCATAAAGTATCTATTTATGGTCAATTAACACCACATAAGTAAATATTCATTGCCATTAAATATCTATAATGTTATTACCAAAATAAAAAATTAATAGAATAACTAAGTGTCACTTAAAAAGATAAGGTTTAAATTGACAAAATAAGTTGCCCAGAATTTATTTTTTTATGATATTACAACCCTATACCATATCATATTTGAATTTGGTACACTTTAGAGGTTTTTGGGTAGGTTTTTATTTTATTATAAATTAATATTTTTGACAGTTTCCTAAAGTACCCATCTCCTCTCTTATAAAAGGGAACCTCCTCCCTCTCTTTTTCACTCCATTTTTAACCTTAAATCTCAGTAAAAACCTATGAATTTATCTTCTAAACTTAACTAGTTATATTATAGAGGTTCTGGTCTTCTCAAAATACCAACTCTAGTGCCCTAAGAGGAAATTTAAAGGAGGCACGTTAAAGAAGAGGTAATCTCTTCTACCGATTCATTCAAATTTATTTCTTCTTATACTTCCTCTTCTTTAGTTGTTTAATTATAAATTAATAAAATAAGTATGAATTATATACTTATATGTTATTATAAATATGAAAAAACCCTATTTCTCTTTCTATCCATCCTACGAAAAATGAAATCACTGCGTGTGCGTACGTACGGCTTACCGTCTCCACACTGTAGTGTAATTTATTTTTCACAATCGCCTTACTTGAATGGTTATAATGGTGGAAAAAATAACTATATATGATTAATATAATATTATAATAATTTTTAGATACAATAAACCATCCAATTCAATACCCTTCAATAATTATGGGAACGATGTCGTCGCTCGTGTGTATGTACAGCTTACCGTCTCCACGGTGTGATGTGATTTGTTCTACATAATCTTCATTAAACAATAATTATATAAATGAATTGAATGAATAAATATGATATATATTATACAAATACCATGTTTTAAATAATATAACTATAACCTAAAAATATGAGTAAGAACTCATCCAACAAAAAATACATAAGAACGTAAAATAGTTAATGCCCGAATAATGAGTAACAATGAAATGTTACTAAGAAATGGATGAAAATATAATAATAAATGTTATCATAAAAATGATTATGTTTTTGGAATAAATCAGAAACATTATTTCAATCATTATACAAGAGGTTGGGATACATACAAAGCATATCGGATCAAAGGTAAGGGATAACTTTTCCAATCTCATTTTTATTTGAGATTATTCATTCGTAAGTATTTACTAGGGATATATTTATCATCCATGTCCATATTTTATAAAAATGTTTCCATATAATTTTTACTATTATTATATGTATGTTTAATTTCATTTTTATCCATTTTTTACTTTTACTACATGTTATGAAAGGAATTTTTCTTTGGTTTACAATACAAGGTACTTTTTGAATTTTCCAGAAAAAGTACAAGGAGAATGTTTTTTAACTTATACAACATGAATTGATTTTTACGGTTTCATAACATCTTATTTCCATGAAGATTTCTCTACACGATATCAAGATTATTTTCAACTAAATTCTTTTCTTATAAATTATGTGGCATTTTGAGAAAAGAAAACATTTTTAAAAAAAAGGGATATTTTCCTTAGAAATTAATTTCAAGTGTTTTCTCAAAATTATTTTCCATATAAGATGTAACTCTTTAAATAGGGTTATATTGCTATCCCTGTTATTAACATGATTTGATTTTTTTTATGATGGAATTTTATTTAGTAAATCCATTTGTTTTATATAAGTTATTATGGAATAATGTTTAAGAAACCCATTTTATTGCATGGGTTATGATATGGTAAATGTTTTTATGTTTTTGTGGAACATGTAAGAATAGTTTCATAATGATATGGGTGGGACCTATATCTACCTATAATGCATTGGGTAAAGATTTATATCTCATGAGATATACATGTCTGGAATGGCAAGTAAATCTGGTTCAGTAATACAGGGTTGGAACAAGGATTGAACTCAGTTCAGTAATGAAATTTTTCCTCTATGATGGTCTTGGAAATGAGCCTTGACTAATATTAAATGATTTTATATGATTATATGTATATTCCACAAGATTTCATTCCTTATGTTATGACTATTGTAATTACATTTCACTTCTATGATTTATCTCATGACATGATACTATGATCTTTTATATGCAGGATATGATTTTCAAATGTTATGTTCTTATGAATATGATATGATTGATATTTCCTTTGTTCACCCTTAATGAGCATTTGAGATCATCCTTTCGTATGTTTCTTTTCCCAGTTCAGAAATAAGGGTATTAAGTAATATATTCCAAAAATAAGTCTAGTAATGAAGAAATAAATGGGAGACAATGTAGATATTTTATGAACCAGTTGTTTATGTTTCTCAGTTTCTAAAGACACTATACCTATACAGTTCTGTCATGGTTTTGTTATATGTTATAATGAATTTACTTCAATTATAAAATAATATCAATGTATGTAAAGTATGTTTCATTATACTTACATTTCGATTGGGTTTTTAAAAGCTGTATGGTACGCCCAAAGTGTATCATCCAAGCACAAACTCCAATATTTCCTATTGGGTTGTACCATTTTTTCAAGATTATCTTAACTTTCCGATTTGAGATTTCTATTTTTCTATTAGTTTGGGGTGATATGCAGTGGATACTTTATGAACAACCCCAAACTTATGAAGTAAAATTTTGATGTTACAATTGAAAAAATGTGAACCTTGGTCACTAATGATGAATCTTGGAAAACCAAACCAACTAAAAATCTGGGACCTCACAAAATCAACAACAACTCGAGAGTCAACGGTCCTAGTGGCCTTTTCTTCCACCCATTTAGATACATAGTCTACATACAATAAGATGTATACAAATCCAAATGAATTTGAAAAAGTCCCCATGAATTCAATGCCCTATGCATCAAATATTTCATAGAATAACATGGGATATTGGGGAATTTCATTCCTCTTGGATATATTCCCTATGAATTGATAATGACTAAATGACTTGAAAAATCTTTGGGCATCCCTATACAATGTTGGCCAATAAAGACTTGAGTCGAGGACTTTTTGAGCTATATGTTGAGAGACAAAGTGTCCCCCCTAATCCAAAGTGTGGCAGAAGGTCAAAATAGAGGTGAACTCATGGTCAGGGACACACCGACGAAAAACTTGGTTACTACAAATTCACTATAAATATGGGTCATCCCAAATGTTCCACCGAGAAACAAGCTTAAGACTCAAGGATTGTGAAGTGATAAAATTAGTGCGGACCCTAGATGTTGATATAAAATTCACAATGTCTTCATACCAAGGGGTAAGGTCCACAACATCACAAAGGTTCTCATGAGGAAAGAATTCTCCAATGGGGATGGATGAGTCAATATGGTGGTCCAATGGTGGGGAAATCCTACTAATGTGGTCATCTACAAAATTTTCCACTCCTCTCTTTCCACAAATCTCAAGGTCAAACTCTTGGAGGAGAAGCATCCACTGAATGATTCAGGGCTTTGCTTTATGTTTCTTTAGGAGGAAATAAAGGGAAGCATGATAAAAAAATACAATGATTTTTGAACCAATAAGATATAAAAAGAATTTTTCCAAGGAAAAAACAATAGAAATAATTTATTTTTTAGTGTTTGTGTAGTTTTCTCAGGTAGGGTTAAGGGTACATGAGGCATATTCAATGACATGAGTAGCATTCTCAACCCTTTTGTGATAAAACTGCCCCAAATGCAAAGTTAGAGGCATCACACATAAATTTGAAGGGGATATCCCAACTTGGTGGTTGGATGATGGGAGTTTTTTTGAGACTCCTTTTTAGTGAAATTAATCCTAAATTTTTTTATCAAAAACAAATTTAGAATCATTTTTCAATCATCAAGATAGGGGAAGTGCAATCTTACTAAAGTATTTAATGAATCGGTGGTAAAAAAACAGAATGACCCAAGAAATATCACACCTCACGAACAATTTTTGGATATGTATGGGTTGAAATTAATTCAATTTTTGATTTATCCACTTGAATTACCTCTTTTTAAATAACATTCCCAAGAACTATACCCATTTGAACCATGAAATGGTATTTATCATAATTTAATACAAGATCTTTTTCTATGTAATGGTGGAGGATAGAACCTAGGTGATCCAAACAGCCATCAAATAAATTTTCATAAACCATGAAACCATCCATAAAAACTTCTATTCAATTCTCTAGGTACTTAGAAAAAATACTCAACATATATTTCTAAAAAGTGTTGGGATCATTACGTATACCAAAAGGCATCCTTCTAAATGAAAATGTTCCAAATGGACAGGTAAATGCTGTCTTTTCTTGTTCCTAAGAGGATATATAGATTTGAAAATAACCTAAATAGCCATCAAGGAAACAAAAATTGGACTTACCATATAATATTTGTAACATATGGTCAATGAAAGGTAGAGTAAAGTGGTCCTTTTTCGTTTCTTGATTCAGTTGACGACAGTCAATATAAACTCACTAACTATTTTGCACATGTGTTGCAACCAATTAATTCCTTTCATTAGAAACTACTATTATTACAGTTTTTTTAGGCATAATTTGAATAGGTCTAACACATTTACTATCAGATGTAGGATAAATGATCCCAATAGTAAGTAATTTACTAACTTCCAATTTTACCACTTCAAGGAGAGTGGTATTTAACTGGTGTTGATCTTTCCTTACAGGATTAGACTTATCATCCAAAAGTATATGGTGCATGAAAATAGATGGGCTAATCCCAAGAATATCATCCAATGTCCATCCTATCACCTTTTTACACTCTCTCAAAAGATCAAGAAGTATTGATTCCTACTACAGAGATAGGTTATTAGCAATAACAAGGGGCAATTGGTTAATACCTTCAAGATAGGCATATTTTAAATTAGATGGAAGTTGTTTTAATTCCAACACCAGTGGTTTTTGGATTGAGGGTGGGTATTTATGGGGAGTGAGGTCCATGAAACTGTCTATATGCTCATATTTATTCTCTAAGGATAGATAATCTATTGAAATGATATTTTCATAATCATTAATGATCATGGGTACCTCTTAATAAACACAATCATCAATTAAAGTACAAAATTTACAATTTTCAGAACCCACACAACACTCAAAACATGAATCAAATCTCAAATCATCCAAAGGTGAAGTATAGGAAAATGAATCAGAGTATGGGTCAAGGAGAAAATTGTGTGTGTGTGCATCATTTTAGATCACTTACATCGAATAGACGGGAAGAGTGGAGTTTTATTCAATGGGGTGTTTCATATCCTCAAGGAAGTTACAACTTACCTTTTCTCCACCGAACTCCATGGACATCATACCATTCCGAATGTTGATGATCATATTTATTGTTTTGAGGAATGGCCTCTCCAATATGATAGGGGTTTGTCCTTGGTTTTGGGTATCCTTCATATCAAGAATGTAGAAGTCTAAGGGGAAGATAAGATTCTTCACTTTTAGGAGTACATCCTCGACCACTTCAGATGGGTTTATTGTGCACCGGTTGAAATTTTTCACTATAATGAATGTTGGTTGAATCTCTCCAAACTGTAGAGAAGTGTACACATATTAAGTCATCACAATAATTGAAGCACCTAAATCTATCATAGAATTTGAAAAAAAACGTATCTCCTATAGTGAAAGGTATCATGAAGGTTCCTAGATCCTTTCATTTGTTTGGAATTGATGGTTGGATCAAAGCAAAGACATTTCTTCCAAGTTTTTCTCTCTTATTACCCTTCAACTGTTATCTATGGGTGAAACGTTCTTTAAGAAATTTTGAATAATGGTTAATTTTCTTGAATTTATCCAATAAAGTAATATTAACTTTAAATTTTTTAAATTTATCTATTATTTCATTATCAATCTCATTATCAGAAGTTTTCTTAGGTTTTGAGAGTCTTTGGGGAAAGGAAGAGGAATTTATTGTTCATGGGAATCCTCAATGATAATTTTTTTACACTTTTTGTCTTTTTTCTCTTTACTTTAAACTTTTGATGGTAGGGAAATAGAGTTTATAGGTGATAAACTTACCTATTGTGTAGAATCAGTAGAATGAGAAACTTCGTTACCACTACAAAGTGTAATTTCACATAAATTACCTTTTTTCCTTCAGATTATCAATGGATTGGGATGGTAATTATCTATAAACATGCATCTTTATCTCACTGATTGTGTTTTCTAGTTGTCCCACTTGAGTTCATAGGTCTTGAATAGACAATTGTGTGGTTTTTTGGAACTAGAGGTTCTGGGTTTCCATTTTCTTTACCATGTCCTCAATACTTGGTTTAGATTTGGGCGGAGGAGTATTATTTTGAGATATTGATGGATAATAAGGTTTCATACCTTTTCCTTGATGATACCAGTTCTACTTGGGGTATCTTGAGTTTTCTCCTTGTTGGTACTGTGGTTTTACTTTTTACCCAGGGTTTAGATTTGCCTAAATGGTTATTTGTTGAAGGGAGGTGCTTGCAGTAATGGAAACCTATGGAATAATACTGAACAAGACTCATTTTAATCTTGAAGTTGTGGTCATTGGTTAGAAAAATTAGTATTATCAGAACAAATACCATAATGTAATGGAATAGGAGGAGATTGTGAGTTACCTTGTTCTTGAGCTAATTTCCTTAGAAGGGTATGCATATAATCAATCTTTTTATCTACCTTTTGTTCTAGAGATGAATTATTTACCTCATGAACTCCTTGGTTGGGTGCAATAGACTGCGTACCAAATTGTTTTGCATTTCGAGCCATGTTTTCTATTAAGTCACTAGTGGTGGAAGGAGTTTTATCAACAAGGGAACCACCAGTTACAGTGTCAATAATTCCATGATCTATGGGGAAAAGTCCCTCATAGAAGTATTGGATTAATATTTTTTCACTAATCTGGTGGTAGGGGTATCTTGAGAAAAGTCATTTGAATCTCTCCCAGTATTCATGAAGGGTCTCTCCTTATGATTGCCTAATGCCACAAATTTATTTCCTAATTGATGCAGTTCAGGAGGCAGGGAATAAATTATCTAAAAAGAGTCTTTTCAAGTCATTCCATCCCCCAATTGTGGTAGGTAGATAGTATATCTAGTCTTTGTCTACACTGTCAAGGGATAAAGGGAAATCCATGAACTTATTGAGATCCTTAGACACATTTCGGTGTTTCATGGTGGAGAACACTATATGAAAATCCTTAAGGTGTTTATGAGGATCATCACTGGGTAGACCATGGAATTTAGGAAGTATGTGGATGAGAACTGATATTAGTTCAAAGATGGTTTCTTCCTCAGGATATTGGATGTATGTAGGTTGGTAGTCCACATTTGGGGGGGTCAGTTCTTTTAATGTTCAGTTATTTGCAGCCATGTTTTCTTTTGTTTGATTTAGTTCAATTTTTAATTGGTTTAGGTTAATTGAAGTTCCAAAAGGGGTTCCTCAGTGTTACTTGATTTTCCAAATCTAGATTACCTAATTTGTGAGTGATGTGTCTTTTCAATTTCTAAGTCAAATTCAATAATTTTTCTTTTTCTGGTCGGGTCATGCAAGTATGTTATGAAGTTTTTTTGTATTTTTTTTTTATTTTCATGATTAAACAAGGATAAAATAAAATAAATAAATAAGGTTTGAAGGGGAAAATAAAATAATTTGTTATACTACAGAATGATAAAGTGATAGAATAAGAATAATAAGAGATAGAGAGAGAGGAATAATACACAAAAACAAATAAAAACAAAAACAAAAACCCAAGACAAAAACAATCAAATGGGTGTGGGATATTGAAAGGATTACTAATTAAGAAGTAAAATAAAAAAATAAAATTAAATAAAGACTAAAAATGATCTTTGATCCCTAGAAATGGTGCCAAAATTTGATCGTGTTGTTGAGTGCGTCAAATTAGTTGTTTAATTTTTACTAGATTTGCTACAGTATAGCATCAACCATAGGTCATCTCTCGATGGATAATTAGATAATTAATTTAAAAATATGGTTTTTATTATGAAAATATAAGTGGAATTAGATTTTGGAAAACATGGGGTTTGAGGATTAAATGTTATAATATAAAATGAAAGCGATAAAATAAAGTATAAATAAACAAGATTAATTAAATGTGATCAACCCAAGGAAGTCTCGTGATGCTCATCCTTCATCACTTCAAGAGAAAGGGTAAAGATATTTTAATACCTATTTTGTAACACCTAGTACCATAATGTTACTAATTTTACTCTAGGATACCTCATAGGGTTCAGTTTAAAACACACAATGATTCACCAGACATCGTCGATGATTGGGTGGTTTGTGTTCAATTTCATAACCAAAACTCACCAAGGAAACACGTGAATAACTTGATGTTATATCTATGTTTTTATGTTATTTCTTTTTGATTATATGAAATAAATTTACATGGCCTTTATAGTGCTTATGTGAGTTCAATTGATAAATATGAACCACACAAACACCGCAATTGAATGAGGGAAGAAAAAGGGATGAACGGTTTGTGAAACATCACATGAAAGGGTACCCCCAAACATGATCATTTGAGTTTGAGTATAACATAACAGTATATAACTCAATTAAATAAGAATATATTATAAATAAAAACAACATACAACCTGGAACTAAAAATATCATTCAAAATAATACAAACATGATGCTCGGGATTACATCACGTTGCTCCCCAGGTGATCACAAGGGGTTTAGAAATCCATGGGAGGGGAGGAAGAAGAAGATATTGAATTAGAAATTCCCATAGACTCCATAAATTATAGGGATGATGAGAATACCCCTTTGGGACTCAAATATGGTATCACCTTGCCTCCTGGTCTAACTCCTAAATGAGGTGCCCAAGGTGCTCTTTTATAGTCAAAATGGGAGGTGGTTTTGGGCACCTTGATTTTGAGAAACCACTTGGACCATGGTTTTAGGCCACTATAAAGTATTATATCACTTTCCAAAAAACTATAGACTTGTTTGAAGACATGTTTTATTTCTACCTATAAAATTTTGTGTCTAGAAACTTCTCATAATAATATATATTGTTAAAATATAGAGGAAAACTATTGACTACAAGCAGATTTATTTTATTAGGCATATTGATTTGGATGGTCCCCTTAATCTAAGAATTGGGCTTGGGTTCCTTCATGAAATTTTTAGAAAATTGAATTTTGGATCAGTAAAAAAATGTTAAGCCCAATTGTCCACACTTATCAGTATAATTATTCGGTTTAGTTCATAGATGTTCCTGGATTCCTGTGCAATTTGGCCCATTTTTCATGAACTTCATCTTGAGCCTTCCAAATCACCTCTACCTATAAAAAAATCTAAAAACAAGTGAAGTATACATTTTTAATAGTGATAATAATTAAATTATTTAACAAAAAATGAAGTGAAATTTTTTATTATACTTGTAATTTTAATACAAAACTAGTTTAATACATTGGTATAAGGGTGAAATAAAATAGTAAATCGTGGTACGATCATCGGTAATCTAGTCATCCATCCTCATCACTGGGATATTGGAAAAAACACCATACATATGAAAATATGGGTGTCGGAACATATTGATTGATTCATGTGGGGTGCGTATAGAAATCACTTGGAATAGACAAGTATATATATATATATATAATTCACACTCAAGCCTGGCTTATGGGTTCACCAAAAAACACTAATAAACTCACAACACTTCCACTTTAGATGCCACCACTAAATTTATAACACCAAAAAAGACACAAGACACATTTTTTATTTCCAAACAATCCCATTATTCACCTCATTTATTTCATTATTAATAATAAACCTCGTTTAACCACAAAACCCATCATTTATTTTTTTATTAATCATATTCATATCATTAGCCTAACCAAACCATAATCGTTTCATACATTATTAAACAATTATTCCATAAGTCTCTGGGGATATAGCATAATTAAGCTACACATCACAAGAATCCCATCATTCCCATCAAACCATCACCTCACTATCCCAAAAGCACGAAAAAAAACTATCACCTCACCACCCGAAAAGCACAATCAAACAAACCATCACCATAACACCCCAAAAGAAAGGTCATATCTCACCCATTATCCCTACATGACCCAACCACACAACAATCACACATATCCACCCCATAGAACATCCACACAAACTATTTTACAGATTTTTCATGGAGGTTTTATCAATTCCACTTCTTTATTTTAGGTTCAATATCACAAAATCCATAATCTTGGGGAAATGATTTCATTATCCAAATTTAAATGATTATTATATTTCTCATTTAGGGTGATATAAAATAAATAAGAATAATAAAAGGTTCAATAACTCATGCTAAATTATCACAAAAAAAAGCTCCCAATGGCCACAATTTTCAATGAGGCATTCATCCCACAAGATAAAAATGTCACAATAATCTTAAAGTAATAAAATCATGAAAATAATTCAACTTTCTGCCTTCAATTTCAATTATCCAATTATTTATCTTTAATTAAGATAGAAAAACCATACCCCATATATAAATAATAGAAAACACCTCTTTTATGATACAAAAAAATAAAAGCAAAAGAATTCCCTTCCTCAAAGAATCTTTTTGGTCTCACTGGACACCACAGGGAAAAGAAGAACTACCTATAAACTACAACTACACCATGAGATCATGGATCAACCTACACGACATCAAAGGGTTGTTAAAATTCAACCCAAATCACAACCCAATCCAAAACTTCACCACTTTAGTATATCCCTAGGATAATAATGGAAGAAAGTAACCAAGAAGAAGAGAAGGTATTACCATCGTCCACCAATAGGCATCCACCAGAACCAATGGATCAAGGTGAGGTAATAAGGGTTAGAATATCCCTCAAAATCACCTAGGGATCTGAAAGAATGAGTGGAAGAAATTTATGGATGAATGAAGATGGGTTCATTGAAAATTACTATTTAAAACCTGGAACTCAACACTTTCATGTCATGTAACCCTTTCATGACATGTAATCTATGGGTTTTCTAAAAATTCCAACTTTCTATGAAATTCATGTCACCTTGGCCTAAATTAATTACATGTCATGAATTAATTTTAGGATATGAATCCATTTCATTGGTTCCTCCTCGGTTGTATGAAATTCATAAAACCAGCCAAATACATAATTGGTGAACCTCCAATTCATGTCATGTACCCCGTTCATGACATGAATTCCCCACTGCTGCTCTGTTGCACCTCCAACTAACAAGGAACCTTCTCAAGCCTCCTCTGGAACACCCCCAACACCGAAAACTAACCAAGTAATGGGTTGGGAAGTAATGGTATATTAGAATATAGGACCCCAATTATCAATCATTAATATATATTTTTTCCTCTTGAAAACAAAAATTCATCATATCATTCGAAATTCATGGAAAAAGAATGAGTTTCTTAAAAATTTCCAAAACATCACATAAATTGAACTTAAGAAATCATAAGTTATAAAAAATATAATTTTATAAAAGGAATAATATCATAATAACATATATAGGTTTATCAAAACATCACTTAATAAAAGATAAACATTTAAGGGTAGATAGAACATAAAATAGAAAAAAAATCACAAAACTTTCAAAAAATTATTATAAAAGTTGAAGTACAAATTAATTTCAAAAAAAATTGTAAAGGGAAAGAGAATACTTTTGAAAACTTATTATAAAATTTTCCAAATAAAATATACTTAAAAATACATAAATATTGTCAAAAAAATGTGGAGTAGAAGGTAAAATATTTGATTTTTAAAGGATGGAAAAACTCCTTTTTAAATATTTTGAAATATCTTTTTTTGAAAACCCACATCATAATAATAATATTAAATTTTTTGTTTGAAAATGGGTGAAGATAAATATGAGAATCATAGAAAATAAATCATATTAGATTTACCAAAAATATAGGAGAACATTTGGGGGAATGAAATTATGGACATGGAAGAAATGATTCATTGCTAAGAATGGGAGTTATTCTTACCAACGTTATACTTTTACTTCGGAAAAAAAATTTATAAAAGAAATGGTTATTGATGATGAGAAGTGATTTCCACAAAGAAAAAAATTAAATACCATATAAAATAAGAGAATGGTTAGATCAATGAATTCTTGAAAGGTATATACAAGTAATAAATATTATGACCCAATGAATCAGAAATTGAGCCGATAAAACTCTTACATAATTATTAACATAAGAATCAAAGGATTTTGAGAGAAAAATCATGAAATGGACATTAAAATATAATTATATATAAGATATTTTTATATGTGAAATAAATTTGTTAGTTAATACACCATATAAAATAAATTATGGTGTGCACAATCAAACATGTCTCGTGGAGTTGAAAATAAGACAATGAAACTCTTATAACCTTAAACAAATTGAGTCAAAACCCCTTGAAGAATATGATTTAAAATGAAAAATTAAATACCATTAATAATGAGATTATCATGATAAAAAAATATTAAAGGTTCATTATATATACTATTCCAAAGAAAACATGGGTTTGATAAGAAGTATATCTCAAGGAATTGAAAATTGAGACATGAAACATTTACCATATTTCCCAACTTAGATGAATGCACTCTAATCCCTGTATGAAAAAAATAAATATATTTATAAACTTTTTCAGAACCTTTTTCATATTTATAATCCTTTAAAAACTTTATTTATAATTATTCTCTACATTATTATCTATTTTCAATATCAGGTGTGAATAATATTGATTTTTTTAACTAATTTTGTAATAGCGGTGTTGTTCTTCACTATTATCCAAAAGTTTATAATTATAAAATCATACAAGGTATTGGAATTTATGTTTTATAATTATTTATAATTTTATAATTTCATTCTATCGGTGTTTTTTTTATGATCCTTAAAGATTAATTTGGTGATGAGTGTATTTTAATGATTGTTAGCGAACAAAGGGTGTTTCCTTAAATAATAAGTAAAAAAATTATTAACATTTAAAAACCAAAAAAAATAATTATTTAATTATTTATATCATATATTACTATAAATTAAATTCTCATAGTCATCCATGATATAAATTTATAGCATTGTTGAAGTAGGTGGTCAAACTAATCCAAATAAAAACATACCATAATTAATGAATGATTATGAAGTAATTTAATTGAATTTTCCACGATTGATTATTGTTTATATTATTAATAAGTTGTAAAATTTGTATTTAAAAAAAATTAATAATTTTATAAACATAATATTTATCCAATAAACTCATTATCATGAACATCCATGTAAGGCAGTGATGTAAAAAATAGAAATCGATTGTTTTATAGAGGTGGTAGTTCACACATACACATAGATGGTGATTTCCTTTTTCATGGAACAAGAGAAATGACTAGTATGGTTTATCATTTCAAAATATAAAATATTTCATATATATCATACCCATATAATAAATTCCCTATTATTACCATCCTTGTAAGGAGATAAAAAAAATGAATCATGTTGTGTCATGGAGGCGGTAGTCCACACAACACACGAATGATGGTTGTATTTTTCTTAATTGGGAAGTGAGAGGTCTTTAATGATTATACCATCATTATAATAATATAAAAGTATATTAATGATACAAATTTTATCATTTTAAGATGGTTTAATTGAATTTTAGGAACAAGAAGTGCACACACATAAATAGATGTGAGAAAAGAGAAGTTGTAAATATATACCTCACTTATTGGATTATCTCCTTTGTAAATGGGGTTAAGACTTTAAGGGGTAGTATTTTTAGAACACCAGAACCTTTTGAAGGAGGATAAGAATGTGAATGAGAGGTTTTGGTAAATTTTATACTGAACTAAGTGGGTTGTGGTGTGAGGTTAAGTGAGAAGAGAAGTGTCCCTTTTATAATTGAAAAGGGATGATATTTTTCTAAATACACAAAAAATTCAATAATGGAAAGTCACTATCAAGTAAAATGACTCCAAAGATGATAAATTATGGAGAGAATAAGTGATAAGGTTTAATAAGGCCTCAAACACACATTCCCACACATGTTTTAAACATGTTTGTGTAATTTTACTATGAGATTATTTACTTTTACTATTTTGGATTTTACCATGATAACTAGTTTTTTACTTAAGGTAACTTATCCTTTATGACAAAAATAAAATGGAAATTTTTAAATAATGTAGACCAACTAATTCCAAATTATAAATCCATTTAATAATAAATATATAATGTGTCATTACCCCCTCCAACCAAAGATACCATAATGAAGTGAGAGAGATAATGACCCCCCGAGTCCCGCCTTCAGTAGGACCCGGGTTGGCGACTAGCACCAAGGATATAAAAATCTCACAATATGGAAGGCATTTTCCTCTATAAGAAAAAAGTATTAGGATATAGGATAAATCAACCACAATCAACTCTGTGATATATATATAGAAAAAAAACAACCCAAAATGCATGTGTAAATAAAACTGATACATAAAAAAAATATCACAAGTAAATACCCAAAATAAAAAGATAAGGCAGTGAAACAATAGCTATCCAAAGGTATGAGCTAGTAATGTCCATAAAATTCCACCTAATCCTCCTAGAAACCTAAAAATAGTTTTATATACATTGGTTGAGAATACAAGTATACTTAGTAGGAAAACCAAAGTCTATCATGCACATGTGAAAGAAGCATACTAATGCACCTATAAAAAATAGCAGAACCAAAAAGAACATATATGGTATACTAACCAAACTCAGTATCACCAAGGAAATCTCACCAAATAACACAAGACAAGTAATATAATATAATATGAATCACATAGATAAGGGTACCCTACACATTTTTTCCATTGGTATGTCGCTCACACCCCAACATCGTACGTCCTGGCACTCACATCCCTTCCATATACCACAACACCCCACAAGATCGATCACAACACACCTCACCTGAAAAAACTTGGTCTACAACACAACCACTGTCAAAACTAAAGTAGTTGGTTATCATGAACATATAGTACATCAACCTCGTGTCTTCCTCCTACCATGCACGACCCCACCAGAAGTCACCCCACAAGAATGATCATATCTCTCCTAAAAACACATGGGCCATCACAACCACCATCTAATGCACTAGAAGACCTTTGTACATCACAACCTATACAATATCTATCTCATCTAGAAGAGAGAGGAGGAAAGAGTAGGTACCCATCCATCCATCCTCCTCACGAGATGTTGGAAAAAACACCCCTCGCGTGACTATGTGGGTGTCATCAAGTAGTGTTCAACATGGGTGGGTGAATATAAAAATCACAAGAATACACGAGTATATATATATATACTATCAAACACTCAAGCCCAACCTATGGGTTCACAAACAAACCAACCAAATCACAATGTCATCACTTTTTTTCCACCTCAAAATGAATAACACCACACATAAATCCACAAACCTCATTTCAAATTTCCAATAAATTTCATTTAATCACTGGTCTCATCCAAATTTACCAAAGTTTTTAGGTTTAAGCGGTCTCTTGTAGTTGAGCTTAGGTTGTTGAATCCTCAGAGACCTAAGAAGAAACCTATAGACACGTACATTATATGGACTGTTTTTGGCTATGAAGTGGCCAAATTGGGTTGATTTTAGATGGGTTTAAGTGAAATCTAAGTGACTTAAGTGAATTAAAATTAAAAGAATGAGTTTATCCTAGGTTATCACTTTGGGTGGATTGGATGAATTCCCTTTTCTACCAATTTCAATTTCATTAACTCAGGCAGGATTCATTTAATTAATTCAAACTAACCTCATCACTTAATGGTTAAACACATTCACAAACACATTCTAATCTCCTATACACTTGTAGGATCATTTTCATGATCACTCCAAGGTAAAGGATCTTATTAGAACATAAAAGTGGGGTGATAAAATTCAATAAGGAAGGGGAAGAGAGAAAATCCTTGAATAAAAAAAACTCAAGTAAAAGAAATCAATAACATTTAAAGATTTAGAAATAACATACAATACAGTCCCTTTATACTCCCTTGGATCAACCCATAAAATAGTTAGACATCCATTGATTCTATGGTTTTAATAGAATTAGAAAGTAGACTCGTGAGTGAGGAACTGGAGAAGAAAAAAATAATAAAAAGAAAGAAATCACTCCACCATTGTGTGAAGAATATCACAAGGTATGGTGTGAATAAATTCACACATTAAGGTAACGGTATCAAAGTGATAAGAATAAAAACATAATAATAGGAAATGAAAAACTTGTATTAAGAACTATGTTTATTCGAACAACTTACAAGAGAAAGAAGAATGTTACAAATACAAATTAGAATAATAACATTACAATGAAAACAAAGCTACAAGATCCCTCAATACTCCAAAAACACTAGCTTAAATAGGAATTTTGAGAGCCTTGGGTCGATCCCTCATCTTTCCAAGTCTCCTAAGTTAATGGTGGTAGGCCTAGGGTGGTGGAAAGTAAGGAAGAGGAGACTTTTCCACCATTGACTCAAAGATGCAGCCAGCTTTCATCCACTGAACAGGGGCGCCTAGATGGCCTTCTAAATGGCCAAATTGGATTGGGACATAGAAGACAAAAATATATCTCCAGATGTCCCCTAACCGTATGTAATGTTTCAACCCAAAATAGTTTATATATTACAATATATGTGTAAAATGGTGGGCTGTTTTTTCTGGGCCGCAGAATCTGGACCAGAATTTTATCTTCACCTTGGGCCACCTGGAACTCCATTCAAACATCCGAATTAGCATTTAAAACAGTCGAATAAAATGTTCCCCATGATTTCCTATATATTACGTTAGATTTTGAGAATAATTGGGCTTGTATCCTATCCTCTACAGTCTCTTTATTGGGTTGTTGTTTGGTTTACTTTGCCCATAATATGTTTCCATGAAATCCCATTTTGGTGGTCTTCCAATGTGAATCATTAGATACATAAAAAGTATGAATTGTTAATTTTAGCATGAGAGACTAGAAAATAAAACATTAAAATAAAATCAAGGCCATTTTGGGTACTTTAAATGATGTTAAAAAAATGTACCATGTAGTAATGCATTTTAAGAAGGAATTGCAATTATAATATGAAATAATGTTCAAAGTGTAAAATGTACTAAAATGGTTTTTATGAATAATAAATCATATAAATATTATATATATTAACAATTAATATTTTCCTCCTTAATTGGATAATCATACCCCCAAACTTGAGTTTTTCTAGTCCTAAGAAAAATGTATCTCAAAAATATGAAATTTGAATTCCATTTTCCAAAAACATTTTAATACACAATGATCACCAAAAACACTTATACCAATCAACTATGAATCCCATAAAAATCTTCAAATACAAGATAGTTTCATAAATAGATCCCAATCTCAATCTCATTCCTTTGTTCAAATTCGTTGCCATATTTCATCCAATATCAATTAAGTATGAGGATGTGTTGTGTATCACAATAGACATGGAGGTTCATCTTTATTCAAGGGGGAAATGAAGGAAGTTCTAGGTGGAATCAAATTTCAATATTAAGATTAGTATTTATATTTTTTCCAATATTTCCATGGTAATTGAAATTGCACTCAAAAGAGTCAGCCCATGTAGCAAGACTTTGCTTATGGCTCACAGCCTCAAAGACCTTTGGGCACCAAGTGAAGCCCACATACTTGGGCATCATCCCGAGTAAAATCAGTCAAAAACAAAGTCAAATTATAAAAAATAGAGATTAAATTACTAAATCTGGGCTAGAAAACTATGGAATCATGATCCCCAAGTTCTGAAATCCATGCATTAGGTCATTTCATTGCTCTGCGCACAAATTTATTGTTTTTTTGAATACTCATATTAAAACTAAAATGATCACCAAACCTATGCTATTTATTTGGTGGAACTCATGAACTCAAAATAATACCCCACTATCCAAAGGAAATGCATTGTTATCTCTTTTTTCTATTTGGATGAAAATATACACGATGAAATTTCACATTAGATAACCACACTTTCTAAAATCTATGCTCATGAAATTATACATGGATTAAAATTAGAATTAGGGTATGATAAATTATTTGATATTCTGTTTTAACGTGTGAAATGTGTATTATCATGTTCATAGTTAATGTAATTTTTCCTTCCATTTACACAATTTTTTTCAAATCATTTTTTTCACACAAAAGTAATTTTTTACACAAAATCATATTTTTTATTTCATCCCCCCCCCCCAACTTAAAATAACAATGTCCCTAGTGTTTGAAGAAAATAAAATTTAGAAGGTTGTAGAAGTATATAAGGGGAGTTCAAAAAGGAAATTGAAAATGAGGGTCATAGAATGAAGTCACCTGGTGACTGATGTTGAAGTTCTTGATATTCAAATTTCGTCCTTTGATATCCATGTCACTCGCAGAGTTCCCTAGTAGAAAAAGGAAAAACAAAAAAACAAACAAAAAAACAATATATATATATATATATAAAATAATAAAAATAAAAGTAAAATATAAGTATATATACAAAAATTATAGAAAAACGAATCACTATAACTTATAGGTCAGTGGTAGGCGCACTCCCCTGTCTCCCTTCGATCTTGAGTTCGAGTCCCCGTGGCTTCGTCGGTTGTGACGGGGTTTTCCCCACGACCTACGGTGTGTCCTTATATATATATATATATATATATATATATATATATATATATATATATTAATTATTACATATATATATATATATTGTATTTTTATTTTAACCTACAAACCCATAAAAATAAACTAATGATACATTGTCTTCTTTTTAAATTTTTGGGTAATGTATTGATCAAGGATCACACCACATGACATGGATGAATATAGAGATCCCCTTTCATACACATCCATACTCATGATAGAAGAACTAAAATAGTTTGTGGTACTATCATATGCAGAGTTAAGTATTTTTTTAACATGAAATTGATTTATTAATCCTATTTTTTTTTAAAAAGATGATTCACAAAGATAAAAACCATGTGTTTCCTCTCATGTGGCACTTTGGTTTTATGTCTCTAGCTCGACTTAGACCCTTAATTATTTAAGTATTTTTCTCATCTAAGGTTGGTTCACACAAGTTTTCATCAACTTCATTTTTTTAGAATATTTCAATGAATGGTTTGACTCTATGAACATTAACATTAAAGGTTTGACCATTGGTGGGATCTTGAATTTATACATCCCCATGGGGGTACACCTTATGAACTATGTATGGACCTGACCATCTAGACCTCAACTTTCCTAGGTGTAAATTAAGTTTATAACTATACAAAAGAATAGGTTTACTTGGTACAATGTGTTTGGTTTTAAGATTTTGAGATTGGTAGTCTTGTACTTTAGCTTTATTGATCCTTGAATCTTCATAATCCTCCATCCTAAGTTCCTCAAGTTCATTGAGATCTAATTTCCTTTTTGTTTCGGCCAATGAGAGGTCATAATTCATTTTCTTAATTTCCCAAAAGGCCTTATGTGCAATCTTCACTAGAAAATGGCATGTTTTACCATAAACCAACTTATATGGGGACATTCCAAAAATGGTTTTATATGTGGTTCGATAGGCCCAAATAGCATCTAAGAGTTTGTTCATCCAATATTTCCTTGATGGATTAATAGTTTTCTCAAGGATTTGTTTGATTTCTCTATTGTATAACTCATCTTGAACATTGGTCTGTGGGTGGTAATCAGTGGACACTTTGTGAGAAATTCCATACTTTTCCATGAGTGCTGAGAATGGATGATTGCAAAAATGAGTTCCACAATCACTAATGATAGCCCTAGGATTTACAAATCTAGAGAGGGTGTTTTACTTGAGAAATCTAATCACAGTTTTATGATCATTAGATTTTTTAGGAATGGACTAAACCCATTTGGAGAAATAATCAACAACTAAAAGGATGTACAGATATCCCCTAGAGTTTGGGAAGGGACCCATGAAATCTATTCCCCAATAATCAAAGATTTTAACCACTAAGATGGGAGTGAGTGGAATTTGATTCCTTTTTGGGATGGACCCTACGTGTTGACACTTAGGACAGCTTTGACAAAATGTACAGGATCCCCTTGAGAGGGTGGTCCAGAAGTGACCACACTGAATAATCTTAGCAGATGTTTTCTTAGAGGAAAAGTGACCCACACATGCCTCGTTGTGATAGAATTTAAGGATGGACTCTTGTTCAGATTATAGGACACACCTCCTAATGACTAAGTTAAGAACGAACTTATATAGGTATGGATCATCAAACACATAGTGCTTGACATCATAAAGGAATTACCTTCAATTTTTATTCCCTAAGAATTTTGGAATGACTCCTGTAACTAAGAAGTTGGCTATGTCGGCATACCATGGGAAATCACTCACTGAATAGAGGTGCTCATCGGGAAATGAATCAGACACATCAAGGTGATTTGAGTTTTCTTTGAATTCCATCCTAGAGAGACGATCAGCTAAAACATTATCAACACCCTTTTTATCCTTGATTGTGAGGTCAAATTATTGTAATGGAAGGACCCACCTAATCAGTCTAGCCTTAGAATCTTGTTTTTTGGAAGATGTATTTTAGTTCATAATGGTTAGTGAACACAGTGATGGGGGATCCTAAGAGGTGGGACCTAAACTTATCTAAGGTAAACACAATATCAAGTAACTCCTTCTCAGTGTTAGTGTAGTTTATTTGTGCATCATTTAAATATGTTCTTGAATAAGCAATGACACATGTATTTTTCTCACACTGTTGTCCTAAGACTACTCCTACAGTGAATTCACCCACATCACACATGATCTCAAAAGTAAGTTTCTAATTTGGAGACTACATGATAGGTGGAGAGATAAGAGTTGACTTGAGTGTAGATAATGATTCCTCACACCTTCCTGTCCATAAAAATGGAGCATATTTCACCAATAGAGTACAAAGTGGTCAAGAAATAGAGCTGAAATTCCTAATGAACCTTCTATAGAAACCATCAAGTTCTAATAAAGACCTCACTTTATTTATAGTTTTGGGTGATTTAAGGTGAACAATGATGTGAAACTTGGCTTTATCAACTTCAATCCCCCTAATAGAGACTAGATGTCCAAGGACTAGTCTTTATTTAACCATGAAATGACATTTTTCCAGTTTAGGACTAGATTCTTTTCTTCACATATTGATAATACTCTCTCCAAATTCCTTAGAAATCCCTCAAATTATCCCCAAACATAGATAATTCATCCATGAATACCTCTAGAAAATCCCCTACCATGTCTGAGAATATTCCCATCATACACCGCTAGAAGGTTCCAGGGGCATTTTATAACCCGAAGGGCATGAGTTTAAAAGTAAAGGTGCCTAATGGACATGTGAATATAGTATTCACTTGATCCTCTAGGGATTCTTCAATTTTATTATACCTCGATTACCCATCTAAGAAATAGTATAAGGCGTGTCCTATAACTCTATCAAGTACTTGGTCAATGAATGGTAAGGGGAAATGGTCCTTCTTGGTAAATGAGTTTACTTCCTATAGTCAATCTAGACTCTCCAGCCACTACTCACCCTTGTTAGAAGAATCTATCCATCCTTATTGGTTATCACTATGATTCCATATTTTTTTGGAACCACTTAGATTGGGTTGACCCACTCACTCTCAACTATGGGATATATGATACAAGATTTTAACAATTTCAGAAGTTATTTTCTCACAACTTCTATGATATTGGGATTGAGTCGTCATTGAAGTTGACTACATGTCTTTGAATCAGATTCTAGAACAATCCTATGAGTTTGGATAAGTGGGATAATCCTAGGAATATCAGACAAGGTCCATCCAATGTCTTTCTTGTATTTCTTTAGGACATCTAGAAGCATCCACTCATGATCATCTTGAAGAGAATAACAAATGACAATATTATGTGTTCTATTTTCTCCTAGGAAGGCATACATAAGTGAAGAAGGATGTTTTTTCAATTCAAGATCAGGTTGGTTCAAAATTTCAGCAGAATATTGGGACATTGGATCAAGATCAATTTCTTTTTTTAGAGTTTTAGATATGATTGATTACCCAGGTATAGAAGTTTCAGCTAATAGATTGGCTTGATCATATTTAGGGAAGTAAGTTGGAGTGGTCTCCATGAATGTGGTTTCTTGAAAGATTTCACTAATTGTTGGTCTTAATATTTCATCATAGGAGCAATCTAAAATGGATTCTAGCCAAGGAGATAAACTTCCTTCATGTGAACAAAGGAAATTAATCTCATCCTAACTTAAACATTCCTCAAATATTTCTTGATGTTCTACGAATTCATTATCAATGATTTTTATCATGTTTACTTCATGAATTTCCTCCTCGTACTCTATTTGTGATCTTACATTATATTTGTTCAAGTCTAGAATCATGTTTCCAAATGTGATAGTCATGATCCCATTTCGAACTCGGATAATAGAGTTGATTGTTTCAAAGAAGGGATGACCAAGGATGATTGGGGTTTGTTCCTTATTACCTTATTTAGTATTGTTTTCAAGGACAATGAAGTCATAAAGGTAGATGAGGTTTTCTACTTTTACTAGAACATCCTTTAAAATCCCCTTTGGAACCCTAATGCTATGATCTGCAAGTTGAAGTGTGACAGATGTGGGTTGGATCTCTTCTAGGACAAACTGGAAGTACAGAGCATAGGGAATGAAATTAAAACTAGCACCTAGGTCACACAAGGCTTTGAAAACTTTTTTCTCTCTTATTTCAACATTGATGTAATGACATCTTGGGTCTTTCAACTTTGTTGGAAGAGTTCCTTGGATTGTTGTGCTAACATTTGCTGCTAGAAGGACTTGGTTCTTATGTGAGAATTTCATTTTAAATCTGCAGAGGTTCTTAAGGTATTTTGAGTATATAGGAATGGTTTGAATAGCATCAAAGAGTGGAATTTTCAACTTTACTTGTGATAATATTTCCCTCAATTTTTCATTCAATTTAAGCATGGTTTTCCCCCTCATGCATTGAGGAAATGGTGCAGGTTGTGGGTTTGTTTATTGAAGGGTTGTTTCTTTCACATTTTTATCAGTTTCCTTAGTTTGATCATGTGGTTCATTTGAATTTTCATTAGAGTTTAAAGCTTCACATGGTTTCTAACTTGTTTTTTTAGGTCTCTCAATTGATTTCCCACTTCTTAAAATTGTCACCACCTTTAGTTGTTCATGAGTTTCTTGAGTGAAACTTGAATCTCCCCTTAAATTTGAGGATGGTATAGCCTAGGTAGGCATAGTTTCCTTTCCAGTTTTTATTGCTTCAAGTTCTTGTTTAATGGAAGAGAATTTTGAGTTCATTTTTTTCATTTGTTTACACAACTGTTCAAGGATTGGAATAGGGAAAGATTGAGTGGGGGCTAGTGTTTTTTGGTTTATCCCAAGAGGATACTTTGGTTGTTGGATGGTTTATTGGTATTAGATAGAAAGATATTAGTATTATACTAGTTTTTTTTGGAATTGGTTATGGTTTTTTAAATTTTGTGTAGGGTATGAGTTTGGTCCTTATGGTTGGCTAGGTTATTGGTTATCTTTCTAGCAGAATATTGGGTGGTCATTATACCATGGGTTGAATGTGTTTTGGTATTGGGGGTTTTGAAAGTTTAGAGAATTGACCTCGGTTGTTAGTCCTCCTAGAAGAACATATTTAATGGAAGGGATGTTTGGGTAGTTGTCAGTCTTGTGGTCATGTCTGTTACAAATTTTGCAAACAAGGTTAATAGTTTGAATTTCATGGACCTTCCTAAGATCGATCTCCTCGACCTTCCTAGTGAGTGCATCAAGTTTCTCCCAAAGGATTTCCTCCTCCCTAAGTGTGTGAATTACACCAAATTTGGGTGGATTCTCATATTAAGGTGATGTTCCCCATGTTTGATTTTGTTCAGCAAGGATTTCTAGATACTCTTAAGAACCATTTGGGGCATTGTTTTTGAAAGTTACATTACACATCATGTCAATGAATTGTTTGTTCCATGGACCCAAACCTTCATAGAAAATTATCACTTGTTCAGGAATAGAAAAAACATGGTGTGGAACCTTGTTTAGAGTGTCTTTGAACCTCTCTTATGTTTCTTATAATGACTCTCTCTCTTTTTCAAAAAAGTTTTGGATGCTCTTTTTAAGTGTAATTTTTTTTGTGGTGGGGAAAGTATTTTTTTGTATAATTCTCTTTGTAGTTGGTACCAAGAGTTTATGGATGATGGTCTTATATTTTTTATCCAATTTTTAGATAAATCCTTTAAATAAAAATGAAATAGACTCATCTTAGATGATTCTAGTTGATGTGGGTGACACATGGTTTCTACAATGTCATTGAACTCCTTAACGTGAAGGTAGGGCATCTCAAACTCCATTCCATGGAATGTGGGAAGGTGGTTTAGGACATGGGGTTTAAAGATGTAATTTTCATATCCTATAGAATTATGTCTAATGTGTGAGGGGGAATTGGTTAAGGGAGGTGTGAGGTATTCATTCATGGTTTGATCAACTACATTCGCCAAGTTTGGGGCTGCCTCATTTGGATTTCCATTTTGGTTCCCACCCGAGTTTATGAGTTTGTTTCTTTAAATACCTTCCATTGAAATGGGATAAATTTTTGACTCTAGAGTATTAGGAAGATTTGGATATAATGTAAAGAGTTATTTTGGTGTACTTGACTTCCTAACCCCAGGACAATCCACCCTAACTAGACGGTTTGATTGGTCATGAGTGTAGGTGGACATGCACCAAAAGAAAAAAAAATAAGAAAGGGAAAAGATAAGAGAATTTGGATGAGAATAGAAGAAATGGGGGAGAATAGAATGGGTTTTTAATATTACTTACTTTGTTCCCTGTTAATGGCGCCAAAATTTGGTCTCTCCCAAATTTACCCAAGTTTTTAGGTTTAAGTGGTCGCTGGTAGTTTAGCTTTGGTTGTTGAATCCTCAGAGACCTAAGAAGAAACCTATAGACACGTACATTCTATGGACTATTTATGGATATGAAGTGGACAGCTTGGGTTGATTTTAGATGGTTTTAAATAAAATCTAATATAATTAAGTGAATTCAAATTAAAAAAATAAGTTGATCCTAGGTTATCACTTGGGGTGGATTGGATGAATTCCCTTTGTTTACAATTTCAATTTCATTAACTCAAGAAGGATTCATTTAATTAATTCAAACTAACCTCATCACTTACTGATTAAACACCTTCACAAACACATTCTAATCACCTATACACTTGTAGTATAATTTTCATGATCACTCTAAGGTAAATTATCTTATTATCACATAAAAGTGGGGTGAGAAAACTCAATAAGGAAGAGGAAGAGAGAAAATCCTTGAATAAAAGAAACGCAAGTAAAAGAAATAAATAACATTTAAAGATTTAGAAATAAGATCTAATATAGACCCTTGATACTCCCTTGGATCAACCCATAAAAGATTTATCCCTCCATTGATTCTATGGTTTCAATGGAATCGGAAAGTAGACTCATGAGGGAGGAATTGGAGAAGAAAAAAACAATAAAAAGAAAGCAATCACTCCACCATTGTGTGAAGAATACCACAAGGTGTAGTGTGAATAAATTCATTCCTTAAGTTAATGGTATCAAATTGATAAGAAGAAAAATATAATAAGAGTAAACGAAGAAATTTTATTAAGAACTAAGGTGATTTGAACAACTTACATGAGAAAGAAGAATGTTACAAAGAAAAATCGGAATAATAACATTACAATGAAAACAAAGCTCCAAGATCCCTAAATCCTCCAAAACTAATACCTTAAATAGGAATTTTGAGAGCCTTGGGTCGAGCCTCCATCTGTCCAAGTCTCCTCAGTTAATGGTGGTAGGCCTAGGGTGGTGGAAATTAAGGGAGAGGAGACTTTCCCACCCTTGACCTGAAGTTGCAGCCACCTTTCATCCACTAAACAGAAGCACCTAGATGTCCTTCTAGATGGCCTAATTGGAGTGGTACATACCAGAAAAAAATGGATCTCTGGATGTTCCTGAACCATAAGTAAATTTTCAACTGAAAATATTTTATGGATTATGATATATGTGTAAAATGGTGGGTTGTTTTTCTAGGTCGTAGAATATGGCCCAGAAATTTATCTTCAACTCGGGCTGCCTGGAACTCAATTCAAACATCCGAATTAGCTTTGGAAACTATTGAATGAAATGTTACCCATGATTTACTATATATTCAGTTAAATTTTGAGAATCATTGGGCTTGGATATTTGTCTCTACAGTCTCTTTATTGGTTTTTCCAGTTTACTTTGCCTAGAATATGTTGCCATGAAAGCCCATTTTGGTGGTCTTCCAATGTGAATCATCTGATACTTAAAAAGTATGAATTGTTCCTTGTATCATGAGATAACTGAAAATAAAACATGAAAGTAAAATCAAGGATATTTTTTGTAATTTAAATGATGTTAAAAAATTGTACCATGTAATAGTTCATTTTAAGAAGGAATTACAATTATAATATGAAATAAAGTTCAAAGTGTAAAATGCACTAAAATGGTGTTTATGAATAATAAAGCATATGAATATTATATATATTAACAATTAATATTAGCCTCATTCATTGGATAATAAATAATCCCATTCATTTCATTATTTAGCATCAACCACATTTAATCACAGAACCCATCATTTATTTATCCATTAACCATTTCCATTCCATTAACTAAACCAACCCAGTCCATTTCAAACATTATTAAATAATTATTTATATATTAAATAACTAATAAAGAATCCATCACAAATAAACCACCACCTCACCACCCCAAAATCACAGCCACATAAACCACCTCACCGCCTCAAAACAATATCCATACAAACCATAAAGATTCCTCAAAGCATGATCACACAAACCACCTCTACTCCCCAAAAGAATGACCACAAAAACCACCTATTCACCCCAAAAACACATCCACCAAACCATATGCCCCACATTCCCCAACTATAAATAATTTTACCACAAGAACAGCCACACATCACAGCATAACAAGATCATTTTACAGATTTTCAAGCGGTATTTTATCAGATTTCACTTTATTTTAGGGGTGTTATCACACATGTCATAATCCTGTGGAAACCATTTCATTAGATAAATATAAGTGGTTAATAAACTTCCATTTTTGGGGGATATAATAACAATCACAACCAAATAATAATTCACAACACATATATTCAGTGCAAATAAATCCCCCAACGGACACAATCCTTAGTGGGGCATCAAGACCATACAATCCACAATATCACAAATAACATCAAATATGTAAAATCATGTGAATAAAACCTCATTTACCCCTTAAAATTTAATTTAACCGATTATTTATCTTTTATTAATCTAAAACAACCATAATCCATAGATAAACAAAATTTAACTCCTCCCACAAGATACACAATAAAGAGAAACAAGGAATTCCCTACCTCATGGAAGATTTCCAAATTATTGTGCACTACAAGGATAATAAGAACGCACACAAAGAAAAAATTCACCATGGGATCACAGATCAACCTACACAACACCCAAATATCCATCAAAATGCATCCAAAACACAAAACCCAAACCAAACTGCACCACCACATCAAAACTATGAATAAGAATGGAAGGAAACCAACTAAGAATAAGGAAGGGCCTACCATAGGTTTCCAATAAACAACCACCAAGATCAACGGATCAAAGAGGGAGTAAGGGGGATTGGAGAACTTTTTGGGTTCCCAGGGTTCACCAAAAACAATAAGAATAAGAATCTATGACCAAATGAATGAATGTTAAGCCAAAAAATAACTTTTAAAACTACATTGCATTAGGTATTTATATAACATGTCATCCCCTTTCACGTAATTTAATCATTAGGGTTCATCTACACTGAAAAATGAATCGCATTTTCATTTTCTAACCCTAAAAATATACACGTAATGAACTAGATCTGGAAAATCTATGATACCAAATTCCATATTGTGTAATATTTACATGATGTGTGATAAAACACTATTTTTATGAATATTTTATTGGTAATAAATGAAATAATTTCCTCACATTTTGTTAAATATGTTTATTTATAAAATATTTGGGATTTGATCATTCATTTGAAAATTTGGTGAAAATTCCAGTTTTACCCTTAATAGTGCGCTGTAGTATTTCGAAGATAAATATTTTTATTTTTATTATTTGAATTCTAAATTTTGTAACAGTGTTCCTAACTTCATTTTATACAACTTTTATTCAGGACACTAGAGCTAAAGAGTGCATTTGGATGGAGTAAATGAGCCATTAATCCAATGGTGGGCTGGACTCGGCAGAATGGACATGGGTTCTCTATTTGGGACATATCTTATACATAAAGGCTTGGACTGAGCCCAAATTTTGGGGAAAGCTCTAGGACATGATTTGGAACAAATAATCCTTCTAGAAGGCCGGTCAAGTCACGAGTTTTGGAGGTCGAATGGGCGGTTCAAGTTGGAATAAAATATTTGGCCGAGTTTTTCATTTCACACTTAAAAAGTTATGTATCCCTAGCCCTCACAAACTCTATTTAAAGGGGTTTTTAACTCTTTTAGAGGGCTGGTAGAGGATTTGGGAAGGTGTGAACGAAATGGTTTATCTTGGGAGACCCTCACAACTCTTGTAAGAAGTAAGCCTTTGTGAAAACCTCTCTTCCAAAAAGGCTCTCCTCTCTCACCTCTTCTTTGTATTTCTTTTTTTTCATGTTTGTTTCTTGAATTTTTCTTCAAATAATCTTATGTGTTCATCCCTCTTCTTATTATATTAATCTTCTTAATTGGTTTGGAATCAAGAGTGGAGACAAGATTGGGTTCTACCCTTTCAATCTGTTGCTTATGCAAAACGTCTCCACGATGACTACACCACCCATGGAAGAGTAGTTCTTTTTAGTAATCGATCGACCTCTATCCTTCTTCATTCATTTATTTTGAATCAATGAGCTACTGTAATTCAAATATTATGATATATTAATTGAGTTTTTAATTTAAATGAAACTAATCATGCAATTTAATAGTTAACACAAAACACGTGAGGTCGGGAATTGTGTGAACTGTGAGAGTGCAACCTTAACCGGTAATTCAAAACCACATGGGATCAATTTGTAGAGTTCAAATATAATCCCTAAACTCAATTAATCCTCATTTACAGAGTGGTTATGTTCCTTAATTTACCACTGACCATAAGCTAATTTTAGAACATCAATCAAAGCAGGGTGTTGCGATTGCATGTTCCGATGTTAGCCTAAGGTTAAATTCACTTCAATCTTTGTGGTAAAGTTAATTCTCGTAGGGTTTGGGATTTAACAAATTAAGTGAATATTAATTTAAATGATAATGATTAATAAATGATTGAATAGGTAGAGTTAGATCGATTACGTCTTTTAAAGATTGTCTAAACAAACATCTTTTTGTTGTGTCATTTTAATCAAACTTCATTTCAAAAATAAAAACAAAAAAAATACAATCTTCTTCCAGAAAACTTCTTCTAAATTTATAAACTATACACAACCACCCCCATACTTTAAAGTAGTGTTTTTATTCCCTTTTATTTTGTTTCTATAATTCCTCTGAAAAGTTGTTTTAATTCACTTCCTCCTTTGAGAGACGACCTTGGTCAGCCACTCTGCTGCACCTAAGTACCCCAAATTACACTAATCATTTGAGGGAACCCACGACAGCACTCTATCAAATTGGCGCCGTTTCGTGGGAGTCAAGTAATTATTTCAACCAATTAGAGGTATTTATTTTATTTTACATTTTATTCTCTTCCTCTCTTCTTTCTTCCTTCTTTACCCAATCTGATTTTTCTTCCTCTTCTTTTATTTTCTTCTACTTCTTTTTGGACCATCAACTCAAACTTCTCATTTTTATTTTAATATGGTCCACTTTATTTCTTTTCATTTTTATTTGATCCATGACATGAACTAATCCCAAATATATCTTAGATCTTGACCCTAAGATTCAACATATCCTTAGGGCTCGAATCAGAAATTCTCAGTCTACGGGAAGTTTCAATATTCAACCAGTTGGTGAATTCCTCTCTTCTGGAAACATTGAAATTGGAAGCAATTCAAATTCAAACATAAAAGAGGAACCAATGGCTGGAAACAATGGAAATTAACTTAATAGAACCATTCGAGAATTGGTTGCACCTGATGTTAACTATCAACCAAATTGTATTGCATACCCAAATCTCGAATCGGAATTTGAACTAAAATCTGGGTTAATTCACTTACTTCCAAAGTTCTATGGCCTCTTTGGTGAGGATCCTAATAAACATTTGAAAGAATTTAATGTGGTTTTCTCAATCCTTAAACCAAGAAATGTTTCTGAATATCAAATCAAATTAAGAGCATTCCCATTCTCACTTGATGGAGCTGCAAAACATTGGATGTATTACTTGCAACCTGAAGATGTAACATGTTGGAATGATTTGAAACGTCTTTTCTTGCAAAGATTTTTTCCAGCATCAAGGACCACATCCATTCGAAAGGAGATATCGGGGATCAAGCAAGCACAAGGGGAGTCAATGTATGAGTATTGGGAGAGATTCAAGAAGTTGTGTGCAAGCTGCCCACATCACCAAATCAGTGAGCAACTCCTCATCCAATACTTCTACGAAGGACTCACACCCATGGAGAGGAGCATGGTGGATGCTGCAGCTAGAGGAGCATTGGTGGACAAGACACCAGTAGCCGCACGTGCGTTGATCGACAAGATGGCCCAAAACTCCCAACAATTTGGTGATAGAGGTACACCACATGTCAGGGGAGTACATCAAGTAAGTACTTCTTCTCTTGAAAGTCATTTGATTGATACTAAGTTAGAATAATTGACAACTATGGTGAGGCAGATTGCATTGGCTCAAAAGACATCCCAACCCCCTCCTTCAAGGCCATGTGGCATTTGCATAGAGACAAGTCACCCAACTGACTGTTGCCCACAACTACAAGAGACAGAGGATTGCGCAGCAGTATTCCCAGGGAGACCATTTCAGCAGCAACAACAACCATATCCCCAAAAGAAGTTTGATTCATTTGATCCAACATACAACCAAGGGTGGAAAGATCAAGAGGACATGAGGTATGGCTCTGGAAAACAACAAAGGGACCCTTTTCAACCAAACTTCCAACAGCCTCCGCCTTACCAGCAGGGTTTCCAACAACCCCAAAGGAGATTTGAAGCTCAAGCATCAACAAGTCAAAAACAAGGGAATCCCCACCAAAGGTAGATTCTAATACTGATGATATTTTGAAGCAAATTGTTCTTAATCAACAGAATGAGCTGAAGAGTCAAATTTCGGAGCTGAGAGAGTTGAAGACTCAAATGAGTCAGATTGCCACCACCCTCCATGAACTTGTGAGTAAGAATTCTGGAAATCTACCTTCCCAACCCACTCAAAATCCAAAGGGGAATGTTAGTTCCATCACATTGAGAAGTGGGAAGCAAATGAACGATACATCTGTACCTACCATTCCACCGGGATTCACCTCAACTCCAGAGAAGCCGCATTCCAAACCAACTGATGAGAAATCCAAGGAGAAAGATAAAGGTAAGAAAAATATTGATGATGTTCCTCCTAAACCCCTTCCTTTTCCAAACAGGGTTTTTCAAACCAAGAAGATGGCTGAAGAAGCAATGCAAAAGGAGGTTTTGGACACATTCAAGCGTGTGGAGATCAACATTCCTCTACTTGAAGCCATTAAGCAAATCCCAAGGTATGCCAAATTCTTAAAAGAACTCTGCACCAATCGAAGAGGGCTCAAGGTGAATGACAGGATCAACCTTGGAAGGAATGTATAGGAACTCATTACACCAACTCTAGCAATGCCAACAAAGTGCAAGGATCCCGGGACATTCACCATCCCATGTACCATAGGGGAGTTGCACTTCTCTGATGCTCTTTGTGATTTGGGAGCTTCCATAAATGTGATGCATCACTCTGTATTCTCTTCCTTGCAGGTTGGTGAGTTGAAGCCAACCAGAGTAGTGGTGCAATTGGCGAATAGAGCTACAGCATATCCAGCGGGAGTTCTTGAGGATGTACTTGTTCGGGTAAGATACATGATCTTTCCAGCAGACTTCTATGTGCTTAACATGGAGGATGATCAGGTAATTTCTCATTCCCCCATTATCTTAGGTATACCCTTCCTCAAAACTGAAAAAACTATCATAAATGTCAATGAGGGTACACTTTCCATGGAGTTTGGAGATGAAGTTGTGATATTTAATGTTATGGATTCCATGAAGTACCCCTCAGAGGACCATTCTGCTTTTTTTTATCTCCCATTTTGAACCACCAAATAAAAACTCCATAGAATTTGATTGTCCTATGCTTAGGGAGATTATGAGTATTGGTTCGAGTTTGATGTCTAAGAGCACTTCCGCACATGTTGCTGATACAAAATCCTATCTTGGATTTGATTTTGATGTGGATTCATATTCTGATTTTTATCATGTTCACTCTGATTATGAAATGGTTGTTGAGTATGCTGATGGATTTGATGCTTTATTCTATGATTTTGATGATGTCTATTCTGATACCAATGCTCTTGGTGCACATATTTCAGTTCCTTCAATGTCTCCATCCATACTACACCCTCATTCATTAGAACTCAATCCATTGCCACCAAATATGAAATACTCATACTTGTTGAGTGGTGAGAGATTACCTGTTATCATTGCTAACAATATCTCTTTTGAACATGAAGAAAAGATTTTGAATATTTTGAGGGAGAACATCAGGGAGATTGGGTGGACATTGGCAGACATATCAGGTATTAGCCCCTCCATTTGCATGCATAGGATTCTCTTGGAGGATGGGGATAAACCGGTGAGACATCCACAAAGGAGACTTAATCCCACCCTCCTAGAAGTTGTTAAGAAATAAGTTGAAAAATTACTTGAGGCAGGTATCATTTACCCTATTTCTGACTCACAATGGGTTAGCCCTGTTCAAGTTGTACCAAAGAAAACTGGTTTCACTGTTATAAAAAATGAAAATGATGAGTTAGTTCCTGTGAGAGTACAAAACAGTTGGCGAGTGTGTATCGATTATAGGAAACTAAATCAATCCACTCGTAAGGACCATTTCCCACTTCCATTCATTGACCAGATGCTTGAGAGACTAGCTGGGAAGACACACTATTGTTTCTTGGATGGATTTTCTGGCTATTTTCAGGTTCCCATTGCAGTAGAGGACCAGGAGAAGACAACATTCACCTGCCCATTCGGTACCTTTGCTTACCGAAGGATGCCATTTGGACTTTGCAATGCCCCAGGTACCTTCCAGAGATGCATGGTGAGTATTTTCTCAGATTTCATTGAGACCTGCATAGAGGTATTTATGGATGATTTTACAGTTTATGGGTCCTCATTTTATGAATGTCTCTCTAGTTTGGGTGATGTGTTGCATCGTTGTATTGAGAAGAATCTGGTCTTAAATTTTTAAAAATGTCATTTCATGGTCGAAAAGGTAATTGTCTTAGGTCATATAGTCTCACAACATGGCATTGAAGTTGATAAATCTAAGGTAGACATTATTTCATCCCTCCCATATCCTACATGTGTGCGTGATGTTCGATCATTCCTTGGGCATGTTGGATTTTATCGACGCTTCATCAGAGATTTTAGTAAGATCTCTCTACCCTTATCTCGATTGCTTCAAAAAGACATTGACTTCAATTTTGATGATTCATGTAGGGTATCATTTGATGAGCTGAAGAAGTGTCTGACCACTCCACCAATCATACAGCCCCCACGGTGGGACCTTCCATTTGAGCTTATGTGTGACGCCTCCAACTTCGCTGTTGGAGCTGTCTTATCTCAGAGGGTGGAGGGACGTTCACATGTGATCGCTTATGCATCGAGGACACTGGATTCAGCCCAATAAAACTATACAACCACGGAAAAGGAGTTTCTTGCTGTCATATTTGCTTTAGATAAATTTCGTTCATATTTATTGGGCTCTAAAGTAGTTGTATTTTCTGACCATGCAGCTTTGAGGTACCTCCTGAAGAAGCCAGATGCAAAGCCACGACTTATTCATTGGATGCTCCTTCTTCAAGAGTTTGACATCGAGATAAAGGAAAAAAAGGGGTCAGAAAACATGGTGGCGGACCACATGAGTAGGCTTACTCACACACTAGAGGATGACACCTTGGATCAGGTACCACTTCGGGACACTTTCCCTGATGAGCATCTCTATACCATCTCAGGTACGCATCCTTGGTATGCTGATTTAGTTAACTACCTTGTTGCTTCTGAAATCCCTGCAAATTTAAAGAAATATCAAGTCCAAAAATTAAAGAGTGAGTCAAGATTTTATGTTTGGGATGATCCATACTTATGGCGCATGTGTAGTGACCAAGTCATTAGGAGGTGTGTTCCCGATCATGAGTTTGACTCTGTTTTGCATTTCTGTCATACACTTGCTTGTGGTGGACACTTTGGACCCCAATGGACAGCTAGGAAGGTTTTGGACTCTGGATTATATTGGCCTAGATTATTCCATGATGCCCATGTGTTTTGTAAGTCATGCTCTCGTTTCCAACACACTGGGAACATTTCTAAGAGACATGAGATGCCCCAAAAACGCATACTATTCTGTGAGATTTTTGATGTATGGGGCACTGATTTTATGGGTCCTTTTCCTAGTTCATTTGGATTTTTGTATATTTTGGTTGCTGTTGATTATGTGAGTAAATGGGTGGAGGCCAAGGCCACCAGGACTGACGATTCTCATGTTGTAGTGGATTTTGTCAAGGCTCAAATTTTTTGCAGGTTTGGAGTACCAAAGGCCATCATCAGGGACCAAGGGACACACTTTTGCAATAGGAATTTTTCTTACCTCCTTAGAAAGTATGGGGTGACACACAAAACATCAACACCATACCACCCCCAAACAAATGGCCAGGCTGAGGTTTCAAATCGTGAGTTGAAAACAATCTTGGAGAAAACCGTGCATCCAAATAGGAATGATTGGAGCAAGTGCTTGGATGATGCATTGTGGGCTTATAGAACAGCATACAAGACCCCCATTGGTATGTCCCCATTTCGGATTGTTTTTGGGAAAGCATGTCATCTCCCAGTGGAAGTCGAGCATCGGGCTTATTAGGCTAAAAAGAAATGCAACATGGATTTGGCCCAAGCTGGAATCCAAAGGAAGCTGCAAATTCAAGAGCTTGAGGAGATTAGATTATCATCATATGAGAAATCAAGTCTCTACAAGGAAAGATCAAAAGTATCTCATAACAAAATGATCCAAAAAAGGGAGTTTCATGTTGGAGAGAAATTCCTTCTCTACAGTTCACGACTGAAGCTGATGCCTGGTAAGTTGCGTTCCAGATGGTTAGGTCCTTATGTTGTGACTAATGTTTTTCCTTATGGTGTAGTGGAGATCACACAAGAGGACACTGGAAGGAGCTTTATAGTCAATGGGCAACGTTTGAAGAGATACATTGAGGGACTTCCTACTGATGCAGTGGATTTTATCACACTGCATGACCCCATCATCACTTGAGCACATCAGGATATTCCTAACCCTTTCACTTTTATATTATTTGTCCTATTTAAAAATTCTGCATTTCATGTGCATATATCATCTCATAGGTTCACATTGAGGACAATGCAATATTTTAAGTGTGGGGGAGGGAACCTTTTAGTTTAGTAATTTCAATTGCTTTCCTATTCAAAAAAAACCCAAAAAAAATTGTGTTTTTCAAATTTTGTGTGTTTATTTTTCAATTTTCTTTGTGTTTTTGAAATTTTTGAGCTAAAATGATTTTCATCACCATTTTTAAATCCATATCAATAAGTGAAACAATTTACCCCTTGAAACTAGCTTAAATGAATGCTGAAATGACTTTGTTTCATGTTCAAATATTTAGTAATTTCATGAAAAGTACGCTAAATTTTGAATCCCATGCCAATCTCACTGTCTTTATATTTTAAATCACTTTCCTGTGAGGCTTCTAAACCATTATTTTCATATTATTTACATTCACCTCACTTCTTGAGAGAACCAAACCATACTTGATTTAACCAGAATTTGATCTATTCCTGTCAAAACTTGAGGGTTTGAGGTACTTATGTTTAAATGATTGAGGCATTTGTTTGGTATTGAAGCCCCTATTTCAAAGAATCCTTGTTTATAATGGCCTACCTTGAATATTTAATCCTTGTAGACCTTAGAATCCATGCACAACCTGTTAGGTTAAGCCACATTACAAGCCAATTTTCCCTATCCAACCAACTCTTAAAGTGAAATTGCATAATCTAGTTGAGCTTAAGTGTGGGGGAAGTTGTCTTGTGTTGTGCCACCACATTATGTGATACTTTGGGTGGAAAATTAAATTCTGAAGATATGTTTTTTCTGCTAAAGAAAGTCATTATATTGAAAGCTGTGCCTTTTCTGGAGCTTTCATGACAAGTGAAGCTATGCCTTTTTTGGAGCTTCTAATTGAGGTGGAAAGTTGTGCCCATCTAGAGCTTTCAAGAAAATCATGTTTAAGAAGATTGACATTTTTTATGCTGAAATGATGAATGGTGTAAACCTTTCATGACTTTTCATGATGATGGAGCTGAATTGATACTATGGGGATTGAATAGAAGACCATATTTAAGTGAAAATTAGATTAATGCAATTTTGCTTCAAAAGAGTCAAGCCCTCCTCATTCAGCCTCAGAGTTTTTCACATCTTAATCCTACCAATCGAAAGCCACAGAATAACCCTAAAATTTCCTCATGATAAACATATGTCCTTGAATCATTTTGGGTAGCGATGTAGGAATCTATCAAGCCTATGGTGACCCTTATATGAGTTTGGATGAGAAAGACATTGCAAAAAAATTGATATTTGAGTGATGAGAGAAAATTCAAGCGAGGTAAGTGTTTTGTGCATGGGAGGATAAATTAAGTGGAAATATATTGAATGATATAAATGGAGAACTTGAAATAATGGTTTTTTACGAGGCATGATATCTTTTGTTTCTTGGTGTGTAATTGTTTGATCTTAAAGATATGTGTTTCAAAATTGGTTTTGATTTGATATTGATGTTTACTTGAAATGAGATTTTGCTCAGGAGTGCAAAAGGGTAAGTGTGGGGGAGTTGATAAAAAACTATTCTATTGAATATTTTATTGGTAATAAATGAAATAATTTCCTCACATTGTGTTAAATATGTTTATTTATAAAATATTTGGGATTTGATCATTCATTTGAAAATTTGGTGAAAATTCAAGTTTTACCCTTAATAGTGCACTGTAGTATTTCGAAGATAAATATTTTTATATTTATTATTTGAATTCTAAATTTTATAAAAGTGTTCCTAACTTCATTTTATACAACTTTCATTCAGGACACTAGAGCTAAATAGTTCATTTGGATAGAGTAAATGAGCCATTAATCCAATGGTGGGCTGGACTCGGCAGAATGGACCTGAGTTCTGTATTTGGGCCATATCTTCTACATACGGGCTTGGATTGCGCCCAACTTTTTCGGAAAACTCGGGGAAATGATTTGGCACAAATAATCCTTCTGGAAGGCCGGTCAATTCACGCGTTTTGGAGGTCAAATGGGTGGTTCAAGTCGGAATAAAATATTTGGCCGAGTTTTTCATTTCACACTTAAAAAGTTATGTATCCCTAGCCCTCACAAACTCTATTTAAAGGGGGGTTTAACTCTTTGAGAGGGATGGTCGAGGATTTGGGAAGGTGTGTCCGAAAGGGTTTCTCTTGGGATCCCCTCACAACTCTTTGAATAAGTAAGCCTTTGTGAAAACCTCTCTTCCAAAAAGGATCTCCTCTCTCACCTCTTCTTTGTATTTCTTTTCTTTCATGTTTGTTTCTTGAATTTTTATTCAAATAATCTTCTGTGTCTATCCCTATTCTTCTTATCTTAATATTCTTAATTGGTCTGGAATCAAGAGTGGAGACAATATTGGGTTCTACCCTTTCAATCCGTTGCTTATGCAAAACGTCTCCATGATGACTACACCACCCATGGAAGAGTAGTTCTTTTTAGTAATCGATCGACCTCTATCCTTCTTCATTCATTTATTTTGAATAAATGAGATACTGTAATTCAAATATTATGATATATTAATTGAGTTTTTAATTTAAATGAAACTAATCATGCAATTTAATAGTTAACACAAAACACACGAGGTCGGGAATTGTGTGAACTGTGAGAGCGCAACCTTAACCGGTAATTCAAAACCACATGGGATCAATTTGTAGAGTTCAAATATAATCCCTAAACTCAATTAATCCTCATTTATAGAGTGGTTATGTGCCTTAATTTACCACTGACCATAAGCTAATTTTAGAACATCAATCAAAGCAGGGTGTTGCGATTGCATGTTTCGAAGTTAGCCTAAGGTTAAATTCACTTCAATCTTCGTGGTAAAGTTAATTCTCGTAGGGTTCGGGATTTAACAAATTAAGGGATCATAATTAAGTGAATATTAATTTAAATGATAATTATTAATAAATTATTGAAGAGGTAGAGTTAGATCGATTATGCCTTTTAAATATTGTCTAAACAAACATCTTTTTGTTGTGTCATTTTAATCAAACTTCATTTCAAAACTAAAAACAAAAAAAATACAATCTTCTTCCAGAAAACTTCTTCTAGATTTATAAACTATAAACAACCACCCCATACTTTCAAGTAGTGTTTTTATTCCCTTTTATTTTGTTTCTAGAATACCTCTGAAAAGTTGTTTTAATTCACTTCCTCCTTTGAGAGACGACTTTGGTCAGCCACTCTACTGCACCTAAGTACCCCAAATTACACTAATCATTTGAGGGCGCCCACGACAGCGCTCTATCAAATTGGCGCCGTTTCCGGGGAGGCAAGTAATTATTTCAACCAATTAGAGGTATTTATTTTATTTTACATTTTATTCTCTTCCTCTCTTCTTTCTTCCTTCTTTACCCAATCTGATTTTTCTTCCCCTTCTTTAATTTTCTTCTACTTCTTTTTGGACCATCAACTCAAAATTCTCGTTTTTATTTTACTATGGTCCACTTTCTTTCTTTTCATTTTTATTTGATCTTTGAAATGAACTAATCCCAAAGATCTCTTAGATCTTGACCCTGAGATTGAACGTAGTCTTAGGGATCGAATCAGAAATTCTCAGTCTACGGGAAGTTTCAATATTCAACCAGTTGGTGAATTCCTCTCTTATGGAAACATTGAAATTGGAAGAAATTAAAATTCAAACATAAAAGAGGAACCAATGGATGGAAACAATGGAAATGAACTTAATAGAACCATTCGAGAATTGGCTGCACCTGATGTTAACTATCAACCAAATTGTATTGCATAACCAAATCTCGAATCGGACTTTGAACTAAAATCTAGGTTAATTCACTTACTTCCAAAGTTTCATGGCCTCTCTGGTGAGGATCCCAATAAACATTTGAAAGAATTTAATGTGGTTTTCTCAACCCTTAAACCAAGAAATGTTTCTGAAGATCAAATCAAATTAAGAGCATTCCCATTCTCACTTGATGGAGCTGCAAAAGATTGGATGTATTACTTGCAACCTGAAGATGTAACATGTTGGAATGATTTGAAACGTCTTTTCTTGCAAAGATTTTTTCCAGCATCAAGGACCACATCCATTCGAAAGGAGATATCGGGGATCAAGCAAGCACAAGGGGACTCGATGTATGAGTATTGGGAGAGATTCAAGAAGTTGTGTGCAAGCTGCCCACATCACCAAATCAGTGAGCAACTCCTCATCCAATACTTCTATGAAGGACTCACAACCATGGAGAGGAGCATGGTGGATGCTGCAGCTGGAGGATCATTGGTGGAAAAGACACCAGTAGCCGCACATGTGTTGATCGACAAGATGGCCCAAAACTCCCAACAATTTGGTGATAGAGGTACACCACATGTCAGGGGAGTACATCAAGTAAGTCCTTCTTCTCTTGAAAGTCATTTGATTGATACTAAGTTAGAAGAATTGACAATTATGGTGAGGAAGATTGCATTGGCTCAAAAGACATCACAACCCCCTCCTTCAAGGCCATGTGGCATTTGCACTGAGACAAGCCACCCAACTGACTGTTTACCACAACTAAAAGAGACAGAGGATTGTGCAGCAGTATTCTCAGGGAGACCATTTCAGCAGCAACAACAACCATATCCCCAAAAGAAGTTTGATTCATTTGCTCCAACATACAACCAAGGGTGGAAAGATCAAGCGGACATGAGGTATGGCTCTGGACAACAACAAAGGGCCCCTTTTCAACCAAACTTCCAGCAGCCTCCGCCTTACCAGCAGGGTTTCCAACAACCCCAAAGGAGATTTGAAGCCCAAGCATCAACAAGTCAACAACAAGGGAATCCCCCACCAAAAATAGATTCTAATACTGATGATCTTTTGAAGCAAATTGTTCTTAATCAACAGAATGAGCTGAAGAGTCAAAGTTCGGAGCTGAGAGAGTTGAAGACACAAATGAGTCAGATTTCCACCGCCCTCCATGAACTTGTGAGTAAGAATTCTGGAAATCTACCTTCCCAACCCACTCCAAATCCAAAGGGGAATGTTAGTGCCATCACATTGAGAAGTGGGAAGCAAATGAACGATACATCTGTACCTACCATTCCACCGGGATTCACCTCAACTCCAAAGAAGCCGCATTCCAAACCAACTGATGAGAAATCCAAGGAGAAAGATAAAGGTAAGAAAAATATTGATGATGTTCCTCCTAAACCCCTTCCTTTTCTAAACAGGGTTTTTCAAACCAAGAAGATGGCTGAAGAAGCAATGCAAAAGGAGGTTTTGGACACATTCAAGCATGTGGAGATCAACATTCCTCTACTTGAATCCATTAAGAAAATCCCAAGGTATGCCAAATTCTTAAAAGAACTCTTCACCAATCGAAGAGGGCTCAAGGGGAATGATAGGATCAACCTTGGAATGAATGTATCGGCACTCATTACACCAACTCTCGCAATGCCAACAAAGTGCAAGGATCCCGGGACATTCACCATCCCATGTACCATAGGGGAGTTACACTTCTCTGATGCTCTTTGTGATTTGGGAGCTTCCATAAATGTGATGCCTCACTCTGTATTCTCTTCCTTGCAGGTTGGTGAGTTGAATCCAACAAGAGTAGTGGTGCAATTGGCGAATAGAGCTACGGAATATCCAGCGGGAGTTCTTGAGGATGTACTTGTTCGGGTAAGAGACATGATCTTTCCAGCAGACTTCTATGTGCTTAACATGGAGGATGATCAGGTATGTTCTCATGCCCCCATTATCTTAGGTAGGCCCTTCCTCAAAACTTCAAAAACTATCATAAATGTCAATGAGGGTACACTTTCCATGGAGTTTGGAGATGAAGTTGTGATATTTAATGTTATGGATTCCATAAAGTACCCCTCAGAGGACCATTCTTCTTTTTTTATCTCCCATTTTGAACCACCAAATAAAAACTCCATAGAATTTTATTGTCCTATGCTTAGGGAGATTATGAGTATTGGTTCGAGTTTGATGTCTAAGAGCACTTCCGCACATGTTGCTGATACACAATCCTGTCTTGGATTTGATTTTGATGTGGATTCATATTCTGATTTTGATCATGTTCACTCTGATTATGAAATGTCTGTTGAGTATTCTGATGGATTTGATGCTTTATTCTATGATTTTGATGATGTCTATTCTGATACTAATGCTCTTTGTGCATATACTTCGGTTCCTTCAATGTCTCCATCCATACTACACCCTCCTTCATTAGAACTCAAGCCATTTCCACCAAATCTGAAATACTCATACTTGTTGAGTGGTGAGAGATTACCTGTTATCATTGCTAACAATCTCCCTTTTGAACATGAAGAAAATCTTTTGAATATTTTGAGGGAGAACATCAGGGCGATTGGATGGACATTGGCAGACATATCAGGTATTAGCCCCTCCATTTGCATGCATAGGATTCTCTTGGAGGATGGGGCTAAACCGGTGAGATAGCCACAAAGGAGACTTAATCCCACCCTCCTAGAAGTTGTTAAGAAAGAAGTTGAAAAATTACTTGAGGCGGGTATCATTTACCCTATTTCTGACTCACAATGGGTTAGCCCTATTCAGGTTGTACCAAAGAAAACTGGTTTCACTGTTATAAAAAATAAAAATGATGAGTTAGTTCCTGTGAGTGTACAAAACAGTTGGCGAGTGTGTATCGATTATAGGAAACTAAATCAATCCACTCGTAAGGACTATTTCCCACTTCCATTCATTGACCAGATGCTTGAGAGACTAGCTGGGAAGACACACTATTGTTTCTTGGATGGATTTTCTGGCTATTTTCAGGTTCCCATTGCAGCAGAGGACCAGGAGAAGACAACATTCACCTGCCCATTCGGTACCTTTGCTTACCAAAGGATGCCATTTGGACTTTGCAATGCCCCAGGTACCTTCCAGAGATGCATGGTGAGTATTTTCTCAGATTTCATTGAGACCTGCATGGAGGTATTTATGGATGATTTTACAGTTTATGGGTCATCATTTGATGAATGTCTCTCTAGTTTGGGTGATGTGTTGCATCGTTGTATTGAGAAGAATCTGGTCTTAAATTTTGAAAAATGTCATTTCATGGTCGAAAAGGGAATTGTCTTAGGTCATATAGTCTCACAACATGGCATTGAAGTTGATAAATCTAAGGTAGACATTATTTCATCCCTCCCATATCCTACATGTGTACATGATGTTTGATCATTCCTTGGGCATGCTCTATTTTATCGACGCTTCATCAGAGATTTTAGTAAAATCGCTCTACCCTTATCTCGATTGCTTCAAAAAGATATTGACTTCAATTTTGATGATTCATGAAGGGTATCATTTGATGAGCTGAAGAAGTGTCTGACCACTCCACCAATCATACAGCCCCCATGGTGGGACCTTCCATTTGAGCTTATGTGTGATGCCTCCAACTTCGCGGTTGGAGCTGTCTTATCTCAGAGGGTGGAGGGACGTTCACATGTGATCGCTTATGCATCGAGGACACTGGATTCAGCCCAATCAAACTACACAACCACGTAAAAGGAGTTTCTTGCTGTCACATTTTCTTTAGATAAATTCCATTAATATTTATTGGGCTCTAAAGTAGTTTTTTCTGACCATGCAGCTTTGAGGTACCTCCTAAAGAAGCCAGATGCAAAGCCACGACTTATCCGTTGGATGCTCCTTCTTCAAGAGTTTTACATCGAGATAAAGGACAAAAAGGGGTCAGAAAACATGGTGGCGGACCACATGAGTAGGCTTACTCACACACTAGAGGATGACACCTTGGATCAGGTACCACTTCGGGACACTTTCCCTGATGAGCATCTCTATACCATCTCAGGTACGCATCCTTGGTATGCTGATTTAGTTAACTACCTTGTTGCTTCTGAAATCCCAGAAAATTTAAAGAAACATCAAGTCCAAAAATTAAAGAGTGAGTCAAGATTTTATGTTTGGGATGATCCATACTTATGGCGCATTTGTAGTGACCAAGTCATTAGGAGGTGTGTTCCCGATCATGAGTTTGAGTCTGTTTTTCATTTCTGTTATACACTTTCTTTTGGTGGACACTTTGGACCCCAACAGACATCTAGGAAGGTTTTGGACTCTGTATTATATTGGCCTAGATTATTTCATGATGCCCATGTGTTTTGTAAGTCATACTCTCGTTTCCAACACACTGGGAACATTTCTAAGAGACATGAGATGCCCCAACAATGCATACTATTCTGTGAGATTTTTGATGTATGGGGCATTGATTTTATGGGTCCTTTTCCTAGTTCATTTGGATTTTTGTATATTTTGGTTGCTGTTGATTATGTGAGTGAATGGGTGGAGGCCAAGGCCACCAGGACTGACGATTCTCATGTTGTAGTGGATTTTGTCAAGGCTCAAATTTTCTGCAGGTTTGGAGTACCAAAGGCCATCATCAGTGACCAAGGGACACACTTTTGCAATAGGAATTTTTCTTCCCTCCTTCGAAAGTATGGGGTGACACACAAAACATCAACACCATACCACCCCCAAACAAATGGCCAGGCTGAGGTTTCAAATCGTGAGTTGAAGCAAATCTTGGAGAAAACCGTGCATCCAAATAGGAAGGATTGGAGCAAGTGCTTGGATGATGCATTGTGGGCTTATAGAACAGCATACAAGACCCCCATTGGTATGTCCCCATTTCGGATTGTTTTTGGGAAAGCATTTCATCTCCCAGTGGAAGTCGAGCATCGGGCTTATTGGGCTATAAAGAAATGCAACATGGATTTGGCCCAAGCTGGAATCCAAAGGAAGCTGCAAATTCAAGAGCTTGAGGAGATTAGATTATCATCATATGAGAACTCAAGGCTCTACAAGGAAAGATAAAAAGTAGCTCATGACAAAATGATCCAACAAAGGGAGTTTCATGTTGGAGAGAAAATCCTTCTCTACAGTTCACGACTGAAGCTGATGCCTGGTAAGTTGCATTCCAGATGGTTAGGTCCTTATGTTGTGACTAATGTTTTTCCTTATGGTGCAGTGGAGATCACACAAGAGGACACTGGAAGGAGCTTTACAGTCAATGGGCAACGTTTGAAGAGATACATTGAGGGACTTCCTACTGATGCAGTGGATTTTATCACACTGCATGACCCCATCATCACTTGAGCACATCAGGCTGTTCCTAACCCTTTCACTTTTATATTATTTGTCCTATTTAAAAATTCTGCATTTCATGTGCATATATCATCTCATAGGTTCATATTAAGGACAATGCAATATTTTAAGTGTGGGGGAGGGAACCTTTTAGTTTAGTAATTTCAATTGCTTTCCTGTTCAAAAAAAACCAAAAAAAAATTGTGTTTTTCAAATTTTGTGTGTTTATTTTTAAATTTTCTTTGTGTTTTTGAAATTTTTGAGCTAAAATGATTCTCATCACCATTTTTAAATCCATATCAATAAGTGAAACAATTTACCCCTTGAAACTAAGCTTAAATGAATGCTGAAATGACTTTGTTTCAAGTTCTAATATTTAGTAATTTCATGAAAAGTACGCTGAATTTTGAATCCCATGCCAATCTCACTGTCTTTATATTTGAAATCACTTTCCTGTGAGGCTTCTAAACCATTATTTTCATATTCTATACATTCACCTCACTTCTTGAGAGAACAAAACCATACTTGATTTAACCAGAATTTGATCTATTCCTGTCAAAACATGAGGGTTTGAGGTACTTATGTTTAAATGATTGAGGCATTTGTTTGGTATTAAAGCCCCTATTTCAAAGAATCCTTTTTTATAATGTCCTACCTTGAATATTTAATCCTTGTAGCCCTTAGAAGCTATGCACAACCTGTTAGGTTAAGCCACATTACAAGCCAATTTTCCCTATCCAACCAACTCTTGAAGTGAAATTTCATAATCTAGTTGAGCTTAAGTGTGGGGGAAGCTGTCTTGTGTTGTGCCACCACATTATGTGATACTTTGGGTGGAAAATTAAATTCTGAAAAGATGTGTTTGCTGCTAAAGAAAGTACTTATATTGAAAGTTGTGCCTTTTCTGGAGCTTTCATGACAAGTGAAGCTGTGCCTTTTCTGGAGCTTCTAATTGAGGTGGAAAGATGTGCCCACCTGGAGCTTTCAAGAAAATCATGTTTGAGAAGATTGACATTTTTTATGCTGAAATGATGAATGGTGTAAATCTTTCATGACTTTTCATGATGATGAAGCTGAATTGATACTATGGGGATTGAAGAGAAGACCATATTTAAGTGAAAATTAGATTAATGAAATTTTTCTTCAAAAGAGTCAAGCCCTCCTCATTCAGCCTCAGAGTTTTTCACATCTTAATCCTACCAACCGAAAGCCACAGAACAACCCTGAAAATTCCTCATGATAAACATATGTCCTTGAATCACTTTGGGTAGCGATGTAGGAATCTATCAAGCCTATGGTGACCCTTGTATGAGTTTGGATGAGAAAGACATTGCAAAAAAATTGATATTTGAGTGATGAGAGAAAATTAAAGCGAGCTAAGTGTTTTGTGCATGGGAGGATAAATGAAGTGGAAATATATTGAATGATATAAATGGAGAACTTGAAATAATGGTTTTTTATGAGGCATGATATCTTTTGTTTCTTGGTGTGTAATTGTTTGATCTCAAAGATATGTGTTTCAAAATTGGTTTTGATTTGATATTGATGTTTACTTGAAATGAGATTTTGCTCAGGAGTGCAAAAGAGTAAGTGTGGGGGAGTTGATAAAACACTATTTTGTTGAATATTTTATTGGTAATAAATGAAATAATTTCCTCACATTGTGTTAAATATGTTTATTTATAAAATATTTGGGATTTCATCATTCATTTGAAAATTTGGTGAAAATTCAAGTTTTACCCTTAATAGTTCACTGTAGTATTTCGAAGATAAATATTTTTATATTTATTATTTGAATTCTAAATTTTGTAACAGTGTTCCTAACTTCATTTTATACAACTTTCATTCAGGACACCAGAGCTAAAGAGTGCATTTGGATGGAGTAATGAGCCATTAATCCAATGGTGGGCTGGACTCGGCAGAATGGACATGGGTTCTGTATTTGGGTCATATATTCTACATACGGGATTTGATTGAGCCCAAAGTTTGGGGAAAGCTCTGGGACATGATTTGGAACAAATAATCCTTCTGGAAGGCTGGTCAATGCACGCGTTGTGGAGGTCAAATTGTCGGTGCAAGTTGGAATAAAATATTTGGCCGAGTTTTTCATTTCACACTTAAAAAGTTATGTATTCCTAGACCTCACAAACTCTATTTAAAGGGGGTTTTAACTCTTTTAGAGGGCTCATAGAGGCTTTGGGAAGGTTTGGCCGAAATTTTGTCTCTTGGGATCCCCTCACAACTCTTGGAAGAAGTAAGCCTTTGTGCAAACCTCTCTTCCAAAAAGGCTCTCCTCTCTCACATCTTCTTTGTATTTCTTTTCTTTCATGTTTGTTTCTTGAATTTTTCTTCAAATAATATTTTGTGTTCATCCCTCTTCTTCTTATATTAATATTCTTAATTGGGTTGGAATCAAGAGTGGAGACAAGATTGGGTTCTACCCTTTCAATCCGTTGCTTATGCAAAATGTCTCCACGATGACTACACCACCCATAGAAGAGTAGTTCTTTTTAGTAATCGATCGACCTCTATCCTTCTTCATTCATTTATTTTGAATAAATGATCTACTGTAATTCACATATTATGATCTATTAATTGAGTTTTTAATTTAAATGAAACTAATCATGCAATTGAATAGTTAACACAAAACACGCGAGGTCGGGAATTGTGTGAACTGTGAGAGCGCAACCTTAACCGGTAATTCAAAACCACATGGGATCAATTTGTAGAGTTCAAATATAATCCCTAAACTCAATTAATTCGCATTTCCAGAGTGGTTATGTGCCTTAATTTACCACTGACCATAATCTAATTTTAGAACATCAATCAAAGCAGGGTGTTGCGATTGCATGTTCCGAAGTTAGCCTAAGGTTAAATTCACTTCAATCTTCGTGGTAAAGTTAAATCTCGTAGGGTTTGGGATTTAACAAATTAAGGGATCATAATTAAGTGAATATTAATTTAAATGATAATGATTAATAAATTATTGAATAGGTAGAGTTATATCGATTACGTCTTTTAAATATTGTCTAAACAAACATCTTTTTGTTGTGTCATTATAATCAAACTTCATTTCAAAACTAAAAACAAAAAATAAAATAAAATCTTCTTCCAGCAAACTTCTTCTAGATTTATAAACTATAAAAAACCACCCCCATACTTTCAAGTAGTGTTTTTATTCCCTTTTATTTTGTTTCTATAATGCCTCTGAAAATTTGTTTTAATTCACTTCCTCCTTTGAGAGACGACCTTGGTCAGCCACTCTGCTGCACCTAAGTACCCCAAATTACACTAATCATTTGAGGGCGCCCACAACAGCGCTCTATCAATGTGTATTTCTTACAGCAGTTTTGTTGCACATACAACTTCTGCCAAAAACTCCTGGAACCTCCCCCGAACACCTCTAACACTCAAAACCAAAAAAGTAACAGACCATGAGGGAACTTACCATTAAATCAGATACCTATTAAATTATTATCTCCCTAAATAATCCAAAACCAATCCTATAAAGAAATGGATCCAAACAACCACCAAGTGAGATACCTCTCAAGGATCTCACTATACTTCAAACACTACCACCAATCAAACACACCAAACCAAATGACCAAAAACATCTCACACAACCTCATCACCACTAAATCACAACTACAAACCATATCCTCTCACACAACCATACCACCACAAAACCAAAAAATGGCACTATCCCAAATACATGAATTAGGGAATTCCATCCTCCGTGTTAAGATACTATCTGTCATGGGCAAAACTTACTCACCTGCACGGGTTTAATCACATCACAGTTAATGTGTCTCAATTAGGAATCGGGTCCTACACTTTTCATATGTCAGTAATTTATCACACATCACACCACTCACATCACAAACTAAGTAAAATAGCTCATCTCATAAATAGAAGGATCCAAACATCACATCACAAAGTAAAAAAGAGAAAGGAAAACTCAAAAAAAAACCTCAGGTACTAGAAACGTATCAACATATCTCACTCCCATGTATTCTCATCTAGGACACCATTCTCCCACAACACATGAACCAAAGAAATGGTTTGTCCATATAGCACCTTCTCTTGGAGGTCCTCAATCTCTACTATCCACTCCACAAACATAGTGTCATTCTCAATATCCAAATCTCCCCAGTCAATGACATGGGAGTCATCATGAAGATACCAATGAATCTAAGAGACTTGGAAGACGTCGTGGATCCTTTCTATCTATGGTGGAAACTCCAACCAATATGCCACCTGGATAACTGAACCCAACACCTCAAAGGGCTCAAAAAACCTGGGAGAAATCTTACTCCCTCTTCCAAACCTTTGCTTCCCTCTTCGAGGGGAAACCTTCAAAAACACATGGTCCCCAACCTCAAACTCCAAGGGAATCCTCCAACGATCAGAATAAGACTTCCACTGGTCCTGCACTACTTTAATCCTCTCAGAAACAAGATTAGGTTTATCTGTCATGCTCTGCACCATATCAGGACCAAGAATGACTATCTCCACAACCTTTTTCCAATACAATAGAGAATGACACGATCTCTCATACAAAGACTCAAATGGAGCCATTTCAATGGAAGGTTGATGGATATTATTATAAGAAAACTCTACCAAAGGTAGGTTCCATACCCAAGATCCACCAAAGTCCAAGACACATTCTCGCAACATATCCTCCAACATCTAGATAGTCTGTTATATCTTCCCATATGTCTGGAGGTGGAAAGCGGTGTTGAGTCATAACTGAGTGTTGAAATCACATTTCAATCCCAACCAAACTTATGAGGTAAAATGTGAATCCTAATTTGATACAATGGACCTCATAACTCCATGAAACTACACCATCTTATTCAAATACCTCTCAGCCAAATCATCCACTACACTCGACTCCTTGATTGCTAAGAAGTGGGTTAATTTTGTCAAATAATCCATGATCACCCAGATAGCATCACAACCTCCCTAAGATTTGGGTAACCCTATGATGAAATCCGTAAATATTTCATCCCATTTCTACTCAAGAATATTCTAGTTCTACAACAAACCTCCCAGAACATGATGCTCGGCCTTTATCGACTGAAAATCCAGACACCAAGCCACAAAATTCGCCACTACCCATTTCATCTCGGGCCACAAAAATTGGGTCCTTAATCCATGATAAATTTTAGAAACTCTTGGGTGTATCACCAAATTTGATATATCAAACTCATGAAGGAATCCCTCGTGCATTGATACTATAAAAAATAACCTCTTACAAAACAACACCCAGTTTTGAGCATCCTCTGACCATCCCTCCATAGAATCATCATTACCAACATGATTGCGCATCACATATTCCTCTGAGTCTCCCCACTGAGACTCCTCCACCTACTTCATCAGATAATGCTTCATCGTCATCTGAAACAAATATCCTCTACCAAAATCTACCCTTAAATCTATGTGCATGTCTACCAAGTCCACCATTTCTATCCAAGAATCCCCAGACTCATGAACAACACCCTTCCACAAATTCCTACTCAAATTTTTTTCCACAACATTCCTCTTTCCTATGGTGTGGGAGATCTCAAAATCAAAGTTCTGAAGAAAATCCATCCATCATTGTTGTCATAGATTCAGATCATGCTAGGAAAAGACAAACCTCGAACTCTTGTTATCATTGAAGACCAAAAAGCACTCCCTAATGAGGTAATGTCACCACAACATTAGCACAAACACAACTATCACTAGCTCTAGATCATGGGTGGCATAGTTACGTTCATGAGGGAATAACTACATAAACCCATAAGAGATCATTTCCTTCTACTACATCAAGATTCACCCTAATACCAAATAGAAAGCATCAAAAAACACCTCAAACAACACACCCTCCTTTGAAAGGTGAAGTACTAAAGCACTGAAAAAATTCCCCTTCAGGTAACCTAATGCTTTCTGGAACTGATCAGTCTATAAAAAAGCTTGGTATTTCCTAGTCAAATATTTCAATGGGGTTATGAATTGAGAGAAATCAGGTAAAAACCTTTTATAATAGCTTGCGAGACCAAGGAAACTGCAAACCTCTTATTATTGAGTGCTTCCCAAGAAACAACTACTTCAACCTTTGACAGGTCTACTACCACACCCTTATAAGACACCACATGCCATAGGAAATGCACATCTATTGTCCATAACTTACACTTGGAAAACTTTCCAAATATTTGGTGGCATAAAAGAACATGTAAGGTAGTTCTGAGATGCTTGGCATGCTTCTCATATGAATTTGAGTAGATCAATATATCATAAATGAATAGGATGATGAATTGATCTAGGAACTCATGGAAAATAGAGTTCATAATCCCCATGAAAATAGATGGTGTGTTCATAACACTGAACGACATGACTACAAACTCAAAGTGGCCATACATGTATCTGAAGGAAATATTTGGGATATCTCCCTCCTTCACCCTCAACTGGTGATACCTAGACTACATATTGATCTTAGAAAACCAACTTTCCCCTCTTAGATAGTAAAAAAGATCATTTATCCTTGAAAGAGGGTAGGGGTTTTTTACAGTCGCCTGATTCAACCTCCAATAGTCTATGCATAGCCTTAGACTATCGTCTACCTTATTTTTGAATAGCACTAGAGCACCCACGGTGATACACTAGAATGGATAAAACACTTCTACCTCAGATCATCTATCTAAATCTTCAACTCCCGCAACTCAAAAGGTTTCATCCAATAAGGATCCATCAAAATTAGAGAAGAATCGAGTTGATCATCAATCCTGAACTCAATATCACATCAAGAGGGTAGTGTCGCAACCTTCTCAGGGAAAGCATCTAGGAAATCCCCAAAAAACATGGGAATATCTACTATCCCATCATCCATTGATTCTACTAACAACTGATCCAATAAGGAAAGAAGGGGCTCCACACACTGATTTCCCACCTATCAACTCTGCTCACTAACAAAAAACACACACTGGCCATCCATATTCAAAAACATGACCCTCCTATGAAAGCATTTTATAATATCACGTATAGAATAAAATAATTTGATGTTAAGGATAACATTTTATGGATGAATCAATAGTAAAAAAAGATCCCCATAGGAATGATGTGTCCCTATCATCAGTCTACATCCCCATCACACAACAAAAAAAAATTCTAGAAACACCAAGGGAACGAGAAGCCACTCTACATATATTCCCAGCGCATGGTATAGAGCAGGTGAAAAAAAGGAGTGAAAATATTCTAAATCATCCAAATCAGAAACAATATCACTAAAAAAACAGATTATACCTATGATGATCTTTTTCCCCTCTAGAACTACAACCTCTAATGCATGAAACGAACCACACCCAACTACTCTTCCTATCTACTGATTCCCACCTTCATGACCATGCTCAGGTCGCAGTCCCTGAAGATGAGGAACATATAGGGATTTTCCTCTACCTTCTCTATCTCCCCTCGGTAGATCATAATCTTGTCTCCCCTACCATTGAAACAGACTCAATAACAAATATTATTGAGGATAGTGTTGAACCTATACACATCCACTGAAATAATCTTGGAGAACCTTTGGGAGATGTTTTTGGCAATGTCCATGAACCCCATGACCAAAAAACACGGGTATAAAGCTCCCAAGAAAATCACTGAAACCACTAGCCCCTAAAGGTTGTAAAGGAGGATGATGCAGTCAAATCCCCACTAGTCAAAACCTCAAAGGTCCTAGTGCTTGAGACCTATCACTAACAACACTTCTCCTTGAGGAACCCTACTGGTTCCCCTCTCACTGTAAACCTCCTCATGAGTGCATCTGCTCGATCACCTCTACATTCTTCTAAACCTTCGGATACATTGAAAACATAAAAAGAGTAACTTCATAGTGGATTGTAGGATGGATGGCCTCCTCAAGACATCTTGCACAAGACTCCACGTATGGAAGAAGATCTGGGGAAAGATGAAGAAGTTACTTGAACCTGATTCCCAACTCCTACACTAACATGATCCCCTTATAAAGATAAAGAATCTCCTTCCTCTTTACTGCCTTCATGTTAGATGAAAGGAACTCTACTCAGAACTCCTTTAAGTCTACCTAAAAAACTTCTACATTATTTCTCTCACTAAGGTATAGTGTCCACCACTGGTATGAAACTCCTTGCATCTAACTGACCGCCAAAGGGACCCATTACTCTATCGGGACCTGGATCAAATAGAAATTGATCTCGAGTTCTTCCAGATGGCTCTCCATCTCCACATCTGAAACACTACCCCCATACTTTCCCAAAGCCTTCTGCTGGGAATAATGAAATGTCCTCTACCAAGAATCATCCTCCTCTATTAGAGTAACCATGAAACGATCAACCAGATCAATCTGCTGAACCTCAACTTCCTAATCCACATGTAGACAACAAACATGATTCATAGTTGTAAGGAAAACAAATAACAAACTAATCCTAGTACAATGGAATTTTTATTTAGATTTATTTTAATTCAGTTTATTTATATTAACCTTACCAAAACAACTCAATTCAAACAAGAACACAGGTTATCATGATGCATGTACCTTTACTAGGTCTCTACCCTACAAGTAAGTCCATATCACTTGGTCAATAATCTCATAATTTATGCACTGGATCATAGGGAGCCCTAAATCCCAATTCCTAGCCGATCTTCCTGGACTATGTCATGCACCAAGGTCAACGGGCATTGTTTTCATGCTAACCCGTGCATTTATCACTATGCCTAACTCCTAAATCCACCCTATCTCTCAACCATAAGCTCTAATACCACTATATTATATCCCCCTTTCACCAAAGATACCACAATTATGGGAGAGAGATAATGACCCTCGAGTCCCGCCTTTAGTAGGCCTCGGGTTGGTGACTAGCACTGAGGATATAAAAATCTCACAATATGGGATGCATTTCCCTCTATAAGAAAACAAGATCAGGAGATAGGATAAATAAAGCATAGTAAAGTCCATGAAATATATATAATAAAACCAAAAATAATCCCACAATTTATGTGTAAATAAAACTGATACAGATAAAATGTTTCCAAAGTAAATACCCAAAAGAAACGATAAGGTTGTGACATAACATCTATCCAAAGGTATGAGCTAGTACTATCTATAAAGGTCCAAATAGTTCTCCTAGAAACTTGAAAATAGTTTTATATCCATAGGGTGATCATACAAGTATACTAAGTAGCAAAACCAAATTCTCTCATTCACATGTGAAAGAAGCATACTAATGCACCAGTGAGAAAATATTAGAACCAAACAACACCTCTATGGTATACTAACCAAACTCAATATCACTAAGGAACTCTCACCAAATAACACAATCCAAGTAATATAATATAATTGTAATCACATCAATAAGGGTACCCCACACCACTTTCCCACTAATATGCCGCTCTCGCACCCCGATTTCATATGTCCGGGTGCTCCCATCCCTTCTGTATACCAGACTGCCCCCCAACCATGGTCAAACCACACCTTGCACGAAAACACCTAGTCCATAACACATGCATTTCCAAAAATATAGTAGTGGGGTGTTGTGAACATGTAGGACATCAACCTAGTGCCCTCCTACCAAGCATGACCCCCACCAGAAATTTCTCCATAAGCACATTCTTATCTCGCCCAAAAACACATGGTCCATCACAACCACCATATAATACACTAACATACCTCCAAACATCACATCCTATGAAATACCTACCTCACCTGGAAGAGAGAAGGAAAGAGAGGGTACCTAGCCATCAAACCTCCTCACTGGATGTTAGGAAAAACACCCCCCCCCCCCCCCGCATGACTATGCAGGTGTCGGCATGTAGTGATCAAAGTGGGTGGGGTGAGTATAGAAATTACAAGAATATAAAAGTATATATATATATAATATCAAACACTCAAGCCCAATATATGTGTTCACAAACAAACAAACCAACTCACAACACTGTCACTTTTTCTACAACCTTTAAATTCAAAACACCACACACCAAGCCACAAACCCCATTTCACATTTCTAACCAATTTCATTTAATCACCCCATTCATTTCATTATTTAGAATAAACCAAATTTAACCACACAACCCATCATTTATTTATCCATTAACCTTTTCCATTCCATTAACCAAACCAACTTAAGACATTTCAAACATTTTTAAACAATTATTTATTTATTCCATCACTTCTCTGGAATCTAGAACAAAGAAACCACCACCGCACTGCCCCAAAATCATGTCCACACAAACCACATTTCCACCCCAAAATAATGGAAACAAAAACTACCCTCACCGCCCAAAAATTGAGGCCACACAAACCACCTTAGTTCCCTAAAATCACTACCAACAAACCAACACACCGCCTCAAAAGCACGACCACACAAACCACCTCACCACCCCAAAAGCATGACCACACAAACCACCTCACTACCCCAAAAGCACAATCACCAAACCATCTACCCCACATGCCCCAACCACACATCGTCTTCCCACAAACACATCCACACATCATAGCACAACAAGATCATTTTACAAACTTATAAGGGGGATTTTATCACATTTCACTTTATTTTAGGGGTGTTATCACACAATCCATAATCATGGGGAAACCATTTCATTATCCAAATATAAGTGGTTAATCAATTTACATTTTAGGGTGATATCACAAAAATCACAACCAAAGAATCATTTACAGTACATATATCAAGTGCAAACAAATCCCCTAACGGCCACAATTTTTAGTGGAGCATCAAACCCGTACAATCCACAATATCAAAAATAACATCAAATCTATAAAATCATGTGAATAAAACCTCATTTAAACCTTTTAATCCAATTTAACCAATTATTTATCTTTTATTAATCTAGAACAACCATAATCCATAGTTAAAAAAAGTAAACCCCTCCCGCATGATACACAATAAAGAGAAACGTGGGATTCCCTCTTGCAAGGAAGTTTTCCAACTTGTTTCGCATCACATGGTGATGAAGAACTCCAAAAATCCAAAAAATCACCATGGGATCATGGATCAACCTACACCACACCCAAATATCCATCAAAATAAATCCAAAACACGCAAACCAAACCCCTCCACCATTGTAAAACTCAGAAGAAGAATGAAAGGAAACCAACTATGAATAAAGAAGGGCCAACCATGGATTTACAAAAAATAACCATCGGGACCAACAAATTAAAGAGGGAGGAAGAGAGCTTGAAGAAATACTTGGGGTTCCTAACTTTCACCCAAAACAAGGGGAAGAATAATCCATTGCCAAATGAATGAATATTCAGCTGAAAAAGAACTTTTATAACTACACTACATCGGGGATTTACACTACGTGTAATCCCCTTTCACATTTTGTAATCCTTGGGGTTTGGTTTCACCAAAAAATTCATCACCTTTTCATTATTTAACCCCAAAAATCTATATGTCATGAACTGAACTTGTACAAGCCATGAAACCAACTTTCATGTCGTGAAATATTTACACAACGTGTATTTTCTACAACAATTCTGTTGTACCTCCATCTTCCATCAACTCCTAGAACCTCCCCCAAACACCTCCAACACTCACAACTGGTCAATTAATAGATCCTGATGTTACAAAACTTTACATAATTCATTATAAATAATATTTTTGAAAAATATAACTTATGTTCTAAAAGTAAAATACAATTTTTAAAATTAAACCCAACATTTTTAAAATTATAAATTCACTTATAAAATAAATATTTAGTCTTTAAAAGGTTTTATGAATTTAAAATTCATACTTATATACTAATAATATCATAACAAACTTTTTAGTTGTAAAAACAGTATTTTTTACTATTCTACTAAAAATAAATCATCTTAAAAATTTCCAAAAAATCATCTTAAAATAATATTGAAATTCTAAATCCAAAAATGAAGTTTATTTTTTCAAATTAAATTTCTAAAATTTTATATTTTAACTTTTAAAAACTCATAAAATATATTGAGAAATATTTTTTATATGAGAATAACTTTTTTTAGAAAAATACCAGTTATTCTTATTCTTAATTTCTATAAAAAAGGATAAATATAGCATTAATAAATAAATATAATATTTTATTAAAGTAATAATTTAACAAATATTATACTTAGTTTTCTTTAATAAAATGTATAGCGCATAAAAATATACATTCTTAAATACAATAATGAAATAATTAATTTTTTATAAATTAAATTTTTATATATAAATATATATATATATATACACATTAATATATTTCATAATTAGGTTACTCATATCTATACTACTAATTCAATGGTTAGGTTTAAACAGCCTAAACATATCACAGTTTTGTTTTAGTTTGGTGTTGTGTGTGGAGAAAGCTATTGAACATGTTGTTTGTTTAAGGAAAAGGTACAGTGAAATATCAGGTCATTATAGATAAAGAAACTGAAAGAGATAGGTATGATCAATTTTCAAGGATTTTAAAGTAATTTGACCATATTAATCCACTAATTTGATTAATTATCCTAATTGTTGATGATCATCGCTTTGACATGGTGGTTGAGTATGAGAAGATAGCTATTTTTTCCACGGTTGAAATAACATTGGACACATAATAGATCTCTATAGTAGAATATTGATCTATGGAAAAAGTGGAATTAAAGGCCACACATTTTCAAATTGTAGAAAGAATTTAAAGGTTTGGGTTACAGTCATGGATTATGTTTCTAGAGATCTAGATGGCCAATTCCATGAGAATTCTAGTGGAGCTTAGATTCATTATGATAAGGATCTTATTCAAGGTCATGAAGGGGTGAGATATTTGTTCACAAGGACACTAATGAATAGGAGCAGATCTTGGGGGCTCATGATGATGCACAGTACATTGGGGCTATTTCAGGACACCTTTATGGTGATCTAATCTTTAGAACCAATATGGAGGTGAGTATCATGGTTATAACTCAAGTGTAGAAAGGGTACTAAAAATAGATATGGACCCAAACCCTAAATCAAAATTAGATACCTATTAGGATTATTCCCCTCAATAAGAAGTGTCAAATTGTTATCTTTATGCAGTGTCTAAGGAAATAAATATCTTGAGGTGGGATATGTTTCATTTGTTTTTCTTAAGCTACCAAATATTTTTGAGGTCAACAAGGATCCTAAAAATAAGGAGTTAGATAATAAAATCAATATTATTTTCATGGAGCATAATGAGATCCATATCATGGATTTTATCCCTGAATCAAAGAACTAAAAAGTGTCATACCTAGCTCCTGACATTTTTGCTTTGTATACTAATTAGGAGGACATTATCTTAAAGGCATGTCTTGGTTTGGTTGCCCAGAAACTTGGTGTCTCTCAGTTGGAGTAGTCTTACAACATTAATTTATCACCTAGGTAAAATTTTGTGACTAGTTTAGATCATATGGACACAACCAAACCCATTAAAGTGAGTGATGCACTAGGATCTCAAATAAAGGATCAAGAAATGGTTCCTATTTAAGTGGTGGCCACCACAATGAGTGCTTATTTTCAGAGATAGGGGTTAAAAATTGTATCATCTAAGGTTGTCTCCAAAAGGACTCCTAGTTAGGTTAATCTGAAAGGAAAGCACAGGTCATTTCCTACTATTAAATTGGTTGAGGCCACTACTATTAGTAAGGATCAAGTAAAGACACAAGAGCTTGTTGTTACCGACTAGACCTCTAAAGCTAAGTCTGTGAGCTCTGCGAAGGGTAGTATTACTATAAAAAAAATACATTCCATCTCTGGATACTTTGATCTCCATGTTTTATGAGCTTAGTAAGAGATATAACTTGATTAAATCTAGAGAGATCTTGATCTATCCAACGAATCAAGAAATAAATAAGGATTCTATTAGGATACCTTCAGGACGAACTAGAGATAAAGATAATTGGGCCTCTGAGGATATCATTGTAGCATCCTAATCTAGGAGCCACATAGAACAGTTCCCCCAATCTAATTTTCCACTAGGCCTCAAGTGTGCCTCCCTATACACTAGAGGTTGATGACTAGCAGTGAGAGTAAAAAGGTGGTAAAATAGGGGGAATATACCCTCTATATCAAAAATAAATATCGAAGAAGTGAAAATAAATAAAGAAAATTGAATAATCAATAATTGATCATCAATGATAAATGAATGAGTGATCATTCATGAACATGCTCTGATATAAATAAAATAAACTATAAAAAGTGTATAGAGAGGATAAAAAAGAAATAAATAAATAAAATACACCACAACTATCTCCAATAGCATCATGAGAACAAGATCGTTAATCATCCCCCTTACTCTATCCTAGCCTAGAAGGATAGTAGAAATAAATCACAAACCATGGTCCTGAACCTACAATCATGAGATCTGTTTGGGTACCATAGTTTAATGGAATCCTGAATAGGGTGTGAGATATACTCAGTAGTCCACCACTAATAGTGTCTATAACAAATTTAGTATGTGCATATAGGTTATAGTAGTGTTTATATATAACAGTAATAAAGCTATAAATATTAATAATGAAATCTAGTCTATAAGAAAATGCTATAACAATCATTCTACAAAATATGAATAACTGTAAATAGATCAAGACACCAACCATGTCCGATGTTAGTATATCAAGTATCAAGAAAGTGTGGCATACACCAAATAATCATATATCAGATCTATGAGGGCTAGAACCCATGTTCATTGACCAAGGTTTCCTTTTCAATTCCATTTAACTCATCTATAAAAAAACTTGATGAAATTTAGACCTAAATGAGCTTGGACCCAAGGCCATTGACCAGGGAATCCTCTTTGAGCCCCCAAAGTGCATCCATGGAAAACTCAAAAAAGAATTGGGTGGAGCTCGAGGAGCATGTCCAAGGAAGTCCAAGAAAATAGGATCCATGGTTATAATCTAAGGAATACAATGAATATATATATATATATATATATATATAAGTGGTTTATCATTATCATACCATGTTATGTCACACTAGCTCCATACCGTGTAATCCCATTCAACATAATTCAAATAATTATTCAAGGTTCTAAGTTATTCTCCATGCCCATATCAATTTAATCCATCACATTCCATTCTTAATTTAATTCATATATATAATATGAGAAATAGTTCCATGTTAATTTCCATGTCGTTCCATTAAAAAACTACATAATTATTATAAATCAAGGTATTGTCCATTTCATTCCACAATTCTCATTTAATCTATTTCATTAATCCTTTCACTTATAATGATATAGTTCTAACCGAGGTACTCAACCTTTAACATTTCATTTACTTGTATTTATATCCCTTTAATAATGGGAGATCTCAACACATGCCATGGGTTGGTGTAAACATGGTCAATATCACAAAATCACCTCAAGGGTGGTTTAATTTGAGGTTTAGGGACACCAACCTTTCATATGGATGTAATAACATGTTTAAATCATGGTCTAAACATCCAATTTTAGGGTTTATTAATTTAAGGAGAAAATCCCAGAAGGTCCAGCATTTAACACAACAACACAAGTTGTAAAACATCCAAAATTTTTATTTAAAGGGTATATACCGCCTAAATTGTGCTTATAAAGGTCCAATAATCTAATATCAGGCTTTGATTCAAGCTGGAATAGGATAAATTGGAAGATTAGACAAACACCTTGTAAATAGAGAGAATTGGATCGCACATATTTAGCATTTTGTATGGAAAGATAAATGAATAAATAAAGAACGGGGAGTCTTAGACTTACCTAGAGGCTTCCAATTAATATGATGGTGTTCAATTCAGGTAAGGAATAGAGGAGATTAACCAAGGGGGGAGAGGAAGAATGGTATGCACATGGGAGGCTATCTAGGTGAGGAGAAGGGAAAATGGGGAAAACTCATTTAAGGGAAGAGGATAAATTTAGTAATTTATCCCATTTAAATGAGGTGTGTGATTTTTCGATATGGTTTGGCTAACCATGCATCAACCATGAAGCTCTCACTACCCAAGATCTCACCCCACATGGTTTATTCACACATTCTGGGATAATAGTGTTCCAATGGTGTTATGCTACAGGTTAAGTGGAACTAACCAAGCGACTGAGTGCATAGTTTGGAAAATTGTGTGTAGCCTGTGTTCCCACCTTATAAATTTACTAAAACCATTCCACATGGTCATTCACCCCACCTTTTACAGTTTAACAAACTGTGTGACACCCCATGTAGGGTCATATGGTTTCTCATGAGGGGATACATAGTTTAAACAAATTGTGTGCCATGTATGTTTCTTTCAAAAAGAGATATTTTAGAGCACGGTGCTCCCTAAACTCATCCAAACTTCTGAGACATCTATCAGGCCTTAATACACATCCAAAAATAATACTTTTAAGTTTTACAACTCTTTAATTTACATTATGAGGCTTAATTTAATATTTGTCCCATCCACCAAATTAGAAGTTTAATTTCCCTTGAAAATTCCCAACTACATCAAAACAAAATATGTTACATCATCCCCACCTTATAACTTCTTATCCCCTAGAATCCATAAGGAACAAAGAAAACATCACCCGACTTACTTGGTTCATGAAGTTTTATTAAAAAAACCACATTGTGTTTCCAAATGCCTAACGCACCTCCAAACACTGTTTTAGGCACATGGTACTTGAATAGTTAAATTTGATCCAACACTCATACCCCAAGATTAAACATCGAGATGGTGATTACATAATCCCACCAAACCTGAGAAATAGTCACATCATCTTCTCTTTCATCATTTGGTCTATGGTGATCCCCATCATAGGTTCTTATTTTAACATGACCAATTTTTGAGTCATGATACTCCCACCATTGGAATTTCTGATTGAACACATTTGTAGTGTTATAGATACACTCTTGGAACATTTATCAAATTACACATAAGGACACTACCCTCGGTCCTCGATCTGATCGAAATAGTCAAACTTCAATCGACCAATCTCAAACTGGGCGCATTGGGTTTTCCTTAAAAATCCCCAGTCAACCCTTTAAGCTTCACCTATATCATCCTGATGGCATTCCCAAGAGTCATTAGTCAACAAGGTTAAACTGACCATGCCACATGGAACATCAATATTTGAATACTTCAAGAGTTACCTTGGAAGTCCTCATCAAAATTGGTCATCTCACATGTTCCGTGATTTTTTTTATTGACCACCCTCCTCACGACATCATTTCCAATAAGAAATTGTCAATAGCACAAGAATTGGTCAACTGGGAAAGGCACCATAATAGTCCTACCCAATGTAGCCAGTTTTGATAAATAAGAACTCAGGTTGATTTTCAAAAGTAAGGGAATCACCATTCCTAATTCAAAAGTCTCAAACACCTACTATGAATCAGTCTAGAAAAGAGTATAAAATGGATCTCACTATAACCTAACCAATATTTTTCATAGTTTTCCCTTAAAAGAACCACATCATTGACCTACTAGGGTCTGATTCAAAATTAAGGTTCCCTAGGCCCCCCACCTATCCCTATGGTCTCTAACACAATAACCATATCCCTTTTATTGGAATTTATTACACAACATCTAACATTCTTAGAAACCCTCTTTTAGCATAGTTTAAATTAAAATAGGCAAGGAATCATTGACCTACAAGGGTTATAATCTATCATCATAAGTGTAACGATGTCACTTTCTAAACATCAGGCTACTAGGACCTGATTATCTTTGAGCATATGAATGGGGGATTTTTCAATGAAAGAGTAAAATTATGATGTAAATAATAAAAGGGATGGCAGTCAGCAGTATACAAATATGGTAACACCCCCTTAATGTTTAACTTACTATAAAACCACCTGTTTACCGGGGGTGTCCTTTCATTATCATGATACCTACTTAGGAAACCCAGCACCAAAATAGAACCTCTCATCTAAAAAATAAAAGGAATAATTTATCAATTATTTAAGGTCATAAGGTGCTACCATAACTAGACTATATCCTTAAATACACAAGGAATCTGCCCTAAAATAATTTCACGCCTAAAAAGATCACAAGGACTTACTACTAACCTCTAGGTCCAATGTATCCTAAGAAGAATTCATCAGAGTTCCATTGTAACGGTCATGTTCCCATTCAAGGAAACTCTCAAAAAAACATTTAAAATTGACCTCTACATGGGATTCCTTACAACAGGAACCTCTAAATGATTTAATTTTAAGGAATTTAAAAGATTCTCATTCATTTAAAATTTTAAAAAAGTTTATATACCAAGGATATCAAGTACCAGTTGTTAAATCCACCGTACCATTAACTTTATTTAGCTAATTCCATGCATCACTTGGAAAATTATCTCATAATATCCTTTTTAACCATTTATTTGATTTAAGAGTTTTCACAAATGACTGAGTTAAAGAAAATTCCAATTTCCAATCTATATAGGAAATCAAATTTTGTTTGTAAATGGAATTTTAATTAACTAACATCTCATCGTAATAAATCTTAAAAGCTGATTATGGGTCTTTTATTAATTAAGGGAACTACTCAAGTAATATTCCATCATATGTTTATATGTAACACCATATAAGTGGCTATGGACACTTTAAATGACCATCCCATTTTTATAAACATACCCCCATGGGGTTTAAGTACTAAGAATAAAAGAAAGTAAGGGAGACCTATGTGCGTCCCATCATGTCAATCTAGGTCCAACTATATTGGCAGGAATTCCCAATTTATGGATTCAATGCTCTATAAATTATAATTGGCCTCCCATTTAAGTAAAACCCATAACAGTTTATATTATTGAAATTTCAAAACATCCATAATGGTTTTATCTCATAAGAAATGCACCAAGATCGGCCTACTGGGGTCGAGTCCAATTTATTTCATACGAAACATGCCCCAACTGACTACTTTAGACCGATTGTTCATTTAAGGATTTAGTCCTATGGGTCATCATTCCCAAGTCACAGAGGTACAATCCTCTTAAGTCACAATTTACCCTTTATTTAAAATAAATCATTTTCTATACAAAATATCATTTAAGAATATATATATATATATATATATATATATATATATATATATCTTAGTTCAGTTAAATGAATTACCATTCCCAAATTATAAAGGTACTTGCCTTTATAATTTACAATTAGAATTCATGTAACTACAACCAGGTTTTTATCTTCAGTCTCAAATATTTCAAATTCATGTATAAGGGTTTGATTAAATGGGTTTCCCTTTCCAATATATAAAGTCCCATACACTCTATAAATTGTTATTGGAACCCATTTAATCACAACCATAAATGTTTTATCCCATACAACCAATGGTCCATGACTCAAACATGTCATTATTCACTAATTAAGGTTCCACCATAAAACTATATAGGAAAACACTGTTTGGGTTGATGCAGACACTTTAATGACCAATTACATATGTCATAAGTGTGTCTAGGCACTCTATCACTGAGAAATAAATATAGGCATGTAATATGACAATTTTTAGAATCATGACATAAAGATAAGAATTATAATTATCACTTTAACATGGTATACAACTAAGCATGCTAAATACTCACACAAACATGCCAGGGAAATGAGTCATAAACATGAAATTATAAAATATTTTTATACAAAAAAATCATGTTGAAAGATCACACATCATGGTATAAAGGCAAGAATGCTAAATAAATACCTAAGTGGGGTATACAATTCATAATGCACTAGGAAATCTATGATGCAACCTACATGACATAGAATATGCACAACATGCAAATTATATGTGCCTATAATGATGCATGTAACAACACTTCCTTGTCATACTGAGCCAATGGTAAATATGAATAACCTAATGAATCAATAACCAACATAAGTACAACAATCACCCTAGGTGAAAAAATAAAAAATTGTAATATAAAACAACAATATCATCTCTCGTAACTTGTTCTTTCCCTCATGCGTGTGTTGGCCAGACCCAGAAATGATCTATCAACCAAGTGATGACACATTCCTAGTCTCATAAATACCATCAAAAAAAGTAAGAAAAAAAAGAAAATAAATCCTCCAATACTATTTGTATCACCCAAATAGGGATCCACTTATAATTGTACCTCGATCCAGTTTTCCACTGGGCCTCAAGCGTGCCTCCCCGTATTCTAGAGGCTAGTGACTAGAATTGGGGCCCAAAATTCATTGAAGTGGGAAAAATATACCTTTTATATCGGAAATAAATACCAAAAAATCAAAAATAAATAAAGGAAACAAAATTAAAAAAAATTATCCATCAATAATAAATTAATGAGTGATCATGCATGAACATGATCTGAAATAAATAAAAGTAGGTATATATAGTGAATAGAGAGTCTGAAAAAACAAATAAATAAATAAATAAAAGATATCATGGTTATCTCCAATAGCATCACAAGAACAGGCTCAGTCCTCCGCTCCCATACTCAATCCAAGCCCGGAAGGATAACAGAAAGAGAGAACAAACCATGATCATGAACCTTCAATCATGAGATCTATTCAGGTACCCCAGTGTAATGGTATCCTGAACAAGGTGTGAGATTTACTCAGTAGCCAACCACTAATGGTGTCTATAACAAATCTAGTATGTTCATATAGTTCGTAACAGTGTGCATATATAATAGAAATAAATATGTAAATATTAATAATGAAATCTCATCTATAATCACATCCTATAAAAATTAGTATATAAAATATGAATAACTATAAATAGATAAAAACACCAACCATTACCTATGTTGATATATCGAGTATCAAGAAAGTGCAGCATATGAAGAAAAATCATGTATCTAACCTATAAGGGCCAGGACCCAAGGTCATTGACCAAGGAATCCTCTTTGATTCCATGGAGATCATCTATATAATACTCAATGAAATATATACCTACATGTTCCAAGACCCAAGTCCATTAATTATGGCATCCTCTTCGAGTCCATAGAGCGCATCTATATAAAACATGATAAAACTTCGGTGGAGCTCAGAAGTGTTTCCAAGGTGGTTCAAGTAAGCCAGATCCAATGTTCAAATCCAAGGAATCCAATGCAACACATATATATATATATAAGTGGGTTATAATTTCCATACCATGTTACGTCACATCGGTTCCATATCGTGCAGTCCCATTCAACAGAATTCATATAATGATTCAAGGTTCCATGTTAGTTTCCATGCCCATATAAATTTAATTCATCACATTAAATTCTTAAATTAATACATGTATAGGATATGAGAATGAGGTACATATTAATGTCTATGTCATTCCATTAAATAAATACATAATTAGAATAAGTCAAGGGATTTTACATTTCATTCCATAATTCACATTTAATCAATCTCATTAATCCTTTCCATTATAATGATAAGGTTATAACCATGGTACTCAATATTTAACCTTTCATTTAATTGTATTTGGATACATTTAATAAGAGGCGAGCTCAACATGCTCCATGGGTTGGTTTAAATGCGGTCAATATCACAAACTCACCTCAAGGGTAGTTCAGGTTGAGGTTGGTGACCTCCAACTTTGCATACAGGTGTAATAACATGTTTAAATCATGGTCTAAACATCCAATTTAAGGGACTATTAATTTAAGGAGAAACACCAGTAAGGTATGGTGTGTGGAATAATGGTTAAATCTATAAAAACCCAAATATTATAGGGAAAAGGTATATACCACCTACCTCATTCTTAAGATGGTCCACTTATCCAATATTGGGCTTTGATTTGAGTTGGAATGGTAGAATTTAGAAGATTAGAAAAAATCCAGGAAGATATGGAGAATTAGCTCACATGGATTTAGCATTATTTATGGAGAGATAAACTAAGAAACAAATAATGAGGAGTCTTATAATTACCAAGGGGCTTCCAATGAATCTGGCGGTATTCGATTCAGGCAATGAATAGAGGATATTCGCCAAGGGGGAGAAGAGGAAGAGTGGTGTGTGTGTGGGAGGCTACCTATGTTAGGAGAAGGGAAAAGGGGTAAAATCCCATTTAATGATAGAGAGGAAATTCAGTAATTTTTTCCCCTTTAAATAAGGTGCAGGATGGTGGCCTCTTTCAATCTTGAGTAGGAGAGATCCTTCAAAAGGATTTCACCTAAAGCACAGGAGGAGAAAACACTTCCTGAAGATGTCTCTATTCGATATCCTTATGAAAAAAATAATGGATATCTTTTGTTGAAGCACATAAGGTTTTAGATATACAAAAATATTCCTCATCAATTACTACCTTGTATAAAAAATTATATGATGGAGGCTTCTTGATTGAGGCTAATCCTGAAGCTCTCAAACAATTAATGCAAATGTGTAAGTTCTCTATCCTTTTCCACTTTACTTATCCAAAAGGGGATAGGTTGTGGCCAGTTCCTGATCTCAATCCTCAAATTGGACACTATTGGGGAACATCCAATTGGAAACTTGTTCTAATTGGAAAATTATACTTTCATATCATTTTAATCACCCAGGAGGACTTAGATCTTGTATATAAAATGGGAAATATTCTACGAAAACCTAGTTTACTTTGATTATCAACCCTTTCACTCATAGGAACTATATGGAATAAATTTGGGTTAGATTGTATGGACTTAATTGGTTTTTATAGCACTTGGAGATCTTGAATGATATTATATCTTGTATCGGTGTCCCATTAATGATTGACCAACCAAATTTGAATGGAGAATTCGGAATATAGGCTAGATTTATGGTGGTTGAAAATTTGGACTCAAAAATACCTCATGTCATTAGTTTTAATGCTAAAGACTATCAAATGGATGTCAAGGTTGAATATGAACACAATCCACCCTTTTGTGAAATTTTCAAGATTATTGGTCATTCCATTTTGAATTGTATAATGGTGAAAAAACAATTTACTCAACCCATTGATAAATAATGGACTGAAATCAAGAGGCATAATAGGGATAAAGGACTTGTCTTGGAGAAAACTAAGCCCTTAAAAAAGAAATGAATGATGGGTGAAAAATAATGGTGACCCAACCACCTCAAAATACACCCCTAGAAAATACTAGGGTGATTTGGACAAAGAGGAGAATCATAGAACTAAAAATAAAATTATTACTAGTGAAAATTTTAACCATGTCATGGATACTCTCAAACAACATCAATAGGAATTAGCAGTTAAAGACTCTGTGTCTTGTAAAGAGGATAAAGTAACTAGCATGAAGGATGTTCAAAGAACTATTTTGGAAAACCCTGTTCAAACCATAGTGATTAATTCCTGTGATTAGGTAAATGGAAATGTGGACTCTTTGATTAGTGAAAATAAGACCAAATCCATCACTAAAGGAAGCTCTAAGCCCTAAAATACTTCATCAAAATAGACTATCAAAGATTTTTCCACTAGGGATACTGATGGATCTACTATTCTCTCTATTTTTTATAGAGATAATCATAATACAACATCTGAAGGTTCTACCATAAAACAATAGACTACTGTACATATTCAATTGGTACACAAATCCTGCAAGGAAGGAAGTTTTGTTGAGGATATTCCTTTAGTTGAGATCCAGGACTTCAATTTTCATATATACAGCACCAAACCTGAGCACTTATAGGTTGTAGTTAGGAAGCCCAAAAAATCTACTACCTCTAATTCCTATGATGGATCCAAAAATGGAAATATCCAAGGAATTTATGAGGAAACACAAGTTTTTATTAATACACTTGATGTTGAAAAAAAGACTCCAACACCTGCAATAGATAGGAAAGAAAAACAAAGAACTTATGAAGTCACCATGACTGTCTTGGTTAAAAAAATGAAAGGGAAGGGGACAATACCATTTTAAATGGTATTATCTACACTCAAGGAAATAAAAAATCATTGCAGCCTAATGAAATTTAACATTTTGAAAATGAAAACTCTAGGAATATTACCCCTCTTGAATTATGCACAACCCCTTGGACCCACCCTCAAATAACAAAGGTCTTGATCCAAGGACCCCTAATGATACTAAGTTAGGTACTTATGACATTTTTTCTCCTATTTATTCTATGATTAATTATGAGGATGCTACTTTGGCTCATAGACCTAGAAAGAATAAAACAATAAGAAGGTTCTCTAGAAGGAAGAGTGTTGGGAGTAAAAAGAATGGGGTTTCAACCCCAAGTACATGTTCAATTGAATATTTTATTTTGGAACTGTCTAGGTATTTCTAACTTTGACACTATTTTTTCTTTAAAAAGATTTATTAATACTCACCACCCAAAAAAATATATTGTTGATCCCAAAATCAATTTCTCTTCTAGTTTTACCCACCTAAATCATACCGGTTATAATTTCCTTAGTTTTGGAAATATGAAACACTCTAGATCTTTTCACATGCTACTTTGAATAATGTTAGTGTTTACCACATTTATGATCAGGTGATTACCTATGAAATTGATACTTCAAACTCTCACATTTTCTACTCTTTTATCTATTCCAAGAATATATATCAGGATAGGAGACCTATTTGGTAAGATCTTTCTTATTAAGGAAACATAATTCAGAAACCATGAATTGTGGTTGGTGATTTAAATTCCATTCTTGGTCCTCATGAAAAAATGGTCATTGATCACTCTTCTATCTCCTCTATAGAATTTAAAACCTCTATTGAAGATAATAATCTAATTGAAATTAACCTTTTTGGGGATAAATACACATGCTATAGAAGACACTATAATAGGGTAGTTTCTAGTAAATTGGATAGATCCTTCCCAAATGATAAAACTTTGGATAAATGGGATACTATCTCTAGAATCACCCTTCTTTGACTTAACTCTAACCATCACCTAATCTTGATCAGTCTCTCTATCAGAAGCTCAAAACTTGGTCTTCCTTTCAGATTCAATAATACTTGGGTTTCTGATCCTGATTGTGATAACACTATTAAAAATTATTGGTCTTCTATGAACCATATTAAAGATTCTTTTTCTTGTACTATAAAGTTAAAATTCATTAATCAAAATCTTAAAGGTTGGTGTAAATACAAATCTAACCAAATTGAAAATGAGATTGTTTTTTAGAGGAAAAACTTAGCCAAATTCAAACTACCACTACTCTCTCTGATTTTATTATAGATCCTCAACAAGAAATTAATCTTACAACTAAACTTATCTCTTTACTCTCAATTAAAGATAACATTTAGAAGAATATATTCAAAACTAAATGGCTCAAATATGGGGATAGAAATACAAAATTCTATAACTCTCTTCAAAGAATTAGGAAATCTTTTAGACCTATCACCTTTCTAAGATATGGGGATAACCTTATTTATACTAATTATGGTATTTCTAGTCACATAATCTCTTAATTTAGAAATATTTTCAATGGACCTAATATCAATAACTTCTCCCTAATGTCATTCATGTCATTATTAATGATGAGGATAATAATTTTATCACCAGCATACCTTTTGATCATGAGATCATGGATACTATCATTAGCTTAAATCCAGATAGTGTTTCTAGGTGTGATGGTTTCAATAATGGTTTCTTTTAACATTATTGGGATGTTATGCAACCTGATGTTTGTAGGTTGGTTAAAAATTTCTTGGCCAATAGGATTCTTCCTTGTGGTCTTAATGCCTTTTTTTCTTTGGTCCCTAAAGTTGATATTTCCTCTAATATTTATCTCTTCATACCTATTGTGTTTATCAACACCCTCGATAAAATTATCACTAAGCTCCCTGATAATAGACTTGTAACTATGGATAATAAAATTGTCTCTTGGAACCAATTTGGTTTTTTCAAGGGTATAACCATTCAAGAATACATCTATCTTTCCTCTAAATGTGATAAACTATTAAAGAAACACAATAGGGGAGGTAGTATTACCATAAATCTTGACATCATAAAATCCATTGATACTATTGAGTGGAGCTTTATCTTTAAGGTCCTTCAAGGTTTTGGTTTTAATAATATTTTTATCAGCTGAATTAAACATCTTTTCAACTAGGCATACATATATATTCTTGTTAATGGATCTCCTAAGGGTTATTTTAACTGCACCAAAAGTGTTATACAAGGTGATCCTCTATCTGTTATTATTTTCTCTATTGAGTAGTATTACATAAGTATAATTCTCATGCATCTTGTAGAGTAGGGAAAGCATAATCATATCCATGCTTCTAGGAATATGTTTATCCCCACTCACCTCCTCTGTGTGGATGATATCATCTTTTTATTACAATTAAAATAAATATTCAAAATATTAATGGTTCTCCTTCTCATTATGAAGAGGTATCTGTTCAAGCCATCAGTTGAAATAAATATTTTATCTTATTTGGAAAAAGGTTTCCTTCTAATAGAAAAGTCAATAGAATTAATGAATTGGTCTTAAAAGAAGGATCCTTCCCTTTCACTTAACTTGGTGTTCCCATTTTTATGGAAAACCTAACAGTAGTTACCTTTCTAAAATTTTTAACCAAATTCAAAATCAACTCTTATCTTGGAAAGGTAAATCTATTTCGATGGATGGTATAATTTAGCTTTTCAAATCCACTATTGTTTCTAAAATTCTATACTCTTTGATGGTTTGAAAATGGCCTATTGGGATCCTCAAAAAAATAAATTTATTCATCAAAAACTTTTTTCAGATTGGAAGCACTCTTGAAATAAAATTAGGGATTGTCCCTTGGTCTACCTATTGTAAACCCTTAGATAAGTGTAGTCTCAGAATCAAAAACCTTAAACTATTTATTGATTCCTTACTAGATAGTCTTACTTATAATTTCATTCACAATGACTTCATACCTCTTTCTTCCCTAAAAAAATAGGTTTCTTTACAATATTAATAAAGAAAATATGAATTATATAGACTCATCTCTCTGGTTTTCCATTAAGCATGACTTCTCCAATATTATGTCTAACTCTAGATGGATGGTTAATAGAGATTATTCTATGAATATTTTGTTAGAAAACTTGGCTGGCGCTCCTCTAATTTCTATGGTTGACTTCAATCATTTACCTGATAAAATTTATGTTTCTATTAAATAAGTTTTAAATTCTCACTGTTCTGATATTCCTGATAGCATTAATCATGTCATTGATAATTACCCTTTTTCTAATTCTGATTATTTTTTAATTTGGTAACATGATCACAATGGAATGCTCAACTTTAAAACTTTGTACAACCACTATTTTAGAAATTTTGATAGTTATTTTTCTTGGATTAAAAATTTTGATAAGTCATGGATAAAACCTTCAAGAAACGCTCTTTTTTGGAAAATTTCTCACAATCAAGTCCCCACTAATATATGTCTCCAATCATTTGGGATCTAAATTTACTCTAAATATTATCTATGAAATCAGCATAGAGAATACACTAACCATATTTTTATTTTATTTTCTACTGCTACTATGATTTGGAATTATGTTTTTGATCTCTTTGAATATATATGGTTACTTGTTGACTCAATTAGTTCTCAAATTCAGCACTATGCTGCTGTAGACAACTCTTAACATATCAAGAATTTTTTTAGCTGATGTTGTTAAGCTTCTCCACATGATTTGTTATGGTATAAATGATCTTTTTCATCATAATTAATATTTCGTATTATATGTAGTATGGGTGAGGATCCTTGATTCCATTTGTGAAGATACATCCATCCAATAGGGACACTACAATAACTCTGTATCTAATTTCTGCATATTGTGGTGCCCAATGTTGAAGAAATTTACTATCAACCTCGATGCACCTTTCAAGGTCTTCTGGAAATAAGACTAGATCAAATTTAATGTTGATGGATCCTCTAAAGGAAACATGGGACCCTCGGGTTGTGGAGCGGTGTACAGGAACCACTTGGGAAATTGTTATATTGCTTCTATGGAACTTGCGTCCTTACCTCATCTTTGGAGGTGGAAATGTTGAGTGTTATCCATGCAAACACCTTTGCAAGTAAAAAAGGTTGGAACAATATCTGTATTGAGAGTGATTCAACCACCTTAGTGTAAGCTCTTTGGAATGGCATGGTACATCTTGTGTGGCCACTCACAACTCGATGGATGGATTTCCTTCACTCACTCATGTAGATCAACGATATTATCACACATGTGTTTTGAGAAGTGAACATGATTAAGGATGATCTTTACAACAAGGGTTTCAAACACATTATCACTTGGTCATATGACCTCCCTTTATATTTTCTTCCCATTTATGAAAAATATTGTAAAAAATAACATCTTTCATACTTGTGTCATTTTTATTTTATTTAATAAATGTGCCTTGGATTTGTTACCAAGTCACCACTCAATATATAAAAATAGGTGTACAATCTGGTCACACAGTTTGGCTAATTGTGCGCTAACTGTGCTACTCTCAATGCCCATGATCTCACCCCGTATGGTTGGGATACATGGTCTGGGATGACCATGCACCAACTATTCGGTGTTACTTATTAACTGGCACTAACCATGTGTCTAGGCACATAGTTTGGAAAGCCGTGCGTAGACCATACGCCCACATCTATAATTTACTACATAAATTATGCATGTTTGTGCACCCCAGCTTGAACGGTTTAAAAAACCATGAAATACCCCTTAAAGGGCCACACAGTTTCTCTTGACAGGGCGCATGATTTAAACAAATCATGTGCCTTGTCTGCTTCTTCTGAAAAGAAACATTTTGGAGCCCTGCACTCCTAAAACTCATCCAAACTTCTGAGAAACCTTTTGGTCCTAAAACACATCCATAAATAACAATTTTAAATATTCCAACTCTTATATTTATGTTATTTTTTGGTCATTTATAATTCATGTGGAATTTTAAACTTTTGAAATAGTGGAGGGGTTGGTTTTTTTACCAGTATTTGAATTCATATTTTGAGGGTTGGAACCCCTATAAGGAGACATTTTGGGCTTAAAATGAGGAGTTATATGGGTTTGGGAGGTCTTGGTATCACTCAAGAATCTTGATAGGTGGTCGTGGCATGCATCTAAGAGGTTGTGGTGCCACTAGCTAGATTATGGCCTTATAAGGAGCCAAAGGCTCTTTCTGGGCTCACTGGATGGATAGTGTGTCCAGCACCAGCTCTCCAGTGGTCCACCAGTCAACTGGGGGTGTCTTGGGTTCTTTTTTGTAAGGTGTAAAAAGGTTCATTTTCCCATTTTCCCTCCTTTATGCATAGCATGAAAATGGATAATTTTATGTCAATTTTCTAGCCTATTGGGGCTCCCCATTTTCACACTTTCCCTTAATAACCCCCCCTCGTTCTTGGGTGTTTTAGCTTATGTTTGTATCCTTGTAAAGTTCTTTATGAGTAACATTCCTCTAGGAACTTTTATTATTTTTTGTTTCCAACAAATTATTCCTCGCCATTTATGTGATTTAGGCCCTATTTTTAATTTATTTGTATGGTTCTTCAATTTCTGTCATTCAAGGTTAAACCCAAGGCTAGTATAAGACATGTGGACTCTCCTAAGGATATGGTAGGTTTCACCTTTAATTTAAACCACATTCTTGTCATGTTCTCCAATTGTGTGCATGGTGTTGTCATGTCAGCTCTATTGTGCTTGATTCAATTTAAATTAAAATGTTTTAGTTGATTTTTCCTTAGTTAAACATCTCGTTTATCATGCCTTGGACCTTATGGAATGGTAATTTCAAGTGGATTGTATATCATGTAAAATAACCTTGAAGTGACTCAATACCATTAAATGCCTAAATTATGTTTTAATTGGTTTAAGAGGAAACTTGGTTTGAATCAACGGTTGTGAAATGAAATTTCACAACCGTTGACTTTTTTAAATGATTTTGACATTTGGATCATACCTAATGTAATTGGTATAGTATTAAAGGAATGGTTTGGGAATTACAAAACTTATATAATATAATTTAAATGGTTAAATGATATTTGATGTGAGGTAATATGTAATTTGATTTGAAATTATATGATAGATTAAGTTCTAATAATGGTAATTGTTATGGTTGTTAGTGAATTGGTAAATCCCAAAGTATAAATTGATATGAACCTTGTTAATGATAAATTAAATTATGTGTATTTAATCTAAGACTTGGAGAAATGTTAAATTAGTGGTCTTGGGCCTAATAATAATTAAATTGGATGAATTTATAATTAATAAAATGGTTAAAGATGTTGAATGATGCTTAGGAATGACGGGATGAGTTCCTGGATTCCACATAACAAATGCTACTTGGGAATGTTGGGATGAGCATCTGAATTCTATGTGATACTCGATGGGATGAGAATGTCAGGATGGGGGCCCAGATTTTGTGTAATCAATGACAACTTGGGAAGGCCATGAGTCACTAGAACCCATGAGATACTTGATGATTAGGAATGTTGGAATGAGTTCCCAGATTCTATTGTAATGTTAGGATGAGCTCCTTGAATTTTTTGTGATGATTGATGATGGGGAATGTCGAGATAAGATCTCAGATTCCATGGGAATTCCAGGATGAGTATTAGGATTCAGTGAGATGATTAATGACTAGGGAATATTTGGATGAGCACTCATATTCTATCTAACACTTCATTATACTAGGTAATGTTAGGATGACATCCTGGATTCCATGTAGATATTTATGGTTGGTAAAGTCATCGTGACATGCTCAAATACACCCCATAATTGATTGAATCAAGTATGATTGATCATGATCATGCATCTACAGATCGACAAAGGTATAGTAAAACTTGGGTGTCATCATGATCCCGGGGAATCTGTGGTTGTTATTTATTTTTATATAAATTGTTTAAAAATAATTAAATTGTTTATATTTAGCAATTCTACATGTACTGCTTGGTAGTGGCCTTCTAAGTAATAATCACACCCTTCTCGAGCAACCATGGTACTTGGGTACCTGAGCAGACACTATTATTGATCAAAGGTCTTGGTTCAGAGAAAGGCTCAATATTGATGTTTGTTTCTTAGCTACCTAGGTTGGAGTTGGGTGTTGGGACCAATCCAGACTCATAACCAACTGGGGATTGGTCGGTAGCCTCATTTTATTTTATTCCTTTCAGCGTTGTATATGTATAATCTTCCCATGGGGGATCTGGTTTGCTATGTATGACACATTCATTTATTATTGAATCGGGTGATTGTATTATTTTTTTCATCACTTTCCCTAGTTGTGATTTTTAACTATATGATATCTATTTCATTTTATTTTGTGTGTTGTTATGCTCTAATATAAGGGCATAGTCTCCCCATGTTAACCTCTCAAGCTCTCACTACTAGTCAGAAACCTTTGGCATATGAGGAGGCGTTCTTAGGGCCATGTGGCACACCATCACGCAGCACTGATCGAGTGGTCTCTAGGTCAAGACATTAAAAAGTGGTATCAAAAGTGTTTTTATTTTTTCTTACTATTTTTCATTGTAGGCAGAAGATTTGGATGTGTCAAATCATCTAAATGATCTCATGTATGGGTGTTTATAGCCCCAATTATAGGGGAAAACTAAGTTGTTAGGGAAAAAAATTCTTTTTTTTTTGCTTTTCATTTTTACATTTGACTAATTTCCACCTATATTGGTGTGATTGGGTGTATGTTATTGATTTTTGGGATGTTTTCCCTTGGAATGGTATGGAAAGATATGGTCTATTTTCATGCACCATGTTAGGCACTTAGGATTTATATGTCATCTGAATATTTCTTATGATTGATCGTTGCATGGGATTCACATGTATTGGTGTTTTATTTACTATTTATGGATTATGTTTTTTAGTAATTTATATATGCCCATTGTTTTAATAATTGAGAGGGGTTGTCGTATATGTTGATGACATATTAATTCTAGGAAATAAAGTGAAAGTCTTATAGTCAGTTAAGACTTGGTTAAATGAATTCTTCTCTATGAAAGACTTTGGTGAGGCAGCCAACATCTTAGGGATCAAGATCTATCAAGATGGATCTCAGAGGATGATTCAGCTAATTCAAAGTACATATATTGACTAGGTAGTCAAAAGGTACAATATGGATCAATCCAAGAGAGGATTTTTGTCAATGTCACATGGTATCAATATCTCTAAGAAAATATGTCCACAAACATAGTAAGATATTGAAATAATGAGTAGAATATTTTATTCTTCAGTATTGGGATATATCATGTATTTCATGTTATTTATTGAGTTTGACGTTGCCTTTACTTTAAGAAAGGTGTTTAGATATCAAGATAATCTGGGAGAGCTGCATTGGGAAGCAGTAAAGACTATCCTGAAGTACCTAATACGTACAAAGTATGTGTTCTTGTTGTGTGGAAGAGATTATGAACTAGTGGTGAGGGGATGCATTGATGCTAGTTTCTAAATAGATCATGATGATTTGAAATCGCAGTCAGGCTATGTCTTTTGCCTAAATGGGGGTGCATTGAATGGGAGAAGCTCGAAGAACCTATGGTCGCTGATTCTATAGTAGAATATGAGTATATAGTGGCTTCTGATGAAGATAATAAGAAGGTATGGATGTGTATTTTTTTCTTAGACATTGGTTTTGTGCCTATAATTGGAGAACCTATTTCAATTTATTATGATAATATTATAGCAGTGGTGCTTTCCAGGGATCCCAGTTCAAACCAGAGGACAAAACATATACTTCAGAACTTTTATCTCTTGAGGTAATTTACTCAAATATGTGGAGTTTAATTTATCAATGTAGCTAAAAAGGACAATGTGAAAGACCCCCTAACTAAATTCATATCTCAACAGAAGTATGATTCTCATATGAGAGCTAGTAGGTTGAGACTTGTTAGCAGTTAGCTCTAGTGAAAGTGGGAGTGTTATGAGTGGGTTCCCTAGACCCAACTCATTTATGTATTTTGACTAATATTACATTAATACATTTAGATATATAAATTTTTTTATCTTACCATAATAGTGTTTCTACTTCTGCATCCACTATATTTATGGTAATGTCCTTATATTACATGTTTTATTAAAAGTTTATAATAGTTCCCAAGCTATAATGAGAACCTAGAGATACCATGATAGTAATCTTAAAGTAATGTCATATTTTCTAGATATATCATAATGATAGGACACAAATTATGTGTGACCATCAGGTGTTGGGGGATCATAAACGTTGATACTTTTTCTCATGAAATTTTCACTTGGTGATCTCGAATAGATGAGATCACCCGGTAAGAACTTTCAATAGGAACATCACATGTTTCATGTGTCATTGGTTGTTTTTATCTAAAAACATGATTATTGGTCTCCTGAAGTGAGATCATTATCATTGTGTACCATTTGATCGTATACTTTGATGTAAGACAAAACCCATGATATTGAAGTCGTGATGAGGTAGCTTTTGTCGGGTGCATCTTTGTTGGTCTGACATTGGTTGAATGATCAAGATATAATTTGTCGCTTCCAAGTTGAGGAAGTGATATCTTGATCCTAGTTGATGAGGATGGTAGTTCCTTTATTAAATCCATGTCCATTTATATCAACAAATAATAAAGAAAGAATGGATGATGACATAATTTGTGCATCTTGCTTTATGAGATATCATGATACATAGATTATATTACATGTTGTGTGTTCGTAGAAAGGTTGTCATTGCTATGAATTTTTCTTATCTCTTTAGGGGTCTTGATGGGTTGATAGACTTCACTCCTAGTCTATGAATAGTACTCACTACTATCAAGATGAGGGCCTAGAGAGTCACACACAATAGCATATTCAAGATTCTGCCATATTCTAATGAATACGAATATAAGACATGGTGGGCCCCACCACGGGGCTTGAGATTTGTCCAAGAATTAACGTTCACCAAAAAAATAATTATTATTCAAGTATAGAATAATTGGGTTGAATTTATTTATTAAAAGTATTCATAATTTTTTAAATTAATACATGGAAAAAAAATATACAAACAAATATTATTTTAATATTCAAGGTTTGTTTAATATTGCAGGAATTGCGAGTCGAGTTAATGACTCGAGTTTAACATATAATATATCTATTATATATTAAATGCATGCAAGAAAATATAAAATATGTTTATAATGCATTTACTTTATCATAACATGTCATTTATTACTTATTTAGTCGGCATTACTTATACAGGGTTCGGGGACCCCTTTCCAGGTAATTAATTTCTACTATATAAGCAGGAGGGAGCTCTTTTCATGTGATTATTCATTATCATGATTTTGAGAGCTCTTCTCTCTTCATTATTTCATATTAGAGAGAGAAATTCCTTATCCAAGTATTTGATCTTTTATTTCCACACCAAGGCCTTAGGGCCAGGATTGTCGCCCCTACCATGGTTTCCCCTACCCAGATCGGGTAACCCGCAACTAAATTGGGTCAGTTCGACCCGAAATGGGTCATGGTGGGTATGTCTAACCCAAAACAGGTCAAGACAGGTCTTCCCAACCTAGAACTATCTAACATAGGGTCTACCCGACCAAAGACAGGCCGACATTGATTGACCCAACCCGCAACATTATTGGGTAGGTATCTGGGCTCGAGAAAAATTTTAATGTAATCAGAAATTAATTTATTAATTTTTTGGATTTAAAAAATGATAATTTTATTATTTAAAAAATAATTTAATTTTCATATAAAAAAAATAATTAGTTAATTTAATTTTAGAATAAAAAATTAAATCAATTCAAGGACTAGGCCAAATTAAATTATTTGAATTAAATAATTTATTTAATTTATTTAATTTATTTAAATACCATCAAAATTAAATTTACTTCATTTTAATTTATTCACTCATTCATTTATCAAATGACTAGTCTTGAGTTATGACTGACCTTTGTTTTTCTGAGTTATTTTATTTAATTAATTATTAAAATTGTGTGTGATTATTGTAATATTTAATTAGTTTTTCGGCAGTTTTCACATAGTCTTTTTTATTTTAATATGTATAAGGGTTTGTGCATCCATTAGTTTTATTTTTGTATTTACTTCATGCTTTGTGATACCCACTTGCCTATATGTGAATATGTTTTTACTATTAACAATAACGTTGTTAGACATATACCATTCCAAGATAAAGCGGTATCCCAGACAAAATGTGGAAACACTGGACTAGGGTGCGAGCTGCGATATCAGTCAAAACCTGACTCAGATATTATACCTCAAGGTCATGGTTGATCTATTTAGTTTAAATGGTTTAACCAATATTAGATGTTCAAAACTGGTTGAGTAGTTTGTTTATTTTATGCATTGTTTATTATTTTATGAATGTACATGTTTACTATGGGATCACATAAAATAATAATTAGAAAAAATATATAAATATGTGATGAATGTTTTCTATTAACTCATGTTCAGTTGTGATCATGACAACATAGAATGAACATATTTAATAAAAAAGGATTATATTCATCAAGAAATATTAAAAACCCTTGAAGTAATATTAATTCAAGAATTTCTTCCATCATTTACATTTGAATAAATCTAGGTTTACGGGGTTCTCATTATCCCCAGTTTAGGGTGCCTCCTACTACTGGGGAGTTATTATATAAACGATGGGTTGAATTAACTAAAGCTGGTTGAAAATAAGTATTCATAGATAACTTTTTGTCACTTTAGGGGTAAAATATTGAGGGAATCAAGGTTATGAGTCCAAGAAATCAGGACTTCACTCAACAGTTCAAGGAGTGATGATTCAATGTGGTTGTCCAGTCTAGCGCCTACCTTGAAACTACTCAATTAGTGTCATGGACATAGATTAGACTATGATGGGAGGTTTCAATGATCCTTTCCACTAGAATACTCATGAAATGTAGTATTTCAAATATAGTAGTGAGGGCTACTAGGGTTTTCTAAAATAGTGGGAGTTATTTATTGATTTAATTATATAATAAATAATGTATAAAAGGTAATCAAGAAGTAGTACTAACTGCTAAATTTATTTATTTTAGATAAAATGTCAATCAACACCACGACTACATTATCACTTCAATCAATTCTGGATAAAGAAAATATTATGACTGGTCATAACTTTCAGGAGTAGTATAAGCACTTACGCATTGCACTATGCCAAGAGAAGAATATTTATGTGATGGATTCCTCTCTCCCTACTGAGCACCCTTAGGAAGAAATTAAGGTGGATAAAGATAAGTATTATAAGAATATAGATGATGCACTAGATATACATTGTATCATATTTTCATTGATTTCCAGATAATTTCAAAAAATACATGTGGATGAAGATGCCTACTGTAAAGACCCGTAATATTCAAGGAAAAAAATTTCTTAATTTTTCTTTGGGATTTTACAAGAACGCAGTTTCTGACGGCACTTGATTCTGAGGCCCGGTGTGCCCGGAATTTCTATCTGAAGTTTAGCTCGGGTACGTTCAGTGAACGAACGAGCGGGAATTCCTAGCTTTTGAACTGGTGCTCGGAATTGAATTCTGAGGGCACCGATGGAACCGCAGTGCTGGTTATTACTTAGGAACACCTTTTCCGGAGTTGCGTTTTCACGGGTGAAGTTGTTAAATTTTGTATAAGTTAAAATAAAATTTAAACGAAAAATTTTATTTATCTTTCTAAGTGTTTAACTTTTGGGTGGAAGTTGGGTAACCACCCAACTTTCTATGAGAGGTTATGAGGCCGGTGGGGCCCACACTAACCCCACCCCTTCATATTCTCTAACCCCCCTCAACTCACCATTAATTTTTTGACAACTTATGTTAATTAATTAGGTGAGTTTAATTTGAGGGAATTAATTAAACTTTTGAAATTCAAATACTTAAGTTATGAAAATAAAATAAGTGAAGGACTTATTTTATTATGGTTGGGTATTGTTGTGTTAAGACTTTGGGAGAAAAATAGAGGTCTTGAGGATTCTTCGTTCTTCGACAAATAACGCGAAGAACGCACCGCCGCCGACGAAGAATGCCGACCTCCAACGGCGGACGATGGTGAGAGACGCCTTCCTCGGAGATCAACTAATGCCAACGATGTTCCTTCCGTGATGCTTTCTTCCACGACGATCCTCTTCTTCCGCGATGGTTAATTCTACGACGAACTCTCGTTCGACGACAACGTTGAGGTAGGGGTTTTATGTGTTTTTATTTGTGATTTCTTCCGTCATATATCCTCATTCAATTGGACCGCTTGATATCATTTAACGGGAGGGGGTCAGACCGCACAAACATGACCGACCCTCCTCCCTTATTATTTTTGTTGTTGCGGTTCGAAGGAAAGTGATGTGGTGTCGTCGCACCGCACGGGAACGAGCGGCAAGGATGCGCGGCGCCGTCACACCGCGCCGGAAAAACCCAAAGACACCGCGGCTGGAGCGGGGCCGCGGTAGAGGGGTGTGGCGCCGTTGCGCCGCGCCGGACAGACCAAGGCCACGGCTTAAGCCATGGCAGAGCAGGGGAACCGGCGGCTGGAATCAGGCTACCGGCGTCGGAGCAGGGGGACCAGCCCTTGCCGGTCCCGAGTCGGCAGCGGTCGGCCGGCCGGAGCTGGCTAGCCGGACAGTGGAAGAGCCGAGGGTTCGAAACCCCCGGCTGGACGGATGTGAGTGGCCCCTATTATGGGGCCGCGGTTACAACAAGCGAAGGGCATCCCCCCCCCCACCCCCCCCCCCACCCCCCCGCATCCCGAACGGCTCGGCCGTTTGGCCGAGCCACCTGGACAGCGCGCCGGACCGCCAGCACTCCGGGCCACGCCCAGGCCGGGCCGGGTCGCACCCAAGCGGGCCGGACCCAGACCCGGGTCGGGTCGACCCGGTTCGGGCCAGTCCAGGGGGTCTCAGGCCGGGTCGGTCCAGGCCTGAAACCCCCACTTCCGGACCTCTTTCGGTCTTTTGCCCATATCTTGGGCTTCGGGCCTCTGATTGACGCACCATCAGCAGCGATATGATCCTTGGAACGATACGGTCGTTTTGGTATATTAAACTCAAGGTTTCGGAGTACTTTTGGTTCAGCCGGGTTGGTTCATACATGAAACCAACCGGGCCCTCGGAGCGAAAACGCTTATAACTTGAGCTTCGGACGTCCGATTGACGTGCCGTCGAATTTTTTGGATTCCTCTAAGTGAGACGGACCTTTTGTCTTACTCCGATCGATGTTTGGATGCATTTGGAGTATGGTCGGGTCGGTTTTGACTTAAAACCCAACCGGGCCCCTAGGACGAAAAAGCCAATAACTCTCAGACCGGGTGTCTGATTGACGTGCCGTCTGTGACATTGAGTTCTTGTTGACGATATAAAACTTTTTGGATACATCAACTCCGGACTATGTGTTAGTTGATGTATCATCCCCTCGGGTTGTGGAGCAGACCCTCCCGAACGATCTTGCTGTGTGCGGGAACCCTAGAGATGACTGCGACTGCGATGACGATGATGACTGTACAGAAATCCTCCGTGGATTCGATGGTGACGACTACAGCACTCAGCGATCCTACATGGATCAGTGCTACCGATCCTGTGTGGGTCAGATCCTGTGTGGGTCAGTGCTCAGTGGTCCTCTGTGGGCCAGCGCCTACAGATCCTGTGTGGGTTCGATCCTGTATGGGTCATTGCGGGGGTTAGTTACCTATCGATCCTTTGTGGGTCATTTCCGGGGTTAGTTACCTATCGATCCTTTGTGGGTCATTTCGGGGGTTAGTACCTATCGATCCTGTATGGGTCTGACAGCTTAGATGAATCAGTGGCTATATCTGATCATCTCTATCTCCATACAAAGAAGTATACATGTGTGAGCTGAATCTTGACTTGTTTTCCTATGTGGATTACGTTATGCTTTCCTGTGTGGATTCTGTTGTGTTATCTTGTGTGGATGTGGTCGAACTTGGGCTCGGATGTTGGAACAAACTGGAATTGATGACTTAGGTATATGTATGGGAATATACCTAAGTAGAGTCGGATGTTACTTCATGATTGTATCTTTCCTTTGTGGATTATCCTTTGTGGATTCTGGGAGACCTACGGGAGTCTCGGGGTCCTTACTGAGTAGCTTATACTCACCCCTGCACAAGCTATGCCTGCACTACGTTGTGTTGGTTGCAGACTACGGACAGCGCTGATCGTGGTCAAGGCACGAGGAGCAGGTTGGTACCCGGAGGAGGATCATGGGCGAGGCGTACTTGGAGTGGATGGCTGGACCTGAGGAGATGTGGAGGCTATCTGTACCCACCTTTCAGGTGGGACTTCCAGTGGACGACTCGAGGCTGCGGCTTTACTTTCAGTTGTTGTTTTTCCTTTCCAGTTGTACTTTACTTTCAGTTTGGGTTTGTATACTGGCCCACTTACTTTTCCGCACTTACTGTTGTACCCAATTATTTCTTAGTGTTTACTTCTTCTTTATTTCTTTATGGTGTTTTTTTACTTTACAAAGGCAATGCCTCCCCTTTTTACCAGGAATTACGCCTTGGTGCTAGTCACCAGCCCCTGGCCTATGGAAGGCGGGCTTGGGGTAGTCACGGTACGGGCCCCGAGGATGGGTTGTGACACCTACAAGATGCTAACTCGTCTCCAATGGTTATATTAGGAGAGAGATAGTAATGAAATGTATGAGATATCAAGTGCACTATATAGGTGCAGGCAAGAAGAAGGGAATCAATTAGAACTTCATGTACTCAATATTATTGGGTACATCAAGAGACTTGAATTTCTCAAGTTCAAATTGAACTAAGAACTAGTGACTGATCTCATTCTAGCACCCAAATTCTGATGAATGGTGCTCCTACAGATTCTTGAATCATGTGTCAGAGATCTAGAGGGGTTTGAGCCTAGATCCTTCAAGAAATTATCACTGATGATGAAAAAAATTGAACACATCTTTAAATAAAATTAGGTAATCATTCAGTTAAATTTTATGCTTAATTAATTCATGTTAGACCCCCAAACCTTTACCTAGGATCTAATCACCGGAGAATACAAATTTTTGTCTCCCTGGTGATGAAAAATTTTAATTACATGGATCAGCTTCCATTATGTGCCCCAGTACCAGCATTAAATAAACTAAAATAAAAAAATGGTGCATTAGGGGTCGTGGTGGTGATTTTCCTTTATCTTTTTTACTGGAACTGTGTATGGGTATTTTTTGGATAGATAAAGATCTTGGGTAGTGAGATCCTTGGTTATGGGTTATGAGACTTTGGGTATGAGTGTGCTCGATATTAGGATATTTCTTATTGTGCCTTTGGTAAGGTTGTGACCTTGAGGTTGTAATATTATACCTTATATCATATTTCATGTGACCCTCTGGGGTTGTGAATTTCTGTAAGGCGTTGGACCCTAGAGCGGGTGTCTTGGATCATAGTGCTGATGTTAATGGGCATGTATTTTTGAGTGTGTGGGGGCAAGAGTAAATGGTTGGCCTTGGAAATTTGGATTTTGTGTGTTTGGAATGGATCTCGTGTGTTTGGAATGGGGATTAGAGTTCCACTCGTGAGTAGTGGCTTACTTGAGACCTGACGTAAGGGGTTGGGTGAGAGCATAGTGGATTTTAGGATGTAGCTCAGACTAGTGTCAAGTCAGCATGGTTGGTGATTCATAGTTACCATTCGAGAGGATATCCTGATATTATGGTTGTTTTAGATGTTTGAGGCACAAATAGATACTTTGGTATGTGGAATCGATGCATGGGATTTGTTATCATAGTTTTGGTAAGGTCATGGTTATGACTTGGGTTTTCTCTAAGGGGAAGAACCTTGACTACATGTTTTAGGTTTTAATTTCAATTTTGAAGGGTTGGGTCATTCGGATGGTTATACATGGTGTTTTGAATATTTCTTGATGCGGTAATTAGTGTTGAACCAGGGTGGATAGGTCTAGGGATGATAGAGTATAAGTAAACACTTATGTTATTGGAATGACACCTTGGATGATGGGTGGTCATGCGGTTATACCTAACTCATGAGATATTTTAAGCCTATTGGTTGAAAGCATCAAGGATGCCTCAAGTTCGATATAATTGATGTGCTAAGAAGCATGGTCAGGTACTTGATTAGGCATGTGATCCTAGAATTGGTAATTCATGACTCAAGGGATCTTGAGTCAAGTCAGTAAATGGTCAAAAGGAATTATGTGGCCCTAGGGTTTTGGATGAGATCGAGGTGGTAGGCACATATAAGAGATGTGCAATGTCATTTGGGTTATGTAATCGGGTGGCTCAGGAGTAGGCACTATTGAATTTCGGTGAAATTAAGGTGATGCACATGGGCTATACATGGGACTTATTTGGTTTGGGATTGCTATGGGGGGTTGTTTTTTATATAAAATCATTTGAGTCTTAGAGTAGCTCGGGTGATGCAGTGGAGGTAGTTTCATTATGAATGTTCATTCACGACTGTTTGGAAAAGATTCATGAAGTGTTGGTGGGTTTTTATTTATGAGTCCCCCTTGATGTGAGGTGATAGAGAGTTGATGAGATGCTTATGGGCGGAGAGTCTCAAGACCTATGAATAAGTTTTGCGATGTCCCTATAGTGAGTGGTGGCATCATGGAGGGATTGGAGTGTGGTGGAATAAATAATTAGTTTGAACCGGATAGAAGTGTCAGGTGACTTGGAAACATCGAGCATGGATTAGAAGAGTGACATGTGTTGTTTATCTAGAGCCTTAGAGACTATGCTCAAGTAACGGTATAAGTAAAGTCATATGGTGGGTAGTGCATCATCGATCGTTAAAGGGTGAGGTCTTTGTTATGGTCTAGATATTAGAAAATGTCATTGTCACCATTCTCCAAATACAAAATGGGCGGTAGGTGAGGTTTCATTTTCTTACTCTGGTGAGAACGAGACTGCCACATCCAATATTTGGATATGTTTATTAATGGAATGTAGTTCATGGTTGTTGGAAGTTACTTAGGTTAAGTGATTATAATGAAACTCCTATGATGGGGAGTGATGTATTGGTCACAATCATACAACCCTTGTGTTGGAAGGGTCACTGGAAAGTGGAACTGACCAGTGGATGGTTGTGGTGGTGTCAGGATGTCAGTGAGTAACAAATGAGGTGTGTTCCTAGATTCATCAAGGAATGCTGAATAGGAACTAAGATGTGGTGAACCAAGATTGAGCATTGACTTCAGTCTCGAGGTGGAATTAATGTGATCAGAAGGTTCTTAGATTAGGAGTGGAACGATGTGTGGTAGAACATGTAGAAAATTGGGTTAGTTGAAAATATAACCTTTGAATATCACTTGGAGTTAGGTACAGAATCTGGAGATCATGTTCGGGTGATCATGGGATGCCTCCAAGAAGGAAGGCATCATGAACAGATAAATTGATAACACATTAGCGGTTGGAGCCAAGTTTCTTTGAAACAAATCATCCCAGAATGATCTAAATTGTGTTTGTGAATGGATTTGGGTGCAGTAAACTACAAACTACCTTCATCGTGTCATTTGAAGATGGAAGGTACATTCTAAGAATCAAATCGGTCTTTTCAAGGAAAAATCTGTATATTCCTAGATTATGCATGGATAGCGGTTATGCGTCCATCCCAGTTTAGAATTTGGTGATGTATAAAGGTGATGATATTTAATTAGTATTTTCATGGTTGTTCGAGTGCGGTGAGTTGGGGAACTACGTCGGGATGTATTTGGAACATGGGTTGTTGTTTCAGTAAGAAATTTTGATGGTGGAGGCACCATATCATCAAAAGTGGGGGTTGTAAGTTGAAGTTTATAGTGGGGAGCACCATAAATTTGATGGGTAACTGGATGGTGAAACCATCAATGTGTTAGGATAGATGGGATTGGGTATGTTCCATCTCATATTTTCATATTGACGATGATAATTGGCTTGGTTTCTGGTGATTTGAGCACCTTGAGTTAAATATTGTGCCTTGAAGGTGTTTTGGGTATTCAAAATGGAATGACGCCATCTGTATTTGAATGGGTGACTGATGTATGTTAGAAGGTGTGAATGGATGACCACTAGGACATCTCAGGGATGAGAAGTTTTATAGTGGGTATTTTATAAGCCCACACATCTATTTGGTTATTTAGAATTCAAGAGGAATTTTGATCTTTTGAAATAGTAGAGGGGTCAGTTTTTCTACCAGTTTTTGGTTTTATATTTCAAGGGTTGAAACCCCTATAAGGACCCCTTTTGGTCTTTGAATGAGGTTCTCTAGGGTTTTGGAAGGTATTAGTTAAGGTATCAGGGTGCACAGTGGAAGCATATGGGTCGAAGACTTAAAATTTTTCATTGTCAATCTATGTAACTACATCATCACCGGTGAAGCACAACCCAGTATGAAACCCAAAGGATCATGTGTGAACTTTTTAAGCATAAAGATAAATCAAATATTACCTCTTTTGATCTACAGTCATGCTCAACATCCATTCATATTTGTAAATAATTTCTTGAGGGAATCAAATTTGGATCTCTCTAGATCATCTTCACATGATTTAAAAGTTCATAGGAACATAGTTCGTCAAATTCTGTGTGCTAGCGTGGAGATTTGACGATTCCTTCGATGTCTTGGTGATCACCAAAATGATGATTCATTGATCTGTGAAATAGAACTTTGATCAAAGGTTCGTATTGTCTACTTCTCCCTCTATGATGCGGGAGAGAAGATAGAGGCTCTCATCCATTGTAGGATAAATAATAAATATCATGGGAGCCTCTCTACCCTATATAGTTAAATATATATATAATACCTACAATGGGATCTCCAACTCCTGAATATATATTTCCCACTATATAATCTATAATAAACATCTTATGACCACTTTTTTTATTCATAAATATCATTTATATTTTTATCACTTTCTTATAATATAAGAAATATATTACATGATAAATCTAATCCATTAACTTTCCTCGATATTCTCATAAATATTAAACAAACCTTGAGTATTAAAATAATATTTGGTCATATAATATTTTCCATGTATTTACTTTAATACTTATAAATAAATTTAATAAATAAATTCAAAATCAATCATTCTAAACTTGAATAATATGAATTTACTTATTCCTTGGTAGTCTTATATCCTCAAAAATATTCTGAAACTCATGGTGGGACCCTCCATGTCCTAAGATTTTATTTAATCCAATAGGCTAGACTTTTGAATACTCTAAGAGTGTAACACTCTAGAACCTTATATTAATAGCATTAAATAATATTCATAGATCGGGAGTAGAGTCTAGTAACTCATTAAGGAATTTAAAGAGATAATGAAAATTCATATTAATGAAAATCGTTCCAAGGAACACATGTCATGTAATATAATATCTTTGTCTTACAATATCTCATAAAGAACTCCACACACTTCATGTCATCATCCTTTCTTGATTTATTATTCATTGACCTAACTCGACAACCTTTCCCTCTTCTACCATGGCTATGGATTTAATTAAGTCACAATCATCTTGGCCAACTAGTCCTGAGATATCACTTCCTTTTGAAGTGACAAATTCTATCTTGATTATTCAATCAATGTCACACTAACAATGATGCACCAAATGCAAGCTACCATGCTATGACTTCAATTACATAGTTTTTGTCTTACATTAAAGTATGTGATCAAATAGTATACACTAATAATAATCTTAATTCAAGAGACCATTACATGAGTTTACTAATAGGAACAACCAATGACACCTAAAACATGTGGTGTTCCTATTGGCGGGTTAGTCCTCATGATCTCATCTACTCAATATCACCAAGTGCAAACTTTTTTAGAATAATTCTTGACTATTATGATCCCCTAGAACTTGAAAGTCATACATAATCTACGTCCAGACAGTATGATGTGTCTAGACCATAGGACATGTGTTTAATATTAATGTCATGGTATCTCAAGGTTCTCATTATAGCCTATAAACTATTATAATATTTTGATATGAGAAATAATATAAGGGAATTACCATTTAAATAGTCGAAGCATAAATATCAATATTATATTGGTAAGTTTACATTATGCATAACTCACAGTATACATGATATGGTAACCTAAAAATACTGTTGAAGTTGGGTCTAGGGAACCCACTTTAATAATACTTTTACTTGAACTAGATCCAAATTTCTAAAAAACCTTATTAGCTCTCACATGATAAGATCATGATTCTTCTGAGTTATGATTTATTCATTGGGTCTACCATGTCTCTATAGCATGGATACTCTGTTATCTGCGACTTCACCTCCTTGAGTAAGACTCCTCAAGAGATGATATCCCTAAGTTTATTCATTTTTTCCATTTTCAAAAATTAACATATTTTCTAGTACCATTAGTAGGATTATCATAATCTATAATATCATAAAACATTACTTACTAGGTATAATTCCAAGAAATGGAAAAAATTCATTATGTTTTATAAACTTCTTCTTCAGCTGCATCAGAATCTGCAATGCACTTGGTATTTGTAGATATGGCTACCACAGACTTGAATGAGATCATTACCTTAGTCAGACTGTGATATTATATCATGTTAATCCAAGGAAGGCTATTTTTCCCTTAAAAATAGTGTCCCTTCCTCTCCTAGTACCAAGAATGTATTTCTTGCACTCTCTAAAGTACAATTGGATACTTCTGACTGTTTCTTATGAATTTCTCTTGGATTATTATTATATTTTCCTATCATAAAGTATATGTTGAAAATATCACTTCTTGTACATATCATGTAATATATTATTGATCCATCACATAAGCATATGAAATTATACTTATCACATTAATCTCCTCATGTGTCTCATACATGTCTTCTTGGAGGGATTTATGTCGTATGGAATTGGTAATAATTCTTCCTCAAATTTTTCTAACTTGTATTTATAAATACCTTGTGAGTATATATACTATTGAATTGGTCTAAGAAATTGTTAGAACTACTATCAGGAGATCATGTTCCCTAAAATATAGGTTTCTAATTTAAGTCAATATCTGGAGAGTTACTTTCATTCTAGTCTTAACTAGTTATAATAAAAATAGTTTTTTTCCATATGTTATCAAACATATTTTACTTGGAAAATAGTGGCACTCTCACTAACCTCTTGTAGAAACATAGAAAAAAATTCCAAATAAATATTCTATGGTCTTGTCTTTTACTTCAATCCAAAACTGGATTTTATAAACATGCAACCCTTATTGGAATTCTATGGTGTCACCAACCCTTTCTGGTTGTGTCATATAGACACCTTCCAAGATTGGTGGTATTAACATCCAATTCCCAATATAATGATCATAAAAAATTATATATTACAAGTAGAAAATTCTAATGGATTTAGGCATGATGACTTGGAATTACCAATCAAGACTTATTGGTACCACACTTATACCACCCATGTATAGTCTCACATGAATACCCACCACATTATTCAAGATTAAAAGCCCTTTTACTTTTTTTATATAATCCATTATTGAATTTTAATTGAACTTTACAATATTATCTTGTTTAATTTACTATTTACTTGTAAAATTCATTATTCTAGATGAATAATGTATCACTGGCTGTGGTGAATGTAAAACCATTACCATGGTTTTTTTCCTTTCTAAGGAGTATGTATCTATGGAAAATTATTTTTCTATAAGTTATTATGTAATTTGTTCCTGTGCCAACTATTTGTGAATCTATGTCCTTGACTTAACCCAAGTAAATATTGTTCCTACTATCACAAGTAGAGATGTGTACCCTTTTTATATAAATATGTTCTATAACTTGACTATCTTTTTTATATCTTAGATATTTCTATAATATCCTTAGAAACATTTTAGGATAATTACATTAGATGCACATTATGTTTTTCTTAATGCAAGTGTGTTTATATCCTAACAAACTATTTTCATCTAAAAACATGTTATTATGACATGATGGATTTATATCATACTATAAGTTGTATGATATCCATTTGTCATAATTTTTAGAATATAATTATGGGACAACATCACTATTTATGAAGCATGTCTTGAAAAATAATGGATCTTTTTGCAATGCATATTAGTCGCAACATTGATTCTCCTTTTACTTACATAATGACTCTAATGTGTATAAGGAAATGTGTGTTTAGGGATCACTCCATGCTGCATTTTATTTGTAACACCCCAAGCTTCCACGGTACGTTTCCCTTGGAATAATGCAATAGCGTGTGTTGTACGCAACCTCAAGCTCTAACACACACCACAACTAATTAAACTAGCCGTTGTGAATAGTAATACCTACTTTTTGAAATTTTATAAATTTTATTTATCAAAATGGACTTCATTTTTGGATTCGGAATATCGAAATTATCCTATGTTGAATTTTTGGTATTTTTCTGAGAACTTCTAATTTTTTATGAATAGTGAAAAATACTTAAAAACAACTTTTTTAATAAAAATAATTTATAGTGATAAATTATACTATTTAGTGGTTTTAAAGTATAATTAGAATATATTTTTACCATTTTATCTAATGGTGGTCATTAGAATTAATTTAACATTGAAATTGGACATAAACAATTGCCAATCTTTTGATATAAATTGTTTCTTAAAAACACGCTATTTGTTGTAACAGCGGGAATTAATTATAAAATTAATTAATGAAACTTATATGTTTGGAATTTTTTAAAATAGACATCATTTTTGAATTCGGAATATCAATTATAGCTTAGGGTGAAATTTTGGCCTTATTCTGAAAAACTTCAATTTTTGATTAATAGTGAAACCACTAAGTGGTTGTTAAAAACTGATTTTTCGTTAAAATGAAATATTACCACTTCTGTGATTTTATTTTCAAAAATCCGACATACATGGTTGTCATTAAGAAGTAAAATGTGGTTCAATGAGATTAAAATAATTTTTTTGGTGAATAGTAACTTTTAAGTTCTTAATCACGATTAGAGGTAATTAGTGTAGTTTAAGGTAAAAATAATGTTTTAATAATATGAGATGAGCTTGACACTTGTCCTACTCCTATTGGATGAGTCATGGCCGACCAAGACAACCCATGGGTCAACTTGGGGACCCCATGGAGCCACTTTGGTTGGAAAATGACATTAATATATATTTATTTAATGTTAAAATTAAATTGACACAAACATGAGTTGTTTTACTAAAACAGTTTTTAAGTGGGGTTACACAAGTCCAAATTTTGACTATAAATATTAATTAGAAAGCTAAAAAGATTTCCTACATCATAGTATTTTTTTATAATTTTTAGACATTAAATAAATTAAATTATTTATGACATCATGATGATGCAGCGATGACCTCATTAATTAACTATTTAAATAAAATGAGAAGATAATGAAAAATACAAGGCTTACACTTGTCAAAATCCTATTGTATGAGTAGATTTAGAACCCTTATCACCTTATCCTCGAATTATATAAGTGTGGGACCTTTATAATCCGAAAAGCAATGTTTAATAAAGTAACATTTTATTACTTTCCAAAAGTGCCCCTCCTCTCCACTTATAAAAGGCCCCCACCTCTACCACCTCATTCACACTTTCAAGCCATTTGGCTCGGCCAAAATCTTCCCAAATACTCTCCCAACTTCCCCCTCTTACTCCTAGAAGCCTCAATTTGGGCATAACTCTTCCCAAGTAAGCCTTTGGCTCAAATCAAAAATAGTTACCCGATTTTGAGGTAATGTCTTCTCTAATGTTGTTTTGTTTTATTTTTCTTCTCCAACCCCCTAAACTCTTTTTATTCATTTCTTTTGTAACAACACCAGTATCCTAAATATACTAGGATGTTGTTATAATAATGATTCGAGCTACACTTACACACACCTACATCTAATGGTTAAAGAACATACGGTTTCTGTGGATGGCGAATTTCTGTCTCACGAAACGATGATTGTTCAACACTCATAAAACACCTTCAAAGGTGTCCATTAATATGTCACTATATTTATATATGATATATAATATGTTTATGTTTTCCTTATTCTTCTGTATTTCTCATTTATGGCATACTTTATGATTTCCATTATGGGTAAACGTGATAATTTCATTTTAGGAAGTGCGGACTACCGCCCCCTCAAAGTGATGTGAATCGTTAATGCCATATGTGGGATGTATAAAGGATTGAGTAAATGATATTATATGATATATTATACAGGAATTATATTATATATTTATATCATTATGATTTCATTCCATTAAATACGAAATAGAAATGAAAGTAGCGTGCATACGTACGTACGGCTTACCGTCTCCATGAACGGTGCATTTCATTTCTTACCTCTAAATGTTACGTAATATTATGAATGAATGTATATAATGGATATATATGATATATATGATAACTACATCAGGAATATAATTCGGGATAGAATGGATATTTCACCACATGAACAACTTGTAATTATAAGAAGTTTATTATTGACTCAAGTACCAAAGATCGACAAAACGAACGTTATTAACATAAATAATTACATAATGTTCATAACATTGTAATAAGTGATATAAAAAGGATAATGAAATTGAAAATGGTTCTTAATAAGGTATATATTAACTCTATTTTATTATTCAGGAGGTTAAAGAACGGTTGAGTCAAGTCGGACACGAGGTAAGGGAATTTCTTAACCCAATTTCCATTCTTTGGGTTAATCTCCTACTTTCAAATTATTTCATGATATTATTATGTCCTGTTTTTTATTTTTACTTTCTTTATGTGTACCTATAGTGAATACACATAATAGATCTATTTTATTTTAAAAAAAATCTTTTTAAGAACTTCGCCTCAATCTCCTTTCATTGAGGCATATTTGGTTTTATACACAACTTTCTTTTATACGGTGTATAAACCCCTTTGACTTTTACGTTTATTCAAAAGGAATATTTTTATACGAAGCGTTTAATAAACGAAAAAAGGGTATGTTTTTGTCGTACGTATGCGGCGACAACGACTTCTCCGCCGCCGTGACCATTATTTGAGTTTCGGCTTCCTCTACAAGCCATCACTTTTTTTAATGAAAAATAAATACAAAGTTTTAACTTTCTTTTATTTTGGTATTGAAAATTGTTTTGAAAGCGTTTTTATTATATCAATGTGTTGTATTGATATCTTGTGATTGAAATGTGGAAATGTTATGTTTTCTTTATGCATGTTTTATGTGATATGATTATGTTATGGTTTATGATATGTTTAAACCTATTCATATGAGGAATGCATTGGACTTAATAAGTGATGGGTGGAGCCCGCTATAGCTCCCCGATGAATCGGCAGGTCTCATGAGACAAACTAGTGTCTTGGGATGAGGCCTTGACAAAATATTATTTGTGGTCTTGTCACGAGGCCTTGGCTACGTGGTTATGATAGTCTGGCATTATGCATTCCATCATTATGAAAGTGGTTATTGATATTGCATGTGATTATTCGACCAGTAGAATATCCATGTGAAGAAGTGAATGGAATTATCTCATTTTACTTTTGCCATATTATGTTGAAGTTCAAGTTTAAAAGGCTTTTGTTTTAGTTATACATTGCCTTAAATTTTTATGTTTATTTATGAAAGATTCCGCAATATTGTTATCCTTACTGAGCATCTGAGCTCACCCCTTTCAATGTTTTAATATTTTCCAGGATGTGAAGAAGTATTTTAGGAATGACCTGCAGGGATAGTCAGAAGAGGATATGAGTGTGGACTATGAAGACTTTGTTATTAGTTTTTTTCTTTATGATGTAATGTAAGACTTATGAATGTATCTAGTGTTTCCAAGGCTACTAAACTAATCGGTCTTTCGAGACATGATCTTTTGTGATCATGCCAATGTTACGAAGTAATGCACCGACTTCGGGTAGCTGGGGTCGGGGCGTTACAGTTGGTATCAGAGGCAGTTTAGTACTAACCTTGGAAGCTAGATTTAGATAAACTCTGATTAGAGCACATAGCCCAAAGATAGACTTTGAGGATTAGTATATAAGAACTTCCTAAAATTTTGGTATTGTAGAGATTTTGTGAGTTTTCTGAGTAATACATCCCTGTCTGGATACGAGCAGGTAGAGGCGGCTCTGGCATAGATGTACCTAGGGGTAAAACCCGAAAACACCTCTTTGAGATAGACTCGAACGGGAACTGGTGCACGACAATGGGCCTTGCTGCACTCTTGGTTACGACACTCCCGGGGGATATACTTAGGATAATTCTCATTTTCTTTACAAACCACTATGAACGGTTATGAGTATATACTTCCTAAAATAAAACCTTTTTATGATTATGGATTATATCCATAAATAGTTCAATTTATGTTAAGTATTTTACAAGTATGGAATTATGTATTTTGATTCATAAACTAATCTAGTTTATGCCATTGTTAGAAATGGCACCTAGTGGAAGGAATGGAAACCGTATCAATACACACACTCCGTGTAGGGATTTCCCTCCTGCTCAAGATAATTATTGTGGATCTGGAGATACAACTGGTGCTGATCAACTTATTACCATGCTGGGACAACTCACTCAAGTTATGAATAATAACCTTACTCGTATGGATCACCCTGATCCACAACGTGGAGGATCAATGTTAGACCGCTTCATGAGGCAACAACCACCAACATTTAATGGGGGTAAAAATCGGTTAGTAGCTGAGCAATGGATAAACTCCTTAGAGAAAATATTCCATGCCTTGGGGAGTAGCGAAAGGGAGAAGGTTGTCATGGCAGTTTACCGCCTCACTGGAGATGCCGATCAGTGATGGTCGCTGATTCAAAACACAAAGGAAGATGATGACGTATCGAATATGGAATGGAGGGAGTTCAAAGAGCTTTTCTTAGAAAAATACTTTCCTCGTGACCATCGAGCAGATATGGAAAGACAATTTCTGAGTCTGAGCCAGAAGGAGGATGAGAATGTCGCAAAGTATGAGGCTAACTTTACAAGGTTAGTGAGGCATGCTGCCGATTATATACGTAACCCAAGGAGTAATATTGATCGTTTCTTTGATGGGTTAAAACCATTTCTCCGTCGAGCTTTAGTATCAAAATCCTTCTCATCATACGAAGATATTGTCTCGTGTGCTATCAAGACAGAAAAGGAATTCTCTAAGTCTTATGACAACAAAGTAAAGCAAGAGAAGAAGAGAACGGTGGAACAAGAGACGGATAAAGGGAAAAAGGGAAAGAAGTATTTTCCATTATGTGATAATTGTGGGAAGAATCACCCTGGTACTTGCCTAAAAGGAATGGAAGTTTGTTATAAATGTGGAGAAAAGGGTCACCAGGCTCGTGATTGCAAGGGAAAGAAAGAGGCTATCAAAGTTGAATGCTACAATTGTAGAGAAATGGGTCATTATGAAAATGAATGTCCTAAGCGTCAGGGAAACATACCTCAGAAAATGCCAAGGGATCAAGGACAATCTTATGTTGTTACTACAGTTGAAGCAGAATAACTAATGTATTGGTGCTTTTGGACTCATGGATTATATTCTGGTTATTAGAATAATGTGATATATATATAAGGATTGTACTGCAGTACTTGTTGATTTCAGTAAGGTTTTAATATGATTAAGGTAATCATATTTTTAGTATGTGACAATAAGAGAAACTTTACTTTGTTTGGGGAATCTGATAAATTGATTTTGGAATTAAGAGACCTTTTAGAGAAAGTCTGGACAGAGGTATTTTGGATAACTATAAAGGTTGGAGTGGATTAAGTTGATCTTTGGATAGTATTGTTTAAGGTTAAAAAATTTATGTTGATTATTTTTGAATATTATAATACTATAGTTTTAGGAAAAGGAAAATCTGCAGGGTGGGGCATAACCCGTCACGTCGGACAAAGCTGCAGGAATCGAACCCACGATCATAGTGCGACAGGCCTTTATTTCCTACCACTAGCCTACAGGAAGTCCCTGGTTATTAAAAATTAATTTTACTAATCTAAATGGTATGTGTTAACATTTGGAACCTTATACAATTAGGATAAGTATAATATTTTTTGAGTTGTATTACCTTTTAGAGTGAAAGATGGGTTTGTGGTAAAAATTTATTAAAGAATGAAAGTCTACATGACAAGTATGTATATTCCCTTACATTCTTAGTAAATCTCCTAAATAAATTCCTCAACTTTATAAATGTTAACTCAAAACAAAAATGTTGTCGGTTAACTTTTCCTACTGGGGAATCAATGATCGTTTAACCAATCACAAGTTTGTGATTTTCTTGTAGTTAAACTTTCTCCTAATCCTGTTTTCTATAACTCTCCATCAGATCTTGATGGTTTGTTTCTCCTCCATATCCATATTTTCATAGAATCCTAGAATGAGCTATCTCGGGTGACCTTTGTACTTATCTTTCTTTCTTTTAATGTTATATATTTATTAACCTTATTTCCGATGTGGGTTTTCCACAAAGGTATTTTCAATTTTCAACCTCTTATTTTCAAAGAAAAATTTCAAATTGCGAGGACGCAATTTATTGAAGGAGGGGAGAATGTAACACCCCAAGCTTCCACGGTACGTTTCCCTTGGAATAATGCAATAGCGTGTGTTGTACACAACCTCAAGCTCTAACACACACCACAACTAATTAAACTAGTCGTTGTGAATAGTAATACCTAATTTTTGAAATTTTATAAATTTTATTTATCAAAATGGACTTCATTTTTGGATTCGGAATATCGAAATTAGCCTATGTTGAATTTTTGGTATTTTTCTGAGAACTTCTAATTTTTTATGAATAGTGAAAAATACTTAAAAACAACTTTTTTAATCAAAATAATTTATAGTGATAAATTATACTATTTAGTGGTTTTAAAGTATAATTAGAACATATTTTTACCATTTTATCCAATGGTGGTCATTAGAATTAATTTAACATTGAAATTGGACATAAACAATTGCCAATCTTTTGATATAAATTGTTTCTTAAAAACACGCTATTTGTTGTAACAGCGGGAATTAATTATAAAATTAATTAATGCAACTTATATGTTTAGAATTTTGTAAAATAGACATCATTTTTGAATTCGGAATATCAATTATAGCTTAGGGTGAAATTTTGGCCTTATTCTGAAAAACTTCAATTTTTGATTAATAGTGAAACCACTAAGTGGTTGTTAAAAACTGATTTTTCATTAAAATGAAGTATTACCACTTCTGTGATTTGATTTTCAAAAATCCGACATACATGGTTGTCATTAAGAAGTAAAATGTGGTTCAATGAGATTAAAATAATTTTTTTGGTGAATAGTAACTTTTAAGTTCTTAATCACGATTAGAGGTAATTAGTGTAGTTTAAGGTAAAAATAATGTTTTAATAATATGAGATGAGCTTGACACTTGTCCTACTCCTATTGGATGATTCATGGCCGACCAAGACAACCCATGGGTCAACTTGGGGACCCCATGGAGCCACTTTGGTTGGAAAATGACATTAATATATATTTATTTAATGTTAAAATTAAATTGACACAAACATGAGTTGTTTTACTAAAACAGTTTTTAAGTGGGGTTACACAAGTCCAAATTTTGACTATAAATATTAATTAGAAAGATAAAAAGATTTCCTACATCATAGTATTTTTTTATAATTTTTAGACATTAAATAAATTAAATTATTTATGACATCATGATGATGCAGCGATGACCTCATTAATTAACGATTTAAATAAAATGAGAAGATAATGCAAAATCCAAGGCTTACACTTGTCCAAATCCTATTGGATGAGTATATTTAGAACCCTTATCACCTTATCCTCTAATTATATAAGTTTGGGACCTTTAGAATCTGAAAAGAAATGTTTAATAAAGTAACATTTTATTACTTTCCAAAAGTGCCCCTCCTCTCCACTTATAAAAGGCCCCCACCTCTACCACCTCATTCACACTTTCAAGCCATTTGGCTCGGCCAAACTCTGCCCAAATACTCTCCCAACTTCCCCCTCTTACTCCTAGAAGCCTCACTTTGGGAATAACTCTTCCCAAGGAAGCCTTTGGCTCAAATCAAAAAGAGTTACCCGATTTTGAGGTAATGTCTTCTCTAATGTTGTTTTGTTTTATTTTTCTTCTCCAACACCCTAAAATCTTTTTATTCATTTCTTTTGTAAAAACACCAGTATCCTCAATATACTAGGATGTTGTTATAAGAAGTATTCGAGCTACACTTACACACACCTACATCTAATGGTTAATGAACATATGGTTTCTGTGGATGGCGAATTTCTGCCTCACGAAACGATGATTGTTCAACACTCATAAAACACCTTCAAAGGTGGTCATTAAGATGTCACTATATTTATATATGATATATAATATGTTTATGTTTTCCTTATGCTTCTGTATTTCTCATTTATGGCATACTTTATGATTTCCATTATGGGTAAACGCGATAATTTCATTTTAGGAAGTGCGGACTACCGCCCCCTCAAAGTGATGTGAATCGTTAATGCCATATGTGGGATGTATAAAGGATGGAGTAAATGATATTATATGATATATTATACCGGAATTATATTATATATTTATATCATTATGATTTCATTCCATTAAATACGAAATAGAAATGAAAGTAGCGTTCATGCGTACGTACGGATTATCGTCTCCATGAACGGTGCATTTCATTTCTTACCTCTAAATGTTACGTAATATTATGAATGAATGTATATACTGGATATATATGATATATATGATAACTACATCAGGAATATAATTCGGGATAGAATGGATATTTCACCACATGAACAACTTGTAATTATAAGAAGTTTATTATTAACTCAAGTGCCAAAGATCGACAAAACGACCGTTATTAACATAAATAATTACATAATGTTCATAACATTGTAATAAGTGATATAAAAAGGATAATGAAATTGAAAATGGTTCTTAATAAGGTAGATATTAACTCTAGTTTATTATTCAGGAGGTTAAAGAACGGTTGAGTCAAGTCGGACACGAGGTAAGGGAATTTCTTAACCCAATTTCCATTCTTTGGGTTAATCTCCTACTTTCAAATTATGTCATGATATTATTATGTCCTATTTTGTATTTTTACTTTCTTTATGTGTACCTATAGTGAATACACATAATAGATATATTTTATTTTAAAAACAATCTTTTTAAGAACTTCGCCTCAATCTCCTTTCATTGAGGCATATTTGGTTTTATACACAACTTTCTTTTATACGGTGTATAAACCCCTTTGACTTTTACGTTTATTCAAAAGGAATCTTTTTATACGAAGAGTTTAATAAACGACAAAATGGGATGTTTTTGTCGTACGTATGCGGCGACAACGACTTCTCCGCCGCCGTGACCATTATTTGAGTTTCGGCTTCCTCTACAAGCCATCACTTTTTTTAATGAAAAATAAATACAAAGTTTTAACTTTCTTTTATTTTGGTATTGAAAATTGTTTTGAAAGCGTTTTTATTATATCAATGTGTTGTATTGATATCTTGTGATTGAAATGTGGAAATGTTATGTTTCCTTTATGCATGTTTTATGTGATACGATTATGTTATGGTTTATGATATGTTTAAACCTATTCATATGAGGAATGCATTGGACTTAATAAGTGACGGGTGGAGCCCGCTATGGCTCCTCGATGCATCGGCAGGTCTCATGAGACAAACTAGTGTCTTGGCACGAGGCCTTGACAAAATATTATTTGTGGTCTTGGCACGAGGCCTTGGATACGTGGTTATGATAGTGTGGCATTATGCATTCCATCATTATGAAATTGGTTATTGATATTGCATGTGATTATTCGACCAGTAGAATATCCATGTGAAGAAGTGAATGGAATTATCTCATTTTACTTTTTCCATATTATGTTAAAGTTCAAGTTTAAAAGGCTTTTGTTTTAGTTATACATTGCCTTAAATTTTTATGTTTATTTATGAAAGATTCCGCAATATTGTTATCCTTACTGAGCATCTGAGCTCACCCCTTTCAATGTTTTAATATTTTCCAGGATGTGAAGAACTATTTTAGGAATGACCTGCAGGGATAGTTAGAAGAGGATATGAGTGTGGACTATGAAGACTTTGTTATTAGTTTTTTTCTTTATGATGTAATGTACGACTTATGAATGTATCTAGTGTTTCCAAGGCTACTAAACTAATCGGTCTTTCGAGACATGATCTTTTGTGATCATGCCAATGTTACGAAGTAATGCACCGACTTCGGGTAGCTGGGGTCGAGGCGTTACATTATTGTTCAATTTTTTCATGTAAGACTCATCATCAATCCTCCTTACCAACATCATAGCTTTTATGTGTATAAGGAAATGTATGTTTAGGAATAAATCCACTCCATATTTCATGATTGATGAATGCCTGTCCAATATATTCTTTGTCACATGGGCTTGAAGCAACTCAAATATTCTAACCATGCATATATCATACTTCACTTTTACATTCCTTAATAAAACTTAAAGGAATCTTATGGAATATATTTACCACTAGCTTAATCTTGTAATAGTCCATGCTCTCAAGATGAATAAATTCTAAAAGCTTTGTGGATTACCTTTATTTATAAAGGTTTATTCATCCAAAAATAGATAAGTATATATGTTGATAATACCTAAGGTCTTAAGCTCCATGGAGTCTAAATATCATACTAGGAATATCCTTGAAAACTAATTTTAGTTTTCTATACAGATAATTTTATTTCTACAACTGGGTATAATTGAGTATCACATTCTTATATTCATTGGATATTTCCAATGATTCAATCATTACCAAACTATTAATTGAGTATTAAAAACCACAATCAACATTAATTATAAAACTGGAATAATGTCTCCTTATGTCCAACGGACATGTGAGATAAATTTTTTGGAAATATTCAATAAAATTTCAACTTGAACCACTTAACTTTCTAATTGTAAGTTGTATACTTTTCACCGCTGACTTTGGAATCACCCTTTCTTAGTCGTTTGTATAATTCACCTTAATTCTTTAAACATTTAATGTTTACTTGGTTACCATATTTCAATACACATATGTGATATTAATATTGTATTTAATACCCAAGAATTATAATAGAAACATACAATTGATGAATATACCGGAAGAAGAAGCAACTACTTCTTCAATTCAGTTCATTTCATTTTATGTTCCATAAACTTATCTCATGTCATGAAAAGGAAATAACCTCATGTATAATGACCAAACTCATTAATTTGAAGGACATTTTGAAGGTGTATGTGGCGTTACACTTTTCATTGGCCTTTTTCTTATCTTTTAACTTGTTCACCATAACAACTAAAGATTTATTTTTCTTTAAGTTATTACCAACTTAGTGAACCTTACCCAAAGGTAATGAATCATTTTTCACCATAATGTTTTTTTTTTAATCCTAAATGAAACTAAAGTAAATTAGTGATAAATATATTATAAAGGTATGTATTTAAGGATCATGATCAAACTTTAAATTTACACATATCTAGTGTAATAATCACATCATTCATTTCTCACTTCACTTTGTCCTTGCAAGCTTCTCAGATATGAGATAAAATATAATATCATCCATGTCTTGATGTTGTAACCACAACTCATTGGAAATTAATGATAGAATTTTGATGTAAACATAAAATTCATCATACATGAGTCTCCTGTAAGAATCTTTTACACCCTCATTTCTTGAGGTAGCTTAGTAGGTATTGGGGACTTTAGACCCTTGAATTTCCTATATCGTAGTACTTTGTGCAGGTTTTTGTACTGCTCTTTGGAAACTTGTTCTAGTAAGGGCATGTTCTTTGTCCAATAGTAATCATAGTGTGTCTATGGTATTACTTTCCATTTTCTACAAAATTAAACACTGGAAGATTAATACTTTTATCTTGATTACCCTAGTGATTAAATCATTAAATGTATCCCACTGTTTTATCGAACACCAGTGACCCTGACTACTAGATTAAAAATACTTAGTCAATCGAGTATTCTAGTGGAAAGTATCCTTAAAACCTTTCCATATAGTCCAAGATATGGATACTCCACTACTCATATAGTTTCACAGTAGGCATTTGACTAGTCAACTACATTAACTCATGGTTTATTGTACTATTGAGTGAAGTCTCAGCTTCTTGATATCATAAATTTGTTTTACTCAATTATTTGACTCTATAGATACAAGTAGGTAGCTATAGATACTTATTTTCTATCATATTTAGTTATGTCAACCCATCTCTCTCATAAGAACTCCCCCGATAATAAGAAGTACCCTCAACGAGGGTTGACGGGAACCATGTACACCCGGTTTTGCTTAAATTCAAACAACATAAGGCATTATGACTTTATATCATTGAGGGATTTTATTATTTCTCATTGAATGAATTCATTTTCAATTTAATATGCACGTACTATGTGATCTCACTCACAACTCACTAAGCACTACCACAAAACAAGGCAAGGGAAGTGCCTCGTTTTATCAGAGCTAAGAAGAAAGCGCTGATAAAGGGGGGGCCTTTATCAATGCTAGTTTTAGCATGGATAAAAGTTTTTAATAATAATTTATATACAATTATTATATTTATATTCAAAAAAATGTTTATTTGTATATATTAAATAAAAAATGCATGTTTATAATTAATATATTTTTTTTAATACTTTGAATATATATATATATATAATGTTTTGAAAAAAGATTATAATTAAATATATATGGGTTTCCAATGAATTTGGTCAATTAATATATCGATCATGCGTGCATATGTGTTATGTATCATCATTAATGTTCATTTATACATTGCACACTTCTTATTATTCATGTTGTCTATTAATGGATCATTTTTTATTATGTATATTTTACTAGGTGTATATTATTAATTCACATATTACCCATATATATACTATATTATGTTCTCCATACTTATAAAATTACATTAAATATATTTAAAGAATAAATATATTTATTATATTTATAATTATTAAATTTTAAGTATATATAAATATTTTTTAAATATATTTATTTGTAATTATAATTATAAATATATTTATTTATTTATTTAAACAATTATAAAATTACAATAAATACATATATTATAATTATATATATATATATATACAAATATTTATAAATATATTTAGTTATAGTTATAATTGTAACTATAAATAAATATACGTGTAAAAAATTATAAAATTATAATAAATAAATATATTTATTATAATACTTATAAAGTTATAAATATATAATTAAATAAATATATTTATAAACATATACAAATATTTATAATTATAATTCCTAAATAAATATTGATATATTTAAATAATTAAAAAATTCTGCAGTTTCAACGTTGTTTTCTTTTATCTGGAGGGCTCGAAATGCTCTTGTCTTTGAGAACAGAAGCACACCGTTTTCTGTTCGCATTCAGGAGCTTCATATTGGTGTTCTTGCTGTTTCATGAGCTCTAATTGGGGTGATGCGGAATGATATTTCAGATCTGGTTATTTTGTGAAGTTTGAGTGTTTCTAGCAGGTGTAGGAAGCCAGTTATGATGAAATATATCTGATGGATCCCTCTGATCTCTCAATGTCTTAAAGTTAATGTGGATGGCAAAGATTCAGGTGCTCTGGGACCTTCAGGCTGTGGTGGTGTTTTTCGCACCTTCAAGGGATTTGTTAAGGGTTGTTTCTATCACTTTTTAGGGAATGTCTTGGCGATTGAGGCAGAGTTATCGGCTATGATTAAAGCTATTCGGTATACTTCTTTCCATGGTTGGGTGAACCTATGGATGGAATATGACTCCACTTTGGAGGTTGAAATTCTTAGTACTCGTTCAAGGAATGTCCCGTGGAGGATGTTATCTGCCTGGGATGACTGTCTCAAGCTTGTGGAGCAGATTTGCTTGGTTGTCACTCATGTTTATAGAGAGAAAAATCAGGTTGTTGATGCTTTATCCAAGCACTCGATTGAGGAGGTTTTCTCGTTATGGTCCTTTGTTACACCGACCTTTTGTTGTGGTTTGGTTGATGTCAATGTGCGTGGTGATGTGTACACGTGTCTATATTGATCTCATGCTTCTCCTCTTTTGATGTCTCTACTTTTTTATTAATAAAATTTTCTGGGAGCAGATTTTGCCTGCTTTTGAGTCTTCTGATTAAATAATTAAAAAATTATAATAAACATATTAATAAAATATATTTATATAAAAATATCTATAAATAAATACAAATAGTTATAAATATAATTCTAAATAAATGTAAATATATTTAAATAATTAAAAAAATTATAATAAATGTATTTATTATATATATTTATAAAATTATAAATATATTTGTTATAATTTTATAATTATATATATATATATATATGTATTTACAACAATAAATAATTTATTTATTCTAAATTTTAATTAAAAATAAATATATATTTATTTATTAGTTATAAATATAAATAAATTTATATTTAATTAAATAATTATTAATTCATAAAAATATATATTTATTATTTTCATATATAATGTTATATACAATTAAGTAAATATATAGAAATGTTGAGAAATAAATACAAGTATTTATATTTATAGTTATAAATAAATACATATATATTTAAATAATTATAAAATTATAATAAATACATTAAATATAAATATTAATAAATTTATAAATATTAGAAATATTAATTTGTTATAATTTTATAATTATTTAAATATATATATATATATATATATTCATTTATAATTATAATTATAATTTTATATATATATATATATTAATATAAATAATTATAAAATTAGAAGAAATATAGTTATATACATCTATAATCTAATAAATATATATAATTAATATATTTATTATATATATTTACAAGATTATAAATATAATAAGTATATTTATTATAATTTTATAATTCTTTAAATTGTAATTTTATAAATATAAATATATATTTATCATTTATAGAATTTTATAAATCTATATAATAATATAAATAAATTATTAAAATTATATCATTATCAGCGCTAAAAAGCACTGGTAAAGGCATATTTTATCAGTGCTTTCTATTTTATCACTGATAAAACATACCTTAATTAGTGCTTTTTATCTAGCGTCGATAAAAGGTTCGCCGGGTTTTATAAAAAACCCTAACTTTCTCCTCATTCCACACATCCCTCAAAATTTCGCGGAAGCCGATCATTGTCATTACGCCTCCTCCTCTTCCTCCTCTCTCACTACCTCTCCTCTATCGCGAACCACACCTTCATTGTGTGCCTCTCCTTCATCGTGTGCCACACCTCCATCGCGCACCACACCTATGCTATGTGCCACAACTCTACCATGCGCCTCTCCTCTGTTGTGCACCTCTCCTCTGTCGGGCACCTCTCCTCCGTCAAAGGACTCCTCCATTGCGTGCCTCTCCTCCACCATGAACGCACCTCTCCTATGCGTTGAACGACACCTCTATGGTGAATTTTATCCTCTTTATCTTTGTTTGATGGTGATGTTATGAATTATATGGGCAAAATGCCCTGCTGAAAATCATGTTCATTTGTGGTCCTTGTTTGCGCACTAAATGAATTGCATGTTGTTTGGTTTTTGAAAATAAATTGGTGGTCCTCAACTGAAACATGATCATATACCCGGAATATGTGTGTGTGTGAACATGGGAAAGGTTATGTTGAGTATGAATGTGTTGTAATGATCATGTTTATGGTTTTCTCATATGGTTTTCACTTATACCTTTTTATAAAAATTTTAAATGTTTTCCAATCATTTATTGGGTTTATCAAAAGATATCCATAATACCAACACTCTATTCACTTCCTCAAATGTTTCTTATCATCTTAACTTTGTTTAGGTAGTTGTTTGTATGAAAATATTTTTAATTGACATGCTTTGGGTGATTGATTATTTTAAACCCCTTCTTTATCTAAATTATATTGAATTATGCTAGTTTGGATGACGACATAATGATTCCTTATCAAGGTGACCTTTAAGTTAACTTAAATGGGTTTCCCAAAGTTTATTTATCCGTATATTGTTAGAACCACTTTCTAATTCACTCTAATTTTTTGTGTAAATTCCTTATAGGACCTTTTCATTCACTTATATTTTTAAACAGTTGTTTAAGCCACATAATGACCTTGAAACATTTTCTATAAGTAATAAATTAATAATTCTACTTTATTTCTTAATTAAATGTCACTTTTTGAAGAAGATTTGATTGTTATTGAACTTTGGTGTTCTTTTGTTATCGTTCTATGAATATTATATGTTAATTTGATTTAGTAATATGTAATGGTATATTATATGATTTATGGACACCCCATTATGTATGTTTGATATATTTATATTGGAATTTAATTCATTTATTATTTAAAGGAGTTGTTCATTAAGTTTTCAATTTTGTTTGGTCTCCAAAAAGGGATTTTATGTGTTCAACTTGGGTGAAATATTTAAGTATTGTTTGTAAAATTCTTAAAAATAATTTCATGTTTTGGTTATTAATGAAATATCAAAGGCCTAGTTGGAACTTTATAAAAATAATTTTTGATTTGGGAACATTTTCACTATATTATATTTATATTTTGATGGTTATATAAAGTGGGTTGATTTTCTTTTGGAATTTTTTATACATGGGTAAAAAGGTTTTTTTTGTTAAGGGTGTTTAGAGGTGATATGAATATTTTTTTATGTCATTCAGATTTTATGTGATTGACTTCATAATTGATTTTGATCTCCTCAATTTCATTTATCATGAGAACCCCAGTTACTTAGGTGGGAACTAGTAAATATATTTGCTAGACATTGATTATCTCTCCCTAGTATGGGATTACATCCCCAAATTTACTATGAATCAATATGATCTCCATAGATATGGATCAAAACGCTTCACTTTCTAGGCATTGATACATCCTCACTGAGAACCACTGTTTCACCAAAACCTTTACCAATCATACTCCTTGATCCCTCCCTCTACTACACATCCACCTTTAATGATAAATATTGTTGAGGCATGTCCTTCTTCCCTCTTGGACCTAGATTATCTTGGACACGCCTTTTAAAAAAATTTGAATTCTTTGATCTCATGGTTTCCCATTCTACTAAACACATCACTTCTAACTAATTAAAGATCATTGCAACTTTTGAACTCTCCAAGAGTAGGAAGTCCATTTCCCCCACAAAGTCTGAATCTTGTACCATTGAATATAAATCCTAACCTTACCCATTTCAATGACACCACCACTTTGTTACTAGTGCAATTCCACTAAATCTTAGAAAATCACTTCACTAGAGGAAACCCAATAGTATTGAAACCAAGACTTTCTATCGAGTATTGATAAAATAATCATCATATGTTATGTATCTAAAATTTATTAACACTTTTTGGTAACTGATAGTAGAATAAGAAAAGGATTTGATTCCACTGGTTGGATTTGGTACAAATCAACATTCCTAAGTTTAACCCCCCAAAATATAAATTAAACCCCTGAAACTTACAGATAGTTAAATAAATTCCAAAACATACCTGAATTGAAAAAAATCCTCAAACCTGATATGCCATAACATAGAAGTAAATCTACATCTAAGTCACTACATCAGATCTATGCCTTATAGTTCTAGTAACCTAATGGTTTTGAAAATACCTCCCCCAGAGGAAAATGGGAAATAAAGGATAAACACATCACATAAATAGAATAAGCACACCACATGAAATTTATGTTTCCTAGATGACAATCCTACTTCATAGGGATCATATTGATATTTTTATTAAGGGATAAATTGAGTTATAATGGAAACATATCTTTTTTTATAAATACCTATCCAAAGTTACATGAGACACTTTTTGGACACCCTAGTCAAATAACCATAATAACACATGTAAGGAATCCTTCCACCCACAAGCACTTTATGGTGAATCCCCTCAAAGGGACAAATGATATAATTAAAGTGATTATAAAATAATATTTTCTTATTAGAATAATTATATATATAAATATATAAATTATTATTTTATTAAAACTTTAACAAATTATAAGAATTAATTATTAACTATTGATATTCAATTTTATGAAGTGGTCATGACATTTAGGTTGATGCATCCATCAAAGGTACCAAACCTAGATTTTCTTTATGAATTTTTCTTTAAAAGGCTCTAGACTATTTTGGTACTTGATGTTGTTAACCTCGTTAATGAGCTTTAGAGAGCTAAGAATTATCTTGAGAATTATAATGATACTCTCGTCACTTTGATTCTAGAGGTTGCTGATGTGGGTTCAGCTAAGAATTTTAGAATGACTAGTCTTTGTAATGTCATTTATAAATTCTTTTTGAAGATTTTAGAAAATAAACTATGTAAAATCATACCATATATTAGTTTATTACCATAGTTCTTTTCTTATTTTGACTTGAGACATAATTTACTTAAAAGGATTTGGAAGGCAACATAGTTTCTTCTAGTGATGAGTGGCATAGAGAGATTCTTTGTATGAAAGGAATGACACTTGAGAAATTTTTTATTATGTAATGGGTTCATGATTATAGATTTTATTAGGTGTATTTATAAAGGAAGGAACCAATATTACTTCATATGAGATACATATACATTATTCTTGGGGTGTACAACTAATTTATTTAGTGTGATCCAAGGATCATTGGGATAATACAGTGTTTTTAGTAAACAGGAACATGAGTGTTTCATGGTTGTGAGTGTGGTCACTGACTATGGAACATATACATTGGGACTATAGTGTTGTGGTGAAGTATAATTGATATAACTAGAAAATGGAAGCATGGATAAGCGATATTCAATGGTGGGGAGCACAATATCAAATGCTTATTGAAATTATTATTATTACATCTACATTTGGAATAATGTGATGAAATCATACAACACTGATTGATTTGGGATGAATCGAGGTTTTTTCTATGTATATTTTATAAATTGTCTCTATTGGTATCTATGTATTATTAAAATGCCTAAGTGTATCTTTTAAAATGATTTAAGTGTTTTGAAATTTTTCTTAGATGGATGTCACTCATTTTAAATGATTAAGATTGTTGGGTCATGAAGTTGTCTTGAATGATTTAAAAAAGGAATTGGGGTTTTGTGAAAGAGTGTTTGGAACTTGTTGATTTATTTAAAAAAGGGTGTGTTATTTTAAAAAGAAATTTGTGTCAATGGTTGTTTTTTAATGGGATTTCAAGTATGAATGCTTAAATATTTTTCAAATTACATTTGAACTGTAGTTTTTTTATAATCTTTTAAGTTTATATTTTTATAGAATTAGGAAAACCATTACATTATATCTATATTTTGTGTATTTATTTTGTTAAATACTAATATCGTGGAATCAAATAGGATGGATATAAATAAAGAATGGATGGATTCCAATCATTTGATAAGAGAGTATGAAGATAGAGTGAAAGGGTTCATCATGTTTGAAAAAGATCATGCATATGAACCTTATCAAATCCATTATCTGTGTTTATGCTATTGTTATTCAAGATAAGTTACTCTAGAAGAGTTGGAAGAAAACTTGACCTCTCACAGAATATATTGAAGTTATAAATGTTGGAATAAACATGGAAAAAATTTAATGTAGCTAGTGTTTGGGATAACAATGTATTTTATGGATCATTTGATATGATTACAAGTGTAGACAATGAATAAGACCATATCGAGGACATGATTATAGATGTGAATGATGATGATGATTGTATTGAGGAAATGACAAGGACAGTTGAAGATGAACTTCGTGATTGCCCAAAATCGTTTGAGTATTTAAATATTTGTGCAAAGACTTCTTTGTATGGTGGTTGCACTAAATATACAACATTGTCAGTCATACTGAAGCTGTATAATTTGAAAGTAGGAAATGGGTGGAGTGATGCCAGTTTTATAGAATTACATTCTCTCTTGAATGACATGCTCCTAGAAGATAATGATCTCATGAGCTAAACATATGATTCCAAACGAATGCTATACTCAATAGGTATGATCTTTGAATGAATACATGCATGCTTGAATGATTGTATACTATTTCTCGAGGACCACAAATCACTTAGATAATCCCCAAAGTGTGGTGATTCTTGATACAAGAAATATGAATCTAGTCCTATGAAATTTTTATGGTACTTTCCAATCATTCCAAGGTTTAGGCGCCTATATGTAAGTGAGGATACCACAGGTCAATTGATGTGGCACACATATATAAGAAATAAAGATGGGAAACTACATCACCTGACAGACTCTCCTTAGTGGAAGAGAATTAATCATGAGTATCCTGATTTTGGAAATGATCCAAGAATCATTTGCCTTGCGTTATCTACAGATGGAGTGAATCCATTTGGTTTTCAAAATAGAACTCATAGTACATGTCCAGTTATGTTGGTAAATTATAACTTGTCACTGTGGTTATGCATGAAATGAAAACACATCATGATATTTATGCTTATATCATGACAGAAACAACCGGGCAATGATATTGATGTTTATTTGGCTCCATTGATCAAGCATTTGAAATTAATGTGGGATTCAAGTGTTACGTTGTACGATACATATAGAAATGAAGATTCCACATTGAGATCCATGTTGTACGAGATGATAAATGTCTTTCCTTTTTATGGAAATTTTTCAGGACATGGAATTAAAGGAATTCATGGGTGTCCCATCTGCGAACAAGGTACATAGTCAATTAGGTTGAAACATTCATAAAAAACTGTGTTTCTAAGACATTGAAAATTTATAACCCAAAGACATAAGTATCGATCATGGACAGTATCATTCGATGTAAGTTCAGAAGAAAGTGCAACACCATCTCCACTAATAATTGATCAACTATTTAAGAAAGTAAAATATATGGACACTACTTTTAGTAAACCATTTTTGAAAAACTTTATGAAAATCAGTTGGAAGAAGAGATCAGTTTTTTTAATTATCATACTAGAATTGTCTATACATCAGACACTTTCTTGATGTTACGCATGTTTAAAAAATGTATGTGATAGTGTCATAGGCACGTTGATAAATGTACCCATAAAAAATGATAGAATTAATACTAGGTTGGACAGGGTTGACATGGGAATACAAGAAGATTTGGCACTAGTGAAGGCTGAAAAATAAACTTTTCTTCCTCCAACTACTTACACTCTTTCCAAGCAAGAGAGATATCAATTTTGCAACATATTGAATGACGTAAAGGTTCTAGTGGGGTATTCATTGAATATTAAGAACATTGTGTCATTGACCAATTTAAATTTAAAGGGTCTGAAATCACATGACTACCATGTTTTGATGAAAGATTTAATTTCTATAGCTTTATATTGCATTTTTCCCAAAAAATTCTATTATATATTAATGAAGATATGTTTCTTCTTCAAATCTATATGCAGCAAAATTATAGACCCGATGAAATTAACAAGTATGGAAATAGAAATTACCATCATATTATTGGAATTGGAAATGTTCTTACCACCGATATTATTTGATATGATGGTTCATTTAATGGTTCACTTAGTGATAGATATTTTACTATGTGGTCATGTATACTATAGATGGATGTACCCCATTGAATGGTATATGAATATTTTAAAATGGTATGTCAAAAATCAAATTTACCTAGAGTGTTGTATTGTGGAACAATATATTGTTGAGGAAGTCACTTAATTCTGTACCAAATATATGTCTGATGTGTAAATCATTGGTCTACCAAAATTACGTCACACTGGGTGGCTTGCAGGTGAAGCAATTTCCGAAAGAGAGGTTGTCACAATCAATATTACAAATTGGGATCAGGTACACCTTTATGTTTTTCATAATATTTTGGGGGTTTACCATTATTTAGAAACCCACAAAAAAATCTTAGGCATTTAAATCCATCAAGTTCTGAAAATGGATATCAAATACACATAATCAATAGTTTATCGGATGGTTTTGAGACCATATATTTAAGGAGTCAGATGAAAATATGGATTCAATTTCAAAAAGACCTCGATGGATAGCTGAAGGACCAAGTGTGTATGTATTATCTTATAATTTTTATGTAATTAATGGTTATACATTCTATACTAATGAACATGATAAAGACAGTACCATGAAAAATAGTGGAGTTACACTTGTGGTTGAAGCGATGCATGTTTCTGGTGCTAATGACATAAATCCAATTTATGCGAATATGTCATACTTTGTCATTATCATGTTGAAATAGTTGGTGCCCTATACCCAACTATGTGATGATTTTGATTCTATATCATGTATACAGTTAGCTATAAATAATGTAATCTTACCATTATAGTGTGGATTTTTATGTGTCTACTATTGAAATGATAATGTCCATAGATTAATTGTCATGTAGAGAGGTTATAGAAGATCCCAAGCTATAATGAGAACCTTGATATACTATGACATTAATCTTTAAAATATGTTCTATGTTCTAGATACATCTTACTGATGGGACATAGTAGATGTTTGACTATCAGGTGTTGGGGGCTCATAAGCATTGAGACTTCTTATCATGAAGTTCTCACTTGGTGATCTCTAGTGGTTAGATCGTGAGGACAGACCCACCAATAGGAACACCACATGTTTCAGGTGTTATTGGATGTTCCTATCTACAATCATGTGTAATGGTATCCTAACTTGAGATCATTTCCAGTATATGTCATTTGATCATGTACTTTGATGCAAGATAAAAACCATGATGTTGAAATTGTGGTGAGGTAGTTTGTGTTGGGTACATCATTGATGGAATGATATTGGTTGAATGATCAAGAAAGGATTTATCGCTTCCATGTCATGGAAGTAATATATCTTAGGCCATGTTGATAAGGATGGTAGTACCTTCATAAGACCATGGACTTGGCATTCAAGGGTAAATTTGTCCAGTTTGATCAACAAACTATAAAAAAATAAAAGGTAGATGATATGTGAGTGCATCCTACTTTATTAGATATTAATGATAAAGAGATTATATTACACAGTACATGTTTTTAGGTAGATTTTCTCTACTGTGACAATCCTTATCTCTTTAGGGGCCATGATGGACTGCTAGATCCTGCTCTTGGTCTGTGAATAATATTTATTGCTATCGAGATAAGGTCTTAGAGGGTCACACACAATAACGTATTCAAGAATATGCCCTATTCGGTTGAATAGGATTTGTGAACATGGTGGGACCCACCGCTGGGGTCCAGGCTTTGTCCAAGGTTAAACGATCACCAATGAAATAAATAAATTCATATTATTCCAATTAAGAATAATGAGAATTGAATTTATTTATTAAATGTATTTACCAGTTTTATGTAAATACATGAAAAATATTATTTGAATGAATATTAAAATATTCAAGGTTCATTAATATTTTTTGGAGTAAGAACCGAGTTAATGGGTTAATTATTATCACGTAATATATTTAATACTTTAAAATAAAGTGATAATAATAATGAATAATATTTATGAATCAGTTTAGTAGTCAGAATATTATTTATATAGTGTGTTAATTATTCAGGGGTCGGGCTGGTATTTCTGGGTAATTTCATTACACTCTATAAATATAGGAGGAGAGGAGTACTCCATAGACTATTCACTAACTCAACCTCCTCCCCTCTCTCCCACATCCTAGATAGAGGCTATAGATCCAAAGAGCTCGGATTGAGCTCTCTCTCAAGCATCGCAAGCGAAGCAAAGAGGTGATCGTATGAGTGTTGAAAGCATCATCGGATCTCCGTGCTAGCACCCGAAAATCAATGATCAGTTCTCCCATAGTTTTCTTGAAGCATGTGTGGATGATCTAGAGGAATTTAGCTTCAGATTCTTCGAGCAGTAATCGCCAATGAAGAGAAGACATCGTGCACAGCTTCATATCTAAACTTGGTATTTTATAGTTTTATTTTGTGCTTAAAACTCTTCACATGTGATCCTAGACTTAAATCGGGAAGTTGTTCCCTGACATCAACAATATTACGTCGATCGTCGGTGAAATTTTTCAAAAATCCCACCATTTGGGGCTTCTGCTACATGTCTGGTTCCTTCAAGTGGCATCAGAGGGATGTGTGTTGATTTTAATCCAAGTATAAATTAAATTTTTGATAAATTTAATGAAGTTCATCGTTACGGTCTAAATGTTACAGACCTCATTTTAATCTGACATTAGATGACTATTCTGCGGCCATCTGAAGTTTTAGAGCATATTTGAACTGGTAGTTTAACGAGCTTTTAAACTGAAGAACCACTGTTTTATTATCTAAATCTGTTTACATCGAAATAGTATTTTCTGGTGGGGATTATTAATTATTATTATTATTATAATTTTATTATAATACTAATAGTTTTATTATAATAATAATTTAATTATTATAATATTTTATTATAATAATACAACTATTTTTCTAAAACCTATATAGACTTAGGAAAAAAACAAAAAAGGGTTAGGGGGTGAGATCTTCAAAGTAGGTCCTGAAAATAAAAAAAATAAAAAAACAAAAAAGGTGAAGGGGGAAAGACCTGCAAAGTAGGTTTGACAAAAAAACATCAACTTTTTGGAGGGAGATCCCCCCCACCCCCTCATTTTCCTTCACTGCACTACAATGGCCAGGTCAGCACGCTGCCATAGTAAGGAGCCCCTCGCCAGTGCATTCCAACTGCCTCCTCCCTACTGTAGGTGCAGTATCCAGCCCCACTCTCGGCCCGCACTGCTCCCGGTCAGTCCCTCTCCCAGCCAGCCCCTCTCCCAACAGCCCTCTCATCAGCAAAGATCCTCCCTGACTAGACTAGGGTCTTCTCGTGTGGCTTCCTACCTGCATCAGCATACCACACTATCTCCAGCTAGCACCTCACACTAATGCCCCACACTGCCATAGTCACACTCATCCAGCCGTCGAACCTGAACCTTAGCTGCCCTCCTGCTTGAACCACCAACGATAAACCACTGGCTAGCTGATCCGCACCTTCTAAACCATGCTTCTATTGGCCACTGTCCCCCACCCTCCTAGAACCATCCTATTTTGGCTGTCTCTAGGTCCTCTTAGCAGATAGCTAACCTGCACTACTCTTGGACGGGTCAGCCCAGCCCAAAACGGGCTTGGGTGGACGTGACTGGCCCAAATATCCTTGCATAAGGTTGGAATATCCTGAAATGGGTCTGCACGGATTTTCTCAGACTTGTACAGGACCTTCACAGGTTTTTAGGGGCCTGAATTAATTTTAAGTGAATCAAAAATTAATTTAAATAATTAATTTAATTCAAGTAGATAATTAAATTAATTAAATATTATTTTTTGGTTTAAAAATTATTTTGGCATAATTAATTTAATTAGTTTTTAATTAAATTAATTATTTAATTTAATTTTTAGTTTTAAAATTAAATTAATTAAACGGGACCAAACGATGTAAATATTGAATTAAAAATTAAAGTGAAATTTTTTAATTCAATTACATGCCCTCGAGTTTATTTTAATGTAAGTTTAATTTTTATTATGCATTTAGTTTATATATGCGAGTTAATGTGTATGTTGATCATGATCTAGAGACTGACCAATGCATGTCTAGTGCTTATTTATTTAATTAATTAATTTAATTATTCCATGGTATTGTAATAATTAGTTTAATTAATAAAATACAATTCGTGGGTCATCTCAGAGTCATTATATGTATAAGGGTCTACGAGCTCATTGTCAGAGTTGTTTTTTTATACCCTGAGACCCCCTCGACTGCATGTGAGTACTGTTGTATAATAACAAGACGAGGTGTGACGCTCTTCATGCCAAGTGACGGCAACGCACTATACAGGAGTTGGATGGATTGGGTGAGAAGACATTGCTATTGTAATTCACAAAACTCAAGGTATTACCCCTAGGGTCAAGGTTGGTATGTTATTCACTCAACTGATCAACCATTAGTACCAACTCATGATCAGTTCATCATTTTTTTTGCATGGTTTATTATTTTTGTGAATGTGTAGTTAATGCACGGTCACATAGAATAATAACAAACAAGCATGCAAGATAAAATGAACATGTGACGCGATGAAGCTTTATATTTATTGCATGGTCAGTTGTGAGTGTGATCACATAGTACGTGCTTATAAAAATAGAAAATGATTTATTTCATCACATTAAAAATAATAAAACCCACAAAGATATATTAATTCATAACCATCTTCCATCATTTGAATTTGGACAAAACCGAGTGTTTGGGGTGCCGGTCATGCCATAGCTAAGGGTGCCTCTTACTACCGAGGAGTCCATATAAGAGTGATGGGTCGACTTAACTAAATTGCTAGTAAGGATTAGTCATAGCTAACTTAAAATAATTTTAGAGGAAAGCGTTGAGTACACTACAATAAAACCGCCATGTAGCAGCGGGTTTTTTTTTGCATTTAGCGATGGTTTAAATCGCCGCTACATGGTTTGGCGGCGGTTTACAGAAACCGCCGCAAAATTTGGTTTCGGAAAACTATTAGCGGTGGTTTTTTCCATTTATTGGTTGTTTCAAAAAAGCATCGTAGCTGTCGTATTTTGCAGCGGTTCTCTCCACTTTAGCGGCGGTTTTTACGAAACCCAAATTTTATTTTATTAGCGGCGGTTATAACCACTGCTAATAAAATAAAATACTGGTTTCGTAAAAACCGCCACTAATGTCCCGATAACCACCTCGAAATATGGGGGGATGCGACTCTGTAGCGGCGGTTAAAATCACCTCTAAACGTAATTATTTTATGTTTAGCGACGGTTTTAACCGCCGCTATAGTTTTACCTATTTACTATTTGCGGCAGTTAAAACCGCCACGAAAAGTTGACCAGAAAAAAAATTTGCTGCTTCCACTGCACCACTGCCCTGAAAAACAAATCAAACCAGAAAAACCAGACACAATCTCATAAAATAACATCAACTCAATGATGTCTTGGACCTTTCAAGGATATCAAATTTGAATAAGTGGTTGTTTATCAAAACTTTTATGGTTAAATGGGTTGTGAGATAACTAAGGGGATAAATAATGAATTGAAAATGTGGGAATATCCTTGTTATAATATGTAATTGAAAATACGTACAATGGTTTTTGTTATGAATGAATATTAAAATAGAATAGTTATAGAATTACGTTAAGTGCAGTGAAAGTGATAAACTATGTGAATATTGGTGAAATGAAATAGGTTCACCCTTGATATTTTAATTTGTTAAAAAGGTCAAGTGTGTTTGACCTTGTGGAATGTGTATTGATAGATTAGTAAATGATGAGGGACATAGTAGATCCCACCCATGGGTAAGAAATTTTTTACAAGTAATTCCTTATCTTTTATGTGGGATGTCTAGAAATGAAATTTGACATAATGGACTTGATATGATGTATATGGAGTTTCCTATGCTTGGATAGTTTATTGACATGGCTTTCTAGGCACTAAAGCCTATGTGTATGATATGAGTGAATTTATTAGTGCACCACAATATATAAATTTGAAATGATTAATGAATTACCATTATTTTTAATGAAAATGTAAAACCCATTTATATTAATGGAATATAATTTTGACATGGATGAATAAGATTTGGTGTTATTTGATGTCATCATAAAACTGAAGGATATACAGGGTTAAATTCTTAATATTTAATTATGGAACTTGTTTACCTTTTCTTCCTTGTTCATTATTTAATTGTACTTATGTATATAGTATTATTGTTATTATAATATTTATTTGTTTAGACACTATTGGTGGTATCCAATTAACCTATACTCACAACATTTTTAATATTCCATTGATACCTGAGTAGATCTCATGGTTGTAGGGAAGTATAAGGGAAAAATCCTTTTGATAGATGGTTGGTTTAGGATATGGTATGGATCATGTATGAGGGAACTGGATGGACATCGAGACCCATTTTAGGATTTTTATGGGGTTTTTTATTTTTTTTTCTTTAAAACATGACACTTGTATGAACTGACATGTTTACTATATTGGTTGCAGGGATTTACCCAATTTTTGGAATTTAATACATCATGCATGATTATTATTATAACATACTTGGTTATCATTTAAATTGATTTATACTATTGTTTTACACTGGTAAAGATGGTATATTATCCCCACATACCTCATTGGACCCTTGATACTAGTAGGAAGCCTCTTATATATGAGGGGCATTCCTATGGTCATGTTGCACATTGGTTTGGGGAACTAGTTTAGTGGAACCTAGGTAATGGCATCACAATGTTGTATCAAATCCATTTTATTTTCTATTGAATAATTTTTTTTTAAAGTTTTATATGATATTTAGGTGTTTTAGTCCTTGGTAATGTGTTTTTTTGTGGGATTATCTAACCCATATATGGGGGAAAACTCAGGTTCTTATTGTGGGATTGTTGTTCTTATTGTTTGATGTTATAGTTGGATGTTATTTCACCTTGGGTGATATGCTAGCTGTGAGATATTATTTTTTTCTAATGTTTTATTCATAGAAAGACATGTAGTTTTTTATATATTCATGAATAATTTTAGGAAATCAGGATTTATATAACATGAATCATATTAGGATCAAATAGAAAACATGGTCATGTTTGTGTTATAGAAAATGAAAATAATTTTCTATTGGTTTCATAGAAAATAGTTCCTAATAAATAGTTGTCAATCCACATGTTTTTGTGATTCACGGGTTCATAGGATACCAACGCCAGAAGGGTTTACCTTCTTGGATGATGATATTGAATAATTACATATTATAAATTAATCATCGAGAATTTATTCAATACATCAACAATGGGTTTAACTCCTAGTCATCCAAAATCTCGACTACCAATTAAAACACAGGCCTAACTGGAATGATGTAAACCACACTCGAGAAATAAATACATAAAAGGAAACATCAGAAATCAATAAAATGCATAAAAAGAAACATGAGAAATCAAGAAAATATTAGGGCATGAAAATGTATGGTGGAAAATATGTGCCACACATGGTACATATACAAACTAATTGTTCCCATATTTGTTCAACACATCAACAATACAACTCTACTCATGGTTTGATGATGCATCGTCACCCTATCCACCTCCATCTCCACTTTCTGCGGTCACCTGTAATAACATTATATTGAAAATTAAATACTGTTGCATATTTATATTAAAACTTAAAACCAATGAAATTTTGAAAACTAAATGATTTTTATTTTTTGTGATTTACCTGCTGACCACCAGTCGATGCACTACCACCGGGGGCATATCTTCTCATCTGATTATGTATAGCAGTCATTGCTTGCTGCAAAGCGGATATCTAAGCCCCCTAGTCTTGAACTGTGGTTCGTAGAGAAGCAATCTCCCTCTGAGCATATTCGGGTATGGACTGACTATAACCAGTAGTAGATGCAGCTGGAATCCCTAGTGTCATGCCAAAGACCTCAGATGGTACGGGTCCAAAACCCATCTCGTGCACTCTACCAAGATGCTTCTTCCCAAAGACTTTAGCAACTGGGTCATCCTGGGAGACTGAGTAGGACTGCCCAGGATTGGCATCCCATAGTTCTTCAATTTTTACCTATAAATCAAATATAAATATATATTAACATAGTAAAAACTGATAATAAGTTATTATAATAAAAAATTGACTTCATACCCCAACTTCTTTGGCAGGCTCATTAACAAAAATTCCATCTAATTTTTTGTGAACATCCAACCACAGTTCAGTTCGGGATGCTTCATTCCCTAAACTTTGTGACTGCATTAAGCAAAGATAAATCAATAATTCAATATGTTAAATAGATGATATTTTCTTATAAATATTTAAAATAATTAAAAATATTACCAATTTTGTTCGGATTCTAGAAAATATTTTTGAGCCCGCAGTGTGAGGGATGACTTGCTTAGCCTGATTTGATGCATTCTGTCTTGAGAGATCCTGAAATAAATAAAATTCAATTTAATAGTAATGTATTCAATGTCATCTCCTCTTTATATACATGTATAAATGTAAAATGAGGATAATATAATAATATATATTTCAATACCATCCGTTTCTCATCACGATGTCTATCAACAAAAACTTTACACTGTTCTTTCGGTACCCCACTGGTTAGCTTCTCATACATTTGTTGCATAGTCAACGAAGTATCGTTGACATCACACCACAATCTCAATTTGAAATCTTTCCATTTCTTACCAAGTTTTTTCAACATCCACTTTCGTGCTATCACATCAGCAACTATAAATTGGAAGAACATCTATATACAGAAATTCATTTTGAACATATTAGTAACATGACATTCAATTAAACCATAATGTAATAAAATTACCTTTATTTTGGAATCAAAAACTTCATTTTTCCACCTTGGAGGCATATGTCTCCAATCATCATAATAAATAGGAAGGGAAATGGGATCCACTACCAGCTGGCCTAGAATCTGGCCAAGTAACCCCACAGCGTCATCCATAGAGACCCCATAAGAATCAAATGGCATGACTATATTCTCGCCATTCATATTCCAAATATCTGAACTTTTTATGTTTTTATTAATGGTTTCATTTTTTGTCATCTTCAATGAGCAAACAATTAGTATAAACAAAATGAAATAAATTTATTTAATTAAAATTTGTATCTATGACAGTGACACTCTAGTATGTCTGTGATGAACTAGAAGGGGCGTGTCGCCGCCCCACTATTGAGGCTTCTGAAGGGGGAGTCGATGACTCATCCTCAAATGGGACACCCACAGATGGTGTAAGAGATGGTGCAGGGGTGTAGGCAGCTGGTGCCTCAGATGTCATGGGGAGGGAGCCATATGGATTGTCATCTGTCGCAGAACTAGATGAAATAGTGTACTGCTTTTTCCTTGACATTCCTTTCATTTAATCAAATAAAATTTAGTTCAGAATATATATTTCAAAAAAATTATGCAGAAAAAAAATTAAAAATGATAATAGATGCCTAGTACTAACAGACAAAATATATATAACAATGATAATGAATGACTACAAAAATGAAACAAGTGGTTGCTGAATGAATAAATAATTGTACATACAATCATTTTCCCCTTCAATCAGGCCGGTTTCCTACTCCATTGCTTCATCCACTTCATTCATCATTTCTAGACTAATATTTTCAATATCATGATGGACAAATAATTCTGCTTCTTGTTGTTGATGAAATTCTATTTCAGAGGTCAAATCTTCCACTTCATCACCCATATCATACAAATCTCTTTGTATTACGTGAACAACTACACTCCACCCTTAATCCACAACATCATTCACATAATATACCATTTTTTTCTTGCGATGCTAAGATATATGGATCATGCAGTTCACGATAACCAACATCCATCAAGCGATAGAAGTTCACTGAAGTAAATTGAAAGGAATCTCTTTTAACACCTCTGATAATATCGACCCATTTTCATTTGAATAAAATAACAAAAAAATGTTCATGGTAGTTTAATTCAATAATATCATGCATCTTTCCATAGTATCCCACTTCAGCAAATGTAAATATACCACTATTCTGTGTTTTCAAACCCACTTCTCGATCGACTGTATGAAATCTAAATCCATTCACATTATAAGCGTTGAACTTTCTAACTTGTTTTATAGGACCTCTAGTAAGAAACTTCAAATCTTCTGACAAGTATGCTCAAGTATCAGTATTCATGATCTGAAAAAGAAATATAATTTAATATATTTACAAAATGTATGTGTCAAACTAATATTCATATTTATTTCAATATTTATGAACTTACATGTCGTGAAAACCATTATACAAGCTCTTTATTCACATCTTTCATTATATCTTTCTCATTTTGTGTTCAGCCTCTCATTAGTCTATTTGTTTGTATCCTCAACTCTTCAATAAATGGATCTGAAATTTAACTATTTAGCAGCACATATCTATGTGCCTGTAATAATTCCAATTTTTTCAGTATCATATTTGAGGTCCTCCCAACTGATCGGCCAATAGCAGGAAATATTTTTGATTTCTGATGCATTTGAGATTGAGTTGATGTGTCGTCAACACGTCCAACTTGATTAAATATTGTCTCAATATCATCCAAATATCTAGAACAAAAGGTAAGACACTCATCATCCAAATATCCTTCAGCAATAGAGCCTTCTAGTTGAGCTTTATTTCTCACGTATGCTTTCAAATGCCCAAGATATCTGTGAAATAAAATAATAATATTATGCATTTATTTAAATGCCAAAAATTGTTTACTTAAATGAAAAACATATAAATAAAATACCTCTCAATTGGATACATCCATAGATAATGAACGGGGCCTCCTAATTTAGCTTCCTCAACCAAATGCACGGTTAAATGCAACAGGACAGTAAAAAACGATGGAGGAAATATCATCTACATTGCACAAAGGGTCAATAAAAACCTCTCCTAGAGGTTGTCAAGATGAAATGGATGTAGATATTTCTCACATAATTTTCTGAAAAATGTACATAATTGGAGTAAAACAACAATAACTTTTTCAGGTAATAATGTACACAATGGCAATGGTAGTAACTATTGTAACAAAATATGTGAATCATGACTTTTCAATCCATGTAACTTACAATTCTTCAAGTCAACACACCTTGAGATGTTACTCGAATACCCATCAGATACCTTCACGTTCTTTAAAATTATAAGGAATGTATCTTTATCCCTATTTTTCATTACAAAAATGGTCGGAGCATACTTTTCATTCTCATCTAGCCAGAGATCATGTTTTGTATTCATTACTTGTAAGTCTTTGTGAGCATTGGTATGATCCTTCAACTTTCCATGCTCATTAAGTAATGTGAAAATCAAATTATCACATAAATTCTTCTCAATATAAATTACATCAATATTGTTCCACAAAAAATTAAATTACCAATATGGGAGTTTGAAGAATATACTTTTTTTCTTCTATTTTTGTGTTCTGATTTCACCTGACGATGCACTTCGAACCTGTTTTCCACTATCATTCAAATGATGAACCTTCCCAGATTTTGTTTCAACATTTTCAAGATGTGTCAATATTTCAGAACCATTTAACAACTTTGGAGGTGGTCTACGATCAATGGAACCATTAAATTTTGATATGTTCAGCCGAAATCTATGAGATGCATTGAGAAATCTTCGATGGCACAAGAAGCACCATTTTCTACTGTGAGGTAGCCATTTGGGATCAAAATCAAATTTATAAACGGGACAAACCAAACCCATGTAAGTGTTCTAACCAGATAAATTCTCAAGCCCAGGGAAGTCACTAATGGTCCACATTAAAGTAGCATGCATTTTGAACATTGTTTTAGAAAAGGCATCAAATGTCTCAACACCGTTGCTCCATAACTCCTGCAATTCATCAATCAAAGGCTGCAAGTATACATCAATATCATTTCCAAGCATTTTTTTCAGGAATAATCATCGAAATGACAAAATATTTTTGTTGCATACACATCCACAGAGGTAGATTATAAGGGATCAAAACAACAGGACAAATGCTATAACTGGTACTCAAAGTCCCAAATGGGTTGAATCTATCGACAGCCAATCCCAATCAAACATTCCTAGGATCAGCTGAGAAATCTAGATGTAATAAATCAAATGTCTTCCATTATTGGGAATCTTGTGTATGTCTCATTAACCCATCATTATTTTTATCTACAGAATTCCACTTCATGTGTTCAGCGATTTTTGATGACATGAATAATCTTTGCAATCGAGGCTTCAATGGAAAGTAACACAAAACCTTTGTAGGTGTGTTATTTTTCTTCTTCTCCATGAAATTATGTTCATTCAGACTTCCAACATCACCCTTTGATTGCCATCTAGAAGAATAACATTTCTTTCAATTCTGTCTACTTGAATCCTCTCCCCAATAAAGCATAAAATCATTGGGACAAGCATGTAATTTTGTATAATTCAGACCAAGCTTGTTAACAACTTTTTTCATATCATAAAAAGATTATGGGATTTTTGCTTCAGGAAATGAATCACGAATCAATTCCAATATCATGTACATTTCCTTATTTGTAATTCCACATAGACATTTGATATGGTACAACTTTAGCAGAAATGAAATCTTTGAATATTTCAAATACCCACTATAAAACTCTTGATTTCCATCATCAACTAAATCATGAAACGCATTTTTCTCAGTGAGGTTTTCTCTTACATTTGGATCCATAGAATCAATAGGAGGATCCAATTATATGTTACAATCTTGATCTTCTTGTGTTACAGTCTCAAAAACATCACTTGTCACGTTGCAATTTGTAGCACCCTCTTTTGGTTGTTCTGATATGTTTTGATGCTGATAGTGGGGTCTTGCAGTGCCGAATGAATCATTTATGAGGTTTTGTATTTCATTATCCATTGTCAACAAACTTGGGACCTCATTCTGTGGATTAACATCAGTACTCAATCTTTTTATAACGTTTGATTCTCCATGCCAAACCCAACACAAATATTGACCAGGTAATTGCTTCAGTATTAAATGTTCATAAACATCATCTCTCTTCAACCATGTTCTAAATTTACATTTAGGACATGGACATCTTATTCTCCCTTCAACGGATCGATTAGAAATTGAAAAATCTAAAAACTCATTCAAACCCTTAACATACTGAGGTTTATTCCTCGGTAATGTGATCCAGCTTTTATCCATGTATATCACAATGTGCCTACACAATAATAGAAAAAATTAAAACACATAGTTACTACTAAATAGAGAAATATATTCATATATACGATAGTGTAAGATTACAGAAACATAATATAATATAGATGAGCCCCTGAGTTAGATATTAACCCTCTAGTGTTTGGGTTAGGGGAAGTTTCTTTGGTAAAGAGAAATAGTGTGCTAACAATACCATATTACTCAATTACCACATGGTCAATACTAAAAGTTATGCTAAACAGTATTCCAATCATGTTTCTCCAAAATCTCCAAATTTTCAACACTTGACTTTTGAAATCCTTTATAGCATCAAAATATAATATTAAATAAAAAAAAGTAACATAATAATAACTTGGTTGGAATCATAGTCCATGAGGAAAAAAATAATGTTTCCAATCTTGATGAAGAAGCATAGAAATAGCAGTATGTAACCCTTAATTGGTCTTGATTGTGTGACTCTAAATCACAAAGAAAATGGTATGGGCTTCATGACCATAAACTAAATGACCCATGTTCCAAGACCGTATCTACACCTTCACTTTTTTGGAATTATTGGGAAATTGTAACTGTTTTCCTTTTTTTATAAAAATTCTTTAATGATTATTAGGGAATTATTAAATTAAAATGAGAATACTACTATTATTTTATAGAGACATATTTTAGAACACCTAGGTGAGATCCTACTTATTCTACTATATAACACCCTATTCCCCTCTTATGTTGTCATTATGATTAGTTTTATTGAGTTATAATTAGTTATGAGATCATCCATATTCATGATACCATATTTTACCAATTCATATCAGGTTAACTTGAAACATATCTTCATGTAGGCTACCCCAACTTATGGTCCACACATCATAAACTTAAAAAATGTGCACCAATTTTAAATAGAAACCTTAAACATCATCTATATTGATACAACTTGCATGAACTAAAACTATATAAGTAAATAGACACACAACTCATCATGGTGAAAAATTGTAAAGAGAAACCTAGGTAAAAATTGAGTCTCCACTAACTGGATATGACGCTAACCTAATCTAATTTAAGCATTTGGAATTGAAAAATGGAAGAAATCTTGTTAGTTTGAAAATACGTAAAGGGAAACCTAATAAGAAGACAATTCCTTGTGAACTAGGCCTCCCCAATATGAGGATAAAGAAAATTTTAAGGTGATAAAATAAATAACTTAAAGCTTGTGGGGTTCATAATATTAATCTAGAAGAATTCAGGTTGTACTCGCTAGGCTCTTTTGACTATGAAATTTTTTAAGCATTCACTTTTTCTCTCATCCCCAGTTTATCAGAGGTATATTGAATAAGAGAAGCCTATATTCTTGGACTACCTATTCCTCTCAGGAAGTGAGAAAATTATGGATAAGAGCATATAAGTTCCATTAATTGAACCCAATTGTGCCCAAGCCATAAAAGAGTTAGATAAGAAACTCCACTTTATCAATATTCTCCTCTATCCCTATGACGATAGAAAAAAATTAGCACCAAACACATTTTATCACAGCTTAGTTTTTTACAGTGATGTTGGGATCCAAATACGATTTACTTGATTCTGTAAGTAAGAAGCTAACGATACTGTAGAAGCCTCCCTGTTTTATCCCCCCATGAAGCCACTATAACTAAAAGATATATAAACTAAGAATGTAGATTCTCTAGGACAACAAGTAAACTAGGATATTGTTCAGAGTGTAGAACATGATTTTCTGGAAGTTGTTAAGGGACCTGTAAATGTGGAGCTTCATTTAGGTAAATCATTTAATAGAACCTCTAAAATAGAATCCACTGACATTTTAAGGGGATTTTAGACCCAATAAATCAGATGTGTTTTCTTATAGGAGGTCTAGTTTTTTTTAACATTGATGGGAAACCAGATGAGATAAATGTCAAAGTTGGAATGAATATTCTTGAGTACCTGATGCTAGAATGATTAGAAATAGTTGTTTTGGATATGTTGTTTCAATACCTCACTTGGAAAGGATTTGTATACTTTTAATGTAAAATAATTATTCTTGAAAACCATTGGGTTAATAAATGTAGAATAATTTGTTAAATTTGAACATGGATGTGTATAAGAGATTAAATATACTACAAAATTCACTCACTTTTTTCACTATTCATGAGAGGAAACACCTAAAAAGGGACTAAATGAATAGATCATTATTTAAGGTATCCAAACTAAGGATCTATCAATATTTTTAATGTTATATATTACATTCCACATAGAAATTGATAATAAGGATTTGGTTGGTGGAAGAGACTTTGGATGGAATATTAGTGTAGGAGACACCATTGTTTAGCTATGTGAAACTAAGAGCATCAACATGGGATTTAAACACAATCTGTAGAGTCAGTAATATGATAGTAATGTAAGAGAAAATCAATCAATGGGATGAGTTTCTTATAATCCATATCACATCAATTGACCAGGTTTTTTATAGTGCATCTTGGATTTACACATGAATAATTAATTCATATCACCACTATAGAATTTACACCATTGTTCCATGAATGGGAATATTAAAAAATACCTTCATAAAATTCTATGAATAGTTGGTGCAACAAGATCAAATCTACCTCTAGTTTTGTATGCTCAGATGGAATAGTCCTATTAGACTAGTTCTTAACAAAAGACTTAGGAAAACTAAGAGGCATCTAGGAATAATTAATTTTATTAGGATGGGCCTCATTAGAGAAGCAATAACTATCTTGTGACATTAGATAAGTAGTTTTATACATAAGTGAAGGATATCATGAACAAGAAACATAATTCCTATATGGTTTGGGGTACCATTTGTCTAAATATGGAAATTATGGATATCATATATGATATTTTTGTATTAGATACATCCATCATTCATCTATTGTTAATCAACATGTGGAAACTATTCCTCATACCATCAGTGTCAACACACCTCATAGATAGTGGTAGTGAGGAGGATTGAAATGGATAGAATTCTACATGACTATTATTACAGTATAATTTATCTAGTTTATTCAAATCATATACATGTATTTCATTGATTTAATCTTTTGTATGAACTACATGGTGGGATTTAAATCTGGTATAGTCCACCAAGATTATTAGGTAGTGTTCACATCTCTATACAGAGATCTTCATGAATTCACTTGGGATTTAGTTCTAAATATAGTTAGAATTAAAGATATACTAATTGTGGTTGGAAAAATCAAGGACTAGTTAGTGTTAAAAAAATTGATTGCTGCTAATGAAACATGAAATGTAACTCTTCCTATCATAGTGGATTGACACACCAACATCTTTCCAAATGATTTCACTAGGTTACCATCCAAGAATGAAATAATATATTATATCAATCTACTTCAAGGATCATTCCCATAACTAACTATTTATATCCCATTTATAATGAATAACCCATTAACATATATTCCATTTACAATCGCAACTCATTTATCACATATATCAATTCCATACCTTAACCCATTTAACACAATCACATTATATCAAATGCCCCCTTATGTTATGTCATCAACAAAACACATTTATCACTTATTTCATTTAACAAAACAAATTAACATGACAACCTAATTGTTGGGGGTTCTATCTCACTAACCCATATATCATTTAAATGACTATGTTCTCAACATATCTTTAAAATCAAATCATGGAATAAAACGCAATCCGAGATACTCAGTTGAAATAATCTTGAATCCACCCTTCAAAAAACGAGTCTTCATCTTTTAAAAACTCAACATGTCCCAAGAATTTCATTTCTATTTACAAACATAAAAGGAGATTTTAAATCATTTTCAAAAAGGGGAACCACACCCTCATTTCTAATCACTATTTGAAATCTGTTAAGATAAACCCTTTTTTCCTATAACATTGAGGTCAACACCTCATTTTCAAAACAATACCCACTTTCAAAACATTGTTGTCCTTCATGGAAAACTATAACCAAATCAAAGTGAAAAATTATTATTTTAATCCATTTCAGAATCCAACTAGCCATTTCAAAAAAATACCAATTCCATATTTCAAATATCCCATTAACCTTGACTACATACCAACATACAATTCTTTACCCATTCACTTTCATAATTATATTATTGCAACATTTTAAAAAATATTTCACCAACCTTAAGGGGTTTTCATAACCCAAGGGTAGACCTAGGTACGATCTCAAACATCAATGGGCCCAACAAAGTCCTTAGAGGGTTTAATACATCAATCTAAGTCCTAATATCAACTGATGAACACAAAACATAGTAAAGAATTAAATTGAAACAACCACATACGCATATAATACATAAATTTTATGAGAAAAATCTTCAATACCACCTGGGGTCTCAGGGTGGTTGGGGTCGCGGGGGGCCGGGGTCGCTGGGGTCGCGGGGTCGCCAGAGTCGCAGGGTTTTGGGGGTAACGGGGGGCCAGGGTCACGGGGGAAGTGAGGATAGTGGGGAGAAGTGGGGTCGGGGTGGGGGGGAAGGGTCATTTGCGTTAAAATAAAAAAAATGTTTTGCGTCGGTTTATAATAAACCGTCGTGAAACCATTTTAAAAAAATGTTTAGCGGAGGTTACCAGAACCTCCACTAATAAATCGCCGCTAAAACCAATTTTTGTTGTAGTGGTAAATCAATTTCTGATTTTAGAAGCTGGGACTTTTCTCAATAGATCAAGGAAATGCGAGTTAATGTGGTTGTCCATCCAAAAGCTTACCTTGAACCCTGCAAGTAGTGGCATAGCCATAGCTTATAGACTATAAGGGGTGGTTCTAGGATCCTTGCCACTAGAATACTCTAGCGATAGAGTATTCCAATTTTATCACAGAGGGTTCCTAGAATTTGATAAAAATAGTGGGAGACATTTAATTTTTAATTATTTATTCAAAAATTTCTAAAATAGTAATCCAAAGAAAAAGTACTAATCTTCTAGAATTCATTTTATAGAAAAATGGAAAGTTATACCACAAGTTTAAAAACAATGTATTATAATGGAAAAAAATAATTTCCACACTGGCATGAGTATCTAAGAATAATGTGGGCGCTTGTGCATAGTATTATGATATAGGAAACTCAAGGTGTTAGTGTCCCCAACACTGTTAAACTACCTCAAGAAGCGAGGGTGAAATTACTCACATTATACTAATGTATAAAGCATATGATAGTTATATCATTATGCTTTCATCAATGTATGGTGTTAGTTGGGGTCACTACACTAGGACATGGATGATAAAACATGAAGTCTTGTATATGAGATGTTTTCAAGGAGAAAGAGAAGAAATGATATGAATAAGGTGATGGTTACACCGACATGTGTATATTGAAAGATGGATCATGATCTTTAAATGGATCCATTTCTCATATAATATTCACCCCTTTACTCAAGTTTCATTTTTAAGTTATAATAAAAACAAGTATTGAGTAAAATCTTCATTACCAATTTAGGTAATGATCACCAAGTTAATAAGAATATTAAAGAAAGTTTCATCTTTAATTCTTATGGAGAATAAATTGAAAGAAAAGGTGAAAAGGCCAAAGACATTTAATTCCAAGGGAACATTTGAAACATCAGAAAATAAATGATGTATTAATAAAGGTTATTTTCATTGCGTATTATAAAATAAAAGAATGGAATTTTAAAAGTAATAAATTGAATTAAAGAATCAAGTTACCCACTTATTCTTAAAAAATATTCATCAATTGTAATGTTTTAGTTTTACTACTTGGGTATTAAATACAATATGCTGATGACATATGTGTATTCTAATACAGTAACTAAGTAAGTATAGAAAACTTACTGGAAGTTAGGTGTATTCTCCAAGTGGATGAGAAAGGGTGATACCTAGGACAATGGTGAGAAGTACACAACTTCCTAATTACCAAGTGAAATATTCATGTAGAACTATTATTGAGTATAAACAAGACATTAATCTCATGTGTCCTTGTGCACAAAGATAAATTATTCCAAATTAAAGAATCAATGTTTTCCTTGGTATTTTATACTCAACCTATAGTTCAATAATACTTGAATTTTAGGAAATACTTGATGAATGTAACATGTAAGACTAATACCCAGTTGTGTCCAGATAATTCTTTTTCAAGTAAAACTAAAAGTGAAAGTCAAGAAAAATACCTATTATGGTATTTATGCATGGCACAACTAAATAATTTTGGTATTATCGATGTCTTTAGTTTGGAAAAATGAACCTTTATATATAAAGGTATGCCGCAAAACATTCGAAATTAGTTTAGCAAGAAAGCGTGAACTATTCCAAGGTTAGGCTAGAGGTATTTATACTTTATAATATTCCTTTAAGTGATTAAGGAATGGTAAAGTTAAGTAAATGCATGGTCAAAATATATGAGTTTCTTTGAGATGGCATGCTGAAGAATATCTTGACAATGAAATCATAGATCATGATAATGTAGCATGTAGCAATTCCCAAATGCGCGTTACCTTATCTACATCATGACATTGATTTTAATGAGGAGGATCAATGATGAAGTATTACATGTTAACATTGATCAACAAAGTGTAGCATGGAGTAATTTTTAAACGCACATTTTATACATCAAAGTTATGATGTATGAAGTATCAATGTTGCAACTTGCAGAAACTTCCATTATATTTCATGACGTGCTTTGCAAATAAAGGAGATATCACAAAACTATATGACAACTAAAATGAAAAATGGAAATCATATGAGTCATAGTATGATGTAAATCCATTATTTCATAAGGACATGTGTTTGAATACAAAGAGTTTGTTAGGAAATAAACAAACTTGTATCAGGAACAAACACATTGTGCATATTTTTTAATCATCCTAATGGTTGATTAGGATATTACAAAAATCTCTATGATAGAAAAGATATAGTCAAGTTATAGAATGTATTTATATAAGAAGGTTCACATATCTTTTGAGATAGTGGGAGCTATATTGAATTGTTATTAGTCAATGATTCAAGTGCACAAATTGTTGGCATAGGAATTAGTTGCACAAGCACATGTGAAACTGAGTGTGTTCCAGAGACACATATCGTGTAGAAAGGATAAAACCATGGTGATGGTTTTTTGTATTCACTGTGGTCAGTGTTCTATTATTCATAACGAATAATATATCCTACAAGTAAGCAATATATGAAAATTATCTAAGATTGAAAAGACCAACTAAAATTAAATTAATATATTCCATGTATCAAAGTGAAAAGGGGGTTATTATTTTGAATATTGTGGTGGGTATTCAAGTGAGTTGATACATGGAAGGTACAAGTGTGCTACTGATAAGGCTCAATTGGTTATACCAAGTCGTTATGCCTAAATCCGTTAGAATTTTACTTTTCATAGCTAATTGTTATGATCATATTATTGAGAATTTGATGTCATGACCACCAATCATGGATGGTTTCTATACGATTCAACCAAAAAGGGATGGTCATGTTATAGAATTATAATAACGGTTTCAAGTTATTGAAATCCAGATTAGGATTAAAGTAAGCAACAAGATCATAGAATATACATTTACAACAAATGTTTTCCATGTTTTTACTAGAGGTTAGTGGGAGATCCAAGGTTTTCCAAGCAAAATATGTTTGAAAACATATGGAAAATAGATTGTTCTTCAAGTTAGATAAGACTAGGATTAAATCTATTCTCCAGTGATTGACTTAAAGTAGCAACCTAAGTTCTAGGGAACAAGATCTACTGAGATGGATCTAAAGGTTACTTGGATCTATTCAATCATAAATATAGTGACATAGTGATGAAAAATACAAGTTGGAAAAAATCAAGAGATGAATTGTTGCTTATTTCACAGGGAATAATCTCTCCAAGTTGACATTTTTGTGACATGGGAATAGATAAACATGATAAGTTAAATCCATATGTCAAAGTGATGGATCAATCACTTATAACATGATATGTAAAAGAACTGATATTTCCAAGGTATATTTTACAGTAGGCAAATATTAGTTATATCCAAGCGCACTACAAGTGACGTAGTTGGAACTATTAATTTTTACCTTGACAAGTACAAAATGATTTGTACTTGGTAAGTGGATAAGAAAGATACTTGTTATTGTGGGATAAAAATTAGTATTATTTAGATCAATTTGATCTAATATAGCATTTAGGCTAAGGTGATGAGAAACACAAGATCATATAAGCCAGTGGTATCCATACCTAAAAATACCGAGTAAGTTACGGCTTCTAAGGTAGTTAAGAAGCATTTAAAAGCAACAATTTGTTCTAGTTCTTGGAATCGCATCTAGTAAGGAAAATATTATCATAATGTTAGTTATAATATTCTTACTAGCCAAGATGTCAAGTTATAAAAGTATAAAAAAAGGGATATACTCAGGGATATCATCTCTTGAGAAGTTTTACTCAAGTAGATGAGGTCGCTATAGCAGAATAACCACATGGAATAATCGTGGTGGGCCTAGTAGCTAAAGTCGTTACTTTTCAAAAACATGATCTTTATCATGTGAGTAGATAATAAGTATGTTTAGTAAGTTGTCTCTAGTGCAAGTGGTAGTGTTGAAATAGTGGGTTCCCTAGACCCAACTATGCAATGCTTTTGATTACCATATTATGTATATTGTTATCTATACATAATTTTATCTTACCATTATAGTGTGGACTTTTCTACATCTACTATTGAAATGATAATGTCCATTGATTAATTTTCATGTCGAGAGGTTATAACAAATCCCAGGCTATAATGGGAACCTCGAGATACCATGACATTAATCTTAAAAATATGTTTTATGGTCTAGATACAACTTACTGATTAGAAACATTAGATGTTTTACTATCAGGTGATGGGGGATCATAATCATTGAGACTTCTTCTCATGAATTTCACACTTGGTGATCTCTAGTAGTGAGATCATGAGAACAGACCCACCAATAAGAACACCACATGTTTCGGGTGTCATTGGATGTTCTTATCTATGATCATGTGTAATGGTCTCCTGACTTGAGATCATTTCCAGTGTATGTCAATTGATCGTGCACTTTGATGAAAGACAAAAACCATGATGTTGAAATAATGGTGAGGTAGTTTGTGTTGGGTGTGTCATTGATGGCATGACATTGGTTGAATGATCAAGAAAGTGTTTATCACTTCCAAGTCATGCAAGTAATATATCTCATGCTAAGTTGATAAGGATGGTAGTACCTTCATAAGACCATGGCCATGGAAGTCGAGGGTAAATCCGTCTAGTTGATTCAATAAACTATAAATCCAAAAAATGGAAATGACACATGAGTACTTCCTGGTTTATGAGATATTGATGACAAAGAGATTATATTACACAGTACGTGTTCCTAGGTTGGTTGTTGCTGCTGTGAAAATCCTTATCTCTTTAGGGGCTATGATGGGTTTCTAGATCCCACTCTTGGTATGTGAATAATATTCACTACTATCAAGATAAGGTCCTAGAGGGTCACACACAATAGCGTATTCAAGAATATTCCATATTCAGTTGAATAGGAGTTATGGACATGGTGGGCACCACCATTGGGGTTCGGGCTTTTTCCAAGGTTAAACAATCACCAGTGAAATAAATAAATTCATATTATTCAAGTTAATAATAATGATAACTAATTTTATTTATTAAATATAGTTACCAATTTTAAGTAAATACATGAAAAATATTATTTGAATGAATATTAAAATATTCAAGGTTCATTAATTTTTGTGGGAGTAAGATATGAGTTAATGGATTAATTATTATCACATGATATATTTAATATATTACAAGAAAGTGATAATAATAATGAATAATATTTATGACTTAGTTTAGTAGTCAAAATATTATTTATATAGTGTGTTAATTATTCGGGGGTTGGGTTGGAATTTTTGGGTAATTTCATTACACTCTATAAATAGAGGAGGAGAGGAGTTTTTCATCGACTATTCATTGCCTCTCTCTCTCTCTCCTCCTCTCTCTCCCACATACTAGAGAGATGGGCTCTGGATCCAAGGATCTTAGATCGAGCTCTCTCTCAAGAATCCCAACCGAAGCAAAGTAGTGATTGTCAGAGCATCGAAAGCATCATCAGATCTCCATGATAGCACCAGAAATTCGACGATCAGTACTCCTACAGTTTTCTTGAAGCGTGTGTGGATGATCTAGAGGAATTTGGATTCAGATTCTTCGAGCAGTGATCTCCAATGACAAATAGACATTGCGCATAGCTTCAGATCTAAACCAGGTATTATATGGTTTTATTTTGTGCTTAAAACTCTTCACATGTGATCCTCAACTTAAATTGGGCATCTATTCACCAACATCAAGAAGATTAAGTCGATCATAAATGAAATTTTTTAAAAATACCACCATTTGAAGCTTCTGTTGCGTGCCTAGTTCCTTCACATCAAACAAATATGGGAGTTGGATTATATGAACTTTCAAGTGCTGATTTTTCAATGCAAGTGGGTTAATAACAAGAGTGATGTTAAAATATATGAGTTGGGATTCGTAAAAGTTGATTTTAGTAAGGAAGGATACAAAGATGAACTATTTATAATGACATCAGATGAAGTACAAGTATTTTATGTTATAGATCCCGCAAACTGAAAGTGGTCAAATGTTCTATTATCGACCAAACCCAATAAAGGGTTAGATGAAAATTCAACAGAGGATGACCCTTTCATTGGGATTTCACAATCATTTCTCAACGGTCCCAATGTTGACAGCATTTTTTATGTTAGATCAGACCATAATGAAGGGATTTGGATAGTTGATAGAGGGGTTGGATCCATTCAGCCTTTAAAAAAATAATTCAATAATCATGTTATATTTTCTTGTAAAATACATAATGTTACCTTATGCTAGTATTTGTTCGATGCTTATTTTTTGTAATCTAAATTAAATGTTAAACAAATTTTGTAGATAATTACTTATGTACATGATGATGCTCCCAATCCCAAGGCACAATAGGTCTCTCAACCTGTTGTTGCTCGCATTATAGAGGAACAACAGGTCTCTCAACCTGTTATTGCTCACAGTATAGAGGACCAACAGGTTTCTCAACTTATTGTTGTTTTTACTTTGAGTAAAGAGGTACAACCACCATCTGTAGATGTTGCTTCTAGAACTACCGAGGAATATATTGATGATGTTAAAACCGAGCAAATGGTAGGCAACAAAACATTGGCGGCACAAAAAAATAGGAGCATCGTAGTTTGACAGTGTTATAAAAATTCCTTAAGGAAAAAATTAAAGGAATCAAATATGATGTTAGATGGAATAAGTAGGGCCAACATGTTAACCCCAACAAGGTCATGTTCATTAGTTACATTGAAATCATCACTTGAAAACGTGTGCTAATTGATGTACAGTCGTGGCACCATATTTTAACTGGACTTAAGAAACTGATGTGGGGAGATATTATAGTAACATTATGATATCATTTATTTAATTTACTAAAAAATAAAATAATAAAACATTGACATAAACTTCATCATCCCTTGTAGAGTGCATTTATAGTGGATGAATCGCACAAGGACTATGAATTAAGGGTTTCTAGAAGGATTCGCAGAGGCTCTCGCACAATTTTAACAAGATGTTATCTTAAATATGCTGAAGGGAAAATAAACCTACACCCACCTCTTATTTATACACACTTGATAACCCAAGGAGTGTGGGATACGTTTACTAGTTGTCGTGCATAGTAGTATTTTCAGGTACATTGTGTTTGGTAATAGGTTGTTTGATGATACGTGTATTCATCACTTTGATTAACAGTTTTTTATTTATGAAATAGCAACTAAGTGCGAAAAATAAGGAATGAGAAGCAAAACCAGTGTACCCTTACCATAAAGAAAGAATGGGGTACACTTCACTTGAAAAACAATTGGTACGTATTTTAAATCTATCATAATACTTTTATGTGACATAAAACAACACCATAACTATGTTCCTATATTTGTATATAGATTGATGAATCCAAATCAAAATTCACTTCCATCCCATGCCATGTGCTATGGAAGGAGGAACGTGTAAATAAAGATGGTATACTAATAGATGAAAACACATAAAAAGTGTGGGAAAAATTGCAAGTATGATATAATAAATATTTTTTTTCTTTAAATAAATATTACATAACAATGATTACTTATTTTCCAGCATTTTCTATCTAACATAGTCACATGAATTAGCAACATCCAAACTGGATGCATACATACTTTCAGTGTCTTTGAAGCAGCTAGAAAAGTATGGTTGTGTCAGAGGTGTGGGTTTTGGGGTGACACCCCAAACATTTTTTGAGAAAAAAACAAGAGGATGATCAAAGTGAAGAAATCAAAATGATGAGAGAAATAATATCTATCCTTGAAGAACATAAGCAATTGTAGAGAGTGTTCATGACAAATTTTATGGAAGGGGGGAAAAGAGAAGAAACAAATCAAGAACAACTAGTGTGTGAAGATCCCACCCCACCCCCACATGCTTTAAGGTGAGTCATTCCCCTAAAAAACCTATCTTAGCAGAGGTAATAAATGTTCTAATAATTTTTTCTATGAATTTTGAATCAGATAGACACTGATATCTTTCCTATACTAATATTGTATAGGGTGAAAATTAATGTGGTTTATATCTATCAACACCCACCCATCGCCTTGTAATGAGGGATACAGTGTTCAATATCCAGAATTCCATGCTACACAATAGACCACTTTCAACATTTCATGTCAAAGTGTTGATTAAAAAACCCCATGAGCTGAGCATCAGTCTACCTATTCAAATTGATGATGAAGATATTCATAAGGTCGAATAGGATCTTAAAACATTCATCATATGGCTGTCACATCTTGAAAAAAATATGTCGATAAGGAGGTATTCATTTCCAATTTATTTTTCAAGATAAACCTTTAATATTTAATGAAAAAGGCATGAACTGATGAATTTTATAATATACAGACATAGAAAAGGGGTGAAAAGAAAGAATAGATCAAAACCATCTCAAGGATCAACCAACTAATTGAAATGATCTACCGAAATCACCTTAAACATTCTTGTTCTATATCCGCATTTATTATCATTACAGACTCATGTGAATACAAAGTTGAAAGATAGTGGTACTCACACAATTCTTTTTGATGAAAATATGTGTAAATTGGAAGATCCATATTTCATTAGTGTTGACAATGTAATTGAAATCCTGTAGTGTGATTGGCTTGATGACTCAGTTGTAAATGTATACATGAGGTATGTTTTCATGATTTGATTTTCCAAAAGCTAATATACTATGATAATTATGACTAAATACATTTCATATTTTTCTTAGGAGTATATATTAAAAACAATTGAAGTTATTTCCCCATGAACAAAAATTTGGACTCATTAGTACACATGTCACCTCTACAGAATAAAAAAAATAGAATCCAAGAAAGAGGTTGAAATAGTGACAGGCCTTCTCAAATCATTTAACAGCAAAAATACAGATGACATACTCTTCTTAATACATATGATTTAGGGGTAAAACTCTTAAATTTAATCATATCAAATATATTTTAATTTCTTTCATTACTTATTCTTTTTGTGTTCTTAGGAAGTATTGGATGCTCATTGCGGTCAATTTGGATACTCCAAAGATTTATTTCCTAGATTCAATGTATGGATGTCCAACAAACCAACCACACATGATGGAATTTTTCAATTTGTAAAACACTACATTAAACATTTTAGAACTAAAAATCTAGTTATATAATTTATATTATCTTTTAATGAGTATTCTGTTATGATTGGGCGGTGTGTGAATATCATCTACATCATGGAATGAGGCTAGGGGAAAAGGACAAGAAACATCACAAGTTCTATGACTGGATACAAATTAGGTTATATCTAATAATATTTCACTATCCAAACACATAAAAAATTACTAACTTTTCTCAATGTTTCTGTAGTTTCCAAAACAAACAAATGGTAAATATTTTGGTTATTATATTTGTAAAATTATTAAAGAGATCAAATTCCATGAACAAACTAGCATCCCTAAAGAGGTATTTTCGAAGATAATTACTATTTCATTTAAAATATTTATTAATCCTTTGTGTATTTATATTTTTTCAGTACTACCAGGATTGTTGAAAAGACTCCTATTCATAAGAATATATATTTTTTTTAGAAATGAATGGGAAACATACCATGTAAAGACCCAACCACAGTTGCCCAAATCCAATGCCTTATTACATTACATTGGTATGTTTACAAAAAATTCATATCTTGAAGGAAGGAATAGTTTAATAGATTTATAAATCTAGATACATACATAAGTTCAACATTACAAAATGAAATAAAAAACTACACATAAGTTCCATTTGAAACATCCACCACTCTATGATTATCCCTACAAGTCAACCATAATATACCTCTCCATGTCCTTATAAAAATAAAACATTAGAAGGGGTGTGATCAGATGCTCAGCAAGGGTAAAAAATATAGTGAAATATATCATATACATAAACATTAGGCATGGTGAATAGTTGAAAACACATGCCTTTAAAAAGATAAACTTGAACATAATATGGTAGTAAAATGAGATAAGTAAATATTTTCATAATAAAACATAATCATGGGTATTCTACTGGTCGAATAACCACATGAAATATGAATTTATAGTTTAATAATGAGGGAAATGCATATACCGAACATTCTGAAACATATCGTCAAGTTCTTGACCAATACATCTAAAAATGATTAAGGCCTCGGCCAAAACCATATCTAAAAATGGGCAAGGCCTGAGCCAAGTTTATATATATTCATCTCATGAGACCTACTAATGCATCGAGGGGATATAATGGGCTCCACCCATTATATAATAAGTACAATTCATTCCTTATATGAATGGGGATAAATAGAAACAACATATACATTCATATTGAAACTAACATGTGAAATGTAAATAACTTTCCCCGAACATTAGGCATAAACACTAACCATTCGGAGTAAATGGGTGAATGGTTTTAAGATAGCACATTGACGGTCAAACTAATCATAAACCATTCAATTAAATATGGTAGATTATATCATAATTATTAATTACAATAATACATAATAATCAATAGGAGTGTTGAAACATATGAATATACTCTTATAAAATCATCGAGTAATTCTTGAGATAAATACTCTTTTACTTTGAAAAGAAGAGTTATTTTTGAAAAGTGTTTTTATAAAACCATAAATGAGGTAAGATAGTATTTTCATAATAAAATTAGTGATTTTATAAAGATATTGGTTTCTAGAAATAGATTATATAGTGCCCTTGAAAATTGGTAAGAATTTGAGAAATTCCCTTGAGTCGGGCTTGTATTTCGGGAAGAATTTTTTAAAGATCCTTTTAAAACATATAATTACCCATAAATAAAGGTATGATTCTGGTTGGTACACATATATATAACATTAATACAGAATTTATGAGGAGTAAATATTATTTAAAAATAATTTAATTAATTAAAGTAGATAATAAAATTAACCTAAAGGAAAATGGAGGTTCGGGTGGAAAACTCTTACCTTAAGTCCGAAGGTATTCCTCACTTGATCTTAACGACCTAAATAATAAAATTTAGGTTCATAAATTAATGATTCAAGAACATACTCTTCATGTAATTGATTTATTATAACCTTATTAGGTTCATTAGTGTCCTTTTGATGGGTTAATAGATTCAATTTCATTGTTTGGGAGTGTTTTCTTCCTTGGTTTTCATGACTAGTTTACTTATATTCATGTAAGGATAAACATGTAGAATGAGAATGGTTGTATAGAATAGAATTTGTATGTTATTAGTAAACAAATAGAATTTTACATGGTTATAAAATTCATTTGTTTATTGGGAGTGAAGATGAATCATTATATAAAACTTTAATGACAATTGTTTAGGTTAATTGGCAGTTTTTTATCACAATGAACTCATTTTGATTTATAAATTAACATCATGTGTAAAAAAGGATTAAATAAAATTAAATAAGTTATAATACATATATTATAGTCTGATTTAACCATAAAAATGGTTTCATGACCATAATTGAAGACGGTAATAGAAATTGAAAACTCATTGTCCTTGAATGTGATAAATTAACACATCTTGGATGGTGTTTTCATTTCTAATATAAAAGAAGGGGAAAGGAGAGATAATGAAGAATTATTCATTTATCATAAAAAAATTTCATTACATGTAATGTAATTGATTCATCACAATATTTGTATTAAATGAGGTTAGGAAAGAATAATAAATTAAAAGAACTTGAAATAAAAGAAATGAAAAGAGGAATTTACCTCTTAAAGTAATCTTCCTTGAGAGCCTCTTTTGGGGAGAGGTTTTGGTATTTTTATGAGACCAAGGGATAATGGAAGTGGGGGAATCATGGGAGGATATTTGAGTATAATTTAGATAAGTAACAAGGATTGAGATGAGGGAAGAGGAGAGGGAGTGAGGGGGGTTTATAGTGGAGGAGAGGAGGGTTTTCCCATTATTTTACTCATTATTTTATTATTTTTTCAAAGACAACCAGTAGTATTGATTATTGTAACAAAGAATAATAATATGTGCATATGAGTTCTAACCAAGTGTTATTACATCATCCATGATGCTAGGAATAGTGAATTTAACAGATAATGTATATATACGGTAAATTACCATATTTTACTATTCATCAAAAATTTGAGTACTTCAGAAAAATCCCAAAAATCTACCCTAACTATTTTTTTCAACATTTAGAATTAAAAAATTAACTCCATTTTTTGAAAATAATTTTCTAAATATTATTAATTTAATTTTTAAATAAAATCATAATTTATTCAAAAAATAACAATTTTAAAACTAAAATTTGTTTTATATCACCTTGAAAAATTAATCAAAAACTCATTATCTTATAACCTTAAGATAATAAAATAATAATATGATTTACTATTCATAAGGTTCATATTACTATTCATAAGGGTATGTTACTATTCACCAAAAAATAATTTTGTCTTATCAGCCTCTAAATATCTTACTAAACGCAACTGTATATGTTAGTTTTTTGAAATTCAAATCACAGAGGTAGAAAAATTATGTTTACTGGCTTGGTTATAACAAAGTGGTGTTTTTTAGAGACTTATTATTTCATTCATTCAATATTAAATTTATTTTAAAAATCTTGGGGTGTTACATTATCCCCTCCTTACAAAAAATTCATCCTCAAAATTACTAGAATATTACCTCACAAAAAGATTTGGGTATTTCTTCATTATATGCTCATCAGGATCCCATGTTGCCTCTTTGATTTTATGATTTTCCCAATGCATCTTTACTAGTCAAGTCATCCAATTCCTCAACACTTGTTCTTTAGTTTCTAGAATCCAAATAAGCTATTAATAATAAGATAGGTCAAGTTCCAATTCTATACCTCTAGAAGTGAGGACATGCGTTGTGTCTAGCATGTACTTTCTCAGTAATGAGACATAGAACACATTGTGTACTTTAGACAGGCTAGGTGGCATAGCCAAATGATATGCAACAGCTCCAATTCTCTCCAGAATTTCAAAAGGTCCTATGTACCTTGGGCTTAGTTTCCCTTTCTTTCCAAATCTTATAACACCCTTCCATAGAGATACTTTTAAAAAAAAATGATCTCCTACTTGAAATTCCAAATCCTTTCTTTGATTATCAGTATATATTTTTTGTCTTCTTCAATCTTCTTTGATATGGCCTTGAATAATCTTTAACTTCTCTATTGTTTTCTCCACAAGCTCTGGGCCCACAAGCTTCCTTTCTCTAACTTCATCCCAACAAGTTGGTGTACAACATCTCTTTCCGTACAATGCTTCATATGGTGCCATTTAAATACTTGAATGGAAACTATTATTCTAAGAAAACTTCAATAAAGGTAAATATTGATCCCACGTACCTTGAAAGTCAATTGAACATGATATCAACATTTCCTCTAAGGTTTGGATCATCCTTTCGGATTTCTCATCAGTTTGTGGGTGATAATTAGTACTCAATCGAAGCTTGATATTCAAAGATTTGTGAATAATTTTCCAGAATTTTGATGTAAATAATAGATCATGATCATAAAAAATTGATAGAGGTGCTCCATGAAGTCTCACAACTTCATTGATATAGATTCATGTTAGGCGCTCCAATGGAAAATCCTCCCTTATAGCGAAATGTGCAGATTTTGTAAGTCGATCAACAATTACCCATATTGAATCATTCTTTCTCAGAGTTTTGGGTATTCTAGTGAAAAAATACATGGTGATGTCATCCCATTTCCATATAAGAATGGGTAGGGGTTTTACATCTCCTCTAGGATGTTGTCATTCGACCTTCACTTATTGACAGACTAAACATCATGATACATAATCAGCAATTTCCCTCTTCATGTTATCCCACCAGAAATGTTATTTCAAATATCTATACATTTTAGTGCTACTAGGGTGTATAGAGAAATTTTAGTTGTGAGCATCATCCAACAACTCCCTTTTCATCTCGGGTATAGAGGGAACACATATCCTCTTCCCAAATTTCAGAATTCCATCTTCACAAATGAAGTCAGTCAATTTCCCATCTTTCACAGCATTAATTTTCTTTTTAAGATTATCATCATTAGACTGTGAAGCTTTAATTATTTACAATAAATAAATTTGGGAAACCATTTGAAAAAGTAGTGATGTTTCACCTTCTTTGATAATTCCCATATCCATCATCACTAGATCCATGTACAAAGTATCCTTGTCAATCCTCATTTTGTTGAGAACTCCATGATCTTTCCTACTCAATGCATCAGCTACCTTATTTTCCTTTCCTTGGTAGTATTGTATGGAACAATCATAAACATTGAGTAGTTAGAGTCATCTCATTTGACTCATGTTGAGTTCTTTCTATGAGAAGATATATTTTAGAATCTTATAATCCGTATATATCTCACATTTTTCACCATAGAGATAATGTCTCCATATCTTTAGAGCAAATATTACCACTGATAACTCAAGATCATGAGTAGGATATTTTTTTCGTGAATTTTTAACTATCTTGATGCATAAGCAATAAATCTATCATTATGCATAAGGAAACAACCAATTCTTTTCTTTGATACATCACTATAGATCACAAACTCATCATTACCTGATGGTAGATTTAGGATCGGAGAATTCACTAATCTCCTCTTCAATTCTTCAAAACTGTAGTGACCCGCCAATCCTCATTGGCTTGAGAGCTCAACGAGTCATTACTAGGCCTTAAGCGACATCCCCAAGGTGCCAAAGGCTGGCAATAAATTCTGAAGGGTTTCAAAACAATTGGGGGATGATTTACCCTTTTTAGAACATACCACAGAGCCAACAACCATAACCAAACAAATCAACTAAATAATGCATGATAACAGCTAAGGAAACTCAACCATTTATATTACCATAACCAACCAAGAGTACCAAAATGGAAACCAACACTAAATTATAGTAAACAATGGAAAGATAAACTCAAAGACTACAAGACAACAACCCAACTCCATGCTCTACAAGCTCCAAGCTCCAACATCATGGACCGGCCCAATCATCACGAAGCAGTATGCAACACTTTACCTTTTCCAACATCCCGGTACATGAAATCTGCAAAAGCACCAACGTGCCAAAGCAGGGGTGAGTAATGAAACTCAGTATGTTTTCCCCGATGACTTCCCAACCCATGCCTCTAGGATAAAACATGTTAGCACGTTTATATAAAACAATTCATATAAAACAATTCCAAAACAGTTCACAATATAACAAGTTCCATGTCAAAACCATTTTCCAACAAAAACCATCTTTCTCAAGAAAAGAAACCAAGAAAGTTTCCCATAAAATTCTCATTTCCATTTTGGAACATTCATTCCATTTCAAAAATCTACACAACCAACCATGCATGTAACCTGGACCTCCCTATACTCACGAGTGGTGAGTTATCCTTCCACTAAGTCGTCACTTAGAGAACTACCTTGATGGGGGTACTTCATGACCGTATATGTCCCAACCTTTTTATGGGGTTAATTCTCACCCTTATCCATCCCAACCTTTTGATGGTGGGACTTCTCTCCCTTATCCATCCCAATGCACATGAACACACACCAAAACCCATGAAAATCTATGCCCAGAACCATGTGTGTTCAAAACCTTTCAATAAAGCATCCCCCTTTTATTAAAAACCATTTCTTTCAAGCAACAAAACCATATCCAATTTAAAATCACCATTTTAAATTTACTTCAACAACCACTTTCCAAAAACACACGATTTCCATCACCCGTTACTAAAAAGGGGTTTCAACCATTCTTTAACAGCAGATAAATAAACCATTTCAATCAAGGAAAATAATTTGAAACTAATCCTTCAAGTTCTAAGAAAGAGGAATCGAGAGTGAAGCCACCTATCTCAACAAATTAGTAGAAACCAACAATGGACGAAGAACGCCAACAAAACCGAGTCAACTAGTCCCCGAAACCTCCTTAGATTCCTTCCCATAGCACCAAAAAAACCAAAACCCAACTTAAAAGTCATCCACTACCTTAGATCTACCCACCTTGGGCATAGATCTAAGGATCCATCAAGAGGGAGGAAGGAGATCTAAGAAAACTAAAGGAAATGAGACTTACCTTGATCAATCGGCCTCTAAATGCCAAGGCAACCCTCCAGATCGCTTCCAAAACACCTGGTAAGTGTTCTACCACCTTTACTAGAGAGAAATCCCAAGTTAGGGCCGTCTAGGAGAAAAAATGAGTGGGTTTGGGGATAAAATGGATTAGATCCTTAAAAATGGGATCTAAGTTGACTTCGCGCACGGTTAGTCCACACAGTTAGTCAAATCGTGCGTTAACCGTACGGTAGTCACTTCTTGGAAGTGGCACTCCACATGGCCTCCTCGCACAGTTTGCCCAAACCATGCACACACTGTGCAGTCTCCTCTATCCAAATGACCACCACCTGCATGGTTTCTGCGCAGTTTGGGCAAGTCGTGCACATCCCGTACGTCCCCACATTTTGCCCTTTAACACCTTAAAAGTCTCCAAACTTTCCCAACCATCTCCCATATGCTTCATATACTTAAAAAGAATAAAACAAGGGTTACTTACCAGAAACTGGGGATACTACAGAAACAGTAATCACATTCTTTTTTCCATACGAACTTAACCCCTTTACGTGTAATCTTGGTCATTGGGTTGGCTAAATGGGAGAAGTTCTTAAATAAACCCTGATAATAACCTGTTAAACCAATAAAACTATATACCTCATTTATGTTCATTAGAGTAGGCCATTCTTGAACATCTTTTGTCTTCATAGGATCAATAGATATTCCATTATTAGAGACAATATGGCCAAAAAAGGAAACTTATTGAATCCAAAATTCACACTTGTTAAACTTCCCATATATTTCATTTCTTCTAAGAGTCTTCAGAATAGTGTGCAAGTGATTTTCATGATCTTCATAGATTTTGGAGTATACCAAGATATCATCAATAAATACAACCAAAAAGTTGTCAATATATTCCTTGAAAACTCTATTCATTAGATTCATGAAAATAGAGGGTTCATTAGTCAGTCCAAAAGGCATTATTGTAAACTCGTAAAGCCTATACCTAGTTTGAAATGATGTCTTTGGAATATCTTCCTTCCTCACACAGAACTTATGATATCCAGATCGAAGATAAATCTTTGAAAAATATTAGACTCCATGATGTTGATAAAATAAATCATTGATGTGGGGTAGGGGATACTTGTTATTTATTATTATATCATTTATCTCCCTATAGTCAATGCACAACCTCATAGATCCATCTTTCTTATTAATTAAAAGAATAGGGGATCCCCATGGAGAAAAACTAGGGGGAATAAATCCTTTATCACTCAATTCCTCTAGTTTTTTCTTTAGTTATACTAATTACATAGTGTCCATTCTATAAGGGTTCTTTGATATGGGCCTTGAATCAGGAATTAAGTCAACAAAAAACTCAATTTCCCGCTCTATAGGATGTCCAGGTAAATCCTCTAGAAACATGTCAACATATTCTTGCATAATAGGCACATACTCTATTTTAACATTCCTTTACTCATCCATAGTTACTACATTCCCTTTCTCCCTAATAATTTAATTTAGTAGAACTACTAGGGGTGGATCTAGATAAGAATCAGATGGTGATGTTTATTCTCTAAAGATAAGGTATTCCACATCATCCTCAAAAATTGTAACCTTCTTCTTCTTAGAATAAATTTTCGCATCATGGTTCGAAATACAATCCATACCTAAGATTATATCAAATTCAATCATGGGTATGATAATAAAATTAGCAGGAAAAGCACATATATATTTCATAATGGGGACTGCCTGACACAACATTGTTGCAATGATACTTCCTTTAGGAGTTTTGACTGACAACTCCCTTATTAAATCAAAATGGAAATATCTAATTTTCTTGGAAAACTGGGAAGATATGAAAGAATTTGATGATCCATAATCAAATAAATCACTGGATAAGTTTGAGGAAATAATTAAATTACCTTCCACCATGTCATTAAGAACTTCAATACTAGTAGTTGTGATCACATAAGCTTGTCCTTACTCCCTTGTCCTTTTCTAAGGCATGTTTCCTTGATGATTTGGACAATAATTATCATATTTTCCCATATCACTACAATTATATCATTGAACATTAATATCTTCTTTCTTCCCCTTTAAAACACCAGCATGATGGTCTTTCTGTCCACATTGAAGCACACCCATTTTCCTTTTAAGAAGGCATCAGGGTGTTTCCTTCCACAATTATCACAGGGTGGAAATTCAACTCTTCCCTTCATCCCCATTTCCTTGTTTCCTTTTCTGTAGTTTTCAGCAACCCACTTCTTCTCTTGATTTCCTTTAAATTCATAAGACTTGGAGAACTCATTTTCTATCTTGATAGCACATGAGACTATATATTCATGTGATGAGAAAGTTTGGCAGACCCGCACCCACCGAAGGAATGGATTTAGGCCATATAAGAATTGATCAATCTTGCTCCTTTTATTATGTATATAGTCCAAATCATTCCTTTATAACCTTGTGAATTTAGCTTTATACTTTACAACATTCTCATCTTCCTTTTACCTCAAATTTAGAAATTGTCTTTCCATATCTGGTCATTGTTCGTGAGGAAAGTATTTCTCTAAGAAAATTTCTTTAAATTAACTACATTCCATGTTTTTTATCTCTTCATCCTCCTTTGTGTTTTAAATTAGTGACCATCATTGATCAGAATCTCCCGACAGATGATAAACTATCATGACAACTTTCTCCCTTTTGTTACTTCCCAAGGCGAGAAACTTCTTCTCTAAGGAACTTATCCACTTCTTCGCTACAAGTGGGTTTGTAGTCCCATTAAATGATAGAGTTTGTTGTCGCATAAAGAGATCTAACATAGCTATTCCATGTTGTGGATCCAAATTCTCCATATGGGCAATGTTATTGTTCATAACCTGAGTAAATTGTCCTAGTATAGTTATAAGTTGCTCTGCACTAGTCACAGCACCAAATTCAACACCATTATCTTGCATAGAAGATCAATACCTACATGGGATACATGCATTTATATGGTTTCCATTTCTTCCAATAGGAACTATTTCTAAATAATGGAATACATTAGATTAGTTTATGAATCATAATGTACTAACTCAACTTATAAAAAATACTTAACATAAATTGAAATCATATTCATGGATAATCCCATAATCATAAGTGAGGTTTATTTTAGGAAAAATTTACATTTAAATCCTTCATAATGGCTTTTAAATATAATTTGAATTATCCTAAGCATATCCACTGGGATTGTCAAACTAGGTGCACAGTAAGGCCCATTGTCATGTACCAGGATACCCCGAGTCAAGCCTGAAACTCCTTGTCAGAGTTTTCACTCCTAGGTACATTTGTTCCAAAACCACATCCACTTGTAGTATCCATACAGGGATGTATTTTCTAGAAATATCCACATAATCTATTCCTTTCCAAAATTTCAGGATGTTCTTGTATGTTTATCCTAAAAGACTATATTATGGGTTTATTCCCTAATATACATTATCTAAATCTAGTTTCCATGTTTTCTACTAAATTTCCTCTAATACCAATTGTAAATACCCGACCCCAGTTTCTTGGAGCTGGTGATTTATTACATTACATTGGAATATTTACAATAAAGTTGTATCCCAAAGGAACGAATAGTTTAGTATATTTGGAAATCTAGATGCATACGTAAGTTTAACATTATAACATAAAATGAAAAACTACACATAAGTTCCTTTGGGAATATCCACCACTCTATGATTATCCCTGTAATTCAATCATAATATACCTCTTCATGTTCTTGGAAAAATGAAACATAAGAAGGGATGAGCTCAAATGCTCAGTAAGGGTAAACAATACAGTGGAAGATATCATATAAATAAAAATTATGCATGGTTAATAATTGAAAACACATGCCTTTAAAAAGATAAACTTGAACATAATATGGAATGAATATGAGATGAGTAAATATTGTCATAATAAAAAATAATCATGGGTATTCTACTGGTTGAATAACCACATGAAATATGAATTTATAGCTTCATAATGACGTAAATTCATATACCAGACATTCTAAAACATACTTTCAAGGACTTAGCCAATACATCTAAAAATGATTAAGGCCTTGGACAAAACCATATATAAAAATGGGCAAGGCCTAGGCCAAGTCCATGTCTATTCATCTCATGAGACCAACTGATGCATCGAAGGTCTATAGTAGGCTTCACCCATCATATAATAAGTCCAATTAATTCCTCATAAGAATAGGGATAAACATAAACAACATATATATTCATATTGAAACTAACATATGAAATTTAAATAACTTTCCCCAAACATTAAGCATAAACACTACTTAACCATTCAGAGTAAATTGGTGAATGGTTTTAAGATTGCACATTCATAGTCAAATTAATCATAAACCATTAAATTAAATATAATATATTATATCATAAAGATTAATACTAATAATACATAATAATCAAAAGAATTGTTGAAACATATGAAGATACTCTTATAAAATCATTGAGTAATTCTTGAGATAAATACTCTTTTACTTTGAAAAGAAGAGTTATTTTAGAAAACTGTTTTTATAAAACCATAAATGAGGTAAGATAATATTTTCATAATAAAATTATTTATTTTATAAAGATAATGGTTTTAAAAAATATATTATAGAGTTCCCTTGAAAATAGGTAAGAATTTGAGAAATTCCCTTGAGTTGGGCTTGTATTTCGGGAAGAATGTTTGAAAGATCCTTTTAAAAAATATAATTCCCCATAAATTAAGGTAGTATTATGGTTGGTACACATATATAGAACATTCATACAGAATTTATGAGGAGTAATTAGTAATTAATAAGAATTTAATTTAGGTAAGTGGATAATAAAAGTAACTCAAATGAAGATGGAGGTTCGGGTGGAAAGCACTTACCTTAAGTCTGAAGGTGTTCCTCACTTGATATTAACAACCTAAATAATAAAATTTAGGTTCATAAATTATTAATTATAGAACCTCCTATACATTTAATTGATTTATTATAACCTTATTAGGTTCATTCATGTCCTTTTTATGGGTTAAGAGATTCAATTTCATTGTTTGGGAGCGTTTTCTTCCTTGGTTTTCATGATCAGTTTTCTTATATTCATGTAAGGATAAACATGTAGAATGAGAATGGTTTTCCAGAATATAAGTTGTATGTTATTAGTGAACAACCATAAGATTACATGGTTATAAAATTCATTTGGTTATTGTGAGTGAAGATCAATCATTATATAAAACTTTAATGACAATTGTTTGGGTTAATTGGTGGTTTTTTATCACACTGAACTCATTTTTATTTATAAATTAATATAATGTGTAAAAAAGAATTAAATAACCTTAAATAAGTTATAATACATATATTATAGTCCGGTTCAACCATAAAAATTGTTTCATGACCATAATTGAAGACAGTAATAGAAATTGAAAACTCATCGTCCTTGAATGTGATAAATTAACACATCTTGGATGGTGTTTTCATTTCTAGTATAAAAGAAGAGGAAGGAGAGATGGTGAATAATTATTCATTTATCACAGAAAAATTTTAGTACATGTAAGATAATGGAGTCATCACAACATTTGGATGAAAGTATGTGAGGAAATAAAAATAAAAGAAATGAACTTGAAATAAAAGAAATGAAAAGAGGAATTTACCTCTTGAAGTAATCTTCCTTGAGAGCCTCTTTAGGGGAGAGTTTTTGGTCTTTTTATGAGACCAAGGGTTGATAGACATGGGTGAGGAAATTGGTAGGATATTTTAGCATAATTTAGTCAAGTAAAAAGGCTTGAGAGGAGTGAATATAAGAGGGATTAAGGAGGGTTTTATAATGAAGGAGAGGAAGGTTTCCCCATTATTTTACTCATTATTTTATTATTTTGCCAAAGACAACCAATAGTATTGATTCTTGTGACCAATAATAGTAATATTTTCATGTGAGTTTGAACCAAGTGTGATTACATCATCCATGATTCTATTAATAGTGAATTTAACTGATAATGTATATATATCGTAAATTATTGTATTTTACTATTCATCAAAAATTCGAGTATTTCAGAAAAATCCCAAAACTTCACCCTAACAATTTTTCATTGTGTAGAATTCAAAAAAGAAGTCCAAATTTTGAAAATAATTTTATAAATATTATTAATTTAATTTTTAAATAAAATCAAAATTTATTCAAAAAATAACAATTTTAAAACTATAATCCATTTTATATCACCTTGAAAAATTAATCAAGATCTCATTATCTTATAACCTTAAGAAAATAAAATAATAATATGATTTACTATTCATAAGGGTCATATTACTATTAATATTATTATTCATAAGGGAATGTTACTATTTTCCAAAAATTAAGTTTTTCTTATCAGACTCTAAATATCTTACTGAATGCAACTGTGTATATCAGTTTTTCAAAATTCAAATCACAGAGGTGGAAAAATTATGTTTACTAGCTAGGTTGTAACAAATTGGTGTTTTTTAGAGACTTAGTGTTTCATACATTCAATATTAAATTTATTTTCAAAATCTTGGGGTGTTACATACCTGATGGAATAATGTACACAAATAGCATGAAGATGTGACTGGTATAACTTGAAGTGTCTATTTTTATTTAAAATTGTCAATATTTTTAGTAAAAAGAATAAGTGACATACTAAAAACTGAGAAGACGCATTAGTATTGTTTTGATACTTTAGTACAATGATCCATAAGTTATTTGTGACCTATAGGAATCAACCACACCTAAATCCGACGCATGGTGTGACCGTTATGACTTTAAGTGTGTATTTTTATAATAAATTAACAATAAATTTAGAAAAAAGAACAAGTGACATACTGAAAACTGAGAAAATTAATTTGTATTGTTTTTATACTTTATTACAATAGTATATCAGTCATTTTTGACGTTTAGAAATCAACCACACCTCAATCCGATGAATGGTGTGATCGATATGACCAAATTTGTGTTATTGGTTTAAAATTGACATTTTAGCTCAAAACATGTCACTCACTGAAAACCAAGAAAACTCACTCTGATTGTATTTATAATTTTGGAAAACAATTCATAAGTTCTTTGTGACATATATGAATCAGTCTCATGTCAAACTGATGCACGATGCGACCGATATGACTCAAAATGCGTGTTTCCAGTTTGAAATGATATTTTAGTAAAAAAATACAACTAACATACTAAAAACTGATAAAATGAATTTGGATTGTTTTTATACTTTAGTAAAATGATATATAATTCATTTTGACGTGTATGAATCAATCACACCTCAATCTGATGCATGGTGCGACCAGTGTGACTCAAAGTGTCTCTTTTTATTTAAAATTGACATTAATTTTAGTAAAAACCCACAAATGGCCTACTAAAAACTGAGAAAACACATTCAGATTGCTTTTATAATTTAGTTTAATGATCCATGAGTAATTTTTGATGTGTAGGAATCAACCTCACCTTAATACAATGCACGATGTGACCGGTATAAATCCAAATGTGTCTTTTTATTTAAAATTGAATTAATTTAAGTAAAAATACTCACATACTAAAAACTGTGAAAACTCATTAATATTGTTTTGATACTTTATGAATATTATAATGAGTCATTTTTTATGTTTAGGAATCACTCGCACCTTAATCTGATGCATGGTGCAACTGGTATGACTAAAAGTGTTTGTTATCAGTTTAAAATTTAAATTTTAGCTCAAAACATGTCACTCACTAAAAACCAAGAAAACACTTTCTGACTGTATTCATAATTTAGGATAGTGATTCTTAAGTCCTTTATAATGTGTATGAAGTAGTCTCACATAAAATTGATGCACTATGTGACTGGTATGACTCAAAAAGTGTGTTTCAGTTTTGAAATGATATTTTAGTAAAAAACACAACTAACATACTGAAAACCGAGAAAAAAAATTTGTATTGTTTTGATGCCTTAGAAAAATGATCCATGAGTCATTTGTAACATGTAGGAATCAACCACACATCAATCTTATGAACGATGTGACCGGTATAAATCCAAATGTGTTTTTATTTAAAATTGACATTAATTTAAGTAAAAAGAACAAGTGACATACTAAAAATCGAGCAAACACATTTGGATTGTTTTGATACTTTAAGACAATGATCCATGAGTCATTTTTGATGTGTAGGAATCAAACACACCTCAATCCGATGCACGGTGTGACCATTATGACTAAAATTGTCCGTTATTAGTTTAAAATTGACATTTTAGCTCAAAAGGTTTCACTAACTGAAAACCAAGAAAATTCCCTCTTATTGTCTTCATAATTAATGAGAGCGATTTTTAATTCCTTTATGACGTGTATGAATCATTCTCACCACAAACCGATGCGTGATGTGACCAGTATGACTCAAAATGGGTGTTTCCAGTTTGAAATGATATTTTAGTAAAAAAATACAACTTTTATACTGAAAACTATGAAAATCCATTCAGATTGTTTTGATACTTTATAATAACAATCCATGGGTCATTTATGATGTTTAGGAATCAACCACACCTCAATATCACAAATTATGTGACCGGTATAAATTCAAATATGTCATTTAAACTTGATATTAATTTTAGTAAAAAAATAAGTGACATACTCAAAACCAAGAAAAACCATTCGGATTGTTTTGATATTTTAGGACAACGGTTCATAACTCATTTGGGATGCGTATTAATCAACCCCGCCTCAATACGATGCATGGTGTGACCTTCATAACTCAAAATGCGTCTTTTTATTAAAAATTGACATTTTATTAATTTATTCTTTCATATTAATGTTTAATTTATTTCTTTATAGTATTACTAACATAATATTTGTTTCCTTATATAGGCTGTCACAACCCGTACCTCAGGGCTCGTGCCGTGACTACCCCAAGGCCGCCTTCCATAGGCTAGGGGCTGGCGACTAGCGCCGGAAAAGCATATCCCTAAAACTGGGAAGGAATTTCCTTTATAATCTATAAACTCACACAACCAAGAACACAACAAGATGCAAGTGAAAAGTAAACTGTATAGTAAAAAGAGTGTGTACGGTAAGTAAAG